>VSWD01000012.1:49752079-50952079 GCA_033119305.1 Pinctada imbricata | reverse complement strand
TTCATTGGTTTCGTATGGTCCAAATTTGAGAAGTTAGCCATGTGACCTTGTTGATTTTTCGCCTTTTCTTCTTCTGCTTCTTTCCGATGAGTTTTCAGGTGCTGAGGGAATAGTGCCTTTGGAAAAATTTGTCCGCAAAATCCACACATGTAAACTTCCTCTTTTTGATGGGTTTTTAGATGGGTCATCCAGTTACCCTTGTTTTTGTAACACTTTCCACATATTCCACATTTCTTGAAGGATACCATTTTCCCTACAATATAGAATTTGGTAAGAATGAAGTATTTTATAGAGAATAAGTGTCTTAATTTGTGTTTTGTTACGGGTATGCAACACACAGCAAGTGCATTTATCTACATGTAATGCGCGTTAGTGCGTTGCATACCCGTAACAAAACACAAATTATGACATTTTTCTATATATATGCACCATAAAATTCATCTTGTCTGTTTCATTCTTGTTTTCTGAAATTGCTTTTTCTAGGTAAACAGGTAACATTAAAATTCATCTCACTGCGGGTTCAGTTTGCAGGTTAGAACAGCCGTCGCGGCATGTTTCTTCAGATCTTATGCATTGTGACGAGTGTTAATACACGAATTGCAGCACGTTCCATTCAATAGTAAGAATTCTAGAAATTTCATTAGCATACAAATACTAACATACATGCATTGTAAAGATAACCATGATAACCTATCAAATGTAAATTAATTATTGAAATTTACATTTAATTATACGAATTTGCATGTAAATATTGAAATTTACAGGTAAATATTGAAATTTACAGGTAAATATTGAAATTTACATGTAATTATAGAAATTTACATGTAAATACTGAAATCTACATGGAATCATTAACATTTTACATATGAAAATAAATACCTCCTCTAAGATAAGTTTTTGTCGTTATATTATCTTCCGACATCATGGTATGGATGATATTGGCACTGGCCGTTGGTCGATTACTTTTCTGGTCCATGATTTCTTTGTTCTCGATATCTGGGTCTATGACGTCCTCCTCTACGTAGGGGTCGGTCTGTACACCCATCTCGTTTAAATCATAACTGTTAAACTTGGGAACTGTGGTGTTTTGAATGCCAATACTGTGAATTCTTTTGTCTCGCTGCTCACTTTCATCGTTTATGATAGAATTTGGAAGCATCTCTGTATCTGTGGCTGTGACTATAAAAGATAAATTAAGAGAATAATGATGGGGATTATAGTAAGAGTGATAATTTGAAATAAAAAATTTGTATATGATAATTCCAAAGAAATGATTTAGAAACTATTAAGGTATTAGAGGTATATTAACAATATCGTTTAAAAGCTAGAAATTATTCTTCCATATGTTGCATATTTTTAGACATTTGATATTTCTATTTGTTATACCCTTGTCAGTATCTCTATATAAAATCCCCATAGGAAAAATGCCTATAAATTCGAATATTTGACCAAGCGGTCAATATTTACATCAATATTGGCCCTAGGGCAATATTTCAACCAGACTTGTCAGAATGACAACATAGCTCGCCGGTGGCAACCATATGTAAATTGCAACAACAACAATAAAAAAGGTCTTATCACAAGGAATGCACATGTGAAATATCAAAGCCCTATCACTAACCATTCAAAAAATATGGCCAAGGTTAAAGTTTTTCAAAAGTAGGTCAATCATCTCCAAGGTCAAGGTCACAAGGTCAAAAATTTTGGTATCCATGGAAAGGTCTTGTCACAAGGAATACACATGTGAAATATCAAAGCCCTATCACTTACCATTCAAAAAATATGGCCAAGGTTAAAGTTTTTCAAAAGTAGGTCAATCATCTCCAAGGTCAAGGTCACAAGGTCAAAAATTTTGGTATCCATGGAAACGTCTTGTCACAAGGAATACACATGTGAAATATCAAAGCCCTATCACTTACCATTCCAAAAATATGACCAAGGTTAAAGTTTTTCAAAAGTAGGTCAATCTCCAAGGTCGAGGTCACAAGGTCAAAAATTTTGGTATCCATGGAAAGGTCTTGTCACAAGGAATACACATGTGAAATATCAAAGCCCTATCACTTACCATTCCAAAAATATGGCCAAGGTTAAAGTTTTTCAAAAGTAGGTCAATCTCCAAGGTCAAGGTCACAAGGTCAAAAATTTTGGTATCCATGGAAAGGTCTTGTCACAAGGAATACACATGTGAAATATCAAAGCCCTATCACTTACCATTCAAAAAATATGGCCAAGGTTAAAGTTTTTCAAAAGAAGGTCAATCTCCAAGGTCAAGGTCACAAGGTCAAAAATTTTGGTATCCATGGAAAGGTCTTGTCACAAGGAATGCACATGTGAAATATGAAAGCCCAATCTGTATTGGTTTAAAAGTTATAAGCAAGGTTAAAGTTTTTGTGCACGCGCACGCAGACGCAGACGCAGACGCCAACGCCGACGCCGGGGGTATGACAATAGCTCTCCGGACATTCGTCCCGGCGAGCTAAAAAATATTGACCGCTAAACAGTACATCGTTTGTGACGTCACGTCATTGATGACGCTATTAGCTGTTTTCAAAAAATATTGACCGCTAAACGGTACATCGTTTGTGACGTCACGTCATTGATGACGCTATTAGCTCTACCTATTTTTCCGCGCTCTTTCTCTTATTGAAGAAAATTAACGTAAACATGCCGGGCTTATTGATTTGTTGCTGCAGTATTGATGTAAGGTATAACAAAACAATTACTGACTGGGAATTCGGGCAATATATGATTTGTTGGACCTTCAGACAAAATATAGCCCTCGGCCTTAGGCCTCGAGCAATATTTTATCTTCAGGTCCAACAAATCATATATTGCCCTCATTCCCAGTCGATAAGTGTATAATGTTTCATTCAACTCACTATGAAAATGTATGGTCCAAACATTGCCTAAGTTGTGCGTCTTCGGCCAACTTTTGGTATTAATTTTTCTGTTATCACAAGTAGAGTATTATACCCATAATGCCTTAAGACATTTGTACCAAAATTTAAGAAGAAAACATTACATTCACAGCTACTCCATCTTTTCGATATTTCGAGTTACTTCCCATTTCAAACAGTATGATGAAAATGTAAAGTATCACATTTAATATCCTGTCTTTTCGATAAACATAGTTACTTTCCACTTGGCACAGTATCTGACGTAAACGCATTATGACGTAATGAGGTTCCTATAGAATTAGAAATGCTAAATTTGAAGCATTTTTTCTCTCAATTTTATGCTTGTTCCCATATAATTTGATGACGTCACAATCAATTTATGTCAGGTACCGTCCCAAATGAGAAGGGAACAAAAAGACCGAATTCCTACAGAAATGTCGAATTTGAAGAAAGTTTTCCCTACTTCAAACATGGGTTTCCATAGATTAGTATTTGACTGACATCACAATAAGATACCGACCCTGATGGGAAGTAACTCTGTATATTTAAAAAGATCGAGTATACTGGTAGAACAAAGGAGAGGATCTTCAACAGGACCCCATTGCAGCATACACAGCAAAACACAGAAATACTGTAAACGTGGTTATTTTCGCTGGGGGAAAATTTCGTGATTATAACATCAAGGCGTTTCGTGTAGGGGAAATATTCGCTATAAAAATGTATTTATCATTGTAAGAATGCAGCGGGGATATTTTAGCATGGGGGAAATTTTCGCGAAATCCCTCCGTTCGCGAAAAACGTGAAAATTATCCCCACACGAAAATTTCCACGTTTACAGTACCACAATACGAAAACATAGAGTGGACAAGCAAAAGAGACCATTTTTTTTCAGTTCAGTTGAAGATCATGCAGCTAGGGTCATGTTACGGTCATGTTGCCGTCCTAAGTTTGCACGGATTGCCAATTGGTCTCGTTGGTGTACCGGTATGTGAAGTCTTTTATCTTGAGTGTTTCGATGTTGACTTTAGCGTTTGGTGTCCCTTTTGTGTCTTTTGTTATGCTTGTCTTCTCTGTGTTTTCACAAACACAGTCTTTCAAAAAACTTTTTTCAACCACTAGCTTGAAGACAATTTCTGCTACATGAATATATTTGTTAAGTTTATTAGGGCAATTCTACTAGCCCTGTAAAATTTTTACTAGCCTCGGGTGTCGGGCTGGTGAGTTTTCGTAAAGACTACAATATGACAAAGGCATGTTTCGGTATTTCGATGTTGGTGCTGTAACCCAGTTTGTTGGAGATCCCCTCCTTTCTTTACTATAAGAAGGCATACCTATCTGAATTCCTTGACCACTCACATCTGGAGTGTGTTCATTTTGATACACAACAACCTGCACCGACCCATCAGGCATCACCTCCGTTCTGAAGTTGCCGGCAGGTATTTCCACAGGTAACCCATCTATATATATCTCCTGATTTCCCCGCTCGTTCATTATCGGTAATTCAGCCGACATGGTCGCTGTGAATCTGAAAATATAAATTAACCCATTTTAAGTGCTTTCTAAAAGTAGAAATTACATGTAAGTAGACTTATGGTGAATATATATGTACATTTGTAACACAGCATTTTTTTATCAATATCATTAGTGAGCATACCTGTCAACTTTCATCAGACAAAAGAGAAAGAAGGTCATAGGGCATGAAACAAAATCGCGGTCTTTTGCTTGTGTCATTACATCCCCCCCCCAAAAAAAAATACAATACAGGTCAATAAAGTTCATTTTATTGTAAGACATGTAAAGTATTTATTTAAATTGTAATAGGGCTGAGCGGTTTTATCGCGGTACCGGTATATCGTGATACGAGGCTTCGCAATACGTACCACGGTATTTGTTTTCAAAAACCGGTTTTTGACGATATTATTTATCTTCATATTTTTATGTTGTTTCTTTGAAACTTCTGGGCAAAAGCGATCAGTTCTGCAATTTTCTGGCTATCCACTTTTAAACATGACGAGGTGTCCGTTCTATGCTACACAGCAAATTAGATTTCAAGAAATAGGTAAAATAACGTTTCTTCGACCCTTAGGAACGTTCCGCAACACACTGCACATTGGTATACTAATTTGCAAGAAAGACTTTATCATGTTAGCTTGATTCTTATATTTTGTTTATAGTACATGTATATATTTAGTTATGATTGTTTAAACGTACAATATAGTGGTGTCATTTTAAGTTTCCTAGTGACTTTTTGCACTGTCACAGTCTGTCCGCGAGTGTCCGCCGATGTCTCAGCAGAATTATCACATTAATAGCTTTAAATAACTGAATGGATATTATTTTTTCAACCGGATATTCATGCATGTAGGTATGATTGGTCAAATTTGTCTGCACGTGTGCATCCGTAATTATATCATGATGAAATATTTTCACATTTTAAAATAACATTTTGAAAGGAAAATTGAGGTAGGAAAAAAAAAGACAATAAGGACTCTTGATGTTACCGTATAAAAATATTGCAATATATATCGCAATATTTTTCCAAATATCGCAATATATCGCAATACACATTTGACCCGCGATACTCAGCCCTAAATTGTAATACTGCATAATCATGACAAAGTAGCACATGTGTAAAATTTTAGGACTTATTAATCAAGGCCTGAAGGTTCATAGTTTTTCATAGAAATATGCAGTGAGATTAATATAAAACCATACAAGGTTCATAGTTGAATTTGCTAGGCTAGATATATTTTGTAGTTACATGATGAAAATTTTGTGTGAAATGAACTCTACATTTCACTGCTTCAATTTTTTTAAACACTATAAAAACATTTGTCTCTTTTCGTCTGCATAATTATCTGGCGAGCATGTGTCAAGACCTAACAAGTTCCTTCTTAGCTCCAACTGAAACCATCGTTTTTGGCTATAAACCACCCCTTTCCATCGCATTTTTGGGTACAAAAGTTTGCCTGGTGTCCATATTGACACAGACTAGAAGACATTGCAATCAAATGATTACTTACATTTGTAGTCGAATCTTAATTTTTCTTTTCTCATTCATTGTTTGGCATACCTGTCAACTTTGAATTTTTTCAAAAGAGCGAGATCTCCCTCTTTGGCAGTTGACAAAGAGCAAGACTGCGCGTGAACCATTTTCGCAACATTTTTTTAAAAATAAATTTGCAACATGTCGTGCGAGCTACCTTTAAAAAAATGACAAATATTTCCATAATACATGATTGTATTTTTTATTACTTCTTGTTCTTGCATTTGTTCATTGTACATGAGTACATCACCTTTGTTGTGGCTGTAGGTCTTTTTCTGGTGAGAAGACAATAGAATTATTAGTCTTTTCATACATAACAGAACATATGCAACTGAATTTGCCATGACCCATTTATACAACTGACAGGCTTTCTACTCTACCTTGATGAAAAAGTAGGAAAAAAGTAGGAGTAGTCAATGAAAAAAAGTAGGAGAAAAGTAGGAAAAAGTAGGAATTTATAGGGGAAAAGTAGGAAATTTTCAATCACTTTTAGCAACAATTTTCAGTAAATATGACACACAAATATGAATCACAGTAAGCAATGATTTTAGACTGGTAATATTCATCTTTGAGGAAATCACAGAGAGAAATAAGGACAGATTGATTTTTGATGTAAAATATACAGAATGGGCGAGCGAAGGGAGCCCAAATTTTTTTAAAAAAACTTTGAATCAGATGTCGATGACAAGTGAAGCAAGCAATTTTTTACTTTTGAGATGAAAAAGTAGGAATAGTAGGAGGTTTTGAAGAAAAAGTAGGAAAAAATAGTATCAAAATAAAAAAGTAGGAAAAGTAGGAAATAGTAGGAAAAAGTAGGAACAGTAGAAAGCCTGAACTGACTCCAATCTTTATTTCTTTTTCTTTGAAATGGTTTCAGCTAACCAAGATTGTTTTCTAGTGCCTTCCATAATGTCGGAAAGAAATTTTTATCAGTGCTATACAGTATTTAGTCAATAAAGTACTTATGTGATCAGTTAAACTGTTTTCACAGCTTAATTAATTACCGTTAGGCATCGATATACACAGTCGTGTCCTAATTAATGCAAACAACCTTCGTCGTTCACATTGTAAACAAACTTTCGTTTTCGTATGAAGGACGAAATGTTCAGAAAGTCGCACTATTTAGCAGAGTTATCTTTCTTATGTAATGTGAAGTTCAAAGCTTGAAAGAGGGAGAAATTGGGTGATAGGATCGAAACGCGGGAGTTTTCGATCTCCCATGAGGGAGAAATTTGAACGCGGGAGATACAGTTCAAACGTGGGAATCTCCCGCGAAATGGGGGAGAGTTGACAGGTATGTGTTTGGTAGCATTTCCAGTATTCAAGCCAACTGGCTGAAGTTGCTTGTACTGTCTAGTCAGAGGAAATTCTGAAGTGTTTACAAAAGTTAAGGTGTGTTTTAGTCATTTGGATTACCATTAGGGCTGAGTATTGCGGGCCAAATCTGTATTGCAATATATTGCGATATTTGGAAAAAATATTGCAATATTTTATAAGATCGAGATTCCTTGTGATTTTTTATTTTCCTACTTCAATTTTGCTTTCAAAATTTTATCTAAAAATCTGAAAAGGAATCATGATATAATGATGGACATGTGCAGACAAATTTGACAGTCCTCCTATAGCATTTGAAGTCATTCATACATGCATGAATACATGTACATGTATCTGGTTGAAAATTCATCCAAGTATTAATGTGATAATTCTGCTGGGACATCAGTGGACACTCCTGGACATGCAGACAGTGCAAACCGTCACTAGGAAACTTTTAAAACTGCCTACCCTTATGAAATAAACGACAGGAAGGAAAAACATGAATGTCAAGACACCACATCATTGTACGCGGAAACAATATTCTAATCATGAACTTGATACTTGCTAAGAATCGAGCTAACATGGTCAAGTCTTTTCTGCAAATTAGTATACTTTTGTCCTTGACATGTGCAGTGTGTCCACGTACCTTTTTAAAGGTCAAACAGGCATTATTTATTTATTTCTTGGAATCTACATGTATCAGCCTGTGTAGAATAGTACAGATACTTCGTCTTGTTTAAAAGTGGCTAGTGAGAAAATTGTAGAACTGACCATACTTTTATCATCGCTGTTATTGTACGAAACATGGAATGAGCTTGATATAATTCACGACATTGTGAGATATGATAACAATATGGACACAAGAATCCACCTTTGGCCATTTAAATGACCCTACTGATGTTTTTGTAGTAGTAATTCGCATTTGCTCATAGCGAGCGAAGCTCGCCCTTATGGTAACGCGTATACACATATCTTATTGAGAAAATATGCTGAATCAAAGAATGAGAATGTACTACTATGCTTTCAAAAACTTTCGTCCCCTCGCAGACAGAGTTGCTGCGGAGATGCTGATATTGCCATTAAATTTCATTTTTCGACTCCAAGTAGACGTATATGTTATACTCAATTTTTGTTTATAAGTTGAATTTATTGAAAATATTTTTCGTAAATCAGGTAACGATAAAGCATCAACAAGGCGGCGTAACCACGGGAAATCCTACATTTCCGGTTTTAAACGAGACGTTTCGCTCAGATTGCTTTTCTGGTCTCGGGTGGTTTCGTACTGTCAGAAGTCGGAATATGTTTGTTTTTTTCTTTTGCTCTTATTAAGTAATTTATTTTCACGTTTTTAGCCTAAACATTATTCTTACAAAATAAAAATGAATTATAAAGAACCATATTTTAAAAAAAAAACCATATTTTAAGCCCCCTCCCCCCTTCAAATGTTCATCTGCTGGTCTAGATCAATTTTACAAATGCTTCCGTGTTTCCACTCGCCTTATATTACCTTTTTTGGCAATCATTCAACAGAAAGTTTTGTAAGATAAGATAAACCATCAAAGTCAAAATAAAAAAGAAAGATATCTTTTTATTTTGTATAATCATATCTATTTTCTCTCCGCTCACACAAAAAGGCTTTGCCTTGATTCATATTAACTTTCAAAGAAACAAAATGAAAATATGAAGATAAAAAAATATATTGCCAAAAACCGGTTTTTGAAAACAGATACCAGGTACGTATTGCGAAGCCTCGTATCGCAATATACCGGTACCGCAATAAAACCGCTCAGCCCTAATTACCATACCCTATTTTCCAAGATGAGCACACCTATTTTTTTGAAACTACTAGTCCTTTGCATCGTGTTACATCTCCTCTATCCCTCGATAGATATACTTCTTGCTTGTCTAACAAACTATCTTCTTTTCAATCTTTTTCTTTTCTTGCCTGTATTATCCTCTTTTTATATACGCAGTACATGCTTTAAAACCCTGCCAATAGTACTCGATGCTGAGGAGTCTGGCAGTAATGGAACTTGGATAGATAGGAATCGAATCTGAAAAACCTTGAACAGAGGAAACTCGCAAATGTTATAGAGGACTTCTTTACTTACATTTACTCACTGACTCTGGGCACAATATTTAAGTTTATGGATCTCTTTCATACATTTCTTAACAAAAATTGGCCTAAAATGAATGTTTTTTCACCCAAAATTTCAAAATTGTTCGGGCTGTTTCGGCCGGAAGTAATCAACAAACTCAAGTCGTTTCGGCTGTTACGTTATCCGAGTCTGTTCATCATGAAGCGATTTTTCTTTTCTGTTTCAATAATTTAACAGAAAGAAAAAAATTAAGAAATAAATTAAAGACAGCTAAAATAATATATATCATGAAAATATGTTATACAACCATACAATATTTTTTACTAATAATTAGATACAAATAAGTCATTCGGTGATGCTGATTTTTAATAAAAGTCTCGCCGAATATTCGAGCGAACTTGAAGGAACAACTCATTATTTCGCGACATATATATATTTATTATAAGCCATCATATGCAGACGCGGATCTAACATTTTGGGGTCCAAACTATAGTCATCAATGTTAAGCAGCTGAATTGGTATTGTGCATAAATAATTATTAGGTATGACCCCCTTTTATATCTTCCACAATGTACTCTTACTGCCTTTTAAAAGTAGTACAAGGCCGGAGTTATAAACAGTTTTTTAGTCCTTGCTAGCTTAGTATAATTACATTTTTTCCAGATAGTTTGAGATATTGTGACCAATCTACTTCAAGGACATCTATTCTAACATTAGTGTTAATTCTATTGAGGGGTCCAGGGCCTGGGGGCGACCCGGACACATTGGAATTCCTTTACTTGCAGGAGATATTTCTGTATAAAAAAATCTTTACTTTATCGGAGTTTTTTTTTTTGCATTAAAAATAAGGTTGCTAAAAAGTTAAAATACCTTCCTTTCCTTGAAACAAGCAAATTCCGGAACCCCTTTTTGAAAATATCAGGGGGGGGGGGGGCACTTGATCCGCGCGCGATGTGACAAAATTTTATATAATTTTAGCCATCGGAAAATACTGAAGCAATACATGACTTATTAGTCTTGTCAGTATGACCGGATCGCTTTTAGTCCTTTTGATTTTACATCCACAAGCTTTCCTTAATTATAATAATAAAAGTTAAGTACTTACTATTTAAATGATAAGCCTGGACATGTAGCTATCGCTTATTTTAAACAAATGCAACATTCATTTCATAGCAGACATTGACATCATAGTGTCAAAAATTGTATACCTAAAGAAAAACAAAAACAAACAATAAAAAACAAAACATATATATTTGTCATTAAAATGTATTAATTGAGAATTTGAGAGAAGATATTACTTACACTTACAAAATCATATTTGTACGAAGATTTCCTACCTGTCTTTACATATGGAGGAGGAGAGAGAGAGAGAGAGATTCAAAGTTATCTCTCTTTTACCAGATTTTAAGTGAAATATTCAGTTTAAAACTCGATCAGGTTGAAAAAATGTTCAATATTAGGTATTATAGCATGTTCATTGCTGAATTTAGTGCGTTAAAAAATACGTTTTCCATCACAGTAGAAAGAAGAATATTTAATCAAATAAAATTGTTTACTAAAAAATCCGATTACAAATTATTTTAGAGGTGAAAAACCCAACAACATTTAACCATGAAATTTCATTGTAGAGTTTTGAAGGATTACGGGTAGAATTTTAAAATTCAAAATATTGTGCGTATCAAGTGTTTTTGTTTCAACTTGTTTAAAAAAAATTCATTTCATCGAGAACCGCGAATTTCCAAATAATGGAGGAAAACATGTAAAGAAAAAAAAGAATAGAAAAAATAGAAGATAATGTTTAAAAAATCATTAGTCGATAGAGCATATGTAAATATATACAGTGAACGCAAATATTGTATGATCAATGCAGACCTATACATAATCAAGAGGCCCAAAGGGCCCCAACGCTCACCTGATACTCACGGTATGTACTCTAATCTGACTGACAACTGATTAACTTGTCCGTTAATGTAAGAAAGATAACTCTTGCCCCGTTATGAAAATAAATTCCCTATCAATCTTTTGTACTTGAAAATTCATAAGATAACAAATCCAAAACATAAAAATAAGAAAAATACCCCTATCAAAACATTTATTAAGTTACGAACTTAGAACGGACAAATATAGAGGAATTTAGTGCACCATAGCTCCATGAATCACAACGCTTACCTGATGCTCAAGCAACATCTCAACATACTGAAATTGCATACTGATAATGCCAGTGCCAGGATTTGAACCCACAACCCTTGGATCCATATGCACGTAAACATAGATTTTTATTTAATTTTAACAAATTCCCCCCAAAAAACTAATAATAATAATGATAAAAATTAAGCATTACTGTAAATATATATCAAAGTATTTAACAAAATGGGAGAAAGTTAAAACGGAAGAAAATATTTTTTTGGTCAAACATAAAGTTAAAGGTATTCAGCTAGATGATTTAGAAGTGCATAAAAAGAAGACAAAATGGGAAAAAAAACCCTGTCACCTTAAATAGTCCTACAGAAAAGTTCAAAACCAACGAATCTGATGTTTTTCGGATGGTTCTAACCTAAAACATCTTGCAAGACTTTGGACAATGAGAAGTTATATTATCATTGTACAATGTAACATGTGTCCTAAAACAAAATGAAGTGACAACGTCAGTTGCTCACAAATATATCCATGGTTAAGTTAGTCACCATGCCCTCAGAACGAAGTCGTTATAGTTTGAGCATGCTTTGGAATAATGTATCAACTGCGATAAGAATATACCATTGGCAAATTTCGAAGGTATGTTACTTCCTCGATGAAGTTAAAGTCATCAAATTTGTCATTCATAGAAGTATTTCTTTAGGTGACCAATGATGTGAAAAGAAGGGTTGCGAACCTCGGAACGAATAAATTCCGAAGTGAGACCAGGTTCACGGGGAGAGTCAGCGTCTCCTGATTGCACGCAACACCAGTCGCAATAGCTCCATGAAAGCTTGTCAAATTCGGTGATTGTATCGATGTACATATTGATGTAAATATCAGATAAATATTTCTTGTTTGCTGATGATGACAGTTATACAATCGCAATCCAGAATGTCATTGGTAATTATGGAAAGGGGGATCTGATATGCTTTTATTATATCCCCTAGTGACCGAATGATGATTTCAGTCGTTGTGTAATATAACCCTGAATAGCTAAATTGGAGGGGACCATAGTTGATTCCTATAGGAAATAGAGAAGAGCAAAGAAATAGGTCAGCCGGGAGTTGGGCACAGTTAGTACGCATTGTCATGTCGATATACATATATTGGAAAAAAGTCCACCAAACTCGACAAAAATGTTATGGATAATATTAATCTCTTGTGACATCTGTCTCGAGTACATGTACTTGTATTTTTTTTTAATCAAGTCTTTTCCTTAAGATATGTTTTATTCAATTATAACGACTGGGAAATGGTACTTCTGGATAATCGGAAAAGTGGGAGGGTTGTGCGCACGTAATCCGGATAACCACACCGTCTGCTACTGACGTGGCAGATGACCGTCCAAAGTCGGTACTGATTGCACATTGGTCTCGTTGGTTTATATATAGTCATTTGTGTTTGATGTTTCTATGTGATTTGGTGTTCCTTGTACCTTTTGTGTCTCTTTCTGTGCATGTCTGTGTTTTGAATTGGGTGTTTGGGTGTTTTGCTGCGGGTGCAGCAACCGGGTGTTGTTGGAGATCCCCTTTACCTAATCATATGGGAATGTCTGTCTCTCTATGATTTGATGGCAATGATTTTCATTTAAACTGTGGATTTTGGGAGTTATTTCCTTAATCCATATAACCACATCATATGCTACTGACGTGGCAGGTGGCCGTCCAAAGTCAGCACCGATTGCCTATTGGCCACGAGATCGTTGGTTTATGTGTATTCGCAATCGTTTGAATATGTTTTCACTGTTAGGCTACTCATTGTTTTTGGCTTTAAGATAACTGACGAGAGTTCTATACCCGAAACAGGCATGTCTGGTACATTCTGTAATTTTGACCTGTTTTGATACATGATATGATCACTTTAAAGACTATTACACTTGCACCACTTGTTGGGTGTCTTTTCTGGTGGACCCAAGGTACCCGAGGGCACATGTTGCCAAGTTCAGATCATTAAATTTGATCGTGTTTTTCATAATCATTTCAAATTAAGTAACTAAATTCAATGAAATTAAAAAAAAAAGTGGGTTCTTACACATCATTTCCTATCTTTTGATATCTCTTGACATTGCATGTATTTTAGTTATTATTCTCATTTTCATGCGTGAACATCGACGGCGGGTGTGAGGTTACTTCAAAGAATGTTTACTTTTGTGTTTAAATAATGGCTCTACGTTGTGTTTGGTGTTCCTTGTCCATTTTGCGTGTCTTGTTTTGTTTTGGCTTTTGATCAATTTGACATCATATATAGTTTTTTGTTTTTTCGGAAACTTGCCATTTCATCAAAAAATATCATCGATATTAAAGGAGGTTAATATCTTCGCATCATCCCTCCAGTGCTATTTTGAACTTAGATTTTATTTGGATATGCTACTGAATCGACTGAATCGCACTCTCTGTAATTCAAATTCTAAAAATAAAACCAGAGGGCGCTAGTGAAATGAATTTGGTCGGCTAATGAAAAGCACGTTGGCAGAAAGCATCACTGATGAGAATTTAATATTCGAAACACGTGTCTGGTGCATGGAAATTGGTTTGAAATTTCTTCAAGAAGGTATAGAGTTGGAACACTTCCGTATTATTGCACTCCATGTTTAGGCATTGGTTGTTTTGCTCTAGATGCAACAGCCAAGTCTTGTCTTTTGTTTAATGTCCCTTAACCCTTGCTAATTGTTATCAGCACAAAAATGGTGCGAGAGACTCACAATTTTTATCACATATACATCTATATGTAAATGAGAATGAAATGTAACGTAGGCCACTGCGGTCACTCAGTTATATTTGTGTAATAGATGTAATGAAATCTTTTTGGTAGCGTACACGGTAAAAAAATGTATGTACAATGTATATAAATCCAGATATTGTAGTGTAAATCCTCGGTGTGATGATAAAAATCCTCTGTGAAAAGATAATATCCAAATCCGAATAAAGTTTCTTAGTTTATTTACAAGTTTACGATACGATCAAAGTATTAATAAAACTATTACAATCTTAAGACAAAACGATGCGTACTCTCCAGACACTGTCTAGACACTGAGATGCTTGGCCACCTGCGCGTCGCTATTTATAGCTACGCTGGGGCAACCCGGTGTTATAGAGTAGCCTTTCCCCCCGGGTAGATCTTCCCCCCGGAAAATTGGCTCTAGAGTAGAATTTCCCCCCTGGGGGGAAATCCTGCTCTAGAGCAAGCTTTCCCCCTTCAGGTTTTTGGGGTAGAGTTTCCCCCTTAAGGGGGAAAATCTACTCTAGAGTAAAATTTCCCCCCTAGTATTCCGAATCTTTTAATCCGTAACTGGTTCTTACAGGGGGGGAAGATCTACTCTGGAGCCAAATCATCGTAAAAAGTGTTATGTAACGTGTTACATATTGTGTAGAATATGAAATGGCTTTATGTAACCGCATAACGGGTGTATCATGTGATAAATGTCAATTTGGCATCCATAATTATGAAATTATTTGCCAGACACGATTCGAACAGACGGGCGGACAGAGGGACAAATAATGCAATTCCTATATACTGTCCTATGACAAATTCGAAATATTGAAAATATTTAAATTTGCTTAATGACTACGCTATATTCTATATTGATTTTGTTGTTTTGTATTTCATTGCATGGGAAAATTTCATATACAACATTTTTGAAGAAAACATGTCATGTTTAGTATCAAATTAAGCAGCTTGTTGAGTTTTTGTCAGATTAAGAAAGTGTATTTTCAAAAGTTCAAAATTATAGAAGTTATTTATATTTTCTAACTTTTGAGTCTCGGCTATAAGTCATGAAAATGACCATTAATCCTTGTAAATATGTAGACTAGTGGATTTCCGTATTTGATTACTTTAGGGCTTATAAAAGTGTCCGTAAGAACTTTTTGTTTGCACTTGCCAGCTTAAGACTTTTGTTAAGTAAATTAATTGTTAATTGCTATCAAAACTTTATTGCTCAATTTTGACACGCGAGCTCCGTTTTTTTTTTCTCTCTCTCTAGAGTGACCGTCCCTTGCGGACAAAAGAGATCAGGGCGTGGTCTCGTCTGTCAAGTCAAGGTAAAGATAAAAAGATTTTTGGGGCAGTAAGAAACGGGTCAAAAGGTCAAATATTTGATTATTGATTTTGATTGGTTGATTCCTGGAAATCCGCGTCCAAGGTTGCAAGGGGGTTCCGTGAGCGCGTTCCTCACTTCAAGATTTGGATGCGAGGAAATAAAGATCAAAAACTTTTTAGTAATCCGACTTTAATTCGTCATTTCCAGCATTTGATCACAAAGAGAAGCAGCCCACACGGCGGCCCGGGGAATCGACACACCCCGTGGCCCGCCACCCCTATCGTTACAGAATCTGGGTCCAACGAAGGTTCGAGATGTTATAACAGACACAATAAAAAAAGAAAAGTTAAAACGAAAGATTGCCGAAACGGCGAACCTGGGGTTCGAACACTCTAATACCCCGCGACCGAGAACTTAACAGCAATTCTCTGTAAGAACCAAAGAATTTCAAAACATTTTGGCACGGCATGTCATGGATTTTTGAGATTTTTTGTATGGAAGTTCAATATGAAGTCCTAGTATGTAAATCAACCCCAGTTTTTTCAAAAAGGTTGTCGTTGCCATGGTAACCGTGTCTGAAGTTTCAAAAATCGGGAAAATCTAAAGGACAAGGCATATCTGTAGGCTTCGTTACCATGGAAACAGGTACATTTTAAATCTTAAATTGCTTTGATTATTTTCTTTTAATCCTTATTATTACGCATATTTGTAAAGTTCTTTACATTCATCTTGGATGCCTTATGTATACAAGATGAAAAATTGGGCCGAAACAGGGTATCAAAAGGCTTTGTTTTGGGCGAAGCTCAAGTGAGCTATTGTCATAGCGCGCCGTCCGTCGTCCGTCCGTCCGTCGTCGTCGTCGGCGTCGTCGTCGTCGTCGTCCGTCTGGCGTAAACTTTTAACATTTTCGACATCTCCTCTGCAACCGCTGCACAGAATTTCATGAAACTTTACAGGAAGGAAGTACTCAAGGTCCTCTACCAAGTTTGTGTTTTTTGTGCCGATTGGTCAACAAATATGGCCGCCGAGGGCTCTGATTGGCTGACACATTTTCGACATCTCCTCTGCAACCACTTCACAGAATTTCATGAAACATTACAGGAAGGAAGTACTCAAGGTCCTCTACCAAGTTTGTGTTTTTTGTGCCGATCGGTCATCAAATATGGCCGCCGAGGGCTCTGATTGGCTGACACATTTTCGACATCTCCTCTGCAACCGCTGCACAGAATTTCATGAAACTTTACAGGAAAGAAGTACTCAAGGTCCTCTACCAAGTTTGTGTTTTTTGTGCCGATTGGTCAACAAATATGGCCGCCGAGGGCTCTGATTGGCTGACACATTTTCGACATCTCCTCTGCAACCACTTCACAGAATTTCATGAAACATTACAGGAAGGAAGTACTCAAGGTCCTCTACCAAGTTTGTGTTTTTTGTGCCGATCGGTCATCAAATATGGCCGCCGAGGGCTCTGATTGGCTGACACATTTTCGACATCTCCTCTGCAACCGCTGCACAGAATTTCATGAAACTTTACAGGAAGGAAGTATTCAAGGCCCTGTACCAAGTTTGTGTTTTTTGTGCCGATCGGTCAGCAAATATGGCCGCCGAGGGCTCTGATTGGCTGACACATTTTCGACATCTCCTCTGCAACCGCTGCACAGAATTTCATGAAACTTTACAGGAAGGAAGTACTCAGTCCTCTACCAAGTTTGTGTTTTTTGTGCCGATTGGTCAACAAATATGGCCGCCGAGGGCTCTGATTGGCTGACACATTTTCGACATCTCCTCTGCAACCACTTCACAGAATTTCATGAAATATTACAGGAAGGAAGTACTCAAGGTCCTCTACCAAGTTTGTGTTTTTTGTGCCGATCGGTCATCAAATATAGCCGCCGAGGGCTCTGATTGGCTGACACATTTTCGACATCTCCTCTGCAACCGCTGCACAGAATTTCATGAAACTTTACAGGAAGGAAGTATTCAAGGTCCTGTACCAAGTTTGTGTTTTTTGTGCCGATCGGTCAGCAAATATGGCCGCCGAGGGCTCTGATTGGCTGACACATTTTCGACATCTCCTCTGCAACCGCTGCACAGAATTTCATGAAACTTTACAGGAAGGAAGTACTCAAGGTCCTCTACCAAGTTTGTGTTTTTTGTGCCGATCGGTCAACAAATATGGCTGCCGAAGGCTCTGATTGGCTGACTCATTTTGGACATCTCCTCTGCAACCCCTGCACAGAATGTTATGAAACTTTACAGGAAGGAAGTACTCAAAGTCCTCTACTTAGTTTGTGTTTTTCGTGCTGATTGGTCAACAAATATGGCCGCCAAGGGCTCTGATTGGCTGACACATTTTCGACACCTCCTCTGCTACCGCTGCACAGAATTTCATGAAACATTACAGGAAGGAAGTACTCAAGGTCCTCTACCAAATTTGTGTTTTTCGTGCCGATCGGTCAACAAATATGGCTGCCAAGGGCTCTGATTGGCTGATACAATTTCGACATCTCCTCTGCAACCGCTGCACAGAATTTCATGAAACTTTACAGGAAGGAAGTACTCAAGGTCCTCTACCAAGTGTGTGTATTTGGTGCCGTTCGTTCAACAAATATGGCCGCCAAGGGCTCTGATTTTCCGACACATTTTCGACATCTCCTCTGCAACCACTGCACAGAATTTCATGAAACTTTACAGGAAGGAAGTACTCAAGGTCCTCTACCAAGTTTGTGTTTTTTGTGCCGATTGTTCAACAAATATGGCTGCCGAGGGCTCTGATTGGCTGACACATTTTCGACATCTCCTCTGCTACTGCTGCACAGAATTTTTATGAAACTTTACAGGAAGGAAGTATTCAAGGTCCTCCAACAAGTTTATGTTTTTTGTGCTGATTGGTCAACAAATGTGGCCGCCGAGGGCTCTGATTGGCTAACACATTTTCAACATCTTCTCTGCAAAAAAAAAAAACGCTGCACAGAATTTCATGAAACTTTACAGGAAGAAAGTACTCAAGGTCCTCTACCAAGATTGTGTATTTTGTGCTTATCGGTCAACAAATATGGCCGCCGAGGACTCTGATTGGCTGACACATTTTCGAAATCTCCTCTGAAACTATTGCACAGAATTTCACGAAACCTTGCAGCAAGCAAGTACTCAAGGTCCTCTGCCAAGTTTGTTTTTTTCTTGTCGATAGGTCAATAAATATGGCTGTTGAGGGCTTTGATCTGTAGAAGTATTTTTGTGACTTTCAACCCTTTACCTGCAACTCAGGTGAGCGATGTGGCCCCCTTGGGCCTCTTGTTTTTGCATGTTTTTACTGTTTTACAAGGTTGAAAATTTCTTAAAAGCACCAATTTTTGAAGTCCAAATTGTAGTTATCCAATAAGTATCATCTTTGAACTCTACATGAATATAAAAAATTAATTGGGCTAATTTGTCCTTTTATATGCAAAGCAGGTCAAATTTAGTTGCTATGGCAACAATTGGCTGAAAGGTTTCAATACGATGAATTTAAACACAACCTCTATCAAACTATCTACGCATGATATTGGAACAGAAGTTCATGTATACATCTATCAAAGGCGTTTTGATATAAAAATGACCTTGAAAATATTTCAAGGTCACCCACTGAATTTTCAAGGTCATTAAACTTTAAGTGACCAGATTTGACGAAAAATCCTGATTTTTCATAAAATGAAGGTGTCAATATTTTAGAAACCTTGAAATATTGAACTTAACAGTTATTTGCCATAAAATGATAAATGTATCACTTATTTCTTAGAACTATTGATTACGTTTCTTCACATCTTCGAATATCTAAATTCTTGGTGAGTATGTTGATAAAAAAGGGACGAAATCTGTATTTTTCTTGTTTTTTGACGGAAAAATATTTTCCTATTGAATAGCTACAATTCAATAAATTCTAAGATTTGTCTGTCCTATATTCATGTGCTTTCATAATATATATGACCTATGAAAATATTTAAATAAAAAAATCACTAAAATCGGTAACAAAAAAATTAAAAAATCAATATTTTATGCAAAATTTGAGTCTCAAAGTATAAATGACCTTGAACATCAAGCCAATGACCTTGAACATTTTAATTGTTCTTATGTAAAAGATACAAGTCATATATATATATGCATACATTTTGACAATCTTATGTAACTCTAAAGAGGAATAAAATCAATTTCAAAGATAATATGAAACAAGCAAAAAGGTCTAATGTTGCCATGGCAACGGTCTTTGACGACAGAATTTAGGTAAAACTCTTAAATACCCACTCCAATTTTTCGTTCGTTTTATTTGTCAATAAACATACATTTCCATTGATGAAAATCACTAGTCTCCTATTGGTGCCTTTTGTGATATTTAAGATTGAAAATGGTCAAAAACACACTAAATTGGCCCTTATTTTCACCTCTATTTTTCGCTTCATTTTGACTTAGTTTGGCTTAATACAATAAGCTTCCTGTAATAAATATCACATAACTAAGTGTACTAAGTAAGAATGGAAGTAAGGAAGAATAGACTATATAAAGATGAACAAGCTGTTACAGTGGTATCCATGGCAACGAAGTCTCCGGAGTTGGCTTATTTCATGGTCCCAAAAGTGCTATAAATAGAATGACCTCGTTACCATGGCAACCAGAGGTCACATTGGATGAAAAGTGTTATTTTCATGGTCAGTACTCAATATATACCCATTATACCGAAAATCATCAAAATCCATGACATGCCGTGCCGAACTATTTTGGTCCTTACAGAGAATGGCTATTAAAGAGAAAAGGCGCGCTCGCCGCGTCGACATTTCGTTGCACAGAGTGTGCAACAAATTTTCACTGTGTCAATACCCAAAACTTTGTTTGCGGGGGTAATGTATAAATATAATCTCAATCAGAGTTATCATCTTCTGTAAAGACTGTAAGTTTGCGAAAGGAGCCCTTCTCAAAAGAACGTCAAGAAAACGTTAAATAGAAGGGGGAAATTCTACTCTGGGGGGAAAGTCTACTCTACAACTAGTTGTAGAGCAGAATTTCTCCCCGGAAAAATGGCTCTATAACAGATCTTCCCCCGGGGAAATTCTACTCTAGAGTAGACTTTCCCCCCGGGGGAAAGTCTACTCTGGAGTAGGCTTTCCGGGGTAAGATCTACTCTAGAGCCAATTTTCCGGGGGGAAGATCTACCCCGGGGGAAAGTCTGCTCTATAACACCGGCGTGAGCTGCCGTTTTCCAGGGCAAGGTGACGTGAGCTGCCAATATATTGGCAACTCAGCGTAAGTTGCCGATTACGCTGGTCAGATGGGCGTTGTATTTTACGTATATAGAGTACGTTTAAATCATTTATATAATAAAGATAGATAATATACAGACATATAAGCATATTTAAACTTATTTACATTACAACATTACAACTCCCCCCACCTAAGATTTTGACTCCGTTCAAAATAAAATCAATCATAATAAAGCAACATGATAATGTAAAGAATAGTTTCAAAGATAAAAAGTCATCTCAAAATGTCAATGATATTCACAACAGTGTCTATGCACATAGTTCTGTTCTTCGCAAAAGTTCATCAAATATCGAGGGGCATCCACGTAGTTTAAGAAATGTCACTTCTGAAGTTCAGTTCACTTCTATGGTAACGTCTGAAACATCTGAGGTCATCTGATCCTGTCAAAACTACGGGGATTCCAGGCTACGTCCGTAGTTCATCCGTTCATCTGATACTACAGGGAATCCAGGATGCGACTGTAGCAACTCCAATATCATCTTTCCATATACATGTACTACGGGGATTCCGAGCTACGTCCGTAGTATGTCCAGACTCCAATCATCTTTCCATATACTACGGGGATCCAAGGTTACGTCCGCAGTACGTCCATTCAAGAATTTACGACACCATCAGCTCACAATAGATAATTATACTACGAAGTCACAAGATTACATTCGTAGAATGGTAAACTAATATCACATTAACATTATGATACAGGGATTCCAGGCAACGTCCGTAGTAATTCCGCCCAACGTTGAAAGAATCATTGAATTATTATTACACACACATTTATGATAATCCATATACCGGTATACTACGGGAACTCCGGGCAACGTCCGTAGTATGTCATTCCAACGTTGATTATAAAACACAGAAAACACGATTACAAATAAATCCAAATATACTACGGGGACTCCGGGCAACGTCCGTAGTATGTCAATCCAACGTTGATAGTATCATATAACACAGAAAACACATATACACATAAATCCAAATATACTACGGGGACTCCGGGCAACGTCCGTAGTATGTCAATCCAACGTTGATAGTATCATATAACACAGAAAACACATATACACATAAATCCAAATATACTACGGGGACTCCGGGCAACGTCCGTAGTATGTCAATCCAACGTTGATTATGAAACACAGAAAACACGATTACACATAAATCCAAATATACTACGGGGACTCCGGGCAACGTCCGTAGTGTGTCAATCCAACGTTGATAATATAACAAATACACATAATACACGAATACACTTAAATCCAAATATACTACGGGGACTCCGGGCAACGTCCGTAGTATGTCCATCCAACGTTGATAATATAATAAAACACAGAATACACGAATACACATAAATCCAAATATACTACGGGGACTCCGGGCAACGTCCGTAGTATGTCCATCCAACGTTGATAATATAATAAAACACAGAAAACACGAACTAAACTAATGGTGAGCTCACTGCTATCTACTATTTACAGAAAACTAAAACGTGTTTTCTTATTCTCTAAAACGAACAGGGCGTTTGATCACACGGCCACGCCTTGTTTTCACAGGATCACTTTCTAATTTTTCACTTTCACTAGCGGTAGATTCTTTCTTATTCACTTTTGTCGTCGCTTTCTCTGTTTCATCCTCACTTTTGTATTCAGGAATATCATCATCCTCTTCTTCACGAGAACTATCTTTTTCTTTCACGCTGTCACGAAAAGTATCTCTTTCCTTCACTATATCACGAGAACTATTTTCTTCTTGCACAATTTTATCAGGAAGTTTGGGAATGATATCAGGTTCCTTCACACTCTCATTCACTTTCTTGGTTGCTTCACACAGCACTAATCTTTCTAAATTTCGGCGTACAGTTTTTTCTGTGCGATATCTTTTCAGATTGTCGGCATGAACGATTTTCGGATTAAAGTTCCTGGAATGCTGAATTTTGTATAACACATTAGAAAGTCTTTCTAGCACAATCCACGGTCCTGTTCAATTTCTCGACAATTTAATCTTAGTTCCGGTCACTTGTTTAGGTTGATAAAGTCGCACTGTATCGCCAACGTCATAATTCTTTTCTACGATATTGCGATTGTAGTTCCTTTTCTGTGTTTTCACTGATTTTCTTATGTTGTCCCTGGCAATTTTATGCGCCATTTCGAGATTTTCACACATTTTCTGCACATAATCACTACGATTGACGGGAATTTCTTCCTCGAAACACGTAAAATCGCTCATCACATCTATCGGCACTTTCATTTCACATCCATACATCATGCGATATGGCGTTATTCCTGTAGTTTCGTGAACAGATGTGTTATACGCCATGCATAATGTGTCTATAAAACGATCCCAGTCCGTTTGCACTAAATTCACATATTTCGATAGCATTTCCTTAAAAGTACGATTTAACCTCTCCACCATACCATCGGATCTAGGGTGAAATGCGGTAGTCCTTGTTTTCGTTATATCCATAACAGTGCACAATTGAGAGAATAACTGACTCTCAAACTGACTACCTTGATCTGTATGGAGTTCTAGTGGGCATCCATAACGCTTGATCCAACCACGGAAAGTCACATCAGCCACGGTCTCGGCTTCAATATTCGGTAACGCATACACTTCGGTCCACTTCGTGAAATAATCCGACACAACTAACAAGTACACATTTCCATTCTCTGTTTTAGGTAAAGGTCCTGCTAAATCGGCTGCAATCCGCTCAAATCGTCCTCCAGCAATATAACTTTGCATAAAATGTCTCTTTTTCCTCGGCGGATTCTTCTTTTCCTCACATATATCACACGAATTCACATAATCTGTGATATCACGATGAAAATTAGGCCAATAATATGAACTCATATCTGCTCTGTTTATTGTCTTTTGAATCCCTTGATGTCCAGATGTCAGCGAGTCGTGTAAATACCACAAAATTGCACTTCGTAACACTTTTGGCGTACATATTCTTAGTCGCGTAGCACTCTCCTCAATCCACTGAATACACAGTACTCCATTATACACGGTGAGCACTTCCCAACGTCCTAACCAAAACTTAAATTCTGGATGTAAATGACTTATCGACTGGAATTTCGGTTTAACTTTGGAACCATGCTTTTCTATAAAAGCAATTACGTGTCCAAGTACATCGTCTTTAACCTGTAGTTCTCGAATTCCGGAAAACGATAAATCGGCATCTGGCACCGGAATAGGTTTAGCTCTCCTAGGTCGATTCTCTCGTCGCCCTCTTTTCGATTTTAAATCCTCTTTCACGTTTTTATCGTCACCTATCGCAAACAAACATTGAATATCGCATATAGCTTGATCACTTTGTATGTCAATACCACTTCGATCACTTCGCAAGTCCTCTATGTGACTCTCTCGCACACCGTAATATTCATCATCTAATTTCCGTTTGCACTGTCTACACACGGTGTCATTTTCGGTCATCTTAATCCTTGAAAGTCCGTCAGCATTACTATGCTTTTTACCGGCTCTGTGCACTATCTTAAAATTGAACTGGCCTATTTGTTGTAACCATCTGCACATTTGACCGTCCGGTTCTTTAAATCTATTCAACCATGTTAGAGATCCATGGTCAGTTCGTAACACAAATTCACGTCCTGGCAAATAGTGTTTAAAATACTTCATGAAATACACCACTGCAAGCATCTCTTTGCGCGTCACACAATAATTACACTCAGCAGTTGACAGAGCACTTTTTCCATAAGCGATCACTTTTTCACTGTCACCTTGAATTTGCGATAAAACACATCCAATCGCAGAATTACTCGCATCGGTATCAAGAATAAAATGTCCTCCTTCCGGATCCGGATATCCTAGGATCGGAGCACTCACTAACTTTTGTTTCAGAGTATGAAAGTCATGGTCACACTCCTCCGTCCACTCCCATTTCTTTCCCTTTTTCGTTAATCCATGTAAACATCGCGCAATATTTGCGAAATCCTTTATGAACTTTCTGTAGTATGACACTAATCCTATAAAACTACGAAGTTCACTAACATTGGTTGGTTTTGCAGCGTTTCTTATTGATTCTGATTTTCCTGGATCCGTTTGTATTCCTCTGGCTGATACTACGTGTCCTAGAAATTTCACTTCCTCCTTGAAAAAATGAACACTTTTTCGCTTTCACTTTAAGATTCACTTCGTCTAATCGATCGAACACTTTTTCCAAATTTTCCATATGTTCGTCAAAATTTCTGCCGAAAACTACGATGTCATCTAAGTACAAAACGGCTATTTTCCACTGAAGTCCTATCAATGCTCGCTCTATGATGCGTTGAAAAGTTGCAGGAGCGTTGCACAATCCGAAAGGCATCACTGTATATTCGTACAATCCTCCCCGAGGAGTTGCGAATGCAGTCTTTTGTTTGTCGTTTTCTGACATTGGAACCTGGTGATACGCCATATTTAAATCTAGTGAGGAAAACCACGTTGATCCACTCAGGGCATCAAGGTCATCTTCTATCCTCGGTATGGGGTACGCATCCTTCACTGTTAAAGCGTTCAAACGGCGGTAATCTACACATACACGCCAACTTCCGTCCTTTTTCTTCACTAAAACCAACTGTGAAGACCACGGACTATTCGATTTCTCGATGAGACCCTGCTTCTCTAACTTCTCTATCTCCGCGTCTAAAAGTTCCCTCTTGAATATAGGTACTCTACGCGGTGCTTCTTTAAATGGTCTCTCATCACTCAATTTTATGTCGTGTTCTCCGAAGTTTACTCGTTCCAACTTCCCATTCGGATTCGCGAACACATTACGTCTTCTAATTAGGAATTCCTTAAACTTCATACACTGCTCCTCGTTGAGGTTTTCACATCCTTCCTCATAAGCAGCTTTTAAATGCACCGGCAAATCACTACATGTAGTTTCACATTCTTCACGTACTACGTTCACATCACTCGTAGCACTAATCGGTTCACTAACACACTGAACCGGAATAAATAACGCAATAACTGTACCCCTCCTCACTTCTACTGGTTCCACTCCTGGATTGTACACACGGATACACACATCACGATCACGCGCACTAAGTAAAGATCTCGCTAAAACTAATTCATGAGTTTGAGCAAATTTCTGTAAACACATAGGTAATCCCTCTTCCTCTGTTACATACGAAAGATATGACGGAATAATAGCCTCCTGTCCCGCATTGATTTCCATAGTTTCGGCACAAAATAGTTTATTTGTTCGTTCTCCTTCATTAGGATCAAACTTTACAACAAATTCTGAGTTGTCATGGTCCCAATTACACTTGTATTTCACATAAAAATCTTCACCTAAAAGATTTTGGGTAACTCCTCCCACAAATATCCGAAATTCAAAGTTCATTCCTCCGAAAGTTAGAATCATTATCGCTGTCCCTAGTACGTCTATAAATTGTCCGTCCGCCGCTATAAATTTACTCCGTACTCGTTCTAGTACTGGCCTACTACAGTATCGGGTAAAATGTTGTAGTAGGTATCCTCGGTAATAAATGATCTACGGGCACCAGTATCCACTTTCCATGTCACATTAGCACCCTGGATCAGTCCATCCACAAAGAACCCTTTTCTTCCGGGAATCCTGAGTTCGCTCCTGCTCTCAAACACTGACTGATCACCGTGGCTAACCTTATTTGCACAGAAACGAACCAATGCGTTTGACGACGACTTTAAACACCAGTCAGGTTCGTTGGTACACACCTCTCCAGTAATCTCAGACTGAATAACATTTCCGTGCTTTCCGTGTGTCCTTTCATTAACTACTTCTGCTTCGTTGTAAATCGGATCACAATACATTTTTGTATATCGTTGTACTAGGCCTTTCTGGTTTCTCGACCGGTGCATGGCCTACTGCCTCGGTCTCGAGTCGTTTAACGACTTCGAATGGTTGTCGGTGCGGTTTTGACGGTAATTCCCTCTACGATTATCTCTTTTCGGACAGTTCCTTGATAAATGGTCTGCAGAATTACAAATAAAACATCTCTTTTGCGAAAAGGTTAGGAGTTCACCAGCTTTCGACTGAACATCGTGTTTATTGCGCACTTTTTGCATCACCTCGTTTCCAGTATACAGAACACGTTTGTTTGGTCTCACAATATCCTCCCGTCGATTTTCGCCTAACCTAATGCATTCCTCTTGCATTGCGGCAGTTACAGCATCCTGTAGATTCCTTGGCCTTGTTCGTTTTACTGCGAAACGAAATTCGTGATCTTCGCTGCAATTATCGAGAAAAGTTTTCATGCTACTTTCCTGTACGTAATCTCTGTTGTCGGGGTATGCCTTGCGATATAGATCCTCTATGGTCTGTCCAAAATCTCTAAAAGTCTCACTTTGCTTCTTTTTTCGCATCTTAGCCTCAGCAACATAGCTCTCTTTCATTGCACGGTGACCAAATCTATCGTCCATGGCCCGTTTTAATTCAGTCCAGTTATTTCTTATTTCCACAGGAAGTCAATAAGCATAAGTTTCTGCCTGACCACGTAACACAGTAAAGAAAATAATGCGAATTCTCTCCTCATTCCAGCCATTTATTGTCGCAATGTTTTCAAAATATCGAATATATTCGGACCATATATCCTCACCATCTCCTTTGAATATCCGTTTCACAGGGACTTGTTGCGAGAAACTAGTGCGTTGCACAGGGTTACCAATGACACCCATATTTTCGTCTAAGTATGATGAATCGTATCTAGGGAAATTCACATTACTCCCGAGGGGAGAATTAAATCTTACGTTCCTTGGATTACGTATATTTTGTCGTTTTCGGAAACAGTACTTCCACAGAAGTCCTATGAATAATCCTATTAAGAAAACACAGGCACTCGTCACAAGCACTTCCTTCGTCATCACCAGCAACAAATATCCAGGAAAGTATTTATAGCACACGACACACAGTGATCCAATAAGAACTGAAATGATCGTCCATAGTTTGAAAATCCAAGTCCATCCATCCTCAGAATTATCGAATCGCGTATTATTGGCATCACACGGTACATTTTGTCGGTCTGAAAGCAAAGGTGTGCTTGAAGCTACCGGTGTACATGTATTTGCGGCTTCATGAAATGAATCTAATAAGTTTCTCCTGACCGAAACCGGTGATTTTCGTCTTTGTCCGGACACACGAGGGGTTATCTCCCCTGGTTCATTTTGTAACTCACCTGTAAGTTCCATTTCACGGGGTGAATATGTCGTTTGATCGTGTTGCATCATCACATTTATTATAATCACGATATGCACAAATATTCCACACAACGGAAAGAATCGCTGAATAAAAATTCACACGAGGCACATAACACACGTGAATAAAATCTTTTTCGTCACAGATTTTAAGAATCACACACATGCACACGAATAATGCACACAACACGGCACTATTCACTTACTGAATGCACAAAATACAGGCATTTGTCGGACACTAATCGACAGAGTTACGGACAAAATAATGTTTTATACGATATACGCGCACAGATTTCACACAATGTCACAACACATATATCGGTCACAGATTCATAAAAATACACATCTATAAGGCGAGCGCACACATTTTCTTCTTACGACTAATTGTGCACAAATTAATTTATCAACGCACTACCGAGCAAAACATTTCACTCGCGATCACGCACAGTCACAAAGTAGAGATAGCACATAAAAGAAAAATAATCACGCACAAATAAATCGTCACAGTATTATGCACACTTCGCACAAAATTATTTCACACACGAACAATCACAAAATGAACGCGCACAAATAAATCACAAAACACTACACATTGTACACACTCTGCACAAAATGATTTCACACGCGGGGCAGTCACAAATCATACACATTAAAATAAATCGCGCACAATCAAATTGTCAATAAATTACAAACACTATCGCGCATGAAATTCTCACATATGAATATATCACACGCAAACAAAATCACTGAAATATGCACTTGCACAAATCAATATAAAACGGTCGCGCACTCGATTAAAACACAAAACATATACTTAGTATATATGTATCACACGCGATCGCGCACTATCACTTCACTTCCACAGAATTTGTACGGTATCAAATACACATATCAATATACTTACCGTACACTAAATAAAAACGAATCGATAATTTCACTTATATATAATAACGATATAATATACACACGTAGGTCACGGGGAAATATATACACTAAGTCACTGAATCCACACGCAAAACACTTTAATCTTTTCACTGATCACAACAATACTTTTCATCACCAAATTTAAGAAAATTGTTTCACTTTTCCTCCACACACTTCACATCGTTTTCCAGAATCCATGTACAAGCACTTTGGAAATACTGCGAAGCATTCTTTGCATTCCACTCGCGATTTCACTTGCACTTTTCGCACGAAATGAACATATCCAAATTCTGTGTAATCGTACACGCGTACGAATTTTGTCGGTTCCTGTACATCCATAACGAAGAATTACACACACGAGAAAAAAAAATGCACTAAAATGATTAAAATATACACAAATCACGTAGGTTATATCGCACGAGCTGCCACCAGTTGTAACGTAGGCCACTGCGGTCACTCAGTTATATTTGTGTAATAGATGTAATGAAATCTTTTTGGTAGCGTACACGGTAAAAAAATGTATGTACAATGTATATAAATCCAGATATTGTAGTGTAAATCCTCGGTGTGATGATAATCCTTGGTAGCGTAAAATCCTCTGTGAAAAGATAATATCCAAATCCGAATAAAGTTTCTTAGTTTATTTACAAGTTTACGATACGATCAAAGTATTAATAAAACTATTACAATCTTAAGACAAAACGATGCGTACTCTCCAGACACTGTCTAGACACTGAGATGCTTGGCCACCTGCGCGTCGCTATTTATAGCTACGCTGGGGCAACCCGGCGTGAGCTGCCGTTTTCCAGGGCAAGGTGACGTGAGCTGCCAATATATTGGCAACTCAGCGTAAGTTGCCGATTACGCTGGTCAGATGGGCGTTGTATTTTACGTATATAGAGTACGTTTAAATCAATTATATAATAAAGATAGATAATATACAGACATATAAGCATATTTAAACTTATTTACATTACAACATTACAGAAATGAATACACATTTCTGGCAACACCCGCCATTCAAGCCCTACAATTGAATTGTAAAAACTGGTGAATGTATCAAATTCCGTGATTTTTCTCCCGGTCACCTGGTCTCACCTCTAGCTTGCTAGGGGTCCGTCGATGCTCAATTTTGTGCTCTATTGTGATCGAGTGCTGTTGGGATTATCCTCAGGGGTTTGACATTGAGTGTGTTGAATAGTTTTCGCTGACATGGTCGCCATAGCACTCTTTATAATATAGATGTAACTTCAGACAGTGCATGCACTTTAGATATTGTTTTCATTTCGTGCGTGAACATCGACGGCGAGTGCGGCTAGTCAAACAGGGGGTGCTTACTCCTCCCGGATACCTGATCCCACCTCTAACTTGGTAGGGGTCCGTCGATGCTGAATTTTGTGCTCTATTGTGATCGAGTGCTGTTGGGATTATTCTCAGGATCTTCTTTAACTCTTATGCCATTTGCCGTGTGGAGCTCGTAAAAAAGTTCCCCATGAGCGGTTTGACAGTATGTGTTTTGAATATTTTCCCCTGACGTGGTCGCCATAACACTCTCTATATAGACGTAACTTCAGACAGTGCATGTACTTTAGATTTTGTTTTCATTTCGTGCGTGAACATCGATGGCTGGTGCGGCTAGTCAAACAGGGGATGCTTACTTCTCCCGGACAACTGCTTCTACCTCTAGCTTGCTAGGGGCCTGTCGATATTTAACTCATTTTGAAGGGTTCCGGTGTTATAGAGCAGACTTTCCCCCGGGGTAGATCTTCCCCCCGGAAAATTGGCTCTAGAGTAGATCTTCCCCCGGTAAGCCTACTCCAGAGTAGACTTTCCCCCGGGGGGAAAGTCTACTCTAGAGTAGAATTTCACCGGGGGAAGATCTGTTATAGAGCCATTTTTCCGGGGGGAAATTCTGCTCTACAACTAGTTGTAGAGTAGACTTTCCCCCCAGAGTAGAATTTCCCCCTTCTATTTAACGTTTTCTTGACGTTCTTTTGAGAAGGGCTCCTTTCGCAAACTTACAGTCTTTACAGAAGATGATAACTCTGATTGATATTATATTTATAAATTACCCCCGCAAACAAAGTTTTGGGTATATAGGAATTGCGGCCTTATTTGTCCCTCTGTCCGCCCGTCTGTTCGAATCGTGTCTGGCAAATAATTTCTTAATTATGGATGCCAAATTGACATTTATCACATGATACACCCGTTATGCGGTTACATAAAGCCATTTCATATTCTACACAATATGTAACACGTTACATAACACTTTTTACGATGATTTCGCGCGTATTTCCCTAGGGGGGAAATTTTACTCTAGAGTAGACTTTCCCCCTTAAGGGGGAAACTCTACCCCAAAAACCTGAAGGGGGAAAGCTTGCTCTAGAGCAGGATTTCCCCCCAGGGGGGAAATTCTACTCTAGAGCCAATTTTCCGGGGGGAAGATCTACCCGGGGGGAAAGTCTACTCTATAACACCGGGTCGATTAGCCCCTTTTCCCCTTCGCCCCGGGTCGTTTCGCCCCTAAGGTGGGTCGTTTCGCCCTTCTATGTGGGTCGTTTCGCCCCTCAAGGGTGGGTAGTTTCGCCCCTCATGGCGGGTCGTTTCGCCCTCATTTTTTAAGAACACTTTCTCTAAATGGTGGCCAGGGTCGTTTCGCCCTTCTATTCTAAATTAGAAGATTTTTCGATTTGCCCCTCTATACGTAACATCTTAATCTTTTTTTTTCTTTTATTCTCATTTGTTCACCTACATATTTCTTTATCTATTAATTGATTTCTTTATTTATTTTTTATCTATTTGAGTCGATTCGCCCCTCTATACGTAACATCTTTATCTATTTATTTATCATTTTATCTATTTCTTTATTTCATTTTTTCTTCTTTTATTCTCATTTGTTCACCTACCTATATATTCCTTTACTTATTTAATTCATTATTTTTTTTATCTTTTTTTTTAATTTAATTTTTTTTGTCTTTCATTCTCATTTGTTCACCTATGTATTTCTTTTTCTATTTATTTCTTTGATTGATCATCTATATATATATATATTTTTTTTTTCTTTTATTTTCATCAACGACCCACCAATAACAACCACAAAAAATAAGGGCGAAACGACTCACCATGCAGAGAGAGTATTCCTAAAAAGAGGGGCGAAACGACCCACCTTAAGGGGCGAAACGACTCACATTTGAGGGGCGAAACGACCCACCTTAAGGGGCGAAACGACTCACATTTGAGGGGCGAAACGACCCACCTTGAGGGGCGAAACGACTCACCTTGAGGGGCGAATCGACCCGGGGCGAAGGGGGAAAGGGGCGAAACGACCCGGGGGCGAAGGGGAAAAAGGGCGAAACGACCCGACGCCCTTTTATACTTTAATTATATCGTCAAGTTACTTCCAATATTGATCCAATACCATGCGTTTTAATTGTCCAGGGTATACATATATTTTCTACTGAGCTGACGTCACGGCTGTGACATTTCGATAGTAGATGCCCACTATGTTTCGGAAACTGATCTGAAACTTTATTTAATTAATCTATATCGTTTCGAAAAGATTCAAACATATATTGATGTCTCACGTTGGCTCAGTTTGGCTTGAGAGGGTCCATAGAGCAGGAGGAAATTGGAGTACAAGGGCAAAACCTCCTGAGACTGGGTGGGCGAACTCGATACCCTCCAACATAATAGAAAGGAAGGGATCTTAACAACACTCGGTTGCGGCACCCACGTTCAGCAAAATACCCAATACACAGAGCAGACATGCACAGCAAGAATGAGTTAAATAAGATCCTGACGATAATCTCAACAGCACTCACAATAGAGCACAAAATTGAGCTTCGACGGACCCCTAGCAAGCTAGAGGTGGGACCAGGTGCCCGGGAGGAGTAAGCACCCCCTGTTGGCTAGCCGCACCCGCCGTCGATGTTCATGCACGAAAATGAAAACATATAAAATGCATGCACTGTCTGAGGTTATGTCTATATAGAAAGTGTTATGGCGACCATGCCAGGAAAAAATATTCAAAACACTTACTGTCAAACAAAACAAGAAACACAAAAGGGACAAGGAGCATCAAACACAACATAGACATATCAAACACAAAAGACTACGCATAAACCATCGAGACCAAGGAGCAATCGGTGCCGACTTAGGACGGCCATATGCCACGCCAGTAGCAAATGGTGTAATTAAGCGGATTACGTGTGCACAACCCTTCCCTTTTTCCGTATACCAAGAGGTCTCGAAAAACGCACGATTCTGGTTTTACTGTAAGATGATCATACAAACAAGACAGCATTACGCAGGGGTCCAAGCAACACAGATTGATATGATGTAAATCGGTATTAAAACTGACGGCACACGAAATACATTTATGTCACACTTATACCCTTTGCCGTGTGGAGCTCGTAAAAAAGTTCCCTGCGAGGGGTTTGACTGTAAGTGATTTGAATATTTTTTCCTGATATGGTCGCCAGGGCACTTTCTATATAAACATAACATCAGACAGTGCATGTATTTAATATATATTGTTTTCATTTTCGCGCATGAAAATCGACGGCGGGTGCGGCTAGCCAACAGTGGATGCTTACTCCTTCCGGGCACCTGGTCCCACCTCTAGCTTGCTAGGGATTTATCGATGCTCAATTTGGTGCTCTATTGTGAGTGCTGTTGAGATTATAGTCAGGATCTTCTTTTACTCATACAGTCCGTGCTCTGCCGACTGTAGTGAGATCATGCATGTTATCACTCGAGGAGTCTAACCGACATTCAGACAGTACTACAGGTGGTCTCTGTCTTCTCTCATGAGGTTTGGACAGGTACGCCATGGAGGACTGTCGTCACAGTCAGCCTTAGTGCATTTCTTTTTAAAAGAATGCACTGGTACAATACTGTAAAAGGGATAAGTACGAAGTCAAATATCCGTCTGGTGACAGCAGGATCAGAAAAGACCCCTTTGCCAAATCACGGAATCGGTCTAAGGACATTAGAGTTGAGAAGCGAGCGCATTTCTACTGCACTAACCCGTCATTGATCTACTTACTTCCTGTTAAGGTATTCAATGGGTAATGAGAAGTAATTGGGACACTCCTATATGCAATATTGAGACATAAAAGCACATCATAGCCATAAAGTAAAAATTCATTAAAATTTTTTGACCAATTTGGATATTGAAAAAATTGGTTACTTTATGAGTTATGGGCCCTTACAGTTTACATTGAACTCTACGGGAAAAAGGTAATTTTCCTTAAATTTTCAACTGAATGACGGGACATCAAATATCGAGTGGTACAAAAATTCTAAAAAAAAGATATTTCATCGAATTTCGTTGAAAAATCAAAAGTTCACACGGGAATTATTCTAAGAGGAGATAACTCCTTAACACGAAACCTTTTCAAAATATTTCTTATTTCGATATCTATTCGTGCAAACGTTTTTTTTAATATCGTATGACACAGCCATTTATCGAATGAAAATACATCTTATTTCAATGTTTTTGGCATAATTTCCTTCATTACCCATTGAATACCTTTAATTCGATGTTCGGATGGCTCTAACCTAAAATATCTTCATTTTTAAGATGTCTTATTTTTAAGATTCAACACGAATGAGAAAGAAATATTTCATGTTTTTAACTAGATCTTTTGTGTTTTCATTGTGTTGTCAAAAAATTGCAATGCCAAAGTCAATCCCTCACAAACGTATCGTTTATTCAGTAATTTTTCGGCTATAAGTTTAAGGTTGAGCTTGCTGGTGAATATCGCATCAAATGCCATATGAATACATTACAGGCAGGAAACGGAGGAATGTTACTACTAAGGAAAAAGAAAGCTGCAATGTTGAGGCTGAAGACGTCACGTTTGTCATATATCTAATTATTTTAATGAACATTATCGTCAAAAGATAAGAAGAGATCTAAGTATGAAGCAGAGTTGATGTTTTCTTCTTTCACCTCTGGTTTACATGGATAGATTGTGCTGTGATAAACAACGAAATTTGGATTATTCATTGAGAGCACGTCATCGATATCTGAATTGGAGTGCTAGGTGCTTCCATCCATAAGGGAGGAGTGAACAAAATCGGTTTATATCCCAGCCATCTTGTTACGTCTTTCGGTATATTTTGGACATAATTTCACAGATTTTGGCCAAATTCCATTGTTTAGACTTAGGATCACTGGCGAGGGTTAAGTACCCGAAACGTGCATGTCTGGGCCATGCTGTAAATCTGTCTGCTTTCAAATTAAGCTAAAGAGTTTGAAGACGTTTAACATTCATATGAGTAAAGAAAAATAGTTCGCTCCCATTTGATTGCCCACAATTTGATGAAAGCAAATGTCCGAACACCACAGATATGCCAGCGATCAGAGATTGCCTCTTCTGTGTATTCATAATTCGAATAAGGATTCTCGCTACAATGAAGTTTTGTCGTTTATTATTTACAATGTAAAATTGTCGTATAAATAGTAGAAAATCGAATGGTTTTATTGAAAAACATTATTTTAGAATCTTTCAGACTTCATTTGTGAAACTGCTCATTAATAATGCTTTTATGAATACCTTGATAAGAGAAATCCCTGGAGTGTCGAACAAGAATATGTTAATAATTTTTTCCCGTCTACATTTCTATATTCAGCTAGCAATGTTGTTCCAAGAAGTGATGTCTTTTTTAGATATGTTACTTTTCAGTAATATCAGTTCCGTTTGTCATCTATAGTTTATCACTGACGAGGGTTAAATACTCGAAACGTGCACGTCTGGTCCATGCTGAAAATAAATTTATCTGTCCTTAAATGATGCTATTGAATTTTAAGACGTTTAACATTTGATATGTTTGCGCAATTCCCTCTATGTGATATTAATTAGTGCTCCCAAAATTAGTTTAGATATCCTTCCTTTAAGACGTTTAACATTTGAACCACTTGGTGAGTGTCACTGCTGGTGGACCAGTAGTCCCCGAGGGCACATGTATCCAAGTTCGATCAACTTCGGTTGATCGTTTTTTCAACGCATTCCAACATTTCTGTTATCAAATTTTTTTGACATTTCTAAAACTTGGGTCCTGTAGCATCATATCCCACCCATCCTGCTACGTCTTTCGGGTTTGTTTTAGACATACATGTTTTTTGTAACAACTTTCACACTCTTTGGCCATATTACATTGTTTAGATTGAGGATCACTGACGAGGGTTAAATACCCGAAACGTGCATGTCTGGTCCATGCTGAAAATTTATCTGTCCTTAAATGATGCTATTGAATTTGAAGACGTTTAACATTTGATATGTTTGCGCAATTCCTTCTATGTGATATTAATTAATGCTCCCAAAATTAGTTTAGATATCCTTCCTTTTGGACGCTGGGTTTCTTTTCAATATAGCCAGCTTCTGCAAGATAGTGAATATCATGTATAAAAATCAATCAAAATATAGTTTCATTACAGACTTCGCATCTGTTAAAGCACCATTGTTACGTAATGCTCAATTCTGATAAAAACAATATTACTATCCTTATATCATGTAGTGGGCTTTAACTAGGTATGCTTACGTTGGAAACTCTCTTATGATGGAATTGTCACTTCTGTTCATCTTAGAGAGTAAAACTTTGAATAAAAGGGGGCCTCCAGACAAATGCATTTTTTTTCAGAAAACAATACCGGAATACTGTAAACCGTCTTTTATTCGCGGCGTCTTAATTTCGACAACAGGTATTCGCGACGTTTTATTTTCGCGACATCGTTTAAATGTATCTGTCTGCACATGTGTCGGGTCATATTGGCGTCGTTTTACTTTCGCGAATCAAAGGACATCGCGATTATCGCGAAAATGAAACGCTCTAGGATAAAGGACGGCTTACAGTATGTCTTGATTCAAAATCATATTCCTTCAACAACAAATCTCAAACAAGTGCTTATGTCTTATTGAGTGCAAGAAAAGATGACCTTAGAATCTGAAATGAAATACAGATTGATCAATTTATCTCCTTAAGATCAAGGAATTGACTTTGACAAATCTTTTACCCAAAATCTAAGTTTGATAGCTTAACCATAAATCATTCCGGATTCTTGATTCCCTTCCCCGTCTGGATTTTATTACGGGTTCCGTATATTATCGTGCCAAGTCGCTATAACAGCAAACTTATAATCCTCTATCTCTGATAAATTGTCAAACGTCTTCCTGATGACATTGAAATGCAAGTCTAAGCATCAGAAAGACAAACTCCCTAAATAATCGCTCAAAATGCTGATAATTATGGGAATTTTCCTTTCACAAAATGGTCGACATTCTCGTCTCATACGCCAATCATAAGAAAGAAAGAATTATATCGGTGTGGATGAATACCAGTAGAGAGACCTAATTAGAACTCATGACATTTCTTCCATCTTGTGTTTTAGATAGGATATCATCAATGTAAATGATTATCCTCGATTTGATGAGCGAATTAAGGGGCTTTCTTGTCATACGTGCTTATTTTCACGAATGATTTAAACAAACGTGATTTTTCTGTCATTATTTCTTCTTCTTTTACGGGAAACTATGATTGTTAATTTCCGACAAAAAATATTGCTTGTTTCATTTTTAGCCCCAATAACCATTGGTTTGGGGTGCAAGAAAAAATACCGTTTGAAATAGTCAAAAGAATCTTGTAAGGACTTTTTATTTGCTTGCGATAATGTTCTCAAGGTCAAAGTTTTTTGTCCAGAATGTTTAATTTTGTTCCGTTGATTATTCAGAGTTTTCTTTTATGTTTCGACCAATTAAAGAATCACCAGTCATTTATCCTTTTTGGAACGAATTCTAAGTGTGTAATTATAATCAATCAATGATTGCCAAACTTAGGAGGCGATTTTTAATGGTGCTTAAAATAATCTTTTCATGATGGACTGAATGCTTTGTTTACTTTTGTGTTTATTTGAAACAATTTCGTATTCATAATTTCTTTCAAACTTTATACTCTTGCATAATATATGTTCGATGCATTCTACAATGCCTTCCGCAAGATTCAGTTGTCCTTTGTGTTTCTGTGGAACTTGTGTGATTGTCTCAATCTGTTTGTCGTATTTTCTTTTCGCGTGAGATAGGCCTTTTAAAAAATTTTTTTTTCAAAATTCTTAAGCTTTTTGATTGTGGGTTTTGGAATCTGGATTTGACTTTGTTTTACTTTCATTTACTGATCTTATCTCTTTGTATAAGAGTTTTGGGTTCACTTCATACAAGTATTCATGGATCCGATGTGACGGGTGTTGCATGCGATCAGGAGACGCTGACTCTTCGCGGGCACCTGGTCTACTTCGGAATGTTATTCATTCCTAGGTTCGCAACCATTCCATGAAAATTATGTTTCACGTTTTTGAAAGTAACGTGATTTATAAAAATTAATTAAAATTTCAAAGAAAAAAATGTATTAAAAAAGTGGGAAAAAATGTATTGGAAATCAAGGATGTTCACAATGAAGCAAGTAAATAATTGGCTGAAAGCCTTCGTTTGTCATCAATTTAGTATTTTGCAAACTTCAACTTTTTCAAGCTTTATACTGCATAACATTTCATCTCTTTGTTTTAGCTTCTTGAAACTATTTTAAAGTAAAATATATATTGTTGTCTAACCTATGAGTAAACAACATATCTAACAGGGTCTTTTCCTTCATTTCCCTATTGTATAAAGATGCCATGTTTTGAAATTTTAAAATTAGAACCATAATGCATATGAATTAATTCAAATTTGATACAATATAAAAGTATTGGAATTCAAGGATGTTCATGATGAAGCAAGTACAAAAAACCGTTGCCAGCGTAACAAACGATTGATTTTGGTAAATCAATATGAACTTTACAATTGTTATATCACAATTCACGCAATGTTTAAAATTGCGTGTTTTATACTTCATTTCCTGATCATTTGTAAAAGTTCCCGCTTTGGAATGTGGAATTCTAGTGGTGCAAATCTAATAAAAATTCACTTGGCTCAAAGCAATCATGTTCCTGATTGAGATTAAATTGTGCTAGGGTGTAAATATTTACTTTAAAGTCATATCGTTCTTCTTAAGTTCGCATCTGTTAACAAATCATGTATGAAATTAGTCACACGTAACTTCATTTTTATGAAGAAAAAGATTTTCAGCGTCACTTATGAGGAAAATAAATGTAATTTTAGGTGTACAAATGATGAATACATAAAAGACTGGTGAAGGTTTCAGCTACATTTATTGAATCAGAGAAGGAAAAATAAAGAATTTTCTTCGGGCGCTTGTCAGAACAATTTGAGTCATATTATTTGATAAGGGTAGGACCCGCGTGTTCGTTATATCATTGCAGAAACGCTAGCATTTCTCGTAATCCAATCAACGATTCGCTATTTCGTTCTGAGAATTTCCAATATCGCCATAATAGATATTTATTTCTTCTTCTTTATTAAGTTGAAGCAAAGAGTTTTAGTTCCCTGTCATGACAAATTCTCATGAATTATTATTTACACTAATTTCTTCTAGGAGACAGTCCTATATGACTGCGCGTCCCTTTCCCTTCTGTGACGATAAATAATGGCCGCCCCTAAGGACGTATAATACAGATGTAAATGAATTTTATTGCATTAGTTATATCTGGTCTCGTAGATATAATTTTTCCCTCCGTCTGTATGAAGGGTCTTTAATAAAATCCACTGGAGTGGATCCCTCTACTTTGGGAAGTGAGTAGTGATGATCGAGCAGTGAGAGGTATGGATAATACTATATATAAAACATAGACAAGAATTGCCTAATAGTATATAGAATATACAAATGCAAAATACTCAAAAAGATGTTGTTTAAACACAGAAAATGATTAAGAATCAAACATGTGGTATGAATTATATTTAAATACCTTCAAGAAGTGTTCACTTATGTTGCTATATTTTAGTTGTTCTTATATTCCACCTTTTTGTAGGAGCACCCACGAACTGTGGTAGATACTATATTATACCATAAAACTAACTACTTACTGGTACCCTCCACTGTGTACGATTGTATACTATGAAAGATGAAAGGGTGTGTTGATTTGTACTGCAGTGTAACATGCCATCACACGAGACAATCACCTCAGCCGCAGCTGCAGAGGGGTAAACTCAAACCATTTTGGTTCCCTCCGAGCCGTAGAACAGATTGGTGCGAGACGATAAATCACCTCAGAGAAAGTTAGCCCCTGACGGAATTCGAACCCTGGACCCTCAGATTAGACTTCCGACGCTCAACCAACTGACCTATGACGCCCATGTTTCGGATGAAAAAATCCTCATCAGTTGTACTCAAACTAACTTAGTGGCACCCTCCTCTTTAATGCCTAAATTTCAAAAAGATAAAGAGTATAACAAGCCAATTCACAGAATGCCGTCATAAATGTTTAAGAAATGGAAGCAACCAGGTGGCCTTAGTAAAAATCCATTGTTATACCACTTCTCCCCGGAAAGGAGGAAAAAATAAAATTAATGATTTGATCTCAAACAAGACTCGGTTGCAGTATTCACAGCAGAACATCGAAACAACCGTATGTAAAACACAGAGTAGATACGCATAAAATGAAACACAAAAGGGCCTAGGAATTTCAAATACGCCATCAAAACACTAAGCACAAAAGACGAAACATAATCCAACGAGATCAATTGGCAACTTAGGACGGTCATCTTTCATTTTAGAAGCAAATAGTGTATTTATCCGGATTACGTTTATATTACCCTCAAACTCGCCCGGTTATGTATACGCCAGTGGTGTTGGCGAACTCACAATTATTGTGTAAAACAGACTCCGCACTGTAAGACGACCACACAATCAAGACATCAAAATTAAGGGGCCCAATTAACACATCTATGACTATGTAAATGGGTATTAAAGCACAGAGCGTACAAAAAAAATCGTGCTCTGCCGGCTGAAAGCTCGAAGCGCGTAGATGCAAGTTTTCCGTCTCATTTTGGTGATACTTACTTACAGGGGATGCTTACTCCTCCCGGACACCTGATCCCACCTTTTGCTTGCTAGGGGTCCGTCGATGCTTAGTTTTGTGCTCTATTGTGAGTGAGTGTGGCCCCGACCACCTGTCCTCTCTGAATGTCAGTCGGACTCCTCGGGTGATAACATACATGAGCTCGCGGCGGCCGAGCACGGATTGTATTACGTACGCCCTCTTTTTATATCCTTTTACATATTCATCTGTGTTGCTTGGACCCCTGCGTTTTGCGGTCTTGTTTGTGTGTGGTCATCTGACAGTGATGAGGTTGTTTTACACCACAATTGTACGTTCTTCGAGACCTCTGGATAATCGGAAAAGTGGGAGGGTTGTGCGCACGTAATCCAGGATAACCATAACTTCTGCTATTTCCGTGGCAGATGGCCGTCCTAAGTCGGCACCGGTTGCCCATTGGTCTCGTTGGTTTATGTGAAGTCCTTGTCCTTTGTGTTTGATGTTTCTGTGTTGTGCGTTGATGTTCCTCGTCCCTTACGCGTCTCTTTATGTGTTTGTCTGCTTTGTGTTTTTGCATTGGGTGTTGTGGGGTTTTGCTGTGGGTACTTCAACCTGGTGTTGTTGGAGATCCCCTCCTTTGTTTGCTATTGAGATTCTCGTCAGGATCTTCTTTAACTCATTTGCATCAACAGAAAAATATGAGATTTATTTCTTATCATTTGATATCCTCTACTTGTGCATTGGAACTTGTTTAAAATATTCTTCAAGAAGGTAAAAAGTTGGATCACTTCCGTATTATTTAGCAACATTCCGTCTTCTCCTGCTTGTGGCGTTTTTGTTTCTGGGCTGATACGGTACGCCAGGGCGTGTTCCAAAAATGAAGATTTCATCATTAGAGCCAGACTGCTTGCAAGTAAGCTACTTGTTCAGGGTTATATCACACAGCGGCTGAAATCATCATTGAGGAAGTTCTTAGGTCGATAAGGGATAAAATAAAAGCTTATCAGATACCCCTTTCCAGAATGATCAGTGACATTCTACATTGTAATTGAATGTCTGTCATCATCATCAAACAAAAAAGACACACTTACCTGATCTGTACATCAAAATGTACATCGAGGCAATCACCGAAGTTGACGGGTTTCTATGGAGCTGTTGCGACGGGTGTTGCATGCAATCAGGAGACGCTGACTTTTCCCGGGCACCCGGTCTCACTTCGGAATGTTGTTCATTTCGGAGTTCGCGACCGTTCCGATGGGAATTCTCACGATTTGGCCTTGCTGTCTCGACTTTGAGACTGAATAACTGTTAGGTACTTCTTTGATGTTTATTTGAAAAACTGAATGTTTCATGAATGATTTGAAATCTTTTAGTTGTACTTAACGGTACCTGGATGATATTCTGACTATTAACAAGCCTGTTTTTGAAAAATACATGAATGAAATTTACCCGCATTAATTGACACCCAATAAAGCAAATGTTACAAGCACAGATACACTTTTTTCAGACCTTGATATCTAAATTGTTAACGGAGAGATTCATAAGAGCGTTTATGCCAAAAAAAGAAAATGGATTCAATGTAGCAAAGTTTCCCTGACTTGACCCGGATGTTCCCAAGCTACCGTCATACTGTATTTACATATCTCAACTAATTAGAGAGTATACCAATAATCTGGATTTTTCACAGGATAAATTTACATATTACCAGTCACAAAACTGATCATTTTTAGCCCAAAGTAGTTGAAGTCACTATAGTTTAGAAAGTATCGCAGTATCTTGCGACGAATTTCTTTTAAGAAATGAATCTTATATTTTTTCTGTTGATGCAGGTATCACCCGAAAAATTGGACAGAAAACTGCATCAATGCGCGTAGCGCGTTGATGCAAAAGTTTTCTGTCCAATTTTTCGGGTGATACCTGCATCAACAGAAAAAAATAAGATTCATTTCTTATCATTTAATTATAGAAAACAGACTGTTTTCTTGGATCTAAAAACAATCAATCACCGCACTATATTTCGGAAGTCGGAAGGTTTCGCAGTGATACGTCTGCCAAAACAAGTTATGGCAGCCGCCATGATTCAAACAGCGAACGATCGTCTCTCTATATCTTTGGAATAAGGACTAGTTTGACCAAATTCTACAAGCACTGTTAATTTTTGAGTAAGTAGAAAAGAAATGGTACCCTTGAATTGATAAGCAAACATCTACAAATTGTATTTTCAGCAACGAGTTCATTCGTGTTTGAGGGAACCCCCAGTTCTAAAAATAGTGCTATAAATAGACTTCCGTGAAAAATTGTGTTGATCGATGTATCAACAAAATTTCTCAGCCAATCAGAATCTTCGTTTCTTGAAAATGACAATGGAAATTAAATGATTTTATTATCACCGTAAGTTCCAACGTCGCATTTCTACACAGAAGTTTAGTGGAGTAGTAATACTAGAGCACAAGACCTAGACGAAATAAGGGCACAGCTCCAAAAGATAAACATCAAGTGGCCATACCAAATCAAACACACATCACCCAATTAGGAAACACATCAAGTAGACAAACATTGGTCATCATCAGACATCATGACGTAATCATATCACACAACATACATAAATGTAAATAAATGGAAGTTCCATTTCAAGTAAGGGTTTGATTGTAAAACATTTTGCTTTATGAAACAACGGTAAAACATTTTGCTTTATGAAACAACGGTAAAACATTTTGCTTTATGAAACATAACGGTAAAACATTTTGCTTTATGAAACATAACGGTAAAACATTTTGCTTTATGAAACATAATGGTTCCAAAATTCATGGAAGGTTGAAAAGGAAGAGAATCCAAAAAAATAAATTGATCCAGGAATAGAGGTAATCACTCCTTTTTGTTTTTGTTTGTGGTTTTTTATTTTTCTGTTTTTTTTTTGGGGGGTGGGGTATACTTTTTTATAATATGCAAGAACTCTAAAGTCGAAGAAGTACTCTTAACTTCATTTTATCCGAATCTTTCAAATGAACATGAAAAGAATGCCTTTTAAAAATTGATTATAATTGTCAATATTGAAATATATGTTCTAGAGTACTGTACCAATTTTGTTGTACTAGACACATGTTTCGGATATTTTAATCCTCGTTAGTAGTGCTTCATGCCAAACAGTTTCAATTAAGCCAATTTGATAACAGCATGTAAGGATAAAGACAATTGTTTTTACTATTTCCAAATTCATTCTTTTGCTTTGATCTCATATTGTGGAACAAAAAAGGTTCTTCCTCTGTCAGATACAATAGTCAATACATTATTTGGTAAAAGGTATTAATTTTTCATAGAATAATGAAAATATCTGTCTCAATGTTTTTGAATTTCATTCGATTTAACAAAACAACAAGTTTTCAGAGTATTAGTATCTTGTAGATTTCGTCATCCCTCCAAGAATATCAATTTCCAATATCATTTCACTATAGATATATAATCAACTATTGATGTAAACGTCTTCAAATTGAATAGCATCATTTAAGAACAAATAAATTGGCAACGTGGACCAGACATGCACGTTTCGGGTACTTAACCCTCATCAGTGATCCTTAATCCTAAATCTAAACAATGTAATATGCCAAAAAGTATGAAAGTTACTATGTCGAAAAAGGGTACCGAAAGACGTAGCAGGATGGGTGGGATATGATGCTACAGGACCCACTTTTTAGAAATTTCAAGAAATTTTGAATTTTGATAACAGAAATTTAGATTGCGTTGAAGAAACGATCAACCGAAATTGATCGAACTTGGCTACATGTGCCCTCGGGGACTCCTGGTCCACCAGCAGTGACACTCACCAAGTGGTATAAATGTAAACGTCTTCAAATTGAATAGCATCATTTAAGAACAAATAAATTGGCAACGTGGACCAGACATGCACGTTTCGGGTACTTAGCCCTCATCAGTGATCCTTAATCCTAAATCTAAACAATGTAATATGCCAAAAAGTATGAAAGTTACTATGTCGAAAAAGGGTACCGAAAGACGTAGCAGGATGGGTGGGATATGATGCTACAGGACCCACTTTTTAGAAATTTCAAGAAATTTTGATAACAGAAATTTAGATTGCGTTGAAGAAACGATCAACCGAAATTGATCGAACTTGGCTACATGTGCCCTCGGGGACTCCTGGTCCACCAGCAGTGACACTCACCAAGTGGTATAAATGTAAACGTCTTCAAATTGAATAGCATCATTTAAGAACAAATAAATTGGCAACGTGGACCAGACATGCACGTTTCGGGTACTTAACCCTCATCAGTGATCCTTAATCCTAAATCTAAACAATGTAATATGCCAAAAAGTATGAAAGTTACTATGTCGAAAAAGGGTACCGAAAGACGTAGCAGGATGGGTGGGATATGATGCTACAGGACCCACTTTTTAGAAATTTCAAGAAATTTTGATAACAGAAATTTAGATTGCGTTGAAGAAACGATCAACCGAAATTGATCGAACTTGGCTACATGTGCCCTCGGGGACTCCTGGTCCACCAGCAGTGACACTCACCAAGTGGTATAAATGTAAACGTCTTCAAATTGAATAGCATCATTTAAGAACAAATAAATTGGCAACGTGGACAAGACATGCACGTTTCGGGTACTTAACCCTCATCAGTGATCCTTAATCCTAAATCTAAACAATGTAATATGCCAAAAAGTATGAAAGTTACTATGTCGAAAAAGGGTACCGAAAAACGTAGCAGGATGGGTGGGATATGATGCTACAGGACCCACTTTTTAGAAATTTCAAGAAATTTTGATAACAGAAATTTAGATTGCGTTGAAGAAACGATCAACCGAAATTGATCGAACTTGGCTACATGTGCCCTCGGGGACTCCTGGTCCACCAGCAGTGACACTCACCAAGTGGTATAAATGTAAACGTCTTCAAATTGAATAGCATCATTTAAGAACAAATAAATTGGCAACGTGGACCAGACATGCACGTTTCGGGTACTTAGCCCTCATCAGTGATCCTTAATCCTAAATCTAAACAATGTAATATGCCAAAAAGTATGAAAGTTACTATGTCGAAAAAGGGTACCGAAAGACGTAGCAGGATGGGTGGGATATGATGCTACAGGACCCACTTTTTAGAAATTTCAAGAAATTTTGATAACAGAAATTTAGATTGCGTTGAAGAAACGATCAACCGAAATTGATCGAACTTGGCTACATGTGCCCTCGGGGACTCCTGGTCCACCAGCAGTGACACTCACCAAGTGGTATAAATGTAAACGTCTTCAAATTGAATAGCATCATTTAAGAACAAATAAATTGGCAACGTGGACCAGACATGCACGTTTCGGGTACTTAACCCTCATCAGTGATCCTTAATCCTAAATCTAAACAATGTAATATGCCAAAAAGTATGAAAGTTACTATGTCGAAAAAGGGTACCGAAAGACGTAGCAGGATGGGTGGGATATGATGCTACAGGACCCACTTTTTAGAAATTTCAAGAAATTTTGATAACAGAAATTTAGATTGCGTTGAAGAAACGATCAACCGAAATTGATCGAACTTGGCTACATGTGCCCTCGGGGACTCCTGGTCCACCAGCAGTGACACTCACCAAGTGGTATAAATGTAAACGTCTTCAAATTGAATAGCATCATTTAAGAACAAATAAATTGGCAACGTGGACAAGACATGCACGTTTCGGGTACTTAACCCTCATCAGTGATCCTTAATCCTAAATCTAAACAATGTAATATGCTAAAAAGTATGAAAGTTACTATGTCGAAAAAGGGTACCGAAAAACGTAGCAGGATGGGTGGGATATGATGCTACAGGACCCACTTTTTAGAAATTTCAAGAAATTTTGATAACAGAAATTTAGATTGCGTTGAAGAAACGATCAACCGAAATTGATCGAACTTGGCTACATGTGCCCTCGGGGACTCCTGGTCCACCAGCAGTGACACTCACCAAGTGGTATAAATGTAAACGTCTTCAAATTGAATAGCATCATTTAAGAACAAATAAATTGGCAACGTGGACCAGACATGCACGTTTCGGGTACTTAACCCTCATCAGTGATCCTTAATCCTAAATCTAAACAATGTAATATGCCAAAAAGTATGAAAGTTACTATGTCGAAAAAGGGTACCGAAAGACGTAGCAGGATGGGTGGGATATGATGCTACAGGACCCACTTTTTAGAAATTTCAAGAAATTTTGATAACAGAAATTTAGATTGCGTTGAAGAAACGATCAACCGAAATTGATCGAACTTGGCTACATGTGCCCTCGGGGACTCCTGGTCCACCAGCAGTGACACTCACCAAGTGGTATAAATGTAAACGTCTTCAAATTGAATAGCATCATTTAAGAACAAATAAATTGGCAACGTGGACCAGACATGCACGTTTCGGGTACTTAGCCCTCATCAGTGATCCTTAATCCTAAATCTAAACAATGTAATATGCCAAAAAGTATGAAAGTAATTAGACATTATATATTAGACATTCTTTCTTTTGGACTAGAAATTTTCCTAATTCTTGTATAAATTCTATTGTAAACACATTTGTGTCGACCCTACAGGAAATTTGGAGCCGCGCACTCTCCGTAAAGTAAATGCACAAATTTAAATTCAAAAAAATAAAACCAGAGGGCGCTGCTGAAATGAATTTTGGCGGCTCCTCATAATCACTTTGTCTGGAAACATCACTGAGGAGGATTTAATATCCGAAATACGTGTCTTGTGCATTATAAATTGATTTGAAATTTCAAGAATTGTTGGATCACTTCCGTAATATTTCCTTAAATCATACGAAAGAATTTCCCTTTTTTTCAACATAAAGTGTTAAATATCAATTTTCAAAGTATCCTTTTTATGCATTGAAAAACGATCAACATTTTCAACATCAGGGTGTCGAATTTCCCTCTCGAGGAAAAAAATCTGTTTATCAAGTGTCCTTTTTTATGAAATGAAAAAAGATAACCATTTTCATTAATAAGAGTGTTCGAATGAGGGACATTTCCATTCGTCTAAAGATAAGATGTCGAAATTTCTTTCTGCGATGGAAACACGATTACCTTTTTCAACATCAGAGTGTTCGAATATTCCTTCACATAGGTATAAAAAGATATAACATTGTCAGTTAGATATGCAGTGAATAAAGAACATGATGACCCTTTTAAATATCAGACTATCCTAATGACACTCCTTCTCTAGGAAACCTCGTTGATCTTCAAATCTCTTTGTTTTTCTTTCTTTTTGTCACAATGACTCAAGTGACCCTTAGCCGCACATCAGATTTGAGAGGATGACAAATTCTTGTGGGAAGCCGATAGCGATGATTTATGATAAATTCGATGACATTTGCAGACATTGCAATAACTTCGTTTTCATTATTAATCTACGGCTGATTCAAAAAGAACTCTAGGGAACTGATATGATATTCACGAAATGATGAAATTTATCATTCAAGAGGACAGAAACATGTTCTTCCAAGAGTTGTCATCCCTTGATATGCAAGCAATTATCTGCAACCGTTTATCATCGTGATTGACATAATTGCCGCACCACTTTATAACGGGGGGTAGTATCAATTCAAAGCCCGCCATGCGTCTCAGGGGACCACAATTAATGCGTCGCTTGTTAAATGGTACAGTTTGTTTGGGCTTCGGAATTTCATATGGAATACTAAAATGTGCTATAGTGATAGATTGATCAGAATCGAATAAGACGCGCGCAAATTAAACAATACATACTTCATTACAAAGAAAATAGCCACCATTCCCAAACCAATCTTAAATCCGTGGCTCGCCCATCTCATGTTTTCATGAGTTGCATTTCTTATTTATTTTCATGGCAAATATATATTCATAGATTAGCCAATCGTAAAAACAACTGATGCAGTTGTAAATTTCAATCATTTCCAATTCTGACTTGTGAAATAATACATGGGTTGTCGATTTCATTTAATCCCGGGGATCTGCGACACAAATCCTATTTTATTTTTTCCACTGAACCGTTTAAGTCAATCTGATTGGCAAAGATGAAAACATATCTGGGATGGATTGCTTCCAAATCTTGACATTTCGCCCCGATGTTAAGAAATAAAGGCTATTAACTTTATACGTTGTCTTCTCTTTCTTCTTGTTCCCTTTCTTACCAATACAAAAAATGATGTTTGTTTCTTGAACATAAAGGCATATACATTTTTGTATTCGTGCAGAATGCTAACCAAGAACCTAGTTCTTAGTAAATACAAATGTATCACATAAATCCACATGGGTTCACCAGAATTTGTCAATTACGACAATAAATGAATTATCTTTCAGAGCAAAGGTGTATGAAGAGTTTTACATGTAAGACCTGTTTGAAATGATGTTACTATTATATTCAATGATAATTGAGATACTGTCTAATATATGATTGTAGAACAGAAATCATTGTAGGTGGCGTTACTGTCATGGATTAACACGGCGCCGAAGATATAATTAATATCTTCAATGATGGTAGGTATATTTATAATTAATAAGAATAATTATTATATTATATTGATATAATTAATATCATATCAATGATGGTAGATATATTTAACTTAATATTATAATGAAAACATTTATTTTACAACGTTTAACAAACAAGTTACACAACTTATAAAAATGTCTCACGTTTGCTCAGATGTTGTCGTGAGGGGTTCAATGAGAAGGTGCAAACCGGAGTACCCGGAGGAAAACCCCTGCTAAGGCCTGGGTGGGGGACCACCTACTCTCCCACATAAGACCCTTCGCCGAATTTGCGATTCGAACACGGGACCTTAGAGGTGAGAAGCGAGCGCGTTACCACTGTGCTAACCCGGCCACTTAATATTATAGATGCATACAGAGGCTTTTATCAGAACAAAAGCATTTAAAATTTATAAAGTTTTTTTCGAGAGACCCTGAATTTTGCTTCAACTTTTTAAAAGATAAGATGCAAGGACACAAATCCCAAGATCAGACCTTAAAGTCATTATTAACAACTAAACCATCTTGCAAAGGAGCAAAAGTGAATTCCAAATGAAGATGAGATCAGTTGCCCGCTGAGAGTAAGCATCTCCTGCTTGTTCAAAGCTCCCGATATCATAAAATTCCAAGTAGTGAGTGACCTTGTTTTGCCAATTGATTCGTTGCATGATGTAATTTCGTGTATTTTTTTCTATTGACATTTTTTCTTTTGACATTGGTATTTAGATGTGTTTTATTGATATCATCACATAACTGGTTGAGCTGGTTCTTTTAATAAGTTTTCAGATTCAGTGTTGGTGTTACTATGGAGTCATAGTGGGGACCCCCTCCCTACCTATTGAACAATTCGGCACAATAGGTGAAATAATTCTTATTGAAAAAGCTTTGAAATTTTTTTTTTTTCATTCTGACTTGAATGAAAGGAAGGAATCTCCAACAGGATTTGGTCGCAGCATCCACAACAAAACACCAATATGAAAAAAAAAAAAACAGTAGACAAACCCAGAAAGTCACGCGAAAGGGACAAATGATTTAAAGTAGATCCTGACGATAATTTCAACAGCACCCAAAAAAGAACACAAAATTGAGCATCGACGGACCCCTAGCAAGCTGGAGATGGGAACCATGTAACCGGAAGGAGTAAGCATCCCCTGTTGGCTAGCCGCACTTGCCGTCGATGTTCACGCACGAAAATTAAAACAATATATAAAAAGGAACACAAAATACTACATAGAAACATTCCACATAAAAGACACAAACAGCCCAAATATACCAATGGGCAATCGATACCAACTAATGACGACCATCTGCCACGCAAGTAGCAAATGGTGTACTATCTGGATTACGTGCACCCTCCCACTTTTTTGGTTACCAAGAGGTCTCGAAGAACGAACAATTGTAGTGTAAAATAACCTCATCACTGTAAGATGACCACGCAAACAAGAATAAAATAGCAAGGGCCCAAGAAACGCACAGAGGAATATATAAATGGATATAAAAGCAAAGGACGTACATAATAAAGTCCTCGCTCTAGTGGTTGTAGCAAGCTCATGCATGTAATTATCTGGGGAGCCCGACCGATATTCAGGGAGGACGGGTGATCTGAGGGCCCTGTATTCTCTGATGAGGTTTGGAAGGAGACCGTCATGGAGTCCCATCGTCACAGTCAGAGTACAATTATAAAGAGTGCACTGGTACTAGGCTGTAGATTGGTCAATACCATGCCGAATGTCCTGGTGACATAAGGATCATATCCACGGTATAAAAGGCGTTGGATGATTCTGTCTGGTCCATACTTCAAATTTATCTGTTCTTAAATGATTCTATCAAATTTGAAGAGTTTAACATCTGACGCATTTTCATTTGTAATTTTGTCTACCTTTGATCCTTCTTATTTTGTTTATTATGTCACTACGAAAGTAAGGTTGTGAAATACCTACTGTAACAGTAATACATGTATACTCTGTTGCTTGGATAGGTCCGAATTTCAAAAGAAGCTGGCAGTATTTTTCTGTAAAATGTCCAGTAAGTCTTAACTTGTTTATGAATGTAGGAATCCTTGACCTAAAACTTATTTCTTAAAGTGTTCATTTTAAGAAGACTTCATTAGATTTTTCAGACAAGTCTGACCAATCTAAATGGAGTTACAGTGATTTTAATTTTAGCTGCCCCGTCATCTACAATTTTACGATCATAGAATTGTACGGGAATTATAATTTGATGGGAATTTTCACGATTTAATCCTTGCCCTCTCGACTTTGATAGTGAATAATTGTTAGGTACTTCTTTGATGTTTATTGTTGATGTTGCATTTTCTCGACTGCTGCTGGTTATAAATGTGATATTTCACAGGGAGTCAAAACATGATCTTATCCTGAGTTCAGAAGCAAAAATGTAGGTTTCTTGGCCATGCCGTGGCAGACTATGCAGTTTTTAAAGACAGACAAATTATTGTCCTTGAGATGTACAGCCTTTCATTGTATTTTGTTTTCATTTCATTTCTGACGTTCTCAATATTAGAAATTAGAAATTGAAATCTACCTTTAGAAAAGCAAAATAGAAACAATAATTATTTCAAAAATGCACGCATTTTACAACATTACCTTTACTCGGAATTTGTCATTTTCTTTCAAATAATTGAAAGTCACGTAGTCCGAAGATTGACAGAGAGATAGACATCGATCTTTCATTTTCTTAAGATTTCTTCCCGTGTAAGATATTGTTTCTGTTTTTATCATTATCTAATATTTCAGAGGCGGTAATATTTCTATGGAGTCGTCTCAGATTGATGACCCTGTCGTATTATGAACCTAATCTGCCAAGCTCCCTCGTAAGCATCACGTATCATTAAATCATTTTGAAAGCTCCCCTCATTATCGCGCATGGCATCTTGGATTAAAATATTACATGCAATCCATAACCCGAATATAATTGGCAATTTTTTGTTGATCCTGGCTGACAGATATAATTCTGCGATAGGCTTTCTCACAGAGGCAGGGTTAAATCACGTTATAGAACGGATAAATATCTGATAACTTTCCTGACAGGGGTAATCACCAGATTTCTCGTAGCGAAATAATTGATTGATTTATTCGTGGAATGATTTATATGAGGGGACTGAAGTATCATTACTTCATAATGCCCAAGATTATGGAAGATAGTTTGTTTTGAAGTTGATTTTTCCCTAAACTTGTGGGAGTTCTGTTATTATGAAAAAATGAGTCGTCTTTTTTCCAAGACTCTCCAATTTCGTCTTTGCACTGAAATGGTTTCAACTGTGAAAGAAACTCAAGGAACATCGTTTCACATAAAAGTACAGTAACTATTTTTTTTGACAGAAATGACCTCCCTTAATTGAAAGACTAAAACAAAAAGGACAAAATTCGGACAAGGAAAATTTGTCTTTTTGTTGCATTTGTACTATGCTTTCTGTATGTAACTAATGTAAAATAAAATAACCAGAAGATGCATGGTGCATAATATATTGGTTTGAGATTTTCTTCGGGAAGGTAAAGAGTTGAAACACTCCCGTATTATTAATCACTAAGTCTTGTGATGTTCAACTACTATTTTCATCAAATCGACAGTTTTCTTCATGGCGTCCAGTGGACACAGTTGTTGGGTTACAATTTTTAATACGCCCTCATAAGGCTACTTGTAGTTCTAGAAAGCAGGGGATGCTTACTCTTCCCGGACAAACTATTGAAGTCCTCTTGCGAATATTCACTTAAGCTCGATACATAGATAAACTTTTATTGCTTTCTGCTCTGTTTCTCATCCTGAATTTGTAGACCCTTGTTACTTTGGTTTTTAAGGACACTCCCTACACCTTTGAATTTAGGAGTTGTTTCTCTTGACATACAGTAGTAATACAATGTAATTGGAAATCTTTAATGCACGGAGATAAAGAAAAATGGCGACACGGTTGTGATATTAAAAGACGGACGTGTTACATTGTACCATTAGTATGACCATATGTGTTGCTTTCCATCCAGGCATGTTCTTTCACTGACATTATCCACGACTGCCATGTTTAATAAAGAAGAATTCGTATACATCTTGGTATATGCATACTCAATGGGGCGTATGATGCTTCTGTAGTTTATATCGAGAAATACCATGTATGAGTTCTTGAAGCTTGTACCAGAATACCCAGAAATACTTGTATATCTGGGTATTTATTGTGATATCAATGGAAACATCATGTAACGGAATACATTGTATTATTTCTTGAGATAATGCCAAAATACTTGCATTAGTTCTTGAATACTGCTTACTGAAAGGGAATTAGGGTGGTAAAATTGGTTAGATAATAAAGCGTAAATTAGTCGATAACATTGCAAAATTAATAATGAATTCCGGAAGATTTAAGGTTTTGGTTGCGACTACAGGGAGATAACTGTATTATCAAGTCACATATTTGAAATAAACATTAAAGAAGTACCGATCAGTTATTCAGTCTCAAATTCGAGAGAGCAAGGCAAAATCATTAGATTTTCCATAGGAACAGTTGCGAACCTCGGAATGAATAAAATTCCTAAGTTAGACCAGGTGCCCTGGTAGAGTCAGCTCCATGGAAACTTGTCAAATTCGGTGATTGTCTCGATGTAAATATTGGTGTAAACATCAGGTAAGTCTTGTTCGGTGATGATGACAGCCATTCAATCACAATCCAGAATGTCACTGATCATTCTGAAAAAGGGGTTCTGATATACTTTTATTATATCCCTGTAGCGACCGAAGAACTCCCTCAAAGACTATTTCAGCCGTTGTGCAATATAAGCCTGAACGAGTAGCTTACTTGGAAGTCGTCTGGCTCTAACGATGAACATTAACAATAAATGACATGACCCCAATTGTTACATTATCACGAAAGAAAAAAATTATATTCCTTACTCCTCTCCTGCTTTAAATAATGAAAATATGATTATTTTTTTAAATTATTCACAGAAATAATTGATTTTTGCATACAAATTAAGATTTTTCTGCCCGAAAAAGCATAGAATTTGAATTTCAGATACCAATGACATTCATTCCCTTTTCATAATAAGAAATAACATCCTACCATAGCCAGAATGTGTTAATTTGGGCAGATTAAAAGGATTTATAAGTATTTTCTCAAAATAAGTGGTTTTTGCACTAAAATACATATATTGCATCAAAATGCAGAATTTAATTAACTATACATTTCATGTAACTGTAATTTGATTAGTTAATTTATTATCTATATGAAAACAGTTCTCAGTCTTTAATTCATACTCAGGATAATGAATTTATACAAATTTTCCAGAAGTCTCTTATTTTTAAACAAAAACGGGCATTTTACCGCAAAATGAAGTAAATATATATCGTACCTGCTTTGAAATGCAATGCCTGAATGAACCTAAGTAATTTTAAGAAATCCCATATAGATTCAATAAATATTCTCCAGAAATAGGTGATTTTTGAATGAAATATATGTTTTATCCCAAAATACCAAACTTATGACAAAAATGTCAATAAAACATATATAAACTCAAAAGAGTATGAAAAGTTACACTAGAAAATAGCTTTCAATCATTGATTTCATAATGGATAAGGGTTATTTAAATTTACATGTATATACAGAAATCAGATATTTCTAAATGAAAACATAGAATTTTGTATAAAAACGACAATTTAGAGGATTTAGCAAGAAAATAACAATACAAAGTATATCCAATTTGAGAGAGAAGACTTCAAAGTTATTTTCTACACCATCATTTGATCATATGGAATAGTGTAGAACTGAAAAGCTGAAAAATCAAAATTACCTAAAATTTCTGTGAAATTTCGTTAAATATCGACTTTTTACCCTAGAAATGAAATGAAAAGTAGAAATAGAAACTTAGAATTAATTTCGTCTGAAAAAAGATCAAAAGAAGTATACATTCACATGGTTTAATTTCTCAAATATCTATTCGTATAAAAATTTTCTATTTTTCAGTGATTTTTGATTAAAAATACATGTTTACATCCAAAACCAGTAAAAGCACCCTAGTTTAAGTGGGGGTATGGTCCATTTCATATTCAGGGGACATCCCTTTTAACAAAAAAAAACAGGGTCCCATAAATTCCTCGGGAGGGGCGGTGCAGGTATTGGGTAGGTAACTCATTGTCTATAATAGACAAAGTGAAAGAAACCTCAACACTCAGAATCAAATAGATAAATCCGAAACCACAAAAGGCCCAAGGATTCAACAGAGGGGTAAAAGGAAGAGATCTCCGGCAAGCCAGGATTGCACCAACACAGACAATAACCCAAACAAAAACATGGAAACATTGAACATGGAAAAGCTTACTTAAGGAGAAAAAATAATGTGGTCTAAATATCATGTATTATCATTTCGAAACCGCTAAGTAACCGAAAAAGCGGCAGTGTTTTGTATATATGATCCGGGTGATCCCAACATTTGCTTATGTAGTAAATGACTATTGGACTGGTTGGTTTAGTAACTGTTGCTTTTATGTTAAGTATTATGATGTTGTCTTTGATCTATTTAATATGGTTTTTCTTATTTGTCCCTCTTGTTGTACTGGCCTATCCAATATCTGTGGTCTTTTGTATTTCATGTTTCTATGGTGTGAGTTGGTGTTCCTTGTCCCTTTTGCGTATCTTTCTGTGGGTGTCTGCTCTGTGTTTTTTCATTGGATGTTATTTCACAACATGCATTTATGGTGACATATGTAATTAACAAAATAAGAAGGATCAAACATAGTCAGCATAACAATCGAAAATGCGTCAGAATCATCAAACGCCTTTTAAACCGTGGATATGATCCTTATGTCACCAGACGGACACTAGGCTTGGTACTGGACCAATTTACAGTCTTGTACGAGCGCAGTCTTAAGACTTGCATTCTGACTGACTGTGACGACAGGACTTTATGACGGGCCCTGTCCAAACCTCTTTAGAGAGGACAGGGCCCCGACCACCTGTCCTCTCTGAATATCAGTCGGACTCCTCGGGTGATAACATATATGACCTCGCTACAGCCGGATGAACATGGATTTCATTTACATATTCATCTGTGTTGCTAGGGCCTCTACGATTTACGGTCTTGTTTGTGTGTGGTCATCTAACAGTGAGAAGGTTGTTTTACACCATAATTGTACGTTCTTCGAGACCTCTGGGTAATCGGAAAAGTGGGAGAGTTGTGCGCACGTAATCCAGGATAACCACACCGTCTGCTACTTACGTGGCAGATGGCCGTCCTAAGTCAGCACCGGTTGCCCATTGGTCTCGTTGATTTATGTGTGATCTTTTATGTTTCATGTTTCTATGGTGTGTGTTGGTGTTCCTTGTCCCTTTTGCATCTCTTTCTGTGGATGTCTGCTCTGTGGTTGTGGTTTTTTTTTTTTTTTGGATTTGGTGTTTTTAAGTTTTGCTGTGGGTGCTGCAAACGAGTATTATTGGATATCTCCTCCTTTCTTGGAGTTTTGCTGTGGGTGCTGGAACCGAGTGTTGCTGGAGACCCCCTCCTTTCTTGGAGTTTTGCTGTGGGTGCTGCAACCGAGTGTTGTTGGAGATCTCCTTTCTTGGAGTTTTGCTGCAGACCCCCTCCTTTCCCCTTAGCATATGGATGTTCTACTGTTGGTGTTTCCACCGAATCCTGCTGAAGATCTCTTCATTTCCTAAATGGGATACATCTTAGCACCATCCCTCCAATGCTATTTTGAGCATATATTTTATTTGGATATGCTACTGAATCGGCCTACAGGAAATTTGGAGCCGCGCACTCTCTCTGTAATATAAATGTACAAATCTTAATTTAAAAAAATTAAAGAGGGCGCTACTGAAATGATGTTTGGTGGCTCCGCTGTCCAGAAGCATCACTGATGAGAATTTAATATTCGAAACACGTATTTGGTGCATGGAAATTGGTTTGGAGTTTTCTTCAAGAAGGTATAGAGTTGGAACCATTCGACATTAACAATGTCACTAAAAAGGATTTATCCCCCCCCCCCCAAATGAATAGAACCAATATGTATGTTTGACAGAAAACAAAGAAGATAGAACATAAAAACGCTAGACAAATCCCAGACATAACTTATATATAATCCATGACGTAAATGAAAGACAAAACCAAGGCCAAGGACAAGGTCATTCCAAAATACTTGTCTCAAAATATAACGTAGATCAAACTTTCAATAAAAGACCAAGAATGACTTAATATTATCCCATTTTGAACATTTATTGCCGATGAAATCTTTTTATTTGATTTACAAGTGATGATACCAATATCTTTTGCAAAAGTTCACTTGAATTCTCCTCATTCTAAGATTTTTATCAGATTTGATTCTTTATATCTTATAAAAAATTCCAGTAATATTAATGCAATAAAGTAAAGGAGTGTCACAAACGTTTCAAAGAGAAAATATGCACCGCTCAATGTTGCATTTCGATCATTATCTATCTAGTGCCAGTAAAATGGAATATAGTCACAACAGTTGTCATATTCATCTAAATTATCTCCTTTTGATGATATTTCCGATGTAGACCACCTGCAGAAGGGTATCAATACCAAACGCAAAGTTCAAACTCATTGACTAAAAGTATTAACCCCTTGACATTAACTGTGCTCCTTGTCATCCCTAAAAAATCAAAGGCCCTGTCCATATAGTGGCAACAATATGAGGATGAAACAGATAAGGTCCTTTACTTTGAGATATAATATGATGAAAGACAACTAGATGTTAATCTAGATGAAATTCTAGTTCGTTAAATGATGATGGAACACAATCAAAAGATGGCACGATAATGACATTGAGGCAATATTCGTACATGACACGCTACTGTGCATTGATGATACTTATCGAGCCTTATAATTTGATGCGTTCGCACTTACTTCTTTTTGAGGTATTGTCAAATTGTAGATATTTATTATAGATTTTTATGTTATTGTTAGGGTGTGTGGTTAACGATCTTATTTACTAATGTTATCAAGATCTAACATGATAAAGGTTAAAAATGCGTTTCGAGTGTTCACATCAATATCGATATCTCTATAAATTCTTTTGTATCTTATTTATTGGAATCCGATTTCAACGAATATCTTATGAGTATAGACAAACTAAACGAAAAAATGCATTGAGGGGGTGACAGGGATGCTCAAGACCCTACTAGAATAAAAAAACCTATTTTTTTATTGTATTATAATTTTCTAAACTTTATGAACTTGAACCCTTTGTCTTATGGTTCAGATTTTTACCTTCTACTTTAAGTAACTTACCCAAAACATTTAATCTTGCCCTAGAACTAAGACTCATATTTTTTTCCTGGCAAGAACAAACACGCTAAACGAATCTAAAATATCAATAAGCATATTTCTTTCCGAATTCTTGTTTCGTTATGTAATAAATATAAAAAAAAAACAGAATATATTCGGAAGATTATTTAATCAACAAAAACTAACTATTGAGTAAACATGTGCACTTTTACTCAGGGAGTCCCTTCAGCGACCCCTTTTTGAGGGAAAACAGAATGCTTCATCACTTACAACTTGACAATAACACCAGCACCACATTCCTTACAATTATTGGAAATGAAGAATTTTGTTCCACTCGCCATCCATCATATTTATAATAAGACCAGCGCAATGACAGGGGCATGCTGAGAACCCGTTACAATTCGATTGCAGAAAATTGTTTTATGATTAATTACAAATTAACCTTTATCAGTCCTGCTTCGTCGGCGCGTTCGTCACTCACAATGGCATATAAATAAAGATGAACCTGCCAAATGGTGTAGCATCCCCGCTAAATCAGTTTATATGATACAGAAAAATCGCAGTTTGATATGATTTATGCAAAATTGCTAGGGTATTTGAGCGCTGCTGACAAATGCCCAGACTACCTTATTATAAAAGGATATACAGAATTAGATTAACCCTATATTTGTTAGACTGATCTTGGTTTAGCATATTTTATTAACCACGACATTAAAAGCAGTACAGACAGCAATATTTCAGTCAAGATTTCAGACGTGATCTAGAGGTGAGAACGGTACAAAATTATTACGTAATAAGACGCTTAGAGCCACTTGGAAGTGCTTCCAAAAAACATAGACGGCCTTCCAATAGAATATAGAAATGTCTTGTCATGTATGTATATTGATCGATGGGTGTCCACAAATATTTAATGACTCATGCTTACCAGAGACATACTCAATTTCTTTAGATGAAAAGTAAATCTTTTATTTCGGACTAGTAATTTTCGCATAATGTAGCTAATATATGTAATAAAGTTTACAATTCAGGTCTGGTGCCGTTCAAGTTTGTTACGAACGAGTCAAGAAGATGTTTGAGTCAGGTGTGCTCTGATGGTCAAAGGATATAGATCTTCAGGGTTAAATGCTTAAGACTACCACGATCACTACCTAAAATTGCGTTCATGTCGGACTTTTTTGACAGAGAGTTGTCTTTGAGGAGTCTGATTTTTATCTTTTTCAGCGAAAATGATAAGGGTACCATCAGACAGCAAGATCACTAAATGACATGTTTCACCATACTACAGGCATTTCGAAACATCTCTATTATGTCCAATCTCTTGCTAAGAAAAATAAAGTGTTTCAACTCGTGCCCTTCTTGAAGAACATGTTTAACCAATTTTAATGCACCAGACACTCATTCAGGAAATGCTGGATTTCAAAAGGGCAATTTTTGACCTCAAAAATTATAAAAGTCTAGCATTATAGTAATGAATAGATTGAAGAATTTGTAAGTATTTGAGTCCATACTTAATCATCTATCTTGCTTAATATTTCCTCCTCTTCTTTGTTCTGTTTCATGTAGTTTCAAGAATTTTTATGCTTTATGATTTATATGTTTTGTGTTTGACTTTCACTAATTCAAATGAAGACACATTCATTTGTAAAGAATGAACGTTGTACGTTCTTCGAGACCTCTTGGTAATCGGAAAAGTGGGAGTGTTGTGCGCACGTAATCCAGGATAACCACACCGTCTGCTACACTCGTGGCAGATGGCTGTCCTAAGTCGGCACCGGTTGCCCATCGGTCTCGTTGATTAATGTGTGGTCTTTTGTGTTTCATGTTTCTATGGTTCCTTGTCCCCTTTGCGTCTCTTTCTGTAGATATCTGCTCTGTGTTTTTGCATTGGGTGTTTTGGAGTTTTGCTGTTGGTGCTGCAGCCTAGTGTAGTTGGAGATCCCCTCCTTTTTTCAGTGATATAGTTTCATGGTCCATCTATATTTTGCGTTCTTTAACTATTCAGTATGAGGACTACAGATGCCTTTATAAGACATATGCCTTTGTATGACACAATTTTGTGGTAAAAGTACTTTAGTTTGCCATTTGTTTCAAACCAACAGCGATTATTTCGCCAAGAGGCTAATTATTACGCTGACGAAATTTAACATCAGCTGCTCGGTTTTTGATGTATGATGGCTTTAGGAGAAACGTAATGATATCCATAACTACGATTTAGAGCCATGATTATGTATATATCATATCTTCATCCCATATACAATATGCCTTCAAGACACCCTAAATTGGATTTTTTTTGTATCTGAATATTACAGTGTCCAATGATTGACTGCTCACAGAGTTTTAATCAAATACTTTTTAACTCAACCGACTTCACCACCTATATAAAATATGGGAGCCAAATACCCTTTCATATACCATTCTATCGATATTTTCAGTATGCCTTCAAAGAGACCCTACACAGAATTTTGAGCGGAATTTTTTCACGAAGAAGATATCAGAAACTTTGGGGGAAATATGAGGAATTTGATGAAGATTCATGATCTTAGCATGGATGTCTGCTGCACCGAATATGTTATTTAAGCCATGATTAGTGTTGTGTGGTCACAGAGTCGCAGCACTTCATTATTTCTTAAATTTGTGTAACAAGATCATTTGTTGATTCCCTCAGTTTGTATATCCATCCGAAAGTAAGCACCAATAAAACATGGTTCAGTTCGAAAGGTCCATCAAAAATTAAGAGACTGACTTATGAACTAATATCGTAAGCAAAGTCTTTGGAAAATATCACGTCAATCATTGTTAATGGTATAAAACAAATAAAAAGCTAAATGAAAACAAATCATTAGGTTCATCTTCCAGAAAACATATCAGTCCATAAAACAAAATACCAAATCACATTTGACGCGAGTTATATTGCAAAGATTGTCCATTCCTAATGTAAAGCAAAGTAAACTGCCATCCAAAAATGGAGATTTATTTTATGTTTTAAATGGAAAGATAGTCTAAACATCCGATTTTTCTATAGAGAATCATGGCTTTTCCGTATGATATGTTTTCTGCTAATGGGCGTTGGATATGCAATTCGAACACTCACACGATTTACCCATTTATTATCTGACTATTGGCAGAGTGTTCGAGTAAATCTACGCACTAAAATGTCATATCATCCCGTAAGACTGTTGAGAAATGCTTCTAAGCCCATATCACTATTTCCTTAGCAAATTGAAATTCTTTTTAACATCGAAATCCTGTCAAAAATTCACTCGCAGTATGGAATGATGCTCTTTTAGCAGATGAATCCGTGTTAAACACGTCAGCAGGCAGACGATTTCATTTCAAAAGACATCCTATCTCAGTTTTAAGAACAATAAAAAACGGTTACGCAAGGGTCGTTCAGAGGTTTCGATGAGTTGGACTTTATGGACATACGAGTAATATGCTATGACATTTTGCAAATTATACTTAAAGTTACATTTGATCTCAGCAAGATAAAACCAAGAATAAACTGTTTTGTCAATTCTTTAATGGAAGCGAATCTAGCATACTTAATAATAGAAACTAAAACCTAGAAGGCACATGTAGCCAAGTTCGATCAATTTCGGTTGGTCATTTCTTCAAACGAATTCGAACATTTCTGTTTACAAAATGTTCTCAAATGTCTGAAACCTGGGTCCTGTATCATCATATTACAGCCATCTTACTACGTCTTTCGATATATTTTGAACATAATCTCCACATATGTTGGCCATACTTCATTGTTTAGATTGATGATCATTGACGAGGGTTAAATACCTAAAATATGTCTTGTCCATGCTGTAAATCTATCTGTTTTTATATGATGCTAATGAATTTGAAGTTGAACATTTCTCCGAAGAACGAACGCGAATACTTATAAGCTACTATTTGCATAAACCCCATCATGACATATAGTAACCATAAATTGCATTTGTTATGCTTATAGATATTCCCTTTGCAAAATATAAAGGAATAAAAACAAGAGTATGAAAACGAGTGGGCGCCGTGGTCTAGCGGATAGAACGTCGGGCCAGTAACCTCATGGTTGCTGGTTTGAGGCTGGCTATGACCACGGGTCGGCCGGCATATCTCTTCAATGTTCTGTGTATATATACAAAATGTCCTCGTCTGTTTATCGTTTACATGTCTGTGGTCTTAAAAAAATCGAGTAATTGAAATTTGAGGTGCAACCCAAATATTGTTTTGGTCTTTCTGATTCATTTATGCTGGAACTGGAAGTACTTACTATTTCATGCTTATGAAGACTGATGTACTGCTGTTAACCATTACTTACCAGCATATCATACTGATATCTAGTCCACACTTATTTTTCTCCAAAGTCCATAATGATTTGAAGTAGTAAAAAGGCGCTAATGAAGAAAATTGAAGTGGACTGAAAATTCCTCTCAGAGGGAAGGAATAGCATAAATAAAAACACAAACACTCAAATACACAGTTTTATACCCTTTTGCCTTTATCAAGTGTAAAAGATTTTGTGTATTTGGGTTTTTATTTGAAATGAAGTGTTCTATCTTTGTTGTAAGAGGGTTATCTTCTTGACAAAGATGGACAAACACAATTGCTATAACGTGCAATACATGAATTAAAGAAGGTCCTGACGAAAATATCACAATAGAGCAAAAAATTGAGCATCGACGGACCCCTAGCAAGCTGGAGGTGGGACCAGGTGCCCGGGAGGAGTAAGCATCCCCTGTTGACTAGCCGCACCCACCGTCGATGCTAACGCACGAAAATGGAAATATATAAAATACATGCACTGGCTAAGGTCATCTCTATATAGAAAGTGCTATGGCGACAAAGTCAGGGAAAATATTCAAAACATTTACCCTCACGGGGAACTTTTTCACGAGCTCCATACGGCAAAGGGCATAAGTGTGAGTTAAAGAAGACCCTGACGAAAATCTCAACAGCACTCACAATAGAGCACAAAATTGATGTACGATAAATGCACTTGCTATGTGTTGCATACCCGATACAAAACACAAATAAGGCACTTACACTTCAAAAAAGTTATAATTGAGATATCATTTTTGTTGATAATGGAACCAACAGCATTACCTTTGGAATTATTATGCAACTTGTACAACGTGCATGATACATGTTCCTTCTTTCTTCTACTTCACACCTCGAAGTACCAAATTATATCACAATGATTTCATTAACTTCTATAAATTACATAACACATATATATAGTCTACATATATATTTTCTTGCTATTTCGGAAACTTGTCATTTCATCGATAAATATCATCGAAATTAAAGGAGGCTAAAGGAGGCTAACATCTTAGCACCATCCCTCCAATGCTATTTTGAACATAGATTTTATTTGGAGATGCTACTGAATCGACCCTACAGGAAATTTGGAGCCGCGCACTCTCTAGAAAGTAAATGCAGAATTTTTTTAAATTCTAAAAATAAAGCCACAGGGCCCTAGTGAAATGAATTTGGATAGCGTATGAAAAACACTTTGGCTGGTAGCATCATTGATGAGGATTTGATATATGAAACACGTGTCTGGTGCATGACAATTGGTTTGAAATTTTCTTCGGGAAGGTATAGACTTTGAACACTTCCGTATTAATGACACTGCAATACTTAGTTTAACTTAGAACTAATTTTAGAACATATGTAACTTCGTAACTATTGCGCAATTGCAGCAAATTAGAGAATGTGGGAGGAGGGGGGTCCTCTTAGAATGATCAAGTTGAACAAGTTTTTCGAATGCGTTGAAGAAACAATCAACCGAAGTTGATCGAACTTGCCTATATGTGCCCTCGGGGAACGCATGTTAGTACAAAATCTAAATTTGACCTAACATTTATGTCAAGCAGCCGGCTATGGACAGAGCAATGCCTATGGAGATATTCCTTAGTGCTAGAAAAGTTTACTTTTCTTTTTTTCAAATATAGATGCTGGGAATTTTTGAATAGGTTTCAATTCGGTGAAAAAACTAGGATAATGTACGGTCTTTCAACGTAAATTGAAGAATTATCAATTGAATTTCAACTGCTTCATAGTACATATATTTAGATAATTTGAGAGTTTCTTTGACTTCTTATAAATGCAAACAAAAAAAAAAGAAAAAAAAACTAAAGCGTGAGGTTCCGTTGACTTCTTTTAATTGCAATGTTAGAAATGCAAAAAAAAGCGTGAGGTACGAGAATATTACACCTTGAAATAGTTTGTTTTTATACACTTCACGACTTTGTTTCATAATTTCTCGTGTTTCAAGTCTCCTGACTTACATTTTGTAACTATCGAATGTCTTTCTCTATCTGATCAGGCGACAGGAAATTGAAAAAAAAAATCAGAAGTCTTTTGTCAAATAATTTCTTTTCATTTTACTTCTCATTAAGAATGCGCAAAATTCAGTGACAGGCCTAGCCATTGTTTAAACGATGCGATGTATCTATGATAACTTGGGGACACATAAAAGAGTTTAAAATTCGTATCAATTATACAATATTTCAATCATTCCAGATGATATATATTTTAGTGCCCATTGCCACACTACATTGAATTAAAACCGAGCACTTCTATAAAATTGTCACGAAATGTTTCATTCCCGGGACTCCCGACCTTTCATCCTTAGACATTTCAAAAGGAAATTATTAGCAAAGAATATTGTGAAAATAAGACATCAAGCGAGTTGACTATAAAACCTTATACGCAATTATATCAGGATTGCCTATTGGAATTCTCCGACAAACTGATCAACTAAAGACTTTATATTGTTCTAAAAAATGTCTCTTCCATCGATTTCTGGTCCCAAAGGACATAATGCATAGAAATTGAGCATAAATTTTCAAAAAAGGGCCTCCCAGGAGCATTGCAGTTAGCTTTAGATGAAAATATCGCCATAAAAGATGGATGAAAATAATTATTCAGGTCTCCAGAGTCCGAAAAATGTCTGCAAGAAAATATAAAAAAGACGGATCTTGACGCATAAAGGACTGTAATAAAATTGTTTGTGATCTTATTGGTAACCTATCCGAAATTTGGAGCTTCAATCCGATGCTTCTGTTTTCAATTTATCAAGTTAGCAAGTATGATGTGATAAATTAGACCGGTTTTAATCATGGAAACGAGGCCACTAATAGGTACCTCAAGGTCTTCTTCTCCTTAATTAAAATTTGAACATATTGCATATAATCTACTGATTATTAGGTTTAATGCCCAAGACTTATTTCGCCTATGTAGGTCATTTGCAGTCCTTGAAACTCTTTATTACTTGTACAAATTCAATCGAGACTTTATTGATTTTGAATTATCAAATTTTGTTCTGAAGTTGCTTGATTAAAAAAGATCCTTGCCACCGCAAATTACAAATGAAAAAGGAAGGCACCTTAAGAGTAATAAATTATGTGTTAAAATGATGAAAGTAATTATTGTAATTTCCTCTTTATTGAAGTCGTAAAATTGTGTGCAATTTGTAACAGGAGCAGTATCTACAGCTCTGAATAAAGAATCTACGAGCAGGATGAGTAGGTTCTTGAAAAGTGAAACATTTCATTCATAAGCAAAATATTTACATCACTAGTATACTTCCAATCTTGAACTCCCATTAGGCAACTAAAATTATACTCCAATAACTTGTTTTGCCTATTGTGACATTACACGCACGTTTTGAAGTTGGGAGAATTTACCAACGCCAGAATACTTTTGACGTTGTAACACACAGTATAGGCGATGTTTTAAAAAAAATTCATGAAATTTGTAAAAAGTGGGTCCTGTAGCATCATATCCCACCCATCCTGCTACGTCTTTCGGTACACTTTTTCGACATAGTAACTTTCATACTTTTTTGGCATATAACATTGTTTAGATTTAGGATCACTGATGAGGGTTATGTACCCGAAACGTGCATGTCTGGTCCACGTTGCCAATTTATCTGTTTTTAAATGATGCTATTCAATTTGAAGACGTTTACATTCATGCGAATAAGGGTTTCTAATTTTCAGCACAAATGTAAATAAAAGAAATGACTGTCTTACATATGGTGTTCATGGCTGTATAATTCTGGTAGGCCCTACGTTATGCTTTACGAAACACAGTTTTTCGCGCTTCCAAATCACTCATAAATGTAGTAAAAATCAGTATCTCGCGAAAATTTCTGGTTATACGGTATGATCTCATCGATAGGTGACACTAAGCACAACCCTATAAGACTCGGTGATCAAATGTAACAATCTGTAAATGAATATAAAATGTATGCGGCATACAACAAACAACCTGTGTTCTGCAGACTTCAATGAGATATTAAGTTCATTATCTTGAAAAGAACGATCAACGTTCGGCTACATATATTTTTTTTATAATTTGATTAGACGAAGAATAAGGGATTAGCGTTCGCTAATGAAATATAGGCAGTACCGGTCAATGGGTTTAATTGTTATAGTTCTTAAGTTTAAATTAAATTTCAAATTAAACTTTATTTTAAAACGTTTAACAAACAAGTTATAAACTTATACTTATGTCTCACGTTAGCTCATATGTTGGCGTGAGGGGGTCCAAGGTGCAGGAGGAAACCAGAGTAACCGGAGAAAAAAAGCCGAGGTCTGGGTGGGGACCTTTCGTCGAATCTTGGATTTAATTTAGTTTAATTTACAATATCATAAGATAAAAAAGTTGACCTTCCTTTTTACATTTGTATTTGCTACGATTATATACTTGTGAAGAATTCTTCGGAAACTCTTAAAACATACTGTCGTGGACATCACATAGAAATTGTTTCAGAGGAGTTCCATAACTTGCATCTTTTGACACTTGTACAAGTAATTTGTTAGTATGTACCACCATTCATTTTCTGTTGATGAAAGAAATTCGAGATAGAGGTTTTCAAAAATAATTTTTTACGAGACGTCGCCGACGTTTTACATCTAGTATAACAAAAATTATAGTCATGTTTTATTAAAATGCCCCATGTACTTTGATTTGTCTGCATAATTTGATTCCTCTCACCTACGGATACATAACTTTTTTTATAATTTATGACTAAATGTCTGTTGAATGGCGTCAGTTTTACTTGATTTATGTTTTTATTTTAGATTAAGTCGTGTTTGACTTCTTTCCATAGTAAAACCAGAGAGAAAACCAGGATGATTTTTGGAAGCAGATACTTGTCATACAGTTTTTCGACATATAGTCCAGCTTGCTGCATAATTGTCATCATTCAAGAACAGAACAGAACAGATCAATGTGCAGCATTTACGTTTCCATTAGTACTCAAACCTCGTCAGTGATCCTCAATACAAGCAATGAAATATGGTCAAATAGTTTGATAAGCTCTGTCCAAAAATACCGAAATACGTGTGACAGGATGCGTGGGATATGCTACAGGACCCAATTCTCAGAAATTTCTAGAAAATTGTGTAAACAGAAGTTTTCGAATTGGTTTGAAGAAACTATCAACCGAAGTTGATCGGTCTCGGCTACATGTGTTCGAATTGCCCTGGTTATCTCCGACTGTTTGCTTCTCTTTTAGTCTGATGCGTGTGTGTTTCGCTGTGAGCACTGTAACGACACTAGGAATTTCTTCCTTCATCTTATTACACCAAGGGTTTCATCGCATTCCGCGAGACGCTTCATCGCAAAGTACCCTTGGATTCAGGGGTTCCCAGTTTCGACAGGATTTATGTCGGCGTCCTTATTATGACGTCACGTCATTGTAGTTCAATGACGTTGCAAATTAACAAATGCAAATATTTTTAAATTTTGGTGCCGTAATGTAGAACAGTTATTTTACGTTTATTCCTATCTATAATCTTAATTAACTCAAGTTCCTTTTTTTCTTAATTTGAGAACTATATGGGACCTAAGGGATGAAGGCAAGGGCATATTGAGGCAATTACGATCCCTGATGATAAAGAGTATCTGTGCAACGGTCTTACCCTACTTATGTCTCTTGTGCATATCAAAAATACAACATAAAGTAGTCGAGAGAGTACGTTACTTCATGTATAGTCATTTATGTTTGATGTTTCTATGTGATTTGGCGTTCATTGTACCATTCACATCTCATTCTGTGCTTGTCCACTTTGTGGTTTTGCAATGGGTGTTTTGTTGGTACTGCAGCCGATTGTTGTTGGAGATCCCCTCCTTTCTTCTGCTATCTGCAACGTAATCAAAAAGGCGACCCCTTAAGCGTCAATAAAAGTAACAAGTATTAGCTTTTACAAAAAGCTTGTCGTCAGTTAGCTGACTTTAAATGGTGTAATGAGTTAAACATGTTAAAGAAGATCCTGACGATAATCTCAGCAGCATTCACAATAGAGCACCAAATTGAGCATCGACGGACTCCTACCAAGCTAGAGGTGGGACCAGGTGCCCGAGAGGTGTAAGCATCCCCTGTTGACTAGCCGCACCCGCCGTCGATGTTCATGTACGAAAATAAAAACAATATATAATATACATGCATTGCATTGTCTGAGGTTATATCTATATAGGAAGTGCTATGGCGACCATGTCGGAAAATATTCAAAACACTTAATGTCAAACCCTTCGCGGGAAACTTTTTAAGAGCTCCTAGTGCAACTTCTAGTTAGAAGAAAATTGGAATACACGATCCGTATTAATTGCTAGACCAATCGCACATTCTGGTCTTTTCCGTTTATATTTCCTATTCAAGCGACGGAAATTTCCGAGGATATGCGATTGTTGTTGGTCGTATGGGTATTTTAAAAGAATTATCGATGCATCTTTCGGAAGAATATACATTGATGCGATATGGCTTTTATTTGACAGGTCCTCTAGACTCTTAAGCGGACCCCATGAAAGAATCTAACGTACAGATTCTGAATAACCTAGATGAATATTTGCATTTCTGAAATTGTCAACCAATCATAGTGTCATGAGGTATTCTATCCGTGCAAGTAGGTTACGAATGATTACAGTATACCGGCAGTCATGACTGCCGGTAACAAATAGACGTGTCATATCAAAAAGCTGTGCATGGATTAATAGCTCCTCAGAATACCTCAAATCAAGAAGACGTAAATGTAAATTTTTCTATTGACTCAATAAAAAGCTTGAATACTCCAATCTTATCCCGTTATGAAAACTCGTAGTCGCCCTTTTTAAATACTATTGACGGTTGTTGCGTTGTGACGTCATGCGAGGCTCGTTTATCCACAACACGACACGTGCTCTCCTAGCAACACCACATCATTGGTTTTCTCTTTAAGGTTTAGACCCCAACAGAGATAACTTTATAAATCTCAATGTGCAAGAGAGTGGTGTTTCGATGTTTTGCTATAGGCGCTGCAATCGAGTCTCGTTGGAGATCTCCTTTGTTGTGCTTGTCTATTATATGTTTTTGCATACTGAGTCCTTGATGAGACCTTTCTCGCAATGGCACGTCCAAAAATTGAAATTAATGAGATGTAACTTAAACTGCCAACCGAAAACCATAAGTGTTTAATGAAAGCAGAAGATTCTGACTATCCATCTGTACGTAGTCGAATCCAATGAATTATTCGATTTTCGGAAGACAGTTTCTTCACATTACTCATTTTGTAATCATCTTTTGTCAGTTTATAATTCTTTACTTCAGACGTAATGGTATGGTATGGTTTTATTTATATTTCGTCATTGACATCCTTTGTTGGACTTGTCTATCTTAATTGTCTCTAATCTTTGTAATTTTCTCATCATTTGGTTCTCCTTTTTATATCCATTGTGTGATGAGTGTTAAATTTGATTCATATTAGTTTTTATATCTCAGAAATTTGCTTCGGGCGATGTCACTCCTTTTCCGATCCAGCGTTTTAAAAACAATATTGGAGTTAGATGTTACCTTGCTTGTTAGAGTTTTGACACTTATTTATACGTTACGGTATTCTTCGTTGCTTGTAGGAGCTGCTAATACAAGTTCCGCCGAAAGTAGTTTCTTTCATCGTTTACAAGCCTTTAAAATATTCTTTATATTTAAACACATGACCTTTTATTCAGAATCATCATCATAAAACAGTAAAACGTCTTTGCATCGACCCTCCAATGGTTCATGGCCACAATGTTCTTAATTTACGCTTCAGAATAAACTTTACCCTAAAGATGGACCCATTCACTATTGAAGAAATAGCCACTTGAAAATTTCCGAAGAGAGCGACACAAATTTTCTTTTGCGAATCAGAATAATGATGGCTTGAAGTACCACTAAGGAGAATTCATTGTCTGAAACATACATGACAAATATGGACAAGAACCATATCCCAATATAGATAACAAAATGGAAAATTTGAAAATCGTTATCCACAGGGGGTACAAATGACAAATAGGGATAATGACCTTATCCCTATATACAGCAAAAAAATCGATAATTCAGAAAATCATAAACCGAATGCATACAAAATTAGCATAAAGAGGAACCAAAGCAAACAAACAAAATCCTCCGCCACATGCAATCATGATAAAAGTAAACGTCTTCAAATTGAATAGCATCATTTAAGATAAATTGGCAACGTGGACCAGACATGCACGTTTCGGGTACTTAACCCTAATCAGTGATCCTAAAATCTAAACAATGTAATATGCCAAAAGTATGAAAGTTACCATGTCGAAAAGCATACCGAAAGACGTAGCAGGAACTAAAGTAAACAAACAAAACAGTCCAGCATACGAACAGAAGCGAACTCCCAATAAGGGAGTGAGGCCAGGAGCCCCGGAAGAGTCAGCATCCCCTGCTTGCATGAAACACCCGTCGCGTCAATTTGACAGACATGTCACATCCAGTTACTTCCACTGAGTAAGATACAAGTATGTTCTGTGTTTAGCATTTTGTCCAGAATTCCTTTTGGCAGCATAGTCTCTTTATTATTATACATTGTCAATATTGAAATATATGTTCTATAGTACCAAATTTATTGTTTTAGACATGTGTTTCGAATATTGAATCCTCGTCAGTAGTACTTATATACTTAGCTAGTGAAAGGATTTGTCCAGTATAAGCTATAAAGTTTTAGATAAGAAACTGTGACTCCCGTTGCTAAGGCAACAATTTTGGCCTTTTCCTCCCATTGCCTACCGTGACGATAGTCATAATTTCAACTTCAACATGGGGTGAAATCATGATAAAGAACTGACTAGCTGAAATAAATCATTGCATTTCTGTTTAATTTGTGGTATTTTCTTCATTTATAGGTTTAGAAATCGTTTACCAGGGTTGAAATATTTTCCTTTTTTCATCTTATTGAGGACATTCATCAAGTCGTATTTGACAGAAAATCGCCCATTTCGTCTCGAGATGTCCCATCAATATCGGAGGTTCATGTGAAGAACTACCGTTTTCCAGCGCCGATAAAATTGAATGAAAGATGATGCAGGCCAACTCCTATATTTAATAAAGAGTATGTGATTATTCACAAAAGAGCAAGTGTTTCGACACTGCTATAAAAACGTAAATTATGCATGAAACAGATCTTGGGGTATTGGCACTTTGACGTATGTTTTATCCAAGCCCCCTGCGTGCCACGACAAATCTTTCTTTCTTAGAAATAAAGTAATTATGTTTGTGACCTTCTTGTCAATAGTAGCGCATCATGGCGATCCTTCTGCCCTGATATTATAGAAAATTAATTTAGCTTTAAAGATTGGAGCAGTGTCTGACACAAAAATGAGAAAATGTTCTTCTAAATGATTTTCTTTTCCGTAGCTTTAATGAAACTTTGACATAACGAGCATCTAAATCACCGTTCATTACCCCACGATCGATCCCGAATAATCCCTCCACAATTTTGATCCCGAAGAAAAAATATTTGCTCTATGAAAATGATAACAAGTCTATCAAGCGCAGGAAATTATTTCAGATCAAAGCCTAGCAGTTCTCCGCGTTATGGGAGGGAATGTCATACTGATTTCGTCATAAAATTTACATAAATAGGAATTATTAGCAACTTTCGGGCTCTAAATGAGATTCCTTATCTCGATCAAAAAATTTTATCTAATTTCGATATTTATTATTCCAGTCATGAAATCTCGGAAAGTATGAAAAAGTCCACTAGAATTTTGTTTTCTTAGAAGAGAACTAAAGAACATGGAATGTCGATTGTTTTGTTTGTCAACGGAATCCTATATAACGTGTCTAATAGAAATAAAATCTAGTTATTTTGTCAACAAATTGAATTTTGAATCTTTAAATAGATATTTATAAAAACCAAAACTGAATTAGAAAATGAAATGATTATGAAATCTGTTTCCGTTACATAATTTTCTTGTCTTCGAAATTGGGAACATTCATTTTCTTCTATTCCTTAAATACCGTATACCATTTTACGACTAGAAAAAAAAATGGGACAAAAGATAAAATGATAGGAGAATGTTGAAATTAACCATAATGTTATTATTGAAGTAATATTTGAGAATATGTGATGGTCTTATTTCAATTATCAAAATTGAAATACATGTTCCATTGTGATACTTTTACTGCAGCATATGCGCAAGAAGGGAGGATATCTCCAACAAGACCCCGTTGCAGCATCAACAGCAAAACAGCAAAACCCCGATGCAAAAACACAAAAGACGAGTGCAGCACGAGACGGAAAAGAGACACACGACATGTAAACATCAAACACAAAAGACCACACATAAACCGACGAGACCAATTGGCAACCGGTGCCGACTTTGGACGGCCATTTGTCACGCAAGTAGCAAATGGTATGGTTATCCTGGATTACGTGCGCACAACCCTCTCACTTCTCCAATTACCCAGAGGTCTCGAAGTAATGTATCATCGATGTTCGTTTATATCCAGAATGGTGGATGCTATTCTCTCATAGACCATTTGAACCATCCAACCAAAGATTTTACTCTGTCTTGCTAAATGGAAGTAACCGAATGTGACAGTTCTACCGAATTAAAGCGGCGGGTGTTGCATGCAAGCAGGAGATGCTTACTCTTCCTGGGCACCTGGTCTCACTCCCATATCGGGAGTTCGCTTCTTTTAATATGGTGGAAGTTTTTGTTTGTTTGCTTTGGTTCCTGTTTTATCCTGATTTTGTATACCTTCGGTTTCTGATTTTCTTAATTATCGATTTTGTGCTGTATACAGGGATATGGTCATTATCCACATTTGTCATCCTTCCTTAATCGTACAACACGTTTTCAGTTTCATAGCATCATTTAAGAACAGATAAATTCACAGCATGAACCAGACATGCACGTTTCCGCGGTATTTATCCCTTGTCAGTGATTCTCAATCAAAACAATGAAATATGGTTAAGTCTGTGAAAGTTGTCAAAAATGTATCGAAAGACGTAGCAGGATTGGTTTGATATGAAGCTATAGTACTCACTTTTCAGAAATTTTAAGATATGTTTTTGAACAGAATGACCAACAAAATGTCCAAGGCTATAGACGACTTATTCCAAAAGAAAGAGGGGATCTCCAACACCATTCGGTTGCAGTACCCACAGCAAAACACCCCGTGCAAAAACACAGAGCAGACACATAAACCATTCTGCTACGTCTTTTGGTACATTTTTGGACATAATAATTTTCATACTTTTTGGTCGTATTACATTGTTTAGACCGAGGATCACTGACGAGGGTTTAGTACCCGAAACGTGCATGTCTGGTCCATGCTGTAAATTTATCAGGTTTTAAATGATGCTATTGAATTGAAAGACGTTTAACAGAAAGATCCGCAAAAGGGACAAGGAACAGCAAATCACATCATAAAAATATCAAACACAAAAGACTACACATAAAACAACGAGACCAATAGGCAATCGGTGCCAACTTAGGACGGCCATCTGCCACGCTAGTGTGATTGTCCAAATTACGTGCGCACAACCCTCCTACTTTTCCGATTGCCAAGAGGTATCGAAGAACGCAGGAGTAAAATAATATCCGCACTGTAGGATGGCCATTCAAATAGAAAGCATAACGCAGGGACCGAAAGCAACACATGGATGGATATGTAAATGAATGTTTACAAAACGGTGCGTGCGAAATACAGGTCGTGCTCTGCCGGCTGTAGCGAGTCAATGCATGTTATCACCTGAGGAGTCCGACCGACATTCAGAGAGGACATGTGGTCTGGGTCCTGTTTTCTCTAAAGATCTTTGGACAGGGCCTGTTATGGAGTCCTGTCGTCACAGTCAGTCAGAGTGTAATTCTGAAGAATGTGCTGATACAAGGCTGTAGGTTGTAGAACCAAGCCAAGTGTCCGTCTGGTGACAACATGATCATATCCGCGGTATGAAAGGCGTTTAATTATTCTTACACAATTTCGATGGTAATTCTGCCTACCTTTGATCCTTTTTATTTTGTTTATTATGTCACCATAAAAGGCAGGTTGTGAAATATTATATAAAAATTATATACTTTGTTAAAGGTCTTTGGACAGGGCCTGTCATGGAGTCCTGTCGTCACAGTCAGGCAGAGTATGGATGCGAATTTCAAAAGGAGCTGAAAATAATTCTCAGAAAGTCTCAACTAGTTTATTAAAGCGGAAACCTTGACATAAAAAGTTCTTGGTAATTTGTAAATTTCTACTATGAAAATTCAAACTTTAGTACATGCTCTAGCGTACCGTATGAGCTGTGAAATATAAATACCGTATGACGGTAACATAGGAACATCACCGTCAAGCCAGGGGAAAACTTTGTTGAATTAAAAATCATCTCGTCATACACATTTGTATAAATCTCTCCATTAATAATTTTGATTCTTACGTAAAAATGGTGTTTCTGTGTGTATAACATTTGTTCTGTTCCGCGTCAATTTTGTAGATAAATTACATTACTATATTTTTCAAATACAGGATTGTCCATAGTAACAATATCGTCCAAGTACCTAGATGTACCAATAAAAAATTCAAATCATCATGTTTCTGTTGCTTTTGAAGATTTTGAATATTTTTTTGCATAAGTGTATGAGAATAATTCTGCAACAAGAATCGCACAAATAGTACCAATAGGGATCCCTATCACCTGCTTGTATAGATTCTCACCAAATCTAACATAAATGTTGTCCAAGAGGAAGGACAAGACATTACACAGGTCACTACATGTCAACGATATGTTACACACAGTTCATACAATTTCAGTTTGCCAAATTGCTGTGTCACAACCCATGATGTAATAATATATAATGCAATAAGTTATTACATTATATGATTATATTACATCAGGGGATGTGACATTGCCGTCCGCAGGTTCGTGATTGACTGATTTGATTGCTACAACATCACTATATTTCCACTGTGAAGCAGGATAACACAATGAGGGAGGCACGGTTTGTTTCACTGAAATTTTAATGACGGACATGATCTAATACGATGACAGCTATCCCCATTCTTTGAAAACAAGTTTAAAAATGCAGACATCATTTGAGTTAAATGAGAAGATAATGAAAAATGTATCCCAATTCTGTCTTCAGAGATCAGCGATCTGACTTCATCAGTGAATGAGAGCCATTACACAAAACCCGAAATCTGATTTTAAAAATCGAAAGGCTTACAAATTCATGAAAAAAAACATATACTCACGAGAAAAGAGTCCTGGACAAACAGACAGACGCTCTGTTATATATGTTTCCAGAAATCGCATGCTTGTCGATAGTGATGTTTGGATTCCGATTTCGGGTTTTGTGTTTGACCTTCATTAACTGATGTTGTACCGAGAGGTACCGACTTTCTAAAACAACCTACTAGAAGCTTAATACATGTATGCATTTGACAAATCATGCTAGAAAATTATAAAATGCATTAAGTAAATGTGAAGGATTATGAATAGATCTCCAGCAAGACAACCCTGCATTGTACACAGCTGAACACCCCCACAGGACAAACGGGGAAGTGTTCGATTGAAATGAATTTAACTACCCTTACGATTTTAAGTTGCCTTTTACCAATACCAAGTAATCGAAGAAAGGCCCATACCAGGTATGAGAAAAACATATAAGAATAAAGTTATCCTTGAATTCATCTAAGACATTTCGTGATACTTGAGGTCAAATTTTATTCCATCAACGAGGAAGTTTTGTTTGTGGTTTTCCATTTGTAATCATGATAAATCAGATCTATTTCTGAGAAGGTTCTCATAAAAGCAGAATGTAAATACATGACGGCCTCATGGAATTTCAAGAAAAAAATCGTAAAAAGGTCAAGAAAACGCAAGAGTTAGTATTATATGTGATAGATTGAAATAAGCTTCTCTTTTCAGAGCGTTGAGCATGTTTTACCATTTTTAATTGTCAGAAAACACAGTTTATGGTCAAACGTCATGGATTGAATACGTCATGATGTATAAATTTTACATCATTTTATTGCGATTGTAATTAGCTCTTGTCGACGGAGTTGTTTTCTTCCATGCAATAGTAAATAAAATTTGGCTTTCATTGACGGTCCTAGCGTGATGCACTGAGGGTTTATTCTGCCTTGGCTCTATGTCGGGAATATCAAGGAAATATAGCAAAACAGAAGAGTTAAAGACAAATACAGAAAACAACCGTGAAAACGTTATGCATAGATACAACTTGTACGCCAAGCAACATAAATTGCAATGAAAGTATAAATAGGAGAAATTCCATACATTGACCATCTTTTTGTGCACTATGTTTGCTTCTGGTATTGTAGTTTATTTCGTTGTATCCTGATGTCAGTTGAATCTGATGCCCATTGTTTGTTTGCTCTGTTATAATAGTGTGTGCTCTGTGGTCAATGCGAGATGACCTTGTTTACGTTGATGGGAAACTTTTTTATATCCTATGATTATCATATTGAAAGAAATGCTCCATCGCTATAATCTTATTCAAGTGCACCATATGCGCGTTTCAATAAATAATTATCATCAGTGATACTCTTGTTCGAATGTGAGGAAATTCAAATAGTGAATATTCCCTATTTTCGAAAACAAGGGTTACTTCCCATTTGAGACGGTATCTGACGTAGACTGATTATGACGTCATCAAATTATATGGTAACAGTCCTAAAAGTCTGGGAAAAGACGGTATAAAATCGACGTTGCCATACCATTTTCATGACGTCACAATGGTTTTACGTCAGATACCGTCTGTAAGGAGAAAAAACTCTGTATTCCGCAAAGAATAAATATGAAGAGAGAAATATTAAACATGACCTGAAATGTATATCCCAAATATCTCATTAGTGATGAACGAGGCCAAAATAGAGAAAACCCACAAGGGTTCGGATTCTTTCTTATTTTTTTGTTCTGAATTGTATGAATATGCATAATCAGGTATGCTGTAGACATGTAATCGCCTAGATCTCCTGTGCCTCTGCACTGACTGAATATATTTGTAAATTCCTGTTACTAAGGATGGCCGTCCAAAGTCGGCGCCGATTGCACATTTGTCTCCCTCCTTTTATGTGTTGTCATCAATGTTTGATGTTTCTGCACGTCTGTTATGATTGTTTTGTATGATATTCTAGTGTATATTCTTGTGTCTTTTTGAGATTTGTAGTTTTGTCTGATGTCATTTACGTATCACTTTCTTGTGGGTTTGTTTCGCTGGATGAGTGCAGGGTGGTCATACTGGAGATCATTGCCTTTCCTTTAAGGAGTAAAATCTCCCTAATGGCATAGCTCTGTCTTTAGCTTACTCTGTAGTGTAGATGTATTTTTACTTGGTGTTGCATGCAAGCAGGAGATGCTTACTCTGTAGCGTAGATTTTAGGTCATATTTAGAATTTCGCACTTCAATATTCATATGGATTTCCTCACTTTCGGCTTTGAGCATCACTGATGATACTTTGTTTGTTAAGATGCGCGTATAGCGCACTAAATTAGTACGATAAAACATATATTTGAATATGATAATGAGACATGTCAGCGACTCCTGATTGCATGCAATACCCGGGGCAATAGCATCATATCCCATCCATCCTGCTACGTCATTCAGTATGTTTTCGACATAACTTTGAAATTCAGAGTCGTTGGCTATACTTTATTGTTTGGATTGAGGATCACTGACGAGGGTTAAGTAACCGAAACGTGCATATCTGGTCCATGGTGCAAATTTATCTACTCTTAAATGATGCTATGAATTTGAGGACGTAACATATGTACTACTTTGTCATTGTCACTGCCGGCGGACCAGGAGTCCCAAAGGGCACATTTTGCCAAGTCCGATCAACTTCGGTAAATCAATTTATCAAACGCATTCGAAAATTTCTGTTCACAAATTTTCACGAAATTTCTGAAAAGTGGGTCTTGTGGCATCATATGCCACCCATCCTACTACGTCATTCGGTATATTTTGGACATCATTTTCACAATATTTGGTCATATTTCATTGGATTGAGAATCACTGACGAGGGTTAATACCAGAAACGTGCATATCTGGTCCATGGTGCAAAGTGATCTGTTCTTACATGTTGCTATGAATTTGAAGACGTGACATGTAGTGTTTTTCAAGATCCTGGCGTTAAGAGTATCTATTGACGATATAGTATAGTATTAAATGATTTAACTCTTCTCTTCTGTCTAATCTCTGAAGTAGAATTGATTCCTTGTATTGTCACTTAATAATAAATGTCATATTTTTGCTTTCTTACAGTTAGTTATCATCAAATGTTAAAACTTCCAGTGCCATCTTTCTCATAGCTTTGAAAATTTATTTCTATTTGGCATCTTAAAATCTCGCTTTCCTTTGGACTTAAAAGAAAGGATGGGATCTCTTACAATACTCGGTTGCAGCACTCACAACAGTACATCAAAACACCTCTCATGTGAAAACACTGAGTAGACAAGCACAGCAAGAGAGGTAAAAGTGACTAGGAAGATCAAACAAACACAACAGAGTTAAAGAAGATCCTGATGATAATCTCAACAGCACTCACAATGGAGCACCAAATTGAGCAACGACGGACCCCCAGCAAGCTAGAGGTGGGACCAGGTGTCCGGGAGGAGTAAGCATCCCCTGTTTGGCTAGCCGCACCCGCCGTCGATGTTCATGTACGAAACTGAAAACAATATCCACAAAACATGCACTGGCTGAGGTTATGTCTATTTAGAAAGTGCCATGGCGAACAAAAGACAGCACATCAACGAGACCAAAGAACAATGACACTCATCAATGTTCTCATCAATGATACTTAACCGCATTGCAAAAAAAAAAAACATACAAAAGTGGAGAAAAAACTCGAGGAATATTATCTACTTACAAACAATTGTTATTAAGAAATTCTTTGACAGGACGATAAACAATTACTTAAATTGGAATTTACTAACAATATCAATTTAAATAGCACACTGTTGTGGGTCATGTATTATTTTAGTTTTACTTTATGTGTAAGTACACATGTACTTAGTCATGTTATATTATTATTTCATAATAATTCTTTCTAGATTTTACTATGTCATGTTTATTTCTTTAGAGAATATTCCAGTATGTTCTTTGTTACATCATTATCATCACATGACTGTGATTTCTAGAATTTACTCTATTGTTAATCATTTGTAATGAGTCATTGTTCTAGAAGCTTCTGGTAAATTCATTTATATTAAGTATATATACCTCCGAGGAACTGTGTTGAGGAGGCATTCGTACACATTCATAGACACGATTCATTCATCTATTCTGATATACTGGGACACTTTATTTGTTGAGACTTAATCCATTTAACAACGTTTGGACACCGATCTTTCGAGAACGTTTGTGATTACCGGAAACCAAACATTCGATAGACTTTGTGGACCATAACGGACACTTTGATCCGGACATTGTATTGTAAGTTGTAATCATTGTATATATAAATATTTTGTACATAATTAAACTTGTAAATTTATATTCAGTCTTTGTCTGATTTTTGCTGGCGTTTTGGGGTATTCTGACCCATAACAGAATTGGGGGCTCGTCCGGGATAGTAATCTCTGCGTACTTGCATTTTTACGTAAAAGTTCGTTTTTTGAAAAAAGGAAAATTCTCCAAACTTTTGCCAGCAGAAATCAATCATGGTATTTTCGGTCACTGAATTTTTGAAATCGCCGACTGTAGATGAGTTCGAATCATTGAAAAAAGATGATTTGATTGGTTTAGGTCTTCACTTGAAGTTAAATGTAAAATCTTCTATGAGAAAACAAGAAATTAGAAATATTGTGGCTAAAGAGCTTTTAGCTAAGGAAATCTTTTCGTCATACGATTTTCCTGTTGAACCTGTTTCAAGCGAAACCAAAATGTCAAAATATGAGTTTGAATTAGAGAAAATGAAAATACAATTACAATTTGAAAAAGAAGAAAAAGAAAGACAATTTGAAAAAGAAGAAAAAGAAAGACAATTTGAAAAAGAAGAAAAAGAAAGACAATTTGAAAAAGAAGAAAAAATAAGACAATTTGAAAGAGAAAAGGAAGAAAGAGAGAAACAGGAACGTATGCACAAGAAAGAACTCCAGTTTGAGTTAGAAAAGTTAAAGTTAGAGAAAAGCGCTAAGGAAAATCCTGTTCCTTCGCTTGTCAAGTCTGAATTCGACGCCGCCAAAAACATCCGATTAGTACCAAAATTTCAAGAAAAGTCCGTGGACAAATATTTTCCACATTTTGAGAAAATCGCGGCCAATCTGAAGTGGCCACGTGATTTTTGGCCAACTTTATTACAAAGCGTACTTATTGGCAAAGCGGCTGAAGTGTACTCGGCGCTCAGTATTGCTGAGAGTTCAGACTATGACAAGGTCAAGGACACGATTTTGAGAGCATATCAGTTAGTACCTGAGGCGTACAGACAAAAGTTTAGAAAGTACAAAAAGTTTGAAAATCAAACATATGTTGAATTTGCTCGAGAAAAAGAAGATTTATTTGATCAGTGGTTTCGATCTAAGAAAATTCCCAATTCATTTGACAATTTGCGTCAAATAATTCTGATAGAAGAGTTCAAAGAGTGTGTACATCAAGATTTAAGAACTCATTTGGAAGACAAAAATGTTAAAACTCTTGAAGAAGCCGCTGTTTTGTCTGATACGTATGCTCTCACTCATAAGAAAAATTTTGTGTCAAAAACTCAATCTAGCGATAGCGCAAAAACGTCAGATGTTCCAAAGAAAAATGTACAAGAGTCTCAGTCGTCCATTAGTTCCCAGTCACCATCTCAAGGTGGTTCTACGTCCGGACCTAGGTCCGAGCGTTCTGAGGCATCCCCAGGGGTGGGGTCGCTTCCTACATGCAATTATTGTAAGAAAAAAGGTCATGTTATTGGTGAGTGTTTGAAGCTTAAGAAGAAAAAAGAACTTAAGTCACAGGCCTGTGCGTCTGTTAGAAATGATAGGAAAGCCTTAGATTCGATTTGTTCTGACACTCCTGAGATTCAGGGTTCTAAGTCCAGTTCTGATGATTTTGTGGAGGATCATTATAAGCCCTTTTTGTCACAGGGATTTGTTTCACTCAGTGATTCTAGCGAAGCGTTGCCTGTTCAGATTTTGAGAGATACTGGTGCTGCCCAGACTTTATTGTTAGAGGGTCCATTGCCTTTGTCTGAGCACACTTTTACTGGTAGGTCAGTTTTATTACAGGGTGTGGAGCTAGGCGTCATTGATGTTCCCCTTCATAAAATTTATTTGAAGTCAGACTTAATTACTGGACCTGTTATCGTAGGTGTTCGACCTACTCTTCCCGTTCAAGGCGTTTCCTTGTTGCTTGGCAACGATTTAGCTGGCGGCAAAGTTGTAGCCGATCCGATTGTTTGTGAGAAAATCACGTCCGATGTCGTGTCCGATGATGAAGACGACGACTTGTACCCAGCCTGCGCAGTTACCAGGGCGATGGCCAGGAACAGACTGAAAGAGGCTGCGAGTACTTCTGCACTTAACGAGGACCATCCCTCCAAAAATATAGACCTTTCTGACACATTCCTGTCTACCATTGATGACAGCGTACCTGAGACGTCAGTACCACTTCATGTTGACAAGTCTCCGACAGTACCTGGTGATGATTCCCATCCGCCATTAGACAGAGATACAGATGCCTTAAGCCGTGAGCAGCTCCTCTCCGAGCAAACTAAAGATCCGGAGATCATCCGACTAAGCAAGAGGGCCCTTCCCCGAGAAGAAGCGGACAAAGTCGGAGAGTGCTTCTACATACAAGATGGCATCCTCATGCGGAAATGGAGACCACCCGATGCACCCCCTAATGACGTGTGGCGGGTCGTTCACCAGATAGTGGTTCCAGTAGCATATCGCGGGGACATCATGAGTTTAGCTCACGACACACCCATGGCAGGTCATTTAGGTGTCAATAAGACTTATAATAGGATTTTAAGTCACTTTTACTGGCCTAAGTTGAGAAAAGATGTGTCTGAGTTTTGTAAGTCTTGTCATAGTTGTCAGATGGTAGGTAAACCCAATCAAGTTATACCACCTGCTCCCCTCCAACCCATTCCAGCCTTTGAGGAACCTTTTAGTAGGGTGTTAGTTGATTGTGTAGGTCCTTTGCCTAGGACTAGGTCAGGGAATCAGTACTTACTGACAATTATGTGTACTTCGACTAGGTTTCCTGAAGCCATACCTCTTAGGAATATTAAGGCAAAGACCATAGTTAAGGCCCTTACAAAGTTTTTCAGTTTCGTAGGTGCTCCCAAGGCTATTCAGTCAGATCAGGGTTCGAATTTTATGTCAGGATTGTTTCAGCAGGTTATGCATGAGCTAGGTATCAGGCAGTATAAGTCTTCTGCGTACCATCCTGAGTCCCAGGGGGCACTTGAACGCTTTCATCAAACCCTTAAAACTATGATGAAAACATATTGTCACCAGTATGGAAAAGACTGGGATGAAGGGGTTCACCTCGTGTTGTTTGCGGCACGAGAAGCGGTTCAGGAGTCCCTGGGGTTCAGTCCCTTTGAGCTAGTTTTTGGGCATACGGTCAGGGGGCCATTGAAGTTATTGAAAGAAAAATGGTTGACTGAGACTAGCGATTTGAATCTCTTAGACTACGTGTCTAATTTCAAAGAGAAATTATATAATGCTTGCAAATTGGCTCAAGAAAATCTCAAAACATCTCAAATGAAAATGAAAACATGGTATGACAAAGATGCTAGAAACAGAGTTTTTAAACCAGGCGATAAAGTTCTTGTATTTTTGCCTATCCCTGGTCATCCTTTGCAAGCTAGATATTTCGGTCCTTATGAGATTGAGAGTAAAATTAGTGATGTTAACTATGTGGTTAAGACACCAGGTCGGCGAAAAGAAAAAAGAGTGTGTCATGTTAACATGTTGAAAGAGTATTTTGATAGAAGTGACCGAAATTTTGTAAAACCAGTTTCCACTTTGGCCAATGTAAATACATTAGAAAATTGTGTTGAACCTGAATGTAATGAAGAGACTGTCGAAAAAGACTTCGCTCAAAGTGTCCGTTTGAAGAATTCCGAAATTCTGACAAATCCGGAAGTGAAACTCGGAAATCTGACCGTGCATCAAAAAGAGGAAGTGCACCAATTAATGCGGGAATATACGACCATCTTTCCGGACGTTCCAAAAAAGACGAATGCCTCTCATCATGACGTCATTGTGGGTGATGCGTCACCTATCAAACAGCATCCCTATCGGTTAAACCCAATTAAGCTTCAATACATGCGGAAAGAAATTCAATACATGCTTGAAAATGACATTATTGAACCCAGCAATAGTGATTGGAGTTCCCCATGTATTCTTGTTCCGAAGCCAGACGGAACCTTCCGATTGTGTACGGACTTTAGAAAAGTCAATTCAGTCACCAAAACTGACTCTTATCCGATCCCACGAATCGATGACTGTATAGATAAAATTGGCAGTGCAAAATTTGTCAGTAAATTTGATTTGCTTAAAGGCTATTGGCAGGTCCCGCTTACCGAGAGAGCCAGAGAAATATCGGCATTTGCGACTCCAGATGGGCTATACCAATATAAAGTAATGCCCTTTGGTATGAAAAACGCACCAGCCACATTCCAGAGGATGATTCATTCGCTCCTAAATCATCTCGAAGGATGCGAGGCGTACATCGATGACGTTATCATCTACAGCGACACCTGGGATGATCATCTCCAAATCATGCGTACCTTCTTCGACATACTTGCGAAAGCAAACCTCACAGTGAACCTTGCGAAAAGTGAATTTTGTCATGCGACTGTAGAATATTTGGGTCACAAAGTAGGTCAAGGTTTTGTTACTCCTATCATGGCCAAGGTGGAAGCTATTTCAAAGTTCCCGATTCCTACCAATAAGAAAGAGATAATGAGATTCTTGGGAATGGCAGGATTTTACAGAAAATTTTGTCCAAATTTCTCGTCAGTTGTTGGTCCACTTACCAATCTGTTACAAAAGAGAGTGAATTTTGCATGGACCAATGACTGTGACGAATCTTTTAAGAAAATCAAATGTGTTCTTATGAATAGTCCTGTCCTGTCAGCTCCAAATTTTGATAAGCAATTTAAGCTTACTGTTGATGCCAGTGACGTAGGAATCGGGGCTGCTTTGTTTCAAGAAAATGATGATGGTGTAGATAGAGTTGTTTGTTATTTTTCTAAGAAATTGACAAAATGTCAAAAGAATTACTCTACTATTGAAAAAGAGTGTCTTGCATTATTGTTAGCTTTACAACATTTTGATGTTTATTTGAATGTTACTTTACATCCCATTCTTGTGTATACTGACCACAACCCTCTCACATTTTTGCACAAAATGTCAAACAAGAATCAAAGACTTACAAGGTGGAGTTTATTGTTGCAAGAGTACGATATCATTATTAACCATATCAAGGGCAAAGACAATGTGATTGCAGATGCACTATCGAGAGTTTCATGAGTGATTTTTGAAGAATTTACCACCTAAGTTTTCATTGACATTCAAACTTTTTTTAAGGGGGGAGGTGTTGTGGGTCATGTATTATTTTAGTTTTACTTTATGTGTAAGTACACATGTACTTAGTCATGTTATATTATTATTTCATAATAATTCTTTCTAGATTTTACTATGTCATGTTTATTTCTTTAGAGAATATTCCAGTATGTTCTTTGTTACATCATTATCATCACATGACTGTGATTTCTAGAATTTACTCTATTGTTAATCATTTGTAATGAGTCATTGTTCTAGAAGCTTCTGGTAAATTCATTTATATTAAGTATATATACCTCCGAGGAACTGTGTTGAGGAGGCATTCGTACACATTCATAGACACGATTCATTCATCTATTCTGATATACTGGGACACTTTATTTGTTGAGACTTAATCCATTTAACAACGTTTGGACACCGATCTTTCGAGAACGTTTGTGATTACCGGAAACCAAACATTCGATAGACTTTGTGGACCATAACGGACACTTTGATCCGGACATTGTATTGTAAGTTGTAATCATTGTATATATAAATATTTTGTACATAATTAAACTTGTAAATTTATATTCAGTCTTTGTCTGATTTTTGCTGGCGTTTTGGGGTATTCTGACCCATAACAACACACATTTCAAAACAAATACTTAATTTATCCGCTTTCCAATATTTACTGCATACATGTGCGGAAATGAAAGAATCTCATCTCATTCCAAAACACGCACTTAACGTATATGAAAAGCCAAAAGCAAAAAAAAAAAAAAAAAAAAAAAAAAAAAAAAAAAAGCCAAAAGCAAGCATTTCACAACAAATTCCGGTCTAGCACTGGATTCTACAGAGATTGCCTATTGGATATTGCTGTCCATTGTCTTTCTATAGTGTTATGTTATTGTCTCCGTCTGTTTGTCTGCTTTTTCTATTCTCGTGAGAAAGTTCTGTTAATGCCATTTTTATTTCAAGAATGTGTAAGCCTTTTGTTTGTTCTATACGGATTCTGATTTTGGTTTGTTTGTTTGTTTGTTTGTTTGTTTTTTTTGCGGGGGGGGGGGGGTTTACGTTCATTCACTGATTTCATTTTTCTGTAATGGTAGGTTCCTGTTTACAACTATGCATGCTTGGTTTTTGCTTTTCATACATTTGTAGTGCGTATTGATGTGTCTAAGTCATTTGAAACAAAATTTGAGGGTTCGTTTCCGCAAATGCAATAAATCTTGGAAACCAAAAAAAAGTACGTTTTTTCTAAATGTTTGTTCTGGAGAATTGAAAATTGTTGAAATAAATTCTAGTTACAAATATCGTTTATTATCTTGTCAATGAAATTCTGAATCACTTTTGTTTGTAATTAGATAAGAATTCCCCGAATTTCCTCCGATGAGAAAACCTTTATATGTATTTTGTAATGCAGTTAAGTATCATTGCTTGCATGATTACTTTAGAAACAATAAATAAGAGGAGGAAAAACACCGTAATTTCAATTCTAAATGGAATATTAAATTTATGATGGCAGAAAGAAGAAACCGAAAGACGATTACTTCAACCTAGAATGTGAAGGTTTTTATTAACAATATTCATTTCATCAGCATTTATGTCCCCTCTGTGTATCGTATAGGATTAGAATCCTTTCCAAGTCCTGACGCTTTGTTGATATAAGACAAGAAGGAATTCTTATAAATTCTGACGATTCCATTTGGGTATAATATAAGTTATGTTTAATAGAAAATCACGAGAAAAAATAACCCTCTTAAACATATGAAACATCTTTAGGAGTAATTAATCGCCTGATGACCGTGGATTTGATTGGCGTATTGAAGATTTGTTTATGTCGTGAATTATAAGCACTGCAGTTTTTCCTCACTTTTCCGGATTCCAATATCAATATTCATTTTATACCGCGCTTTGGGAACTCGGTTTAACCATCCTAGAATGACAGCATCCGGATGTTAACGATAGCTGTCTAGATATACTGCATCAAAGATAATAAGCTTTCATTTTGCTTGTCACAGATTTTAGTCAGAGCCACGAATCAGATACAAAGTTAGATTATTGTGACGAAGAAATATTGAACAAAAATTTTATTATTCTTCCCAGTATTATAAAAAAAAATCGGTTTTGCATGATGTATATTTAGAAGAGTTATCGTCCATAGTACATTTAAAGCAGAATATTGTATTTCTTTCCCTCTCCGAGCGCGGTTCTAGAGAGAGATATAAGGGAATCAGGGCCTAGCTAGCCTGAAATTTCCCAAAAATTTTTTATTCTTCCGGTATGTACGTATTTTTTTTTCCAAAAATTGAAGGTTGGAATACCATCCCCTCTTTGAATTTTTTCCTAGATTTGCCCATGCCGATTCTTATTTCCAATAATTTCCAGTTGAACTGACGGGAAAAGACAATGGTATTTATTCATCATAGGTCAAGAGGAAAGCCAAAAGTTCACTATTAACGATCGGGGGTTATGAAAACAAGGATTTTATTGAAATGAAATTATTATGTACAAAATTCCAACAAATTGCACAAATATAAAAAGGTCAAAGAAATGAAATTGATAAATCTCCATCACGACTCTTAATTCCGTCTGAAAGAGCGTTTGCCCTATTTCCTGTTGAATATTCACCAAGAGCATAATGCCATCGAGGTAATAAGTACGGCAACCATCATGTCAATATCAACCATTATGAGAAAAATTTCAATAAGCTCCGATGATCCGTGGTTTATGAGATATATACACACTGCCATAACTCGCCTGTTATATAGAAAATATTGGCCTGTCAGTGGAACTTGATTGATTTTCCTCAATGCTTTTCCGGGCTCTTTTGACAGAAAATTCTTCGCACGACACATAAAACTCCTATAATTACATTTTTGATAATAAATACTCTTGTTATCAATGGTTAATATGAGTTGATCTTGTCATGCAAAAAGTCATTCATCATAGAGTGGAAGCAATATTGAGGGTCCTACAAAAGTTCATTGATATCGTATTATTTCATAGCCTTCATAAAATAAATACATATATAGGATATTAGATTGTAAAAATGTCCTAGGGTCTTCCTTTCAGCAAAATCATCTTCATTGAAGTTGAGGCATCGTTGTCGTCTTCGTTGTCCTCCTACTTTTCCGCCTCTTCCTCCTCCTCATCATCATCGCATCGTCGTCATCGTGGCTTATTTTTCTTTTGCATACCGCCTTAACATAGTTTCAGCCAATGAATTCCCTTAATTATGAAGGTCACATGAAACTTTAATATGACTTCAAAGCATGTCAAAATTATTTTCGAACAAGGATATATGATGTAAGAAAACGTTTTAAATTGGTTTCTTGGCGCGCTTTATTTGTTTGTTTTTGCCCGTCCTGCCTTTTTCATCAAAGAAGTGTAGGGGGAGCGACTTCCAGTCGTGCGCTCTGGTCTGTGGGTATGAGGATTCATAGCCACATGGGTCAATCTCTGAGTTACATGTATCAGTGTCAAAGAGCCAATGATTTGATAAAAGATAATCACGACGACGATTATGATGATGATGATGTTGATTATGCTGCTGCTGATGATGATGATGATGATGGTGGTGGTGGTGATGATGATGATGATGGTGTTGGTGGTGGTGGTGATGATGATGGTGGTGGTGGTGGTGGTGGTGATGATGATGATGATGATGATGATGGTGTTGGTGGTGGTGGTGATGATGATGATGATGATGGTGGTGGTGGTGGTGGTGATGATGATGATGATGGTGGTGGTGGTGATGATGATGATGATGGTGGTGGTGGTGGTGATGATGATGATGATGATGATGATGGTGTTGGTGGTGGTGGTGATGATGATGATGGTGGTGGTGGTGGTGGTGGTGGTGATGATGATGATGATGGTGGTGGTGGTGGTGGTGATGATGATGATGATGATGATGATGATGATGATGATGATGATGATGATGATGATGATGATGATGATGATGATGATGATGATGATGATGATGATGATGATGGTGGTGGTGGTGGTGGTGGTGGTGGTGGTGGTGGTGGTGGTGGTGGTGATGATGATGATGATGATGATGATGATGATGATGATGATGATGATGATGATGATGATGATGATGATGATGATGACGAAGACGAGGATGACGAAGACGAGGATGATGATGATGATGATGATGTTTGTTTCTGTCTGATTCTCGCCATTAAGCTTTAGATTTCATTCAAACCAGATCCTCATATAAAAGATCTCCAGAGTTCTAAGTATTATCTAAAAAATTGAACGCAAATTTATGAAAAGAAAAAAAAACCGCTTTAATTTAGAAAGAAAAAAAATGAATTTCTGGGTCTTATACTAAACACAGATAACTGTAAGAGCACGTGTCGAGAAGCAAATTAAAATTTCAAAAAAGGAAAAATGCAAAATTTTTCTTTTTGTAGAAGCTGATTCAAATCAGAGATTATATCCTCATTCCTAATTGACTTAATTAAGGAGGATTAAAAACAGATCGTTAGTATTGATTTTGTATAGGAAACGAATTAAACATAACAGAGATGGAATTATTCTTATGAAGAAAAATCGAAAAAAATGAAAATATTATTGTTCAGAAATATCCCTTAATACTCAGAGTTAGAAATTTAAATACAATGGTATTAAAAGAGATTAGAAAATTGCAATACGAAGATTAGCAGTGGTGGATTTTGTTTTATTAATTAATTAATACTTCTAATGCTATTTAGATACATGTAGCTAAGCTAGAAAATGATAGAATGTAGAAGGAATTCACTTTGTTCCGAATAGCACGAATTAAAAAGTAAGAATTATGGGTTTGTAAACAGGAATACAAAGTGTAGCAAGTATGCGTGGATTAAGAGGTACGTGTCAGATATATATTATGGGGTCTCAAACCCTTGTTAATGTAGGGTTTTCCAAAAATGGATACCTTTCTTTTTCATATAATCATACAAATTACATGCTTGTACTATTGATTAGATTCAACCGCAACTGGTAAAACTTGATTGTTAATATTTTAAAAAAATATAATTCCAGAGCACCGTATGCGCATTTCAGAAGGTTATACCTCATCAATGATTATCGAGGCAAAAAAGAGCTAAAACAATAAACGTGACCAATCATTTCTGTCAAAGAACCTGCTTAGGTAATATCATTCCCTCCATCTGTGTCCGTTTGATAGCGCTGTGTATCGTTCTATAGTACTAAGACGGAAGTGCAACAACGGCATATTTTAAATGAATGCATTGAAATACTCGTAAATTGAAACCATATAGTTTTATTCAATTATGCAAGAGAAAAATGACAGTTCTAGAATAGGAAATTCGGTTAACATTCAGTTCATTATAATTTTATTACGTGTGTTGATAAATTCCTCTCGTATTCCTACATTCAAGTGTAAAAAATACTTCAGACAAAAATATCATGTGTACTTTTCAGCCTTATAATGTCATGTAAGTTACCTACAAAGTGCACCTAGACTACATTTCTATCACAAGAAATCGGCATATGTCATCGTGTCATGTCGAACAAGCTATGTGAAACAAGACGAATCAAACCGCGGCGAAACGGCCTGTCATATCAAGGGTCGCTTGCATCAAAATAACAGCGGGTCGCCCATATCATATACAATTATGGCGGCCTCGTCTCACCTGACCATTTTTACCTCTATTGTTAGAAGATTTCGCTGTGACGTTGAGGTATTAAATAATTGGCGGTAATGATATAATGTGTAATACGTTCCGATGTCGTAAATTTTTTCTCCAATTATGCCGACTTCCTCTACATATAAGCACGTGAGAAAGGGTCATCCATTTTTAATAACATATCAGTTTTGCAATTATCATGCGCATTTAAAAGTGCGATTGCAATTGAGTCTAATGAAATTATCAACGTGTCATAATAAAGAAATTTTCCCTTTCTGATCATCAGTTTTCTCCTTCCCCCATTCTGCTTCCCCTTGGCTCTAATACTATTGACATAACGTAATGAACAAAGTAATTATAGAGCGAAAAAGGGGATGGAAGAATTATTTCAGAATCTCGTTGCTTTATTGCAACACAAATTTTAGTGACATTTTATCTTTTCGTTGTTCATAATGAATAATGGCATTTGCAACTCTTTATATTGACCAGTTTGAAAATACTAGAATTAACTTTAAAGTTGCAACGAATAGCTTTTCGTTCTTTGTCGTTATTTACGAGTACAGAATTCGAAAAAAAAACTCCAGCGTGGCCAACCTTGCAATGACCACAGCGGAACACACCTACATGATTGTAGGAAAATTAAACTTTATTTATTTTACAACGTTACATGTAAATAAAAAAGTTACAGATATTTATTTCTCACGTTGGCTCAGATGTTGGCGTGAGGGGTCCAGGTGCAGAAGGAGAAACCGGAGTTCACGGGAAAACCTACTAGGACTGAGTTGGTGACCGCCATACCATCCCACATAAAACCCTTTTGCCGAATCAAGGATTCGATCCGGTGCCTTAGAGGTTAGAAGCGAGTGCGCTACCAATGCATGCGCTTACCTGTCAGGATTGTAGCAATCGGCACTGACCACAGAGATTTATCGCGCTTCACAGTTGCTTGATAGTAGTATGAGTATTATAAAATTTATTATAATATATCTCATAGTACTATCAAGCAACCAGAAAGCGCGATAAATCCCTGTGGAACTGACTACACACAACTGAAGTCTCCCGTAGGATTACCAGTCAACAGACAAAACAACTTTAACAAGCAATAGGGGACAATTAAACAAATTGAATACAGATTGTACGTGTATGTTAAAATTACATTTGTTACAGGTGGATCCAAAACTGTTTCCAGTAAAATGATGACAAGACAGTCTTGGTCTCCCAAAGTCATCTCTTCATTTACATCGATGCGCATGCGGGTCATGTACAATCAAATGCATGGTATTTACTTGCGCGGGCATTAACATTGGTGTACATAAAACCTATTCACCCAAGACTAGCTTTTCGACGTACATGATAAAAAGTCATATTTCGAATTAAATCTCAATTTTCTGAGAAATTAGATTGTACTGAAGCATCCGAATGATGATTTTGATGCCAAATGTCTGAAATTTTACGCTTCAGTGAAGAAAAGATACGCCATCATGATTCCCGTCAAAATGACGGCGTGTTCGATTTAATGGCGGATTATGATTTACGACAATCGGAACTCCGGCGGCTTATTAAGTGGTCTAAGCCAGATGCTGTCCGAATGGAAATAGGAAAACATGGGAGACTGGCAAACTCACGCTCATGCCATCCTTATCACACTATCTTAAATCTAATAAACTGGATAAATTTCTTATCTTTTCGTATCCAATACAAATTCATTTTTGCGTGCGATCATAATAACTTTCAGATTAAGATAACAGAGTATGAGACGTGATGATCGTCTACGAAAAAACTACTAGGAGTGATAAAAATTCACGATTCCTCATTAAATATACATTAAAATATACTATTTTATCAGATATATTTTAGAAAACATCATGTTTTAAACATTTAGAACCATGTGGGTTTTTTGTTATTCTTGAAAATGATTCTTGGTGGGACATTTCTCACTAATTGAGTTCTTTCACCATTTTGCTTCCGAATCGATAAAAGTAAATTCAAATTTCTAATTTTCAAACTTGACCACATATCATCACATTCATCTAATTCATTGACACCAAAAGTCAGTAGTGCTAGTAAAACAAGACATACATTCTATTAAAAAAAACAAATGACAAGTGGACAACAATTGTCGACTTAATAAACAACTCTGGTGTGATTATCCGGATTACGTGGGTACAAGCCTCCAATATACCTGAGAGGAATTGATACTTTTTATGTCCAAAATATTTTGCAACTTTGCACACTGACCAACAGGAGCCCGACGCCTACAACCCTCATTGACACCCGCCCCTTCACATCTCTCTTAAGTCAAAGTAAAGAAGAGGCGGATATTCTTGTGGATCGTTGGCATCAAGCTCCTGTGCACTGACCAACCTTGACGAGAGGATTCCATGACGCGCACTGTTAAAATTCCATCCGAGAAGAGTGGACCCTGATCCTTTGTCCAACCCAAAAGTTATTCGAACTGGAATGATTTATTATGAGCTTGTTTCGACCAGCAGAGCTCGGGCTGCTTTTAATATGGATAGTCAGGCTGCTCCATATGTTATCCTTGCTTCATGTCATAGCCTTTGATGGTTATGTAAATGTCTAACGATGTCTGAACGTCTCATCAGATGGGAAGTAGATAAATTAAATTTTCAAAAAATGAAAAAAAAAATCATTTCTGACATATTCCAGAATAAGAAAGAGGGGGGGGGGGGGGGTATCGCGTGATAAACTAGACTTCATCCTTTTCTACTTCCGCTCATGCGTACTAATATCTTTATTTTCTCCGTCTTCTTTTCTTCAAAGAAGTTTTCTAACGTATTAATGCGTCCTTCATCTTTTTTAATATTAAAATCTGTCATAATGCAACGAATAAAATCTTAATAGATGGAAGTAGCCATACAGCGTGTAAAAAACTGGTTAACGTGAAATGACAAAGCAAATAGGGTTTTATTATCAAAAAGATCGTATTTCATACAAGATGATAAAAATATTTGATAATTGATGCAAATAATCATAAAAGGGGAGGTTACAATCTTTAGATTACGCATATTTTCACATGTTTTATACGAATAATTTGCATTCCTTGAGACAAAATTATACATCAAATGATAAAATATAGTAATCTCAAGAACTCTATAAAAATCTTATGAAGAGAAGTGTAAACCATAAATTAAAGTATTAAATTTTAAGATTTTAACATAAACTAAGCTGCACGCAGCTGCGCTATATTTTTTTTTATAATTCCATTGTTAAAAGTAAATGAATGCCTTTGCTTTAATATATGTATATAAGGGGCACTATGGAGTCTTTTGATCCTCTTTCTTGAGAAATATCTCACTATAATTACTGATTGATTCATCTTCGTTCTGCGCAGAATAATTTCAGACAAACTACGACTCGAAAATTACATCATGTCAAATCATATACGAATTATTCAGATTTTGAAATTTTATATCGTGTCATTTCTTATGATTTAAATGTATGGAATACCGAACCCATCACTTAGCGCGTGATAATTGTCTCTCAATCGCATTCGAAATCGACTCGTTGAGGGTATTTCGAAAAACACAGTGAGTTCCAATTCCCTACTAAAGACTATCGTCAAGTTAAGGTAAAACTTCATGAAATTGATATTCTATATTAAAAAAAACTATTTGTCAACATCATTTTAAAGGACTGGCGACCCCAAAAATGTTACTTTCAAATCTAAATAATGATTCATACATTAAACATTCTCAAATATGTGAAAAAAGGGAAAAATCTCAACTAATGGCAAATTTACGACCTGACCTTAGTTGTCACTTTTTCCGGCAGTTTAGACCAATATCAGTCCGACCACAGGGATTTATCGCGCTTCCCGCTTGCTTGATGTACTATATGATACGTAAATATACCCATAGCTTAGGGGTCATAGTACATTAAGCAACCAGGAAGCTCGATAAATCCCTGTGAGTCCGACAAGTTGATCGACCCAAAGCTATTGTAAGTGTTTTGGGTCAGACGGTGATGCATAAGCAAACACTGATAATTTGGTATCCTAAAATATTCTTGGTGATGCATTTTTTTTTCAACTATATACGTCACAAGACTAGAAATAGATTCTACGCTTTTGCCTATGCATCATTGTCATACCTAAATCTGTATTTGAGGATGACGAGTCATGCTAGACCAATATACTCCAATATCCTCGGTCGAGCTCGCTTCTTGGTTTGTTGGTAAACGTTTGCAATATACTCTTTGATTTGAACTGATAATCAGATGTCTTCGAATATTTCTTTTTGCATCATATTTCATACAATCATTGAAATCATGATTTATCTGGTCAGTGATTGCATAACTATAAAACTGGTTCTTTTTGTTTTTAATTTTCTCGAAATGTAACACACATATTTCATTTCATACCGAATGGATAGTTCCCCTCGAAATCTCACAACAACCACTGTAGCACAAAAACAAAGTATTCTAAGCTCGGCGATGATAATATTGGAACGTAAGGAATGAAACAAATTAGTCTTGCAAGCATAACGAACGTTGAAAATAATTGTGATTTCATTATCATTTTATCTTTAGTTAAGTGTCATTTTATTATCATTTAATTGTCATTTTCGTAACTACCTAATGACAATATTTGTTTCATTTTCATTGTTCTCATTCCTCATTTTGACACGACTTGAAGAAGTGGAACGATAATGACTTTTCATAATAAAGCTGGCATGATAAACCCGAATTTGTGTGAAGTTCTAGCTAACTTTTTATTGGCTAAAGTCAATCTATCTTCATCAGTTTGTATAAAAAGTTCTATTTCAGATTCAAAGAATTAAACATAGCCTCTGACATCTTTTATCATATATCAGTAAAACTTAAAACATGTTATCATTAACGGCATATCTGTTCTTTTACACAATTATCCAGTCGCCATGGCCAGACGTACAACATGGCCGCCAAACAATCAACTGCCTCGAAAATTTTCCGCTAAAATGAAATCAGTCATGACATACTATGATTTAACGTAAGTAAAAAACTTGGTACAGATGCGTGTTTTAAATTTGTTTCGGTCACGCATCATTACGCCCAGTCTACAATTAAATTGATTTATCTTTTTAATAACGAAAATCCATGCTATCTTTCAATTTGGGCACCCTTTATTTTGCTAGCTGTTCCCTCCAAATTATCATTTTAAGACTGTGAAGTCATCTCAATCTCTTTATACACGTATTTCTTGGCAAAGTCACTACCTCAGATTTAAAAGACATTATTTTGTACTCATTCCAACATTTGATTTGAAATAAATTTAATGAATAATGAAACTCACGGGAAAAGTCAAGTTCCAGAGTTCTCCCCCTTAGATTGTATTGGCAAAATTGCATTTATATGTGAAAAGGGATAGTGAAACAGTTCTCAATATTTTTTTGGTTAGAGAACCACAGAAAAGAAATGTTACTAGATTATAATCTTGCAAAATTAACATTGATTTATGCATGTGAACAATTTTACAGGTATTATCAAATGCATTTCCGTTCTTTTTTCTGATGACGAAAAGAAAGAAATTGCAATCCTACTTTCATCTCCTTATTTCTATGGTTTGATACCCACGATCAAAAACATTAAAGATACCTTAATTAAGAGAAAAAAGCCTCTCGTAAATCACATTAAATCAAGATGATATTTGATCTTTTTTATGAGAAAAACTTAATTTTATACAAAAATTTTAAAATCAAACTGATATTCGTTTTGATTAAATGTGGTTAATCTTTCAAATAAACACGTTCGTGAATTTGAATTAAAAATATCCTGTGAGATGAAATGTGTATTTTTCGCCAAAAAAGAGAAACAGTTGTGTATGTATGCTATCTGGTTTTAATTATATTTACTGAGAAAAAGGACGAACGTCACAAATTTCTGATATGAATTCAAGTAAGTGAACTCTGTACTTTTTCATATTAAACTGCACGTAAGAATAAAACTATTAATTACATAGCGAGAATGATTTATTAAATCCATGTAGATTTCAGCTGTTGGTTTCATATAAAGTCATTAATGCATTATGCTTGATTATCATGGTTTTTGTTTGTTTTCTTCTATTTTTGTAATTATTGCGCAGACAAATATTATTAATGACTATAAAATGTGTCCCATCCGTTATCTATTCATTAAAGCATAAAGCAAATATGACAAATCGTCTGGTATAAAATTTATCATAAAGAAATACTAATTAACAGATAAATTATCTAATTATGTAATTCATACTCTATCATACAATGTACATCCCATGTAGATTGCAGCCATTCATTTCATGTATGATGGTCCCTTCAAGTTACTCAGCAAAATACAGACAAGTTAATGAAATATGATAGATTGTAATAAGCGACTCGCAACGTTGTCGCATACAATCGGCTTGATGAAACGTGAGTAAAGACAAAAGAAATTCGCGATTATGATATAAAATTGAAGATGGGTTGACCTTTATGGCGATACTTTATCACTTTAGATGTATATTTCTCGAGGCTGTATGTATTTTTCTACATCTTCCATCAACTTTATGAAATTTTATGTATCGTGCTGAAATGAAAAAGAATTAGGCGTAAAAGAACAGATGTGATGCATTGTGCATTTTTTGTGGAAAATAAGATATATTTCATTTCTGTACTTTGAAAAAAGGGTAAAACCTACATGTATACAATTCATTATATTTTAAACATGCTTGTACATACATTTGAATTTAAGATCATAACAAATTCACTAAACTTTTGCTGAATATGAGTATAATCTGGATAACAAAAGATGTAATTAAGGTAGAGTATCCCTTAGGTCAGAATTGCAGGTAATTTTTTGCCTGGATACCCTATTTTTTCTCTTTTCATGATATTGTTCAGATTAACGAACTAACATGGTTTTGGCAAAAGAAACTTTTATAGTTACATTTTATCACCTCTAAAAAGGGATTTTCTGACTTTTCCCATAGGGTCTAATGTTAAAGTTCAAACGGCCAAGTTCTCGGTATAATCATGAAACTACAAATTATATTTTGTTTGTATATCAGGTTTAACATAAGCTTCGAATATATGGAATAATAATAATAATGAAAATATTGTAAAGGTTGTTATTTAGGAAATATGAGCATCTGAGACCTGAGGGATGCTCTACCTTAAGTGGTCATGTAATGTAAATGAATACATCAGAATCCTAACATCAGTGTAGGGTATTAATATTTATCTACATTTTTCGAAAGAGGCATGGATCTTTAATAGCCCCAATATTAGAATTCAATATATGCCCACAAGCCTAAGTGCCTGCGATGGAAATGAATAATTTTGAATCTTGTGCCCTTGAGAATAAATATTATGTTACAGTATGTGATTTTTCCCTTTTAAATGTTGATTTTTATTGTAAGGTTTGTTCATTTAGGAAACAATATTCTCATATTTCAAATTGTAAAAGAAAATAGCAACTAAGCAATCCCTTAAGGTATCTTTGTTTTAATTAGAGGCTTTGTTTTGTTTTGTTCCTTATCTACTCTTCAGTTGTACTTTAAAGGTTTTTTTTCCTATCAGTATTTAGTGATGTTTTACGGTTGGCAGTTTTAAGTCTAATAGTTAAGAATACAGACTCATTTTATCTAAAGTATAAAATTCAAGAAATGTATCCAGAACTGAAAGTTACATATGGGTCAATTACTTTAATTGTAAAAGTATCCGACTAAAATGAAAACAGCGCACGCAAATGTAAAACATCGAGGAGTCGCCGATAAGACCGTATCTTCTCAACATTAGCGAAAAATAAAATTGTCGTCATTTCGTAACATGAGAAGTTCCGGGGCAATTAATGCGTGGCTCCTCTATCTTTTTCGTGATAACGGTAGGTTGCCTTTTTTATTGGCTGAGATAAATATGATTATGTAAATATATACGTTTCACTTTTCTTTTCGATATTATTTGAAATATATTATCTACTGCATGCATTGATTTTCTTTTCGAAATTCTTTGAAATATATTATCTACGATATAACAGATGACTACATGAATGAATATATGAATCTGAAAGAAAAATTTCATTTTTGAATAAAATTAATAAAGCGTGTGAGTTTATGAGCTACGTATATATTCAGCATGTACATGTAAGTATGACGATGGTCTGATGTTTGGAAACCATGTCAACAAAAAGTACATGTTTTTTTTTAAACTCTGCTTCTGTAATCCATTTGAACCTTACATTGTCTGATTAACTCAGATTTTGTGCTCAGTCTATGAAAAGCCTGAATCCGGTTAATCTAGAAATAGAAGTTACAATGGCGACCTCTATAAATCTTTCGCAATGGTGACACTAATGTGACGAGACATTTTATAATTCCATTCTTCTGAAAAAAAAAATAGAATTTCAATTTTTATAGATATACTGTTCCCCCATTTTCTCGACATTAAAAGTACAAGTTTTTGAATTTTGTTGCATTGAAATTATATAAATCAACACCGGAAGTGATACATACATAACGACTTGTTGCTTTTTTTTGTTGTTGTTGTTGTTTTTCTTCTTCTTTTTTTGTTTCGTTTTTCATTTGTTTTATTTCGCTCTTTTTTCTCTCTTTAGCTTTTTGAAGATTTTTTTTCATAAACTGTCATGATATGTACATTTATGTTAATTTAAACCAATTTTTCTCATCATTCACAACATGTCGCCATCGGCAGTTTTGTGTAAATTTCAATCAAAAGAATGATCAATCATTTGTTATTTAATTTGTTTTAATAAAGCAATGCTAAAAGCAAAGCTTAACTTGGTAATATCAAGCCTTTTCATGTTAGACTTTAGTCTCTTAATAAGTCCCGTGTATATCTATAATATCATTTCTAATCAAAGATTACAAAATGTCATATCCGTTAAAAGGCATAACTAAGATTCTTGCACCCGTAATAACTCTTGATATTTAATACTGTAAAACTTTATCAAACCAATATACTTCTTTTGATATAGCCTTTCAAGTCCCATGTCTTAAATTAAATGGAGATTCATTAAAATATTTATTGCTTATGAAAAGGTAATTACAAACTTTTGTTCGACACAGCATTGTGTTTTGCAAATTATAGGCATAGATGGGGGTCTATTTTTCTACAACTTGAAAGGTCGAACGTTCATTTCGCGAGCAATCAGTCGATACGTGTCGTCCTATAAGGTTGTACATTTCGTTGTCATATTTCATATTTGAATATTGTTTAACATAAAATAAGCAAGGCAAGTTCAGATGGTCAGTGATAGATAAATGTTAAACTGCCAAAAGAACCAAACAAATTATTAATAAATCTATCCGGACCACACAAGACAAAATTTAAAGTTCTTTTACAATCAGTTTGTTTTCTTTCACAGTAAATCAAGACATCAGGTCCGCAGTAAAAAAAAATTGGACCGAAGGACCTCGGAAATAATTATTTTTTTATCAAATTTAACTATCTATTTTAAATTATCCCGTTTTTGACAATCTTCCTTTGTTTTTCAGTAAGTTAAAGGAACGGAATGGTAACTTTAATAGTTTTCCTCTTGTATGATCGTCTTTTAAGCATTATCCCGTTTAACCATATCACAAATCTTTATATTTTCTGTCATCGTTTGAAATCTATTATGTAAAACCATGTCCGTGCCGAACTAGAAGATTCAAACGTGTACACAGACAGATCCTATTTCAGCTTTCAAAAGACCAAAAACACATTTATAGTTTTGGTAGGATATGAAATGCAATATAATCCCTTATTGACTTGACTCAGAGAGTCCATATTTTTGAGAAATATATCTGATTTGCTAGTTAAGGATCCTTATCAGGTTAACGGAAGCATTGCTAAATTCTTTCAGTCTAATCAAGTCACCAGGTGCTTTTAATGACAACAAGTGTGACCAAGAGAACCTTTGTTTCGTCTGTTTGGGTTTTCTGAAAGACCAAACCCCGCAGATCCTGTCTTAGCCATCATGAAAAAATCTGTAAAATTAAATTAACTTTCTAAGATATTTAGTGTGTAGATTCTGTTAGGGAGCCACTTTAACATATTTTTTTTCTTTAAAGGGACATGGAATTTTCGGTCAAAGTTGACAATTTTTCTGACTAAATTACAATAACTTTAGTGTCCCATATTGACATTACAACAAATACCGCCTCATCAGGATTCTCGAAACTGGAAAATAGAATCCAAAGTATGGATATTTGAAAAGCTAAATTTCAAAAATATCGTAAAACAAAGCAAAGAACTCGAGCAAGGGAAGACATCTATTACCGGTTCAAAGTAACAAACTTGTAATGATAATATCTCGGGAAAAGGCATTGATAAAAAATATATACTGTAGGAATAATTTCCGATTGACCAAGAGTCCATGTACCAGCAGCAGAACTAATTTACTGGTAATACTAACTTACATTTTGGACAAAATAACTTTCACACTCTTTGACCATATTACATTGTTTAGACTGATGATCACTGACGATGGTTACCCGATATGTGTATGTCTGGTCCGTGCTGCAAATTTATCTGTTCTGTTCTTAAATGATGCTATTGAATTTGAAGACGTTTAACATTAATAATAATACTAACTTATTAATAATTCTACCTTACAAGTAATAATGGAACAACGAACATTTTGCAGTTCATAATATACCTATTCTAACCAAAAGAAAAAAAAACCCCCACTGTTCGCGTACAATATATAATATATTTGAAATGATATGTCCAAATGCCGAAGATTCAAATTATACCTGCAAGTAAAAAGAAAAACTAAAAAGATATAATGCATACTTTTTTTAGGAGAAACTTAAGAAATGACCTGATATGTAAACACTCTTGAAAAAAGAAAAGAAAGCATATATAATAAATAAATATGTCAGATATCAAAGATGCTATCTTTCAGTTGCTCTCCGTATGGACGCCAAAGCTTATCGACTCCATATGAAAATGGCCAATATTAGGTATCGGGGGACGAATAAATTGGTTTTTCTGCTATGAATTGTTAAGATATGCCTAGGAGAGATCAGTATTACAGCTATGGATCATAGTAGGTGTGAAAATATAACGCTTACACCGTATTCATACGCCGAAATGGCGACCTTTCATCACTGTTTTAACACATTCATAAACCGTAACTCTCCATATATTGATTTACTAGACAGTAACTGTTCTAGCTAAGATGGCTAGTCATATTGAGCACTACAGAACCCTATGTTTTGGGACTTGGATGATTTTGTTGTTGTTGAAAAATTGCATTTATTTTTAAAGATGAAAATTCAGATTTTAAATTACATCATTGTGAAACGTGTATACTAATGATAGTGCATGTGTAGTCATGATTTATGCAAAATGTTGAAAGAAAACGAAGTACATATAGTTAAATTATCACATAAGCAACAATATTTCTTGAAATTATAAGTTTTCTTTGAAACTATTTTTGCTTTGCTACTACTGTATCCATTCGTGTCTACAAGTTAGCTCTATGTCAGCAGACGACTTTGAAATGTTGCTTTCCTGATTTGAGATACTCGAGGTAGTTCTCTCTCATAGAGTGAAATGGTTGGTTGTGCGCACGTAATTCGAATAACAACATCATTTGCTATGTGTACAGCAGACGACCGTCCAAAGTCGGTATCAGAACACATTGGTGTCACTCTTCTTTCATGCGTTTGTCCTTCGAGTTTCAGTCGGTCTTCTTTGGTTTGTATATGGTTGTTCTTAATGGTTACATAATTTCTCTCCTACATAGTTTCCGACTGTCTGTGTAGTTGCTTGGTTTTGGTGTTCATTGCTTCTTGCAATTGTTGAAATATATATGTTCTATCGTTGAATTTCATGCACCATATATCGATTACAACAAGTTATGTCTCCATCAGTGATAATAAAAACATGAAATTATGAAGAGCAAAGTCTGAACTTGACCTTAAATTTCCACCAAAATATCTGCTAAGCACAGAGCTGTACCCCTTAGTTTTAGAATGTTAAACATCTTCAAATTCATTAGCATCATTTAAAAGCAGATATATTTACAGCATGGACCAGACATGCACGTTTCGGGTATTTAACCCTCGTAAGTGATCTTCAATCCAAACAATGAAACATAGCCAAAATCTATGAAAATTATGTCCAAAATATACCGAAAGCCATAGGAAGATAGCTGGGATATGATGCTACAGGACCAAGATATTTGAGAAAATGGTGTAAACAGATATTTCGAATGCCTTTGAAGACACGACAAACCGAAAGTGATCGAACTTGGCTACATGTGCCCTCGGGGACTTCTAGTCAACCAGCAGTGACACTCATGTTAAACGTGTTCAAATTCATTAGCATCATTTAAAAGCAGATAAAACAGCATAGATCAGACATGAACGTTTCGGGTATTTCCCTCAATCCAAGAAAGGAGGGGATCTCCAACAACACTAGGTTGCAGCACCCACAGCAAAATCCCAAAACACCCATGCAAAAAACACAGAACAGATACCCACAGAAAGAGACGCAAAAGGGACAAGGAACACCAACTCACAACATAGAAACATGAAACACAAAAGACTACACATAAACCAACGAGACCAATGGGCAACCGGTGCCGACTTAGGACGGCCATCTGCCACGTAAATAGCAGACGGTGTGGTTATCCTGGATTACGTGCGCACAACCCTCCCACTATTCCGATTTCCCAGAGGTCTCGAAGAACGCACAATTATGGTGTAAAACAACCTCCTCACTGTTAGGTGACCACACACAAACAAGACCGTAAAACACAGGGGTCCAAGCAACACAGATGAATATGTAAATGGATATAAAAAGAGGACGTGCGTAATACAGTCAATGAAATATAGCCAAAATCTATGATAATTATGTCATGAATAAATTGTCATAGAATTATTTTTGTGGCAGAGACTTTTACAGATATATTTCACGTCATGTGACGAAACACTGTGAAACGAAGCGAACGATTTGCTTTAAGTGTTGCGCTGCTTGTTGAAGCGTTGTTTGGTTGGGGATTCAATACGTTATACCAAATATTATTTTCAAAGGAGATCTAGAAGGCTCTGTACCTTGATTCTCTTTCGTATTTACTATTCATTATGGAAATAAATCAATATTTTATTTTTCTCAAAATATGTCCTTTCTGTTTAAGAAAAAGGGCAAAAAGGAGGAAAAGCTTCGCCAAAAAATCTTTCATCGCAAGACACACGATATTTAGTACTATACTACTAATTGAATTTTCAGTACATATACAGTTACAGGCGAACATGTTTGTTAACTCACTATTAACATTATCCGAGCAAGAAGCGATGCAAAATGATGTTGATTTCGATGTACATTTCCACGCAGGTGTAACATAATTACATTTATTTGAGGGTGGCATTTTTAAATCAACAGTATAAAGCTATCCGACATTATCTGTCTATTTACACCCGCTTGCTCGTCCATGCATTGTCGTCTGTTAAACACGATACTGTTGTATTTGACACAAGGTCGCAATCGACAGATTCAAAGATCAAAATTTGTTTAAAGTCGTTGTAAAACAATAAGACCAAGTCATAACTTAGACACATTATGTCATAAGCATGATCAAGAGTTAAACGCGACTCATAAAGCATTAGGTTTGCTTTTCGACCCGTGTTTATTTCATCTTTTTTAACCAAGACTTATTTCCTGGGCCACCCTGATTTGCGGTAATTAACGGGATTTATGAAGGAAATGATACGTAAAGCATGTGGAATGGAACTTACACTATTATAACTGAGAAATCGTGCCATTCTTCAGAAATTCCAAAAGTAAAAGTGCTTACAAGAAAAGTTCTTACTTCTGGTCAAAAGTATATATATATTAAATCGGTATTTTGTGGTTTTTATTCCATCTTTAACATAACTGATGAGACATAACTTGTTGAAATGCACATATGGTGCACTGAAATGTTATAATAGAAGATAATATTAATTTCATCTACTAGGTTGGTATCTCTACTGGTGGATTGTGCAGTTCCCGAGGATATCGTTCGCCAAGTTTCGAAGTGTCTCGGCACTTGACTTGAAATATATTTTTAAAATCTCCATCTTCGGCTCAGGAAATGTAAATTCCAGACACTGTATATCTGACCATATTACCTGTCTGGAAGCGTAATAACGTATAATGAAAATGTTCTAAAAGTAAGGGTTACCTCCCTGATGGCATAGCTTTGTCCTTAGCAGTTTCTTTCGAATTTGGTAAAAAGAATTTGGGCAAGTTTACACTTTGCTCTTCATAATTCCATATAATTTGGATTTCCTCTATTTTCGGCCTCCAGCACCACTGATGAGACATAACTTGTTGAAATGGGCATATGGTGTATTGAAACACATATTTTTCAATATTGACAACGGTAAATCCTGGGATTCAGATTTAAAAAGGGAAGGGAAAGAATCACGTTCTGTTTCCATATGAACATGCACTAAATAAACTGTAACGGCATTCAGAACATTTATAACAATTGTCTTACAAACTATCTGGACCAGGAGTCCCCGAATGCACATGTAGCCAAGTTCGATCGATTTCGGATGATCGTTTCTTCAACTTCTGTTATCAAAATTTCATGAAATTTCTCAAACGTGGGTCCTATAACATAATATACCACCCATCCTGCTACGTCTTTTGGTACATTTTTGGACATAACTTTCACACTATTTGGCCATATTACGTTGTCTCGATTGAGGATCACTGACGAGGGTTTAGTACCCGAAACGTGCATGTGTGGTCCATGCTGTAAATTTATCTGTTCTTAAATGATGCTATTGAATTTAAAGACGTTAAACATTTCACCTCTATAGTTGATCTAGAGTTTTTTTACTGACTGAAAATGCAATCCAAGAATCATAGTGCCAATCCCTCCCATTCTCCAAAGAACATAAAAATTTAATTGAATTCCATCCATCCTACCGCCTGCAATCAACCATTTTCTGGCAAAAAATTTTAGTCGAAGACGCTTTCGTGGTATTGGGTTTCTTCGGTTTATGCTTTATCGGTCTTCTCCCGAAATTGTTGATTTCGGACATTCGGACATTCTATCTATTTTCTAATCTATAGAAAGAGGAAGAGCGGACACCGTGTTCACATCTCTCCAACTTAAGGACAAAAAGGCCTGACATAACCTACATGTACATGTATACCTTAAAGTACCTATGATTTCTTATTCTAAGCATGTTCCATCCCTGTTTTACAAAGGACAATGTCTGGATGATGAGTGCAGAATGCATACGTGTACTGCTTCCGTAAAAATGTTGTAGAAAAGGGGTATATCAATAAAAAGGGTCCATCGATAATAGGGTACACTCTATAAAAAGGGGTACATCAAAGGACCCTACATGTACCTGTACTTTTCTCACAATAACATTATTGTTACATGTGCTTTTCGTTTCCTTTTCCTTTCTTTTTTGTTTTTGTTTGTTTGTTTTTTTTTTTTTTGGTCGACAAAAAAGACTGCCGCAACGACGACCCCGTCACTAAAATAAAAAAATGATTTTGTGCGGTATTTAATTACTATTTGAAGTTAAGTTTTCCTTTAACTTTTTGGTTCTCTGCTATTCATAATTTGTTCGTGCTATAAAGCATTATCTATGCTCAATTTTTATGAATTAATTTAATTTTTTTATGAAACGTAAGCAATGTTACACAATCCTCGGACAAAAAAATTGAAAGCCGAATGTCTTTACTTGTCTCAAGTAACATAATTATTTCCTAATATGTTTACCCCACGCGTAAACTACATTGTACCCTTCCCCCGGACCACAGGCTTTGTCACTGCACCTTTATCATTTTGTCTTTTTGTAAAAGATGAGCAGATAAGCGTTTGATAACGTATAACTTAAGACGTTTTAATAAGACAAGATTAAGGATAGAAGAATGTCACGTGATATTAAACGCCAGGTGTTAGGCTTTAAAATTTTCTTTATTTATATAAACGTTACACCTTCCATGCCCGATCTTTCTGCAGGGAAAATTAACTATTTGTTTTTCCTTTTCATCTGTTTGACGGAGATTCTCCGAGTTGATTTACAAAAGATGAGATTATTCAACGGTTAAATTCCAATTTGTTTCTCCCTTAATACAACTGTCGATTAAAAATGAATATATGAATGTAAATCAGATGGCTAACAAGCAAGACGCTATTGGAATGAACATCTATCAGAACAAATTCGGACTCAAATTACATCAAGGTGCTTGCGACGGGTTTGAAATTATATTCGCTTTGACATTGATAATAAAGCTTGAAAGATTTACACAAACATAAAAGAAAGGTGGGAAAATTACACATAAGGTTCAAAGAACTATAATAGACCTTTTTTCTAAATTTTGTGTTATCCTCCAAATCGTGCGCGGAGGAGGACGAAAAGGGCTTCAGACGAATCGACTTTTAAGAATCGAAAGGTCTCTCGAACTTAGGTCACACCTTACAAATTTCATTTTAGTATGATATCTTTTCTTTCAAATTGTATGAAATCAGATAGATCATTTTATATTGCTTCCAACAATATTTTTTATATTGCTTTTTATTTTCATATTGCTTTTTATTTTTATATTGCTTTTTATTTTCATATTGCTTTTTATATTGCGGCTAGCCAACAGGGGATGCTTACTCCTCCCGGGCACCTGATCCCACATCTAGCTGGCTAGATGTCTGTCGATGCTCAATTTTGTGCTCTATTGTGAGTGCTGTTGAGATTGTCGTCAGGATCTTCTTTAACTCATTCCAATAGAGATTTTGAAGAAAAAATATTATCTTCCATGCTAATGGAAACTACTATAACGGTATTATTCTGTCCTTACTTCACATTGACAGAAATTCCAATTTTTTCTCAGACTGTCAGTCAAGTTTTTACAGATATTTTTTTTTCCAAAATCTACAGATAGTATAAAGGGAAAAGCATATACAAACTAAGGAAAACAATTTATTCTTCCTAGCGAAATTTGATTAAAAATGCATTCTATAATGATATCATTAATATTTGGGTAAAAGATTGAATTGGAGTTATCTTTCATGCTGATTTCCTTCAGAACTCTTCCGTGAAAGAGGTAAAATAATTTTTATCCTTGTCATAGTCCTTAAATGGATATTTTAAATAATCCATCAAAAATTTTCTAACATGTAAGATGTCAGATAAATTTTCTGAAAACATCTTACATAATCTTGTTTCTTGCCGATCTTCATGTCAATTTGTATCATATGAATAAAACAAACAATCTTTCAATAAAACAGCTTTAGTCATATTTCTATGTTGGTCTTAAAACATATAGTATACGATGTATGATACCATGTAAAGCAGTATGTGACATGTAAAAACCATATCTTTATTACATAATTTCTGTGTTTTTCCTGGTCGAATTTGTATGTTATTTTTCCGAATATGCATCTAACGTTCCATGTTTCTTTTCTATATTGCGAATCTTATTTCCGCTTGTTGTCAATATGACAGCAATAAAACAAGTGATATTATGTTTCTGCAAATTATTTTTATTTTTACATAAGATTAATGTATATCAACACGTAAGGGAATTTTTATCTGTATAAATGAATCAAGTCTAGAATGAAAATAACAAATTTGAAATATTTAACATTGACCGAATCACATTATTTTTATTACAACAAATAAAATAACAAATTTGAAATATTTAACATTGACCGAATCACATTATTTTTATTACAACAAATATTATATTTCTCCAGCAAAGATGACCTATAATGATTTCCAAATAACAACAACTCTGAAGTTTCTACCATTCTCTTTAGATACGACCTTCAGTTTAGTTACCTCCGCGTCCTTGGTTACGTGTCTGTTACCATGACTACTTCCCATGATTCCAAGACATAATAGAATGGTCAAACTCTGTGACAAGAAAGACCTGTTATAAACAAACTTGTTCGGAAAATTTTTGTAATTTGTTTGTAATTTGTGTTTATATTTACGATACTTTTACTTTTACTTTCAATTTAGTAATTATCTCATTTTTTACAAAATCCTCGTTTTCTTGGGATCGGCCTTGAGCAATAATAAGGTTCTTCAATCGCGAGACCCAATAATCATTTTTATATCCAACATACTTGTACTTGGTTAAGGTCGTGCATCTCCTTCATTGGGGGGGGGGGGGGGGGGGGGTGCTCTTTGAGAGCGGGTACTAACATTATTTTCACCACTATATTCTGACGTAAAATTTAGCGGAAAATTAAAAAGTGAGAAGAAAATCTTTTACACACAGAACTACACGATGCCACGTTCACTTATCATAATCTGAAGTTTAATTTTGCATGAAGATGCCAAATGTTGATAAGGGGGGTAATTCGCCGATGTAGTGAGAGGATCTATGCACTTTTCATTTTCATAGCCACGTGGTTTTTTTTACTTCGATAAGCCAATCAAATACACATATTGTAACATAACAGCATTCCCCTATTCCGACTAAAGTGCAAATTCTGGGACGCCCAATGTAATGAATAGTATTTACAATTTGAAAGGATGCTACTGGAGAGATGGTCATTTTACAATTCTCCGGACCCCCCCCCCCCCCCCCCCTCCGCCCCTGGAATTGCCAAAAATCCTTATTTTTCTTTTCATATAATTCTTTTCTTAATCATTGGCTGGGCCCATGTTATGCTGGGAAACCTAGATCCGCCCGTGATTATAGATTTATAAATAAGTTATTGACATTTACTGGAAAGAATATTGATAACTTCCTGAATAATGTTGTAATTTTAACTTCTTTTTTTAATGTCAAACAGTGGAAATGAGAGAAAAATTTATTGAAATGACCTTCGCATAGCAAGCAAACTGTAGATTGAACCATGGTTATTGGTACCAGTAATAAGGCAAAAGAATATAATGTGACACTCAAAAGGTTCTATTAGATATTTCGAAAAATTTACATGATTAATAGAGTATTTTCCACATCTTCACTTTACACCTAATTACAGATTCATAGTACCCGCTAGTTGAACGTTGAAGAGCTGTTTACTAACGTTGCGCGTTCCTTCGCACTTTAAGCACAGCTGTATGATAAACTGTGTGAATTAAAACATAATTTGTATCAAATGTTCTACAGAAATTGCGAAATTGAAGACAAAGCGTTCTTATAATCTTTCAGTGTTGAAGAATCTAATACAAAATCGGATAGTTTATATTAAAACACACACCTGGTGCCTAACCCCCTCTTTAAATTAAATGAGGGGTGGCTATGCATTAATACGAGCTCTTTGGGGATAAACGAATGTTGTGCAAAGTTGTGAAATTTTGTACCTCCTTGGGTGTTTTACTTTAAAACGGACATAGTTTTGACTGAACGGTACAAAAATTCTGGTATTTATAGAAAAGCTGGTCTTTTATAAATTTGGAGAGACGGCTTGGGTGGTTGATAGGTTCACAGGTGTTTACTCCCAATATGTTTACCATCATCAGTAAAATTGTTTCAGAAATATTATAAACAGGAGTTTTCAGAAAGCCCCCCTCCCTTCCTTCTTAAATGTATAAATGAATGTAATTCTTCAGTTATTTTAATCTCGCTTTAATTGGCAATAAAGTTATATTAACCAAATTATCAATAGATGTAAAATCATATTTTCCTCGGCAAACTATGAAAAACAAATACACGATGTTACTTTCCTTCTTTTCCTTGCAAATCGACTAAAATATACCTTAAAAAATTATATTTCAGCGCAAATTTTCCGCGCTTTAAGGTGGTCTACTAAAATTGCATTTTCTTACCTTGTAAATTGCATTAGATGAAATTTGATTGAAACGTACATGTTCCAATCCATTTCTTATGACGTTTGATATCCCATTATTGAAGTATTACAATACAAGGGATTAGCTTTTTTCCTTAACGACATAATAGACAATGACAAGCGACGGAAAATTGATATTCAAGATAAATGGATGTTAAAACAGATTTGTTTATTTTCCCAATGAATCAATGAACAAGTGCGGTTCTAGATGGTGGAAAGGGGGTGGGGTAATATCACGACATCCCCCCCCCCTCACTAAAATCTGCAGAAAATGCTGATTTTTCATGTTTATACGTAGATCCTTTATTTTTCAAACCCTCTCCCTGATGGACTGCAATCCCCCTCCCCCCTAAATTATGCCGAGAAATGTTGACTTTCCTGTTTTTACGTGAACCTTTTTTCTCAAAATCATAGGCGTAACCCCTCCCCCTTCATCCCCTGAAATATGCCGGAAAATGCTGATTTTTCAAGGGATTTTTTTCCAAAATCATACGCTTGACCTAGCTCTCCCTAGTGAGCTGACACCCCTCCCCCGGAAAATTTGTAGATCCGCCCCTGATGAAGACATCTACAGCGGGAAAGTAAAGGTGTGATATGACATATCGGAGTTAACAGTGCGATGTAAAGATTTATTATAGTCTATCAAGAAAAAGAAAATATGTTGATTTACTCTCTTGACATTTGAATATGAATATTATAGCAAGTATTGCAATTATTTTAACATTTTAAAAGTTTCTCATTCCGACCAAATCTAATGGGTTTCAAAAAATAATAAATTGAAAAAACCCAGACTATGTATCATATTCTTGAATTATGAATGAATGAATGAATGATAATGTTTCTATGCGATAGACCATGTCAGATGATATTTAATACATAGCACGCTTTGTTAGTTTTGTCCACTTTCATTCTTCTAATTAGTATACATCCGAAATTTCTCGGTATTCAGGCCATGGAATGCTCCTAATCCTCTTAACCACACCTTGGAAGATCCATGAATCAGAATCAGAATTTATATATTTGAGTGTTACACACATCGATACATTCTTTATTACATAACAAGGATTAAAACCACTATCACAATCAGTAAAACTATTGATACCCAGCCAAATTTGACACTATACACATAAAATTCTACAATTCAATGCATGGCTTATACCTTTACCTTTAAATCTTTCTGTATGAGTGTGTCTGTTGATGAATGTGTTTGTCTGTATATATGTGTTTGTCTGAATATATGAATGTGTCTAAAACCCCATGTATGTGTGTGTGTGTCTAACCCCCCTCCTAGAAACCTCTTACATATTCTACAAAAGAATAAAAAGGAATAGGTTCAAGTGTCCGGGAATTGTGATTTTTTTTCAAATTACAGCACACCATATGTTTAAGAAAGTTTACGTCTAAATAAGCTTAGGTTTGCATACGTATTTGATTTTATGTTTTTATGTTATTAAATTCCAGTGGCGCCATCTTCCATGAATTTGTTGTTAATACATTAATATCAGTGCCGCCACCTACCATGGATTTGTTATCAATGCAGTAATATTATTGGCACCACCTTCCATGAATTTGTTTTCAAAGAATTATTTAAGCACTGGCGCCATCTACCATGAAATATGAAAAAAGAATATTACAATGTACCCCTTATTCGACAATATATCTATTTTCTAAGTTTTGACACTGAATTCGGAAGATTATTCTGAAATAAAAAATGAACAATTATAAAAATGGCGCTTAATCGTAACAAATATCCGATTCCAGATGCGCATGCTTATGAAGAGAATTGGCAATTTGCCATCCAGTGACACGACTCAAAATGACGAAGAGTAATAAAGTTAATGTGACATATTCCATGCATACGTCATAACTCTTACACACAAATCAACGAAATTCATTCTCAGACCAGGTGCCCTGTATCTGAATCCTGATAACGGGGCTTTTTTCTACGCTATCACAAAGATAATATTTAGCAATGCAGCAAATGATGATAGTGTGAAAACGGGTCGCTTGTACCATATGGCAAAGAAATCGTATAAGTTATATATAATTGTGACACCCTTATCAGACGTTATGTAGATTTCAACGAACCTAGGTCCGTCAAGATTATCTACATAAAACTTTTTGAATGTAACAAGGATTGTCAGAGATAAAGTACGTGTTAAAAAGTACACTTTATCGTCCGTCTTGTTACAGCTATAGGAAAGAAAAAAAATCAGAGAAATTTATTTTCGAAGATTTAAAAGATACTTGCCACGTGCCTGTGTTATTTTGCAAATTTTTCGTTTTTGAGTGATTTATGTCAAATGCGCTTTCAAGAATAAATAACGCGAGGTATTTTATATTGCACTAAATACTCTCGTTTATACTCCTTCCTATTTTCACTTCATTAACAGGTATATTGATCATGTACTTTCGGAAAGAGCAAATAAATTGTCGTTATAAAACTTTGTTGATAAAACTGTAAATTGATATTCGAACACTTTTTTTACCCTCGGACCTACTGACTCGTGTTCGATTGGGGGAATGGAATCATAAATAATAGATCTTTATGAGAAGATGAGAAAATTATTTTCATTCATGTCTTTGATAATTATGAATTAGTACTTGATTAGCCTTCTTATAATATCAAGACAATGTGTTATCATGAGACTGTCACGCTATGTGAAGACACGCAATGATATCAGTCAACCATAAACGAACGATCTGAATGGTCAACGCAAGCCTGACAGGAAAAATTATCCAAACAATAAATAGAACATCATAATTCTGTCATTGAACAAAACGATGCAGACTCCGAGAAATATTGCTTAAAGGAAAAAAACAGCATTTCTTTGAAGAAGGAAAAAAGGGGAAGCAAATAGGAATATTTTTCACGTCGCATTATGCTTATTTTATATAATAAACGCGTATTAATATTTGCGGGTGTCATGCGTGAAAGAGTTTTGCACTGGTAGAGTGATGTTAAATTAAAACTTCAACAATTCCTTAAATGTTTATTACATTTGAAAAAAATAAAGGATAACGCATGAAATGACCAACACTAAAGAATAGAGGACATATACATTTTAACCCCTTTCAACAATTACTCTTCCGCTAAAATTCGCTTCAGCGAACTCGCATATCAACTCACTTTCATGTTACCATTTAAATTCATAATTGTGCTTCATCGAACACGCATATATATTACTTCCTATTACTTTCTACATGTACTTTCATGTAAACCATTCAAATTCAAAGTTGATGGGCTTGTTTTATTTGTTTTTCGTTTTGTTTATTTTGATTTTTTTTGCTGCGAAATTCCCGAACTATCAAATTGCGGGCATCATCACTTGTTCTGCAATTATGTATAAAATCTTTGCGTTGTTCGTTTCGTCACCTTGCATACATGGTATATGTTTTCGTCATTATCTCTCATTGACGTATATCAGTAGCCGGATTGTTTTGACTCCTCGGGTGATTACATACATGAGCTCGCTACAGCCGGCAGAGCACGGACTGTATTACGCATGCCCTCTTTTTATATCCATTTACATATTCATCTGTGTCTCTGGGGCCTCTGCGTTTCGCGGTCTTGTTTGTGTGACGTCATCTTACAGTGAGGAGGTTGTTTTACACCACATTTGTACGTTCTTCGAGACCTCTAGGTAACTGGAGAAGTGAGAGGGTTGTGCGCACGTAATCCAGGATAACCACACTGTCTGCTATTTACTTGGCAGATGGCCGTCCTAAGTCGGCACCGGTTGCCCATTGGTCTCGTTGGTTTATGTGTAGTCTTTTATGTTTCTATGTTGTGAGTTGGTGTTCCTTGTCCCTTTTGCGTCTCTTTCTTTGGGTATCTGTTCTGTGTTTTTTGCATGGGTGTTTTGGGATTTTGCTGTGGGTGCTGCAACTTAGTGTTGTTGGAGATCCTCTCCTTTCTTGATGAAAAAAGAAATTTGTTCATAGGAAACTTTGATCCCTTACTTTAAAGCTAATTGCATTTTTCCCTCCTTCGTCGCAATGGATAATTGATCAGATATCATCAACCGTAATAGATGAATTTGGCTGATGAGAAGAAAAACTAGATTTGCCAAAATTTGCAATTCAAGATACAATAATTATGTCTGGAAATTAGAGTTTCTCAATTTGTGGAAAAATGCCAGTCGTGTCCGGAATTATGCTATCCATACTAATTTCTTTCTTTTACTTTCTCCTTGGTATTGGAAAAGACGACAACGTGCTGCTTTTACATTCGACACCTTCATCATATCAGACGACTCTTAAATATCAGACGACACTTTTATATCAGACGACACTTAAATATCAGACGACACTTAAACATCAGACGACACTTAAATATCAGACGACACTTAAATATCAACACTTTCAACACTTGAAAAATCAGAATAATAGTCATGGTATATTGCTCTCTCTCTCTCTCTCCTGGGTAGATTCATTAGAGTATGACAGTAAATGTAATATGCTACTGAAATAAATTTGGCTGTGTCTGTAAATCACTTCGGCTGGAAGTACCACTGATGAGGATTTACTGTCCGAAACACGTGTCTGGTGCATGAAAATTGGCTCGAACTGTTGTTCAAGAAAGTATATGAACGAGTTGGAACACTGTAATTTTCATGCAATCTACAATCTTCTTCTGAGAAAACTTTAAATACAATATTTCCTTGAATCTAATGGTCAATGACGTCAGCAAAAGATTCTATTTCTATCTATTCCTTTTCAGTCTATGACATCTCCATTCCATCAATAAAAATACAAAATAAAACGCAAAAAAAGTTTTGCAATTTGAACATAAATTAATGCCGTAATCTAATATGGAAGACTGCCGTTATGGAATTTGACACTACCAACTTAATGGAAGGCAATCACGTCTGTCAAAGGCCTTGGCTCTTTACACATTATTGCGCAAAGGGTCGGCATCCAGGATTAAGAAAATTGATAACTGAAGAGAAGAGATCATAATGGCGAATTATTGGGAGCTAGGAAGCAATATTCTGTTATAATAGAGGGTTAAATTCGGGGTCGAGATCCCGGTGCTTGATCGAGCGTATGCGAATTTCCTCTGACGGAACAGAAAATATCGTTCAGAACAGAGGCTTCTATTATGCATATTGAGCGAGTGGATTCATCGCATGATTTCATTAAGAGTGGCGAACTGAAAAATTAGATTTTTGTTTCTGAAAATATTTTTTTCTGTAATTGTCACCATGCATAAATTTGATCGAGACACGCGACTCTCTTCGCAATGGAAATGATTTCTTAGATTTGAAAATGAAAAGGTAACTTTTATTCTATGGATGATATATACGGTACTACATTGTTTGAAGTTCAAATACATCGGATATTACAAGGAAATTTACAGACATACACGAAACGTCTATTAAACAGAGGATGTGTATGATGACTATCGGTGTCCCTCTTCCTTTATGCTTTGTTAATAGGATTTTTAAAATTAAGAAAATTTGCATATATTCTTGATTTCAAAAGTAGATTTTGAATGTTTCGAAAACAATACATCTAAACAGTAGATAATGCAACAGAACAATGAAAGAGATATCTTCGGAAATATTGAAAATGATCAAAGACAATACTCAATAAGATTAAGGTCTATCTAGGGATGAGCAATTTAAATATTTCCTGAAAGAATAATTGCAAAAAGAAAGATGAAGCAATATTATAACAATCAACAATGAATTGATAGAAAGTACACATTTCCGCCGAAGAAAAGTCCAATTTACATAAGCCGCTTTCACAGGATAAAGAAAATTGAATAGATAAATTTTACTCAATTCACTGCTAAGAGAATTTTTTTATAATACCAATACTCTGCTCTGAAGTTATTGTATACATATCACCCTATATATATAGTTATAAAGACACAATTATGACAGTCACCAGAGGGAGGATAATGACCAAAATTGCGAGTTTGTGGCGACATCTATGCGTATAGTGTGGATAGCAAAAAGGCAGAGCTTAAATGTATGTGATGAGCAAAAATTCAGTGGCGCCATCTATAACGGCAGTAATGCCAAATAAGTGGCGCAAATTATGAATATTTACATTGTAAGTTGATTGTAAGTTGATTTCCTATGTTAAACGCCTAATCAATTTTGACGTTCATTTCACAATAAGCACAAGTTGAATTGACCCAATCACATAACATGCGCGCACGAATTTCAAACAGTGGGCGGGGCATACTGATGCTGAATTGAACTTGCGAGCAGGATGAGATTCCCAGCATGACGCCGATGAATGAGACAATAAAAAGAGAAGAAACAGACGGGGACAACCAAAAAAAAAAAAAAAAGAAATAATTCCTCAAATCATTGAAAAGTGAATAACAACTCTATGTATATGTACAGTCTCCAAAGAGTCCATTTGTAATTATGAACTTCAATGTAGATGGCGCTACCGAAATGAATTTATGCAGCAATGACTACTCTTTCAGAATAAGGCTCTTCAAATTGTTTATAAAAAGTTAAAAAACATGGTGAAAACGTTTGAACAGATATTTACAACACATGTATTTACTTTGTGAAAACGTTTTAAAAGTCCAGTTGTAAATATGAACTTCGACGTAGATGGCGCTACCGAAATGAATTTATGCAGCATCGACTGCTCTCATTATTAATAAGGCCTTATTTTCTTCAAGGTTAACTTCATCAAGATAACGTTTTGAAAATAATCCTTTGCAATGGATTATTTCTTGCCCCTCCTGGTAGGGGGGATTGACACACGTGAAATATTTAGATCTTAATTTTCACTCAATTTCTTTGAAAATTCGAGGATGTTTCAAAAACGTTTTACATTTTAATGTCTCTGAATGTAAATTATAGGAATAAGTGTCTTATTTTTTGCGTTCATGCCTTTTTCGCTCTGGTTCGGCAGACGCAAATCTCGTGAACCGCGAAGCGCTTCTCGAAAGATTTGTGCCTATGGAACCAGAGTGTAAAAGCCATGAACGCAAAAAAAAAATAATAACACACTCATTCCTGAGCTGTAGCTAGCCGATGGCGAATGGCGACATCTATAGCTGTCGTTAGTCAAGAGACGCTGGCGACATCTTTATCATTTGTAAATCAAAACCAGTGGCGCCACCTATAGCTACAGAGATCGAAAACTAGCGAGGACATATAAGTATAATTGTAGTTGGCCATAATCAGTGACGTCATGAGTACTGTACTTAGCCCAAATAATATTGCAACACCTATATCTTTGGTTTGCTAAAACATTGTGACATCCATTATTGTAAACTAAGTCAAACAATGACGAAAACATTGATAATTGTAATCCAAAGATAGTGGTTGAATCTATATACAATGTATACCTATATACTAGCAAAACCTTGGTGAGATCAAGGACTTGGGAAAGTCCAGCAATGCCAAAATCTATAATTTGGGTGAGACAAAAACAGTGGTGAAATCTTTATCTATATGGTAAGCCGAATATCTGGAGAAATTTAAAACAGGAGCGCGCCAAACAGAGGCGACATCTATATCTATGGTAAACCTAAATCCTTTTATCCAAAATAAAAAAAAACCGACGGTACATACATGTATATATACATGCATAATTGTGATAATAAACCAAAACATTGGGGACATCTTTAATCGTTGTAATTCAAAATCAAATCTACATGTATGTAATAAGTCAAAATCAATAACTTTAGTAAGTCAATCAGCGGCGACATCTATAATTGCTGTGACAAAATTAGGACGAAATGTGTAGCTGTGATTAGCCAGAAACAGTTGATAATATTATATATGCACAACCACTGTAATTGCCCGAGATAAAGCTTTCAGGACGATTGTTATTGATTTCTGTATCAATAACAGTGTGACGTCAAAACGCCGCCGAGCATCGCGTATGAATTTGAATTGAATATCAACAAGTATAAAATCGTTTCCTATACAGAAATTAGGAACATCATCATATAGAAAGTTGAATTCATATCTAAAATCTTCCCCATTAATCCCTTACCACTTTCAGCGACTTTGTCTTGACGATTACAGAATACGACATCAACAAGCAACAGAGGCAGGCGCAGCTACAATAGCTCTCTGTCGATTGATGTCACATCCTTCACTCAACGGAATATTTCGAATGAAGATTTCTTGTCACATTCGGCGTTGTTTGTGATAATTCCAAAATACACCACCCATGTAAGCAGTACACAGTAGAAGAAAAATCCATGAACTGCTGTAACGCTGTCAACATTTCATGATTTCACCGCGCTGCAACTGACTCAAACGGATACTAAATGGGAATTCATTCCGCCAACAAAAGTAGTTCCAAACAGTCATCATCTAGAGAGTAATAAACAACTTATTTGGTCATATTTTGTCATGATTCCATTGTTAAATTGTTTAATTTGTAATACTTGATATATCATAATGCATTAAATTATGACAGTTCAGTCATAGTAATTAAGCGTGACGTTGTCATGGGAAACTCCAGCTGTTCCTTTCTAAAATTAACTCCCCTCTGTATTGGTGAACGTATTCGCTTTATAAATAGAATCGGGTGCTTCCTTTGTTCTATTTTTGGCTTTGAAAGTGCATATATATAGAATAAGTGTCTTATTTTGTGTGTTTATGCAGAAATAAATTACAATGGCTGATGCATTTATTTGATAAAATGCGCTAACGCGCATTATATCAAAATAAATGCATCAGCCATTGTAATTTATTTCTGCATAAACACACAAAATAAGACACTTATTATATACATGAAATTAGTTTTGTAAGATAAACTCTGACGCCAATACACAGTATATAAAGAAAAGCTTTGGTTTCATCTAAAACTAAAGTAAAGCAAACAATTTCGAAATCTTAAAAACGGTCATGAGGTGAGAACGTGGTGAAATCCATAATTTTGGCAACTCGGTTGTGGCGACGTCTACTACTTTGATAAGTGAAACATAGTGGCGACATCTACAATTACGGTTAGCCAAATCAGAGGAGACATACCTATTTTCTGAAAAAGATTTTGACGAGTCTTGGTAAGTTGGTGCATTTTAAGTCATATCTCGACTGAATCCTACCATCGAAGGTCACAGAAAGTTTTCGTATATAAAAATTAATGTTAAAATTGATTGTAACAATTCTTCAATGACTATAAGTTTTCTTCTGAACAGTAAATAAAACTATGGTAGAAACAAGTCTAAAGGCGTTTTATCTTTTTATCAAATAACACAAGACAATAACATAGTTGATGACAACACCATGATGGACCAGACACGGGAAATCGACAAAGTAATATACGAAAGAAAACCAATTGACAAATTCGGATTTGCCGGATTCATCATCTCTTGTTTTTTATGGGAGATAGTTATTAAGAATCCCCTATTTTTATTTAAGTCCTTTATGATTCCGGCAATAAAAGAATTCCAACCTAGCTATATTTTGTCTTTATTATGACAGAAATCTGCAATTAATTCTCATTTGCGAGATTTGCAGGATGCAAAAATTGACGTGTTGTAATCGACAAGGCAATGTAGAGACCATTATAAAGCGCACAAGTGAGTCAGATTTATGAATCTCTGACATTATAATGCTTGCCTGTCGTCAGATTGATATCATTTCGCGGATTTTCTATAATCTTTGCCATCGATTGGTATCTTCTGGACGTTTTACGCGACAACATTAAACTGGCGATCCAATCAACCCATGTCAAATTCCACCAGTTATAAAATTTTGCTAATCATGGCGAACCGAGCATTTTCTTGTCCGTCAGACGGGCAATTCTCTTTGATTTTCTTGTTTGTCAGAAATATTCGTCCTTCATTTTTATGTTTTAACGACAGTAATATAAAATCTTTCATACAAATTTGGAAGGCTACTGCGTGCAAATTGGACTAGGACGAAACACGGGTTTACAAGATCCCTTTCTTAAATGTTACCTTTTTGCATGTCATGCATTAAGGTAAGAAATGTATAAATGCTTATAAGAAATCGTTATACCATGTTTTGATAATTGCGGATGCCTTAACAGAAGACACGTGTATCGGGCAATTCGTAAACTGTAAAGTATTATGATGATGCCATGACGTCACAAACTCATGGACATGACTGTCGGATCATGAGGAATTTTAAAAATCTATATATATTATGGAGAGAAAAAACTGGAGGGGGAGAACTACGGAAGGGAGGGGAGAACTACGGAAATGTCCAGAGCTATTTACATCACTTGATTTTAGGATGAGAAATTTACACCATGTTGAAATTCAAACTCCTTCGCTACGTGACATATCAAACGCAGTGGAAAGGTTGATACTTTTCAATGATGGACCCCTGAAATGTGACATTACCTTGATTTTTATTGAAAATGTTCCTCAATTGTATTAGAATGTTAAACGTCTTCACATTCAATAGCATCATTTAAGAACAGATATTTTGCAGCATGGACCAGACATGCACGTTTAGGGTACTTAGCCCTCGTCAGTGATCCTCAATCTAAGCTATGTAATATGGCCAAAGAGTGTGAAAGTTATTATGTCCAAAGCATACCAGGATGGGAGCGATATGATGCTACAGGACCCATGTTTTAGAAATTTGAACGGGAATTTTCGAATGCGTTGAAGAAACTATCAATCGAAGTTGATCGAACTTGGCTACATGTGCCCTCGGGGACTCCTGGTCCACCAGCAGTGACACTCGCCAAGTGATACACTCGCAGTGGAAAGGTTGATACTTTTCAATGATGGACCCCTGAAATGTGACATTACCTTGATTTTTATTGAAAATGTTCCTCAATTGTATTAGAATGTTAAACGTCTTCACATTCAATAGCATCATTTAAGAACAGATATTTTGCAGCATGGACCAGACATGCACGTTTAGGGTACTTAGCCCTCGTCAGTGATCCTCAATCTAAGCTATGTAATATGGCCAAAGAGTGTGAAAGTTATTATGTCCAAAGCATACCAGGATGGGAGCGATATGATGCTACAGGACCCATGTTTTAGAAATTTGAACGGGAATTTTCGAATGCGTTGAAGAAACTATCAATCGAAGTTGATCGAACTTGGCTACATGTGCCCTCGGGGACTCCTGGTCCACCAGCAGTGACACTCGCCAAGTGATACAAATATTAAACGTCTTCGAATTCAATAGCACCATTTAAGAACAGATAAATTTGCAGCATGGACCAGACATGCACATTTCGGGTACTTAATCCTCGTCAGTGATCCTCAATTTAAACAATGTAATATGGTCAAAGAGTGTGAAAGGTATCATATCCAAAATGCACCGTAAGTCGTAGCAGGATTGGTGGGATATGATGCTCGGGGCCCACGTTTTAGAAATTTCAAAACAATTTGGTAACAAATTTTCGAATGCGTCAGCGAAGTTGATCGAACTTGGCTATATGTGCCCTCGGGGACTTGGTCCACTAGCAGTGACACACCAAGTGGTACAAATGTTAAACGTCTCCAAATTCAAGAGCATCATTTAAGAACAGATAAATATGCAGCATGGACCAGGACATGCACGTTTCGGGTACTTATAATTTTGTGCTTTATCTTGAGTGCTATCGAGATTATCGACAGAATCTTCTTTAACTTAACTACTAGTAATCACTACCCAAGAGAAAAATTGCTGCCCTAAATAAACCAACTTTCTAGCCATCTTTGAAGTTTCCCTTAGTAGACTCAAAGAAAGCGACATACAATGTATTTCTTGACATCTATTATTTTGCTTGCCCAATCCAATATACATCATACGTGTACCTAACGAGGTCGTGCACTTTCTCCCCTATACTATCAGTTCATACACAATTCATCTATATCGTATGGAAGGTTTTCCACACATCGTCGTTTTAATAGGCATGATTATTTACTCTGTCAAAAATTGTGATTACACAGGATAAACCCCTAAATTAGATCTGGTCAGCCATTTTGATTGACAACTACGTCAAGATTCCATCTTGTCATCAATTTTCGGGATCGAGTTGTCTTGTATTAATCCTATATCGAAATTCTCCATAATTCAAACGTTATTTTCGGACTTGTTCTCGCTCCCTCAGAAATTCATTTTCCTACCAATCAGAAATATTCGACATGACGGATAGATATAATTAAGAGCCAATTTGGTTCGATGGCTGCAATAGATAGCATGCGATACGTATTCCTGGAAAAATAACTTTCAGAATTTGTGATGTTTGATTTTCAGACAAAATAATTTTTCGGTTATTCTGAGTTGAAAGAAACCAGGCATTTTTTTTCTATTTAAGAAATGTAGCTTTTTGAGATAGGTAAACACGAAGTAGTTTAGATAGTTTAATTCATTTTCTTCTTTTTTTTTTCTTATTACATGACTTATGAAGACGCTGGATTTCTTTACGATATTTTTTATTTGCAAATTTCATAGTCTGTTGACAACGTGAATATTTCATCAAACTTTTAGCATTGGTCAATCATTTCCAAATTTCTGCTATCTAAATCAACGTAAATATAGCTTATCTTCGTTTCGATCAATTATTCCATGACGGCTAGTGGAAAAAAAGTTTAAATGATACGGGGATTTGAATTATGTCAAAACAAACAAAATGTTAAACGTCTTCAATTACAATAAATAATACATCGAATGAAAAAAATAGAAAACTTGCCGATTGAAAAGATAATTTATGTCAGTTTTTACATTTATATTAATCATGTTAATATGTACATATTTACAAAAGCACCGAAGAATTTTTAGTTTTCAACACATTTATTTTAAGTCAGGAGAGAAACAAGGTGTAGGAATATAGAAGAGAATCACAAACATTTCTTCTTCATTGTTTCTTTTCAAGTTTAAAAAACATTTTAGATCTAAAAAAAAAAACAACATAACATGAGAAAAAAATAATTTAAAATAAAAAATAAAAAAAAGTATTACAGTAACTTATTTCTTCTCTTTCGTTTCATTTCATTCAATACTGTTTTGTTTGTGTTTTTTTTTTAGCTATGTTTTAAAAATTTTATTCCAAGTTTAAAGTGTGGCATATCCAAGGTGGTCCAAAAACATGACACGAGTCCTTTACAAAATGAATTTCCACCCAATTTTCTGTCCTTTATTATCATTAAAGAAACTTAGCATAGAATTCCCATAAATAGATCGTTAATTGAGACCTAGCGCAAAGCTTTCAGAAAAAGCTTGAATGTAATTCTTCAACAAGCCTTTTAACTCTTCTATCGTAAATTAAAACAAGAAATTGAGTAAAGGTGTTAGTAAAGCATAAACTTTACTTTGTTCGATTGAATTACGGAAATACATTAAGATCAGAAATGAGATTTTAATAAATCGAAAAGTCCTTCCACGAGATGACTGATTCATGAATTCATATAAATGCTACATCACGGATTGAATCTAAATTGGCTTCTTTTGTTCGAAGTAATAAATTTATACAAGAACTTCTAGATTTTTTCTTCAATTTGTGGAAAAAATCAAATGTTGATGGAATTTCAAAAGCTTTTTAGTATAATTTTCATACTTTGATTCGCTGAACTGAAATTCCCTTGTGAAAACCGATAGATTTTATGTAAATTTCCTAGAGATTTGGAATATTGCTCTTTATATTTCATGCAAGACGTCCTTAAAGACTACATTCAGAATTACATCTAAAAGCCATAAATGGATATTTGAGATACATTTTCAATTCTTTCTAGGATTACAGACTTTGAATTTTAACAATTATTGCTAGCACAAAAAACAAAAGAATGATATTCCATTTGAGGCTAAGGATAATTAAATATTTTGTTTTAAGTCCGGGAATTTTCCTGAAAGTGACCCTCCCGCCATGCATGAAAATGCAGTAACTCGTGATCTGTCATGAATTGGAAACAGACGATTGGAAAAAAAAAAGAGAGGAAAAATATTTCTTGGATTAAGTTTGCCTTTAATTCATATTAAAACACTCTATTGCTGATATTAGTGTTCATACATGTACTAGGATTTTATGGAATTCAATATCCTTTACTCAAAAGTAATTTAATTTGAATTTTGGAGTGGAACTTCTTAATTTTTGAGTGGAAAAATGCAAGTTAACGTATGTGCTTTTCTTATTTTTGAGTGGAAAATGCAAGTGTACGTGTGTGCTTTTCTGGGCAATTTCCCTAAAAGGACTTGAAATGAAAAAAAATAAAATTACTATGGCCTAATGTACAAGAGGCGTTCAATATACATAGCGTAAAAAATCAAAGACAAAGCGACACTGTCTCATTTTCAGCTTCCTTATTGTTTACTTATGTATTCATCACAGAACATAGGAATTCAAAGGCTTTGAATACTGAAAATTGACACAATGTGAACTTCGGTTTTATTAGAAACATCACGCCCTGCGCTGACGTCGGACGTTATATATACTGAATACCATTATGTTTTGGGTAGACCAATTGTCCATTGCGTTTATTACGGCCGTATTATAAAACAAAATGAATAATCAAGAAAGGGCACCTTGATTTAGGTAGCGGTGAGTCTTGAGAACGGCTATTTTTTATAAATCTTGCAGGAGCTGGGCGATGCAGCTTTAATGTTATATATCATAAAATAGCGCTAAATCGTCTGTTTGGAATGCTAAAGAATCACCGATGGTATAAATTTCCTTTCATAAAATCATATTGATTTGGCAACATTGGCAATCCGCTTTAAATTCCTTTTGATGAAGAGAGGCGCACGCGATTATTTCGATAAACCGGACGCTGTCTTGGCTTTCGGCCATATGACGGAGAACACGCAAAAATAAAGCTTTATCTTTGAGCACTTCTTCACCCTTTTTAATGTTACATATTACTTGTTACAACAAGCTGATTAAACATGTACATGAGAACATTCCAAGAACTGCCCCTAGACGACATCTTATTATGCACGCATCCATTATTATAGGTTTTTTTTTTTTTTTTTTTGCCTCGTTTTCACATTGGAAACTGTCCATCTTGCAGTTTGTAACATAGATAAAAGCCATTAACAGTCAGTGAATTACAAACAAAAACAAAATCCAACCTCATAATCCAAAAGTTATTGCCAATGGGCAAATAGAACTTTGAAAAAACAGTCCATGAATACAAGTCAAACAAAAAATTCAGTACACAATCCAAAAAGAATTGTCAAAGGGCATACAAAACTTTGAAAAGCAGTCGGTGAATAAAATTTACACACAAAATCAAAATTTAGAATCTAAAAACCATAACCAATGGAAATACAAAACTTTGAAAAACATGTCAATCACAAAGTCCAAATACAGAATCCAAAAACCATTGTCCATGCACATGCAAAACCTTGAAAAACATGTCAATCACAAAGTCCAAATACAGAATCCGAAAACCATTGTCCATGCACATGCAAAACCTTGAAAAACATGTCAATCACAAAGTCCAAATACAGAATCCGAAAACCATTGTCCATGCGCATGCAAAACCTTGAAAAACATGTCAAACACAAAATTCAAATACAGAATCCGAAAACCATTGTCCATGCACATGCAAAACCTTGAAAAGTATGTCAATCACAAAGTCCAAATACAGAATCCGAAAACCATTGTCCATGCACATACAAAACCTTGAAAAGCATGTCAATCACAAAGTCCAAATACAGAATCCGAAAACCATTGTCCATGCGCATACAAAACCTTGAAAAACATGTCAAACACAAAATTCAAATACAGAATCCGAAAACCATTGTCCATGCGCATGCAAACCTTGAAAAAAAAACATGTCAAACACAAAATTTAAATACAGAATCCGAAAACCATTGTCCATGCACATGCAAAACCTTGAAAAGTATGTCAATCACAAAGTCCAAATACAGAATCCGAAAACCATTGTCCATGCGCATGCAAAACCTTGAAAAACATGTCAATCACAAAGTCCAAATTCAGAATCCGAAAACCATTGTCCATGCGCATGCAAAACCTTGAAAAACATGTCAAACACAAAATTCAAATACAGAATCCGAAAACCATTGTCCATACGCATGTAAAACATTGAAAAATATGTCAAACACGAAGTCCAAATACAGAATCCGAAAACCATTGTCCATGCGCATGCAAAACCTTTAAAAACATGTCAAACACAAAATTTGAATTCAGAATCCAAACACCGGGCCATTTCCAGTGGGCACACAAAACCTTTAAACACACCGAACAAAGATTATGAGGATGTCGGCGGCGTGGTCTAGTAGATAGGGCGTCGGGCCAGTAATCTTAAGATTGCTGGTTCGAATCTTGCTAGGACCACGGGTCGGCCGACACATGCTCTTCGATTTTATGTGTTTATATACAAAAAATGTCCTTGTCTATGTATTGTATACATGTCTGTGTTGTTTTTATTTTGAAAAAAAAGATAATGGGGATATCCAACACAGTGAAAACAACGCAACAAAGTCACATGAGACGGGAAAAAGAGGACAAACAGACGGAGACGATCGCATCACACCAGAAATACGACGGACAGCATTAACGAATTAACAATTTCCACAGAGTTCAATATGAAACTTAAATTATAATAGGTGGCGCCACCCAAATATATGCGGAGCCGCACAAACATAGAAGTGTCCAAAATAACTTCTCATAAATACTCAGTCATCTTTTGTCATGGAATCGAAAATATGACAGGACAACTCCAATATATATGCTGACTGCATGGAATTAATACAGAGAAGTAAATACGTTGGAAATATAATTGAGCACCTCTGTGTGGTATATCAAATTGATGCTTTGACGCGTATGCAACAGCGCCATCTACAATGTCTTCCATACTTGTATTTGACTCTGTATAATAGTTGTCCATGGTGTTTCTATGGAGCTGTGTTATTGTCTCCGTCTGTTTGTCCGATTTTTCTTTTCTCGTGAAAAACTTTTGTTTCATATTTGTTTCAAGAATGTGTACGCCTTGATAGTGATTTTTTGATAGTGATTTTTAGGAACTGATTTCGGGTTTTGTGTTTGACTTTCATGCACCGATTTCCAACATTACAATAAGCCTTTTTCACATAACTGCGTGACTAGCATTTTGTGGACGGCAAGTACCGACTCTCGTTACGTCACAGTTAAAAATTGATTGTCCTTGACGTCATATTGCGGGAAAAGTACTTATTTTGCCGTCCAAAACAACTGGACCGCAGTTATGTGAAAAGGGCTTATATTAACATCGTGTGAACCCCCGGTGTTAATCGTACCTTACATGTGAGGTACTTACCAGCCTAGACAACAAATGAATAAATAAAACTTAGACCTCTGTGAAATCTCACGACATAATATATCAAGCTCAAAATTTCACATAGAAACTGTGATAACTACCCTACGAATCATCAGAGATGTTAGAAAATAATTATTTGGGCCAATAAAATGTGTATTATAATGTAGAAATAAAATTCCATCTAATGAAATGATTGAGACATTAAAAGAAACAAAATAATTAAGAGGAGAGAACGTAATAAGTGTATGATATATGATAGAAATCTTATTTTCTTCGTAATTTTGACGTTTGAAAATTTAGTGTCCTACCTCGGCATCAATGTAGGACACCACGTGACCGTAATACTGCGACGTCATTGGCTTAAATTAGTACGGTAGGAGGCGCGATAATAAATGATATGTTTTTTAAAAATGTTTTATGGTAAAAGTTCTAGTGCATTGTCAATATTGAAATTTATATTCTGTTAAAATATATTCAGTGCACCGTATGCGCATTTCAAGATGTTATGTATCATCAGTAATGATCAAGGCCGAAAAAGAGGAAATCCAAATAGTATGAAATTATGAAGAGCAAAAGTCTAAACCTGACCTAGAATTTCTGCAAAAGAACCTGCGAAGAACAGAGCTATGCCTTCAGCGAGATACTTTTCGCGGTATATTTTAGCAGAGTTACTGCACTAATTCAAGAATACATTAAATCATGAATCTTTCATAGATTAATGTGGAAAATAAGTCAAAGCGCTAATTCATGATTATGCTAATATGTCAATTTACCCAATTCTGCTCTGTTTCCGCTAAAATTTGGCTGCGCTAAAATAAGTACACGCACAGTACCCCTCTGTTTTAGTTAATTTTCATTAAATTTCATGACGGAGAATTTACAACTATATTTCAAGTTAAAATGTCAAGATTATCAAACTGCATCATATGTACATGCACATTCAAACAAGTAATGTCTCGTCGCTGAGGCCAAAATTGAGAAAATCCAAAAACTTAATTAGAATTCCAAACATGTTCTAAAACGTATGCTTAAGAAGCAGCTAAAAACTCGGCTATTATTTATGGTAGATACCCCTTATATCAAATTTTATGTAGTGACCGTGAATTTTAAAATGTATTTCAAGTCAGTACCGAAAAATTGTGAAACTAAGCGAGCCATATCCTCGTTACTAACAATCCACCAGCAGTGATACCAACCTAGTGGTTGAAATTATCAATATTGAGATATATGTTCTAGTGTTTTTGTTTAGCGCACCAATTGGGCATTTCAGAAATAATGTCTTTTTCAGGAATGTTAGAGGTCGAAATAGTGAAAAGATGAAGAGCAAAATTCATAGACATTTTTTCAAGTTGACGTACTTCGGACTTCGCACTCTAGGGGTCATATAAAAGATATCAGTTGCGATCAGAACAAATAAAAATCTACACATAATCGACGAAATGACACCGGAGAGCTTTAAAAATGTTTCATATGTATTTTAACACATAAAACAAATTAATTCTTCACACAAAGTATTCTAAGTTCATCGGAATAAAATCAACATTTTACTTTAGTGACACAGTCCCTTCGAAGTGCGAAGTCCGCGAACATAAAAAACATCCAATATCACATAAACCATATATCACAGAGCAAAGCTAATGACAGAGCAATGCATTCAGTTTTAGAAAATAATCGATTCAACTCAAACAAATTAATAAGACACAAATAAAAAGATGATTTTGATGAAATTATACCTTTTTGAAACATTCATATTGTCTGTACAATCACTGGTATCACTGATGTTTTATCATATTCCATCGAAAATGACATTATTTTGCAATATTTTGAATGCCTGAAATTTCAATTTTGTCTAGAGATAGTACATGTAGCTCGTATGGCGTCAAAGCATTACGACTGAGCTTGCAAAATTGAAAAACAAAATAGTACGTTTTCGACAATTAGTGTTAGTTTTCGCACGGTAGGTGAACGGCGATCAAATGGTATTTTAGTTCGCGAGTTCGTCTTACGTCGCAGACAAATTCTCAATAGCTTGCGATCTCTTTGCAATGCTTGGACGCCGCATGACTGTTGCAAAATGATTCGATACATTATCAGAGTTTGCAGATAATAAAACAACCCTGCCTCTTCATTCAGTTGAGTAATTAATAACGACTCAAAACTGAGGGAAAAAAAGATGACATCAAGATGATATGTAGATAATACGGAAGTGTTCCAACTCTGATACCTTCTTATAGAAAATTTCTTACCAACTTTTATTCACCAAACACGTGTTTCGAATATAAATTGTCATCAGTGTTACTTCCAGCCAAAGTGATTTTGCAGAGGTCGCCAAAATTCATTTCATGTAGCGCCCTCTGGTTTCATATTTTGAATTTCAATTTGTGTATTTGCTGTACAGAGAGTGCACGGCTCCAAATTTCCTGTAGGGTTGATTCAGTAGCATATCCAACAAAAATCTGTTTAAAATAGCATTGGAGGGATGGTGCTAAGATATTATCCTCCTTTAATTTTGTTAATATGTTTGGATGAAATGACAATTTTCCGAAATAACAGTAGTTTCACCCGTTTCTATCAAGCGGAAAATGCTCCAAAACCTTCATTATTATCTACATCATAGGAAATAACAACAGCAAACAAAAAAACCAAACAAACAAATATATGAGGAACATATACCCAGCAGCAACATCAACAACAAATAAACAACAACAAAATCCCGACAGCAACGGTGATGATATTAGTTTTGTAACTTTGCCTCTACATTTGTTTTCAAATAAAAATTTAACATTTGCGAATTTTGCACCATTAGTTATCAATAATTTTGTAGTAAACACGTTTAAATGTATCGATTACAATTTCAATTGTCAATTGTCATGGAGAATAAACCTATTTCTTCTGAATTTTTGAAGTGTCAAAATTAATGAACCATTTGAAATTTTAATGTGTTAAATGGACTCTGTTGCAAATCCTCTTATCATCTATTCTGAGTTAAAGTAGCTGCATTTTTTGTACATAACGATAATTATTTCAAACACGAATGACATTCCCCGACTCTGATATATAGATAATTTCTTCTTTTGTGTCAATTAAGCTGTAGTCAATTAGCAAACAATAAGTGATGTAACCTAAAGATATCATACCCAAGTTCAACGATTTCTGTTGGGGAGGCGAATGTATTTTGACACGAAAAAGTGACTAATCGAATCGCCGATACAATCGCTTACGTTGTGGGTACATTGCAATATTTCATGTTAATTCATCATTTGTGAGTGAATTCTTACAAAATTTTGATCTTATCATAACTTTGGCATCATTCAAGCTTAAATGGTCATAAAGATATGATTTTTCTCTCTTACAACTTAATGTGCAAATCATGTATGTATTTAAAAGACCATATTATTAATCTTTCTCGCTTTATCAATCTAACATCCCTCCCACTTTGTTTTAAATGCATCATTTTATGTCGGAATAATATAAAAGTTCTTAGTCTAAATATAGATAAAGGCTTATAACAGGATAATTATATAAGATCAGATTTTAAGGATAAGTTTGACCGAGGAAAAAAAGTTAGCAGAAATGTTGCTCAGATATATGTATATGTTACAGTCCTTTCCTAATCAATGCAGACTCTAGATTTCTAAAAGAAAAATCCTAACAAATTGTTTAAATGGATAATTACCATAACTTAAAGATACAAGAGATGCCTCCTTAAACATTTTCATAATTAGATAATTTGAAATATATTTAAAAATTTTCCGTCACAAAATTTAATGTAAAATGTCTAAAACTAAGGGATGACAAAAGCTGTGTCCTCAGCAGGTTGTTTGGCAGAAATTTTAGGTCGTTTAGACTTTTGCTCTTCATTATTTTACGTAATTTGGATTTCCCCTTTGTCGGACCCGAGCATAACTGATTAGACATAACTTGTTGAAATGTGCCTATGTTGTACTGGAATTTTACAATAGAACATATATTTCAATATTGACAATTGGAGTAAGTCACAGCAATTTTTATGGCAATTTGCATCACACTTCCAAAAGGTGTTGCACAATTTAACCAAACTTTTACATTATGTAAATCTTCATGATGATGAACTTGAAAGCTGCTTCAAAAGCGAACCTCAGACATTTGCATCGTCAGCTAAGAACAATGTATTTATGACTGAAAAATACATGTACGATGCACTGAGACTGAGGGAGCAAATGTCGAAGTGAACAAATCAAATAAAAAGGAGAACAAAAATGATACATTAAGAAAGATGGCTTCTGAAGTGAAATCTTGAAACCCGTGTCAAAGGTCAAGGTGATGAGAGAAAATAGCGAGGAAAGTCACCATAATTATGACCAGTTCCACTATTTATATATTTCAAGTCGGTGCACTTTGGAACTTGGAGTAAGTTTATTATTTTTCATTGTAGAATAATTATCTGTCTTAACACTAAATCTTATAACTCTAAGTTACTGAGGAAGAGTGTTGAGCTACAAAATCTGTTCCAAACATATTTACGAAGGTATAAACATCTTGAATTCACTATTTATGTTCGGCACTGCAATGATTACCAAAGAACATCTCGTATATCTCAATTGATATATCGTCATTGTTTAAGTACCCGAAACGTGCATGTCTGGTCCATGCTGTAAATTTATCAGGTTTTAAATGATGCTATTGAATTTAAAGACGTTTAACATTTGAACTACTTGGTGAGTGTCACTGCTGGTGGACCAAGAGTCCCCGAGGGCACATGTAGCCAAGTTCGATCAACTTCAGTTGATCGTCTGTCTCTTCAACGCATTTGAAATTTTCTGTTACAAAATTTCTTGAAATTCCTAAAAAGTGGGTCCTGTAGCATCATATCCCACCCATTCTGCTACATCTTTCGGTACATTTTTGGACATAATAATTTCAAACTTTTTGGCCATATTACATTATTTAGACTGAGGATCACTGACGAGGGTTAAGTACCCGAAACGTGCATGTCTGGTCCATGCTGTAAATTTATCTGGTCTTAAATGATGCTATTGAATTTAAAGACGTTTAACATGACTTCTTCGTAAATACTAATTATAACAATCAGTGAATGAAATGAGTTAAAGAAGATCCTGACGATAATCTCAACAGCACTCACCATAGGGCACAAAATTGAGCATCGACCAACCCTAGCAAGCTAGCCGCACCCGCCGTCCACTAAAATGAAAGTGAAACACAAAACCCGAAATCATATTCCAAAAAAATAAAAAATACAATCAAATAGCTTAAAAATTCTTGTAAAAATAAAAACAGAATTCTTACGAGAAAAGACAAATCGGACAGACGAAAATAAAACAGGATATTCTTACGAGAAAAGAAAAATTGGACAAACAGACGAAGACAATAACACACAAAGGACAACTTCATCCCATGAACAATATTTTGAGCTTCAAAACTCGTTCCAACTTTCTTTATGAAAAGGAAGCCGTATAAGTACAAACGTCTTAGTTATGTATGTGCGGCATCCCGAACCGTGTTTAGCAGGATAAGGGGGCGACATGCACTTTCTACGTTGAGTATAGAATATCACAATGACGTGTAGACGGATAAATAAGATGGAATCTAGCCACTCAATAATTAATCGGTTTATCATAGTTTCCGATATTATTGTGTCAATATGATCGTCCTAACGAGTTGTTTGATATAATTTCTTTCTTAGTAATAAACAAAGTCCAGCAGAACGGGGGTCTGTAGTATAGATTGCATCAGCGACATGTACCCCAAGACGGACTCATGAATTTTTGATCGGAACTTGATTTGTTTTTGTCTGTTTGCGCCGTATTTAGTCTTACATAAGAGATTTATATCTTAATATGTGTACTTTTTCTTCTTAGAATTTTGAAGGATAGTTTTTTGTATGCGCAGGCGCTAATTTGTTCTTTACTTTATGACACTAAGGGGATTTGTTGTCCTTATCAAATCGATGAAGTTCAAAGGCAATCACAATCCTATAATTTTTTTCTGGTGATGTGAAGAATGGTTGTAGAATATCCTTGTCATATCAAAGGTATTGGTGGTTTCCTTGTTCTATGTTCTCATACCGCGGCCAAGGAGCGAAACTCCCCCGTTGTTTTAAAATTATACGAAGAGGGTAATTTAAAAAAAGCTTCCTTTTGGTCATGCTTACTTCGATGCTGATTAAGGGTATATCTGAATATGCTTCATCTGTACTATTTAGCACGGCACCACCTACAATACATACCGTATTTGCATTAAACTCCGGACCATTGGATTGAGTTGTCGTTCGTGGCTGTGTTGTTGTCTCCGTCTTTTTGTTCCGTTTCTTTTCTCGTGAGTATATGTTTTCAAGAATTTGTAAGCTTTTTGATTGTGATTTCGGATTTTGTGTTTGATTTCTTTCTATTCCCCAATCACCAGAAATCCCTAGGATATTCTCTGCGTGTGCTACGCAAGAGGTCGTGGGATTATTCACAGTGAAAAACTTTAAGAGGACTCTTCAACCAACCATATTCAGCGATGCGACAGTTCTATTTTGTTCCCAAAATCACACAAAGTTAAGTGTGGATATGAGGAAGCCCGCCCTCTTAATCAAAATTCACAAAAAATGCTTATTTTTCAAATTAACACATGTTTTCCTCAAATCAGAATATTCTTTAATTCAGAAATAGAATTCGAAGACAAGAACTAGTATATGCTATGAGAAATGAACATAATGAGTTTGTACTGGTTATCAAGAACTCTTATACCCTAAAATTCAACAGGGTCTAGAAGAACCTCTTAAACTTTCTTGAGCTATTTTTCTACACGACATTATAACATTTTTAAAAGGAAGAAGTACACGTGCATACGCGCACCGAGTTTACATAGGGGTCAATCTGGAGACATATTTCTTACCTTGAAGAGAGAATTATTGGGGGCGGTATATACTATTACGTAACTCTACTTGATTCCTAAATACATGTACCTCTAGAAGTATATGGTCCATATAGATCAAGCAAGCAAGATAAAGACAATATGTTTCAATTATCAGAACTTAAGCTGCATTAGTAATTTCGGCGCAAAGAAAAATCTGTAATAGACCTCCTGTAGAACACTTCAAATGTCTTATGTACTCCTCCTATCGACTGTAGAACACTCTAATGACAGGGAGACTTCTCTGGTCCATACTGCAAGTTTATCTGTTCTCAAGTGATGCTTTTGAATTTGAAGACGTTTAACATTTGTGAGTGTCGCTGCTGGTGGACCAGGAGTCCCCGAAGGCAACTTCGGTTGATCGTTTCTTCAACGCATTCGAAAATTTCTGCAATCAAAATTTCTTGGAATTTCTAAAACGTGGGTCCTGTAGCATCATATCCCACCAATCCTGCTATGTCTTTCGGTACATTTTCAGACATAATGATTTCCCCCTCTTTGACCATATCACATTGTTTAGATTGAGGATCACTGACGAAGGTTAAGTACCCCCGAAACGTGCATGTCTGGTCCATGCTGCAAATTTATCTGTTCTTAAATGATGCCATTGAATTTGATGATGTTCAACATATTTACCTCTAGTATAAAGTCCGTTTCATTTGAGCATGCCCTTATTTATCATATTTACTTAGATATAAATGTACGATATGCAAGGAATACTGGACTTTTCCTGCTCAAAAGGCAATGTTCTTGATACGGATATTATCTTTCATTATGTGAGTGAGGTAAATGGGACTGTTCATGAAGGGAAACTCGTTAAGTACTCTATAAACATTGACGTACCAGATTTTCATTTGAACAAATTGAATCATTTGAACAAAAGTACTGAAACATTATTCAGGTCATCAGCAGACCAATTTATGTTGATAATAAATACAACAACAATCATGTAGCTTGACAAATGTAACCATAAAATATTTCAATATTGATCATTTCGATAAGTCGTCTATTTTGAGTGAAGTAATCGTCTTTAATCTGAAAGTCACGTTACTTCTACTGAAAATAATAACTTCCATTTAACATTCAAGACATTTGGAAATTAAAAAACAATCGCTGCGAGCAGGGTTCGAACCTGCGCGGGAAAATCCCATTGGATTTCGAGTCCAACGCCTTAACCACTCGGCCATCACAGCTGCAATATATGAAACATTCCCTGTTAAAACGTAGGTACACTTTATATCTCAATGACGCATATATTGATTTAAATTTATCAACAACTTATGAGTTGCGAAGTAAAATCTTATATTAGTGAATGAAGGCAAACCCAAAATAACAATCCAAAAATCACATTCAACAGACACTAAAATTCTTGTAAATAAAAACAAGATAAATCGGGAAACAGCGGAACGCATTCACATGAGTAAAGATAAGTGGACGGAGACAAGAACACAGTAACATTGAATCACAAAGGACAACACTGTGAAAACGGATAGCGCCACTGAAATGCGGCGCTGCATTTATCAAAATAACAAAATAGAAGGGCGTCGTAGTATGGCCTAACATCAATGGATCTGAACTAGTATAAGAAAACTGCAAAAATCAAATGGTTGCTCCCTAAGCAGGGTTTCTTTCTGACGATATGTGAACAAGGCCCGTCATTGATTGCCGTCAGTTAGTATTTGGCATACATATTATGTCATGTTTATTTCGCTCTTCAAAAAAAAGGATTTTCTTTCTTTAAGCCTCGAACATAAGTGATGATACATTGTTTGTTGGAATGACAGTGTTTTGAATATTTTCCCTGACATTGTCGCCATAGCACTTTCTATATAGACATACAGTGCATGTATTTCATATGTTGTTTTCACTTTCGTGCGTGAATATCGACGGCGGGTGCGGATAGCCAACAGGGGATGCTTACTCCTCCCGGGCACCTGGTCCAACCTCTAGCTTGCTAGAGGTCCGTCGATGGTCAAGTTGGTGCTCTATTGTGAGTGCTGTTGAGATTATCGTCAGGATCTTCCTTAACTTATCGTTTGTTGAAATGAGAATATGTCGCAATAAATTATTACAATAGAACATATATTCAATATAATAATTTCTGCTAGGTTGGCATCTCTACTGGTGGACAATGATAAAACATACATTTCAATATGATAACTTCTTAGTGTGCTGTTTCCTCGCTGGGCACTGCAACATGTCTTGTTAACAGTATGAAGAAGCACTCAGGTTCAAATTTGTACTGAAGGAAATGGAAAAGGGTGTTAGAAAAGTTTCCTTTTCAATTTTCGCATGTCTTTTTTCTTTCCGTCATGTTAAATTTTCTCGATGGTATGTGATATTTAGTTTAAATTTTAAAATTTTCGTGTAAAAAATCCTCCCTGAAAGCTTTCAGAATCAACTCAAAAACACATAAAAGTATAATTCTTACTTGCGGTTGGGGCAAATTGGATTAAATTGTTCAAATTATGTTCGACTCATTTTTCAACTTTCTCCTTATTTCCATGTGCACGTTGGCGACACCAGTTGCACTGATATATTTTTAGAAAAAAAAACCCTCACTCCTTCAGTGGTCGCCGTAATTAGTTACATGTCTCTTATCATATTAATTTCCTTTAATCATTATGATATTAGTGTTGTGCTAGAGCCTCCTTTTAAATCTTCTTTCTTCTTCCTCTTATCCGTCAACTTTGGTGTTCCTGAAGTTTGATGTGGTTTCCTAGCATCCAGCATCTGCGTGCTGATACATCTTTAAGGTGTCTTCCGACATGTTTAAAAAAACGAAAGGTGAAAGAAAACATTGTTAGAAATAAGAATTAGAAAGTTAGATAATCGAAAATAACAAAGAGAAATTTTGATTCTGAGAAAATGAAATGATATGATGCAATGTAAAGCTGTTTGAATCAGCCATTCGAGGACTTCTAAGAGACATCAAATTACAGACCAATAAAGCAGAGTGAAGATATGCAAAAGAAAATGTTTTCATCGATAGGCATACGCTAAAGCATGGTACAAAAAATCCATCACATTAGTTTAGGACAAAACTAGAGAAATACATGTTGTTTACATGTGTTTCACAATTTTGAACACGGGAACTGCCCATATTGCTATATGTTCTATAAATGTATTTTTAAAGAAGGAATGTAACGTAGTGAGAAAACAAGTTCTTGAATAAGGGAATACAGAAATTAAATATATAAAAGAAGCATAGTCCGCTAGAAGAAAAATTATGATTGACACATTTTGAAATATCTTTCCGGTCATTCTGATACTAAAGTATGCATTTATATTAGGTCAAATAATAAAATACAGACAAAACGGAGTTACCCACTTTAGAATACAGGAATTGCACAAAAATAAATTTAAGAGCGCCACATACACTGAATTTCGTTTTCACACTAGAAGACCACGGGGGTTAAAAAATATTTTATACTGCAGCTTTATAAAGATTATTCACAAAGGTTCAAGTTTCTACCATACCTCGATATTAAAGAAGTAAAGGTATAGGTTTCTTGACAATGCCCTGGCGGACTATGCAGTTTTAATCACCGTTTTCGAAAGTGTGTTTTAATCTTTGGACCAAAAATAGTGGGAATCCCCAATATGATGACAATGCAGTGGTGAATATTGGAAGTATAGAACTTTCGGGTGTTTTGCAGTTTAAAGTTAAACTATGAAATGGAAAAAGACCGATAACGATTGACACGAAAGAATAAGGCTAGGAGCGTTAGCGTCGATCTTTGTTCTTTCATGTGAATATCGCTTCGAGGTCTTCCTCCGACTTGACACGAGAGAACAACTTGAAGGTTTCTGCTCGCATCGACAACATATGTTTTTACTGAAAATAAATACTTACGTGGCAGACAGCCGTCCTAAGTCGGCACCGGCTGACCATTGGTCTTGTTGGTTTATGAGTGATCTTTTGTGTTTTATGTTTCTATGGTGTGAGTTGGTGTTCCTTGTCCCTTTTGCATCTCTTTTTGTGGGTGTCTTCTCTGTGTTTTGCATTGGGTGTTTTGGAGTTTTGCTGTGAATGCTGCAACTGAGTGTTGTTGGGGATCCCCCCTTTCTCTTAAAACGTAGAGGTTCGCCAACATTTGTTCTGGTACATGTACCTTGTTTAATCTGCATGTGACCAAGATCTCATCCTAGGTTGGCATTAATTGTTGGATAAATTGTAAAATAGCTAAAATTCTCGACACTAAAATATTCTTGCCATCTGGAAAGGAAGTCGTTATGGTCTCAGGGGATCGAATGAGAAAATGGGAACATTCCATGACAACGGAACCTTTATTATTCGAAACAGCTATGTGTAATACATTTCATTCGGTCTATGGTTCCCCGCCCTTTCACTGTATGTTTCTTCCTTGTTGTTTTATTGGTTGTTACAGCTAGACTTGGTGATCGAATAATGTAACAAAGAATTGTTGGAAAATCTGAAACGATAAAGATAGATATAATTCAAATTGAAACATTCGGCGTTTATTCTCTTGTAATAGATAAAGAACATTTATCGGAGCCATCCTTCCCCTTTAAGGTGGGTCCCTACTCATAGATTTAACAGATGAAATTTGTATCTAAGGGTTTTTCCTAAACACAATGGTCCAAATGAGAAATAAAACACATAGATATGTAATTTTTTTCATCAAAGATACAGTACATTATAGAAAAGTACCCTTGCATATCAAGATCGAGGAACATCAAATATCCAGCATATGCTTTTGAACCTCCAAATTCAGTAATGATAGGAATATGTTAATTTGCTTTGTTTTATTTTATGATAACAAGTCATACAGAAGAAATATATCACATAAAATGATATTCTAACATATATCTAAGTATGATATGTCTCCAAACATAAGGGTACCCCCTTATAATTTCATCACATTTTATACCAATAATATATACTAAATCTAACTTCTTGCATAAAAAAAACAGACGAACGTTTTTCGTTTTGGAATATTTCATAAGATTATGTATGTAGTTGAAGAAAAAATCACATACAATTACACATATTTTATAAGTGATCAAGATATCGCTCCAAACATAAGGGTACCCCTTATAATTTTATCATATATTCGACAAATTATATAGAATATCCCACTTTTTGCAAAAAAAAAAACAGACGAAATTTCTTCATATTGCAACATTTCATAAGATAATGTATATAGATGGTGAGAAAGTGACATACAGGTACACATTTTTATAAATGATCAAGATATAGCTCCATACATAAGGTTACCCCTTATAATTTCATCACAAGTTTCAACTTAGAATATGTACCATATGATGGGTGAGGACATTGATAGATTGCCCCATCTTTTGTTTCTTTTGGCATTTATGACCTTTTGTCTGCGTTTTTCAATGCGCTGGTTCGTCCACCACCAGCCATCGTAAAACGTTATACGCAAGCTGCTGCATATAAGGTAAAACCTATAATGGTTCGAGTAGGGACCAATCTTAACTTTGTGTAAAAACTTAACTTGAGATGGTAAAAGATATCGCTGCGAGCAGGGTTCGAACCTGCGCGGGGAGACCCCATTGGATTTCAAGTCCACGCCTTAACCACTCGGCCATCACAGCTGTTGATTACAATGGGGATGATCGATATGGTCCTGTTGTTGTAATAAACATTGTATTTTGACCAAAGTTAATTTCTTCTCCTAAGAACACGATCCCAAGTTATTTTTTGTCTTTAAATTGGCATCTAGACAGTGATCCTATGTTCAAAGATTCTATTTAAACTGTTTGCTCCGATTTCCATAGAACGACAAGATGATATATTGAATCCAGTCGAAGCAAATTGCAATATAATTGGTTGCAGCATTTCAATTGTACTCAAGATGGTCAATGATCTGATTGATAAAATACTAGTATTTGATATAATCGTACATTTTGCATTAACTTTATTCGGTTTCAAATGGGCACCAACTTTGCACCACGCCTGAAAACCAATTCTAGTATTCTAACTCATTGCGAAAAGCTGGTCTTTTTAAGTTTTATGTAAGAATGATGATTATTAGGTTCAATAATTATTGATGCTATGTACAACGATCACCACAGAAAGCTAAAACTATTCTCCATTTACTTGTACGACAAAATGTCAATTTATGATAACCATGAAATGTACCCTAAATTGTATAAGAGTCTACCAGTGGGGAACCTTCATTGCGATACGCATGACAGAATTCTGTGAAATTTAAAAACAGAAAATACAGTCAAGAAATAACTGAAATAGTGTAGCGTCCTTGAACAATCACATGTACTAATGGAGGGTGGCATGGTATTACCAAAAGTATAAATATTATCCGTACCCAGTTATGAACAGCTGTGATGCCCGAGTGGTTAAGACATTGGACTTGAGATCCAATGGGGTCTCCCCGCGCACGTTCGAACCCTGCTCGCAGCAACAGCATATGTTTTTACTAAAGAATAAAATAAGGAAGCGATTTTCCTTTTTGAATTTTGTTTCCTTGAAAATGGAGTCGAATCTTAAGTCTGTGAATTCTAACAGCCGAGTCAGCCATACTGTATCCCTATTTAAAACATGTTTTACGATTTGGCCTTGCCTTCTCGACTTTGAGACTAAATAACTGTTAGGTGCTTCTTTGATGTTTGTTTATATTAAGTCTGAGAAAGACCTCGAAGCGATATTCCCATGAACGAACAAAAACCGGCGCTAACTTTCCCTGCCTTGTTCTTTTGCGTCAATCGTTATCGGTCTTTCTCCATTTCTGAGTAGTTAAGGCGTTAGATTTGAAATTCAGTGGTGTCTACCCGCTAGTGTTTGAATTCCAGAAATATTTCAGTATTATCAAGAGGATGGGTAAACCCTGGTGCACTCAGTTATTCAAATGTTAAACGTCTTCAAATTCAATAACATTATTTAATAACAGATAAATGTGCAGCATGGACCAGACAGCACGTATCGGGAACTTAACCCTCGTCAGTGATCCTCAATCCAATCAACCATTAAAACAGAGACATGGCTGTACCCAATACTCATTGTATAAAATTAGATGCGCACATTATTGATGACAACAGCACTTTATCTCATTCCCATTTTCAGCATCAAACTGTTCTTCTCATGGACATTATCTTACACTCATTCAAAACTGTGTGTCGTAGAATCAGGAAACGTGGGTGTATTGAACGTGCATGTCTAAAACATGCTGAAAATGTATCTGTTCATAATTGATACTACTGAATTTGAAGACATTCAACATTTGTACCACTTGGTGAGTGTCACTGCTGGTGGACCAGGAGTCCCCCGAGGACACATGCTGCCAAGTTCGATAAATTTCGGTTGATCGTTTTCTTCAACGCATTTGAAAATTTCTGTTATCAAAATTTCTTGAAATTTCTAAAACGTGGGTCCTATAGCATCATATCCTTGTACGTCTTTCGGTACATTTTCGAACATAGTAACTTTCACACTCTTTGGCCATATAACATTGTTTAGATTGAGGATCACTGACGAGGGTTGAGTTTCCGAAACGTGCATGTCTGGTCCATGCTGAAAATTTATCTGTTCTTAAATGATGCTATTGAAATTGAAGACGTTTAACGCAACATCATGAAAATCACATCTTTTGTCTAATTCTCCCGATATCTGTTGTTTGTTTCGTCAATTTTCTCTTGTGGTTTCTGTGTCAAAGAATATACTCCTGATTCTTAGAAACCTTTGTCTCAAGTTTTAGTCATAGTTTTGATTGCAATATTATATTACGTCTTCATTTCATAGCATAATTTAAGTACATATTTTGCAGCATGGACCTGACATGCATGTTTCGGGTACTGATCTTCAATCAAAACAAGAAATACGGCCAAAGACTGAGAAAGTTATGTCCAAAAAATACCGAATGGCGTAGCAGGATGTGTGGAATATGATGCTTTATGATGAATTACAAACGTCTACTCTTCCAACTGGAAAATGACAGTTCCTTTTTCGATCGCTCCTTAGTTTGAAATGAAACGTTGTGTCTTCAATGATAAGCGTTTTCATGCTTTGATATTTCGGGATACCTTTGTTGTTGCTGCTGTCACTGTTGAAAGTTTTTAAAAAGTGGAAACTTGTTAAAAAGTTTCTTCCCTTTTTCTCTATCTTTCTGATCAGCTTTTGAACAGATGCAATACTCCCAGAATTTGATAAATTAATTCCATGCATGTCAGCTTTTCTGGTGTTTTGATGCTCCAATCATATACTTCCTCTGCCATCTTACGATCAACTTACATTTTGTGTATAAAGTATTCGGGAACCGAAATAAGGATTTGGATGACTCGGCATTTAGATTGTTTCAAGCTTTGTACTCCCTCGCTCAAAAAGAAACAGGAACAAATTAAAAAGTTGAAAATAATATTTCGTCTCCTTTTGTTATTTTTAAATAAATGTAATAAGTCTTAAAAAAAATAATTCGCTGCGAGCAGGGTTCGAACCTGCGCGGGGAGACCCCATTGGATTTCAAGTCCAACGCCTTAACCACTCGGCCATCACAGCTGTTAAATACGTTTTGAATATATCTTTTGTACTGGGCAAATTTAAATTCAGGTAGTATCGTTACGATATAGTCTAAGATTTTGAGCACCTTCGATAAGTATTGTCTACTGTACATTATACATTATTGTTATTCCTTGTCCGTAATTCTGACATACGATTTGCATCAATGGTTCGCATTCGATAGACAATAGCCAAATAAAAGGTAACAAAATGTCCGAACTTCTGTCAGACAAAAAATTCCAAAAAAATGTTCATATTGCAATTGATACTCTCTTTCTGTGATTGTCTGCTTTGTGTTTTTGCATTGGGTGTTTTGGGGTTTTGTTGTAGGTGCTGCAACCTGGTGTTGTTGGAGATCCCCTCCTTTGTTCTATTCCAGAGTGAGATAAAAGTTCAAGGACGTCGCCTTAGGGCAAACGACTTACTGAGAAACTACTGAACCAGGGGTTTTGCGTGGATGCGTGTTGTGGCTGTTTGTTTTGGGCTGTTCCCCTGTTTTTACTCCACCATGGGATATCCATCTCATTTTTAGATTCTTGTGGCTGACATACTGAAGGGGGTTTCATTAAATAAATGCTCGTTACTTTTATTTGTTCTTAAATGATGCTATTCAATTTGAAGACGTTTACATTCAATTACCCTTTGCTTTTAAAAGAATATGATTACTTAGCCTTGTTTATGTTTCGTATATCTTGATGTTGGTGGTGTAATCAAACTTGTTAAAGACATTTCTTTCATTTTCCATGTCCACCTGACCAGCTATTAGTTGACACTATAATCAATATTGTGGTGTTTGGAGGAAAGGTCTTTCAAAAAATTGTCGGAATTCCAATGGGGACTATTTGTGCCCCACTCCTTGTTAACTTTTTTCTTTACTCGTAAGAAACTGAATTCATTGAATCTTTGGTCTCTGAAGGGAAAAGATACGTAGCTTCTGACTTCAGCTTCACTTACAGATATATTGACGATGTGCTGTTCATCAACAATCCCAAATTCACAGATTACCTTAACAGAATTTATCCGTCGGACCTTGAAGTCACACTGCAGGGACAAATACATGTAATTCAGCATCATAATTAGAGATAATGCTGTCCTATGACAATTATGGTCACATGAACACCTCACTGTATGACAAACTTTTCTTTTCTGAGAAGCAACATCCCTTTATCGCCTGCTTAAGGCATGTTCATATCCCAACTGATACATTATGACGGAGCAAGAAGCAAATATACAGATTTCGTTCTGAGAGCTAGGCGTCTATCAGATAAGTTTATTTGTCAGGGATACGTCTGTGATCGACTAGCATCGTCACTTAGGAAGTTCTACGGTCGATACGGGGAACTTATACACTATGATGACCAATTGTCCGAAATGGTGGATGATATTCTGTCTTAGACCATTTGAACCATCCAACCACTGACTACTTGTATCTTCCAAAGTGGTACTAACCGGATATAATATTTCTGTGGAATTGTAGTGACGGGTGTTACATGCAAGCAGGAGATGCTGACTCTTCCTGGGCATCTGGTCTCACTCCTATATTAGGAGTTCGATTCTTTTCATGTGGTGGATATTTTTTTTGTTTGCTTTGGTTCCTGTTTTATCCTGATTTTTTAAAGCCTTCGGTTTGTGGTTTCCTGAATTGTCGATTTTGTTCCATGTATAAGGATATGGTCATTGTCCATATTTGTCATTGAATTGTATATTCAGAAATAATTTTAGGTCGCTGTGTGCGCATTTAATTAATTCTCCATGCTTACCAAAACAAAAATATGAAGAGCGAACTTCTAAACGTGACCTAAAATGTATGATAAAGAACCGTGATGCCTTTCATGAGATACTAGTAAAACGGTCAAGAGTTTTGCTGCTTTCAGTAATGTAGCTACCACGTATGCTTGTTTGCTAAGTCATCATTTTTGGTTATTTCCCTGAATAGGCACTAAATTCTAAGTTTTTTGTCTTTATAAAAGTACCAGAACACTCTTGAATGGATATATTTTCAGAAGGATCACTATTCCTTAAATCACAAAATTTGGCATTGTTCTTCATTTCCTTGAAGTCTTACTGATTCCCAATACCACTTGCACAATGAAAAGCATCCAATTAATTTTTCCCTAGATGGCTTCATATATTTCCTGGGTCCTTCCAAAAGCCTTTTTAGACCCACATATCCTCGCTATACATCTATAAAGTATGCAGTTAGGCTGTTAGATTAATCCTTTTGATAGTGAAATTAAAAAGATGGAAATGACGAAGAGTCCCTCACTTGATCCTAGTTAAATTTTTTAAAAATAAAAATTATCTACATACGCTGCGAGTAGGGTTCGAACGTACGCGGGGAGACCCCATTGGATTTCGAGTCCAACGCCTTAACCACTCGGCCATCACAGCTGTTAATGATTGGTTAAACCAGGTACATTAAAATTCAGATTATTTCGATACGTAGTCCATAATTTAGAGAAGGTTCAAAAAGGTCTAAATAGTATTTCTTACTCCTGTTGGAGCGTGCTACTCTACTTTTAGCAAGACATCTACTTTTTCACTTTTTTATTATTATCACATACAGAAAGATACACAGTTGTAGTTCTAACGACATATTTCATCCATACAGTCAGAATGTATTTTGGCAATTTTGATCTTAGGGCCATAGTACGACAGACTTTATAATTCAATTTATTTGAATTTCTTTAATATTAATCCGATGCCGATTGAATCGAGTCACATCGTCTGTAATAAATTTCGTTTTTACTTAGGACTCTCAGGAGAGTGTTCGTATAGATTGTGTTGTTCTTCGTGTTTCTATGACGATGTGTTATCGTTTCCGTCTGTTCGTCCGCTTTTTCTATTTACCTGAGAATGCGTTATCGCTTATGTCACTGTTTTGGATTTCTTCCCTATCTTTGGATTGTTTTTAAAAGTTTTCAAAAATTCGTATGCTTATGGATTCTGACATGGTCGCCATAGCATATGGATATAACCTAGAACAGTGCATGCGTTGTAGATATTTTTTCCATTTTCGTGCCTGAACATCGACGGTGGATGTGGCTAGCCAGAGAGGGGATGCTTATTCTTCCCGGACACCTGGTCTCATCTGTATCTTTCTTGGGGTCCGTCGATGCTCAATTTGGTGCTCTATTGTGAGTGTTGTTGAGATTGTCGTCAGGACATTCTTTATGTCTTTTTACTTCCGATTTTGGGCTTTGCCTTTGACTTTCATTCACTGATTCAATTCGATTTTGAGAAGGTCATGGGTCCTGCCTAGTGTTCGTCATTCCTTGCTTGTGCTGATATTTCAACCAATTGTCATCATTTAAGAACAGATTAATTTGCAGCATGGACCAGACATGCACGTTTCAGGTACTTCACTCTCGTCAGTGATCCTCCATCTAAACAATGTGATATGACCAAAGAGTGTAAAAATTATTGTCCAAAAAGGTACCGAAAAATGTAGCAGGATGGGTGGGATAGATGATACAGGACCCACATTTGAGAATTTTCAAGATTTTTTGTAAACAGAAATTTTCAAATGCGTTTGCAGAAACGACCAATCGAAATTGATCGAACTTTGCTGCATGTGCCCTCGGGGAATCCTGGTCCATCAGCAGTGACACTCACCAAGTGGTACAAATGTTTTACGTCTTCAAATGTTTAACGTCTTCAAATTCATTAGCATCATTTAGAGCAGATAAATTTACAGCATGGACCAGACATGCAAGTTTCGGGTAAATTCATCTGACATGATTGTTACAGAGAGGATATCCAACTGAGGGACAATTATGCAAATAAGTTAAAATGCTGTCACTTTAAAAAGTAGCAACTCTTGTTCGATGTCGATTTACACATCCTAGTAGAGCTTTACCAATAAGAGACAGTTGTCACCGTAGGAGCTCCATTCACACGAAAACCCGACGAAAAGTCAAAACTCGAGGGATCGTATCAAGGCCAACGATAGTCTGAATTTGTAATATTCAATGAAACGTGATCAAACAATAAAAGCATTGAGTTGTAATATACTTAATGTTACAACAACTACATTCTTAAAACTTGCACTCTGACTGACTGTGACGACGGGACTCCATGACGGGCCCTGTCCAAACCTCTTTAGAGAAGACAGGGCCCCGACCACCTGTCCTCTCTGAATGTCAGTGGGACTCCTCGGGTGATAACATACATGAGCTAGCGGCGGCAGAGCACGGATTGTATTACGTGCGCCCTCTTTTTATATCCATTTAGATATTCATCTGTGTTGCTTGGGTCCCTGCGTTTTGCGGTCTTGTTTGTGTGTGGTCATCTGACAGTGAGGAGGTTGTTTTACACCACAATTGTACGTTCTTCGAGACCTCTGGGTAATCGGAAAAGTGGGAGGGTTGTGCGCACGTAATCCAGGATAACCATACCTTCTGCTATTTCCGTGGCAGATGGCCGTCCTAAGTCGGCACCGGTTGCCCATTTGTCTCGTTGGTTTATGTGTAGTCCTTTGTGTTTGATCTTTCTGTGCTGTGCGTTGACGTTCCTTGTCCCTTACGCGTCTCTTCGTGCTTGTCTGCTTTGTGTTTTTGCATTGGGTGTTTTGGGATTTTGCTGTGGGTGCTACAACCTGGTGTTGTTGGAGATCCCCTCCTTTGTGTTATGTATTTACAATTCAATGACTACAATTTCTGAACCGATTTCTTTAAGATATACACGGTCCCGAGTATCAGCGAGTTATATTTTAGTTTCGTATGAACACGTTCTTCATTGACCACCATCGACTCTTCTTGGTAAAGCTCCTATGGACGTTGTCGTTCAACTTTACATTGTTAAATGTAGAAAGTCGAATGAGTCATATCCAGGTATTCCACAGGTTCCAATCCTGTTGAATTAGCTATAACCTAATTATACAATCAGATTTCAACATTTCGTCATAACTAACATAGAGATAGAGGTTCCTATCTTCAAAATTATCTTCTGTTATACCCATTTCTAAACAATCCAATGTCCATGTTATTTCAACAAAACATCTCAAATCAACCCTTTCAATCAATCTTAAAACGGTCTATGTTGAATTGCAGCACCTTAAGATGTTCGGATTAAATCAATTACCGGTAAGTCATTGGTTCGAGTGTCTTATGCTTACTCCTCCCGGGCACCTGGTCCCACCTCTAGCTTGCTAGGGGTCCGTCGATGCTTAATTTTGTGCTCTATTGTGAGTGCTGTTGAGATTATCGTCAGGATCTTCTTTAACTCATTTATGTACCGTGGATATGATCCTGCTGTCATCAAAAGGACACTCGTCATTGTACTTGATCAATCTGCAGCCTTGAAACACCTGAGCATTCTTCAGATTTTCACTCGTAATGACTGTGACGACGGGACTCCATGACGGGCCCTGTCCAAACCGATTTACAGAAGACAGGGCCCCGACCACCTGACCTCCCTTAAAGTCGGTCTGACTCATTGGGTGATGACATACATAAGCTCGCTCTAGCTGGCAACGCACGGACTGTTTTTCGTATGCCCTTTGTTTGTTGTTGTTTTTTAATTCATTTACAAATGCATCTGTATGTTGCTTGGGAACCTGTCTTGTTTGTGTGGTCATCTTACAATGAGAAGATTATTATGCGTACTTCTCGACCTCTTGGTACCGGAAAAGTGGAAGGGTTGTGCGCATGGAATCAGGGTAACCACACCATTTGCTATTAACGTTGCAGATGGCCTTCCTAAGTCGGTCGGATTGCCCATTGGTCTAGTTGGTTTATAGTTAGTCTTTTGTGTTAAATGTCCTGGTGGGTTTTCATTGTCCCTTTGCGTCCATATCTATTAATGTCTTCTCTGTGTTTTCCCGGTGTGTTTTGCTGTTGGTTCTGCAACTGGGTCTCGTTGGAGATCCTCACCTTTATCCGGAACATCTCTCAAGATTCTACAGATATCTAGTTTGTAAGATTTATCAAAAATTTACTTGCTGTTCCATTTTCCTCCTATTTCAAAAATTTACGCTGCGAGCAGGGTTCGAACCTGCGCGGGGAGACCCCATTGGATTTCAAGTCCAACGCCTTAACCACTCGGCCATCACAGCTTTTTTAATAAAGGTATTTGGTATTTAAAAGCATGACAAGTTTAAATTCAATTCATTTCAGTACGAAGTCTGTGAATTTGAGTTCCTTCGACTACAACTTGAGAAGATTGAAAACAGTGCCCACTCTTTTAGCAAATCCGTCCTCTTATTTAATTTCAACCAATTTTTCTCCGGTTTAAGCATCTGACATGCACATCACAGTTAGCATATCCAACCAAGAGAATCTAATACAAATAAGGGAAAGGAGGGAATATCCGACGAGACTCGGTTGCAGCACCCACAGCAAATCACCGACGCAAACCCAAGGGAATAAACAGAGTATTATGCCCGGGTTAGCGCAGTGGAAGCGCGCTCGCTTCTCACCCCCTAGGGTGCTCTATTTCGTGCTCTACTCGTCGCCTTTTTGTCTCATTGTCAGAGTAAGCTTTATTGTTTAAGTTTTCAGTCAATTTTAAGGTTTCTCGATTATTTCTTTTGTATAAATAAAAACAAAATCAGCTTTAAACAGAACTGAATATTCTCAGACATCTAAGTCTAACTAAATTCAATATACAAATTATGGAGCTCGCGTCCCATCCAATCAAAATGAAACCAAAAGAAAGAGTAAAATCCTTACCGACAAATCTATCCATACGACGTAGATCTGTGTAAAATGGTTTTAAGTTTAATGCATGATCCCCTCCTTTTAGTTAGATTATGAAATTTAGAAAATTATTCCTGACAGTACAAGATTGAAATGAGTAAAAAAGATCTCAAAATGACAATGATGGCACATGTTTGGATGATCAACCCTCTATTATACCAAAAATGTTTTCGCTGCGAGCAGGGTTCGAACCTGCGCGGGGAGACCCCATTGGATTTCAAGTCCAACGCCTTAACCACTCGGCCATCACAGCTGTGAAACCATTTATTAAAGGTGTTTAACATTGGCCAATTATAATGACAAATATGGATAATGACCATATCACTGTATACAACACAAAATCAGAAACCGAAGGCATATCTATCGATACGAAAGGTATTACCAACTGTTTTAGCATTTATATTTTAACCTATCATTTCAACGACTCAAACATCGAAGAGGTCCCGGATATCCAACTAAGATATCTTTATGCAAACAAGTAAAATGATGTCACTTCCGTATTATTAATATAAACACTTCCGTACTATTAATATAAACACTTATTTCTTGTTGCAGTGTGGAGCAGTTAAAACCGTTCCCCTTGACTTGATGTTTCTTAAGTATATTAATTACTTCTTTCCAACTCTGTCGCCTTAAAACAGCTTTGTTTTGGTCCTTATCAATTTGAAATCATATATACTTCTTGCTATTTCGGAAACTTGTCATTTCTTCGAAAAATATCATCGAAATTAAAGGGGGCTAACATTTGAGCACCATCCCTCCAATGCTATTTTGAACATAGGTTTAATCTGGATATTTTACTGAATCGATCCTACAGGTAATTTGGAGCAGCGCACTCTCTGTAAAGTAAATGCAGAAATTTAAATTCTAAAGATAAAACCAGAGGGCGCTGGTGAAATTAATTTGGGTGGCGTATGAAAAGCACTGGCTGGAAGCATCACTAATGAGAACACGTGTCTGGTGCATAAAAAATTTGTTTGAAATTTCTTCAAGAAGGTATAGAGTTCGAAACACCTCCGTGTTATGGAGTAGCAACTCTGAGTCTGGTCGGGACCTAGTACATGAAGTGTGGGGGTGGATGTACTCATTAATATACACTAATTATTCTAATTATGCTAGCTGCAGGGTTTGTTGTTGCAACTTTAATTCCCATGCAAAGAATTCATATTTTCTTTATGTTTAACTTTTAGACTTGCTGTTTCCATTTGAATTCTCGTCTTGATTCTTGCTGTGGCTTTCTTTTCTTGCCTTTATGTATGTTCAACTCATTGCCTCTGTTTTGCTCGTCGTAATATTAAGCTCAGTTGTTGAAGTTTTCCTTCAACCTTGCATTGTTCGTAAAGCCCCTGTCACATCTACACATTCTGGCATGGCGTTTGCACTACGACCGCCAAAATTGTACGAAACGTGGCATGAACGTAGTAAAGACGCGGGGGACGTAGTAAAAACTCGCCGATACGTATTGAAATCGTAGTAAGGACTCCGGCGAACGTTCCGGTACGCCGAGCCACCAAGACCGTTTTGAACTGTTCACAACAGTCGTAGAGAGGACGCGCTGATGACAGAACGTGTTAAGGACTACTTGCGAACGTAATGAGAACTTCATTGACGTATTAGAAACGGGTCGCAGTACGGACTGCTAAAACTTTAACATATAATCATATGGAGATTGTCACGTGTCTGGCGTCCTTACCACGTTCTCGGATTTATGGCCCGAAAAAGTCAAAATAGACCTCCTCCAAGCAATTTATCCCTTGAACGTGTCATGATCGTAGCATGAACGCAGCGAGGAGTTCGAGAACGTAGAGTAAACACTGTACTGTCGTAACTAGACGCCGTCGTCGTAGTGCGAACTTGACTAAAGTATTAAAGACGGGAAGGACTCACCACTAACGTGTTACGGACGCTAATGGTAGTGTTGCGCACGTATTGGAGTTGTCAATCATTCTTTGACCTTCCGGGTGAAAAATGCCACGTTCATGAACAATTTTGAGGACTTCAAGGACGTAGTAAGAACGTCTCGAGAGAACGTGCATGTGTGACAGGGGCTTTAAGGGTTTTCCGATCAATTATAATATTGGCCACAACTAAATATTCTCAGATTCTCGTCAAATTCAAATTCAATCTTGCATCGTTCGAAAATGGTTCTCAGTCGTTATGTTCCTATGATACAACTAAACATTTTCAGAATTCTAAGTCTTGTCAAATTCAATATTGAAAAAGTTTTCAGTCTTCAATGAGATAAAGGAGATCCTGACGACAATCTCAACAGTACTCACAATAGAGCACCAAATTGAAAATTGATGCCCCGTCCCATCCAATCCAAATTACACCAAACGGAGGAATAAAATCCTTCAAGGGGATATACCAGTTTATCCATACGAAGTTAAATGATGCTACCTTTAATTCTAGCCGCGGAAACGGCCAACGACACTTGGTTGGTTTGGGTGTGTTGACCGCGGGCATTTAGGTTTGATAAATTAGAAACCGAAGTTTAGGATATGCCCGGCACGAATCGACAAATTTACCAGGGGATTACTAAAGATGTATCCCTCAAATAAAGCAAATCTAAACGATCGGCAATCATATTTTACCTTGTTAAGCTTTACTATTAATGATACGGTCGGAATTCTACTTGCCTCCGCTTCCTCTCTTCGAATGCAGGCGCCATGATGTAAGTTTACACTCATGCGTCAGGTCAAACACATGACACCGGGAGGTTGTTTCCTTAACAACGTCCCTACAAATGGATCGAGGTATCACATGTTTGATTCTAGATCTACTCATTTAACTTTGTATAAAATAATAGCATCGAACGTGCATGTCGGGCCGATGCTGCAAATTTATATACTATTAAATGATGCTTTTGATTCTGAAGACATTTATCCGCTGGTGGGCCAGGATGTAGCCAAGTTCGATCAACTTCGTTAGATGGTCTCTTCAACGCATTCGAAAATTATGTTATCACAATTTCTTGAAATTTCAAAAGCGTTGGTCCTGTAGCATCATATCCCACCCATCTTTCTTTCAGTACATTTTGGACAATAACCTTCACACTCTTTGGCCGTATTACAATGTTTAGGTTGAGGTTCACTGACGAGGGTCAAGTACCCGAAACGTGCATGTCTGCTCCATGCTGCAAATTTATCTGTTCTCAAATGTACTATTAAATTTGAAGACGTTTAAAATTGAAAGTAAAGTATGTTTTCATCATAGCACCATCTCTTCAAAGTTCTTTGGACATTGATTTAATTTAATTATGCTACTTATTAATCGACCCTACGGGGAATTTGGAGCCGCGTGCTCTTTTACAAAAAAGATACTCAAAATTAAAACAAAAGAAGTTTTTGTAACAAGGTAGTATGTTCGTAACATTTTATAAGAAATACGAACTTCCTCAGTGACAATGAGTAAAAATGGGTCCCCAACTGACAATTATTGTATATACAACTCCGTTGTGATACAAATTGTACCGTGAATTCATTGGTTTGTGGCAAGGGGGACAATTTCCTCCCTTTTTATTCCAAAAAGTATTCGCTGCGAGCAGGGTTCGAACCTGCGCGGGGAGACCCCATTGGATTTCAAGTCCAACGCCTTAACCACTCGGCCAAAAAAGGGGGATAAAGGACTGCTAGGAGGGGGAAAAAGGGGAAAAGAGGGGGGGGAAAGGGGGGAAAAGGGAGAAAAGGAGGAGAAAAAGAGTAAAAATGAAATTTTTCTTCCATTTTTGACACATTTTCCGCAATTTTTGGCAATTTTTGCTCACTTTCTAGCAATTTTCATATTTTTCTCCCTTTCCAACATTGAAAACAGAAAATAAATCATTTTTCTACATTTGTTTGGCAATTTTCTGTAATCCTGGGCTATTTTTCTGCTTACATTCACAATTTTTGGTCATTTTCTTGCAATTTTTCTCCTCCTGCAGCCTCGAAAATAGTTAAAATGACATTTTCCTACATTTTTTTAGAAATTTTTCTGCATTTTTTGGCATGTCCTTGCACTTTTCAGATTTTTTCTCATCTTGCATTGCTTTTGGAAATTTTGTCCTCTTAATGCATCCCAAAAGTTTTTGTTTCTGATGCATTTTTACAGAAATCGGACCTTTGTGCAATTTTTTGCATTTTTAGGGAAAATTTTGTGGCAGTACTTTGTAATTTTCAGGTTTTTTTTCTCTTCTTGCAGTTTTTTGGAAATTTGCATTCCAAAATACTTTCTTCATAATGTTTCTGATGCATTTTTACAGAAATTAGACCTTGGAAATCCTCTAATTACAGCCAGAAGAAATCATCTCCTAATGTGTTGCTCACAGTATATGAATATTGCTTTAAACACTTAAAGTACTATAATGAGTACGACAATGACAGACTCTGTGCCCTTTACATAGTGAAATAATGTCATCCGCACTAGCTCTGTATTACTACCAAACTGATGAACAGGCGGATGTTGGAGAAAGTGATCTGAAATGCTGCTTTGCTATGTACAGGGAACCGAAAAATGTGTGACTTGCTATGGAATTGACAACTGATGCATTTTAAGAATAGAACATCAATCAACTTTATTTTCACATTATCCAGTATCACCGTGGGGTATCACGTGATACACAAATGATATCTTCTACAGGAATCCCCTTTGATAAAACCAAGTTAATACTGTCTAAATCTACTTAATATGAATTTAATTTAGGCCTATCATATGGTCATTATTACTAATTATATGATGGTAATTTATTCTGGTCAAGAATAAACGTGTATTCAGAGAACACTTAAACAGAATTTTTTCAATGCTCGCCTCCTGTTATGATAATGGTGCAAGGACTGCAGATACAAAATTTTCTGTTTAAGTGTTTTCCAAATATACGTCTATTCTTGACCAGAATAAATTACCATCATATAATTTATAATAATGACCATATCATAGGCCTAAAATAAATTCATATAAAGTAGATTAGACAGTATTTAATTGGTTCAACCAAAGGGGATTCCTGTTGAACATATCATTTGTGTATCATGTGATATCCCACAGTGAATATATGAACAAACACTGATTCAACAGTAACAATTATTACTCATACAGTAAACACAAAAAGACAATACTAAGGACAATGATTTATGTTTTAAAAGACTAAACAGTAAAGTGTGTGAATAAAAGTTGCATATTGAAGTAAAAATCTTCCCTACAATGACAAAACTGTAATTTAATAGATGTCTTTTTGAAATATTTTAAAGAAAATTCATCAACTTGCATTGCTACTTAAGAAAGGACATGAACATGCTATTTATATTCTCTTTATCTTATGTTTGAATTTAAAAAGTTAAGATAGAAAAATGAGTTCTCAAAAGTTCATCAAAAGTTCTTAAAATGTGGTAGGAAAAACTCTTCATATAAAAAAAAGTTGGTTAAAGCTCTTGGTATAATAAACATTGCATAAAACATGTTCATATAAAAGTTGAATAATGCAAAACATGTTCATATAACAGTTGAATAATGCCCAGAACAAAGGTCCAAAGTGTCCACATGTTCATATAAAAAAATTGCAAACAACATGTTTATAAAATAACATGTCCATATCTTCACATGATTTAAGTTCCATATGTACATACATGTATAAAAAAAGCAAACAACATGTTCATAACATAGAATTTCCACATGCATGCATGTTCATATCAAATGATTTTTATCAAGCCCAAAACACTATAAGAGTAAAACTGTTCATATCATATAAGTTTCCTAAATTGATAAGGTCACTGGCGCCCTCTAGATACTGAGTATTAAGACTTGAGAATTCTCAACAATGTAAAACAAACATCACTCAATATGCAAGATTGTCCATGTTGGCGTCACAAATATTTTTGACAATTACAAACTGAAAAATTGATGAATTATACTGCTCATTACCAGCAACAATTTTCGGACAGTGAATCTCAACTTAACGAGGCTTTGTACAACTAGAAAACTTTGATGACGGTGAACTTCCAATTTCTTTTTTTTACAATGATATTTAAAGTACAACAAATAAACAACATGAATTTAATTAATATCTCTTGTGCAGAAATATGAAAAATTTGAGAAAAATCATTATTTTGCAGTAAAACCCCATAATATCTCATTGTAAATATGCCATTATCTTTGAGATGACCCCTACATAATACTGACGGTCAACTTCTATTTTCTTTCCCATAAAATTAATTTTATAATACTGCAATTATATGATCCGAATTTAGTCAAAATACCTTGGGTAGAAGTTCATCATTTTCTAATTAGACACAGCCTCGTTAAGTTCTCAACAATGTAAAAACAAACATCATGCAATATGTTAAATTGTCCAGTGAGATTTACAAAAACTGCTGAAATCATAATTGAAAAATGCTAAAATAATACATTTCATTTCCATGTAGTGAATTTGTAAACAGAGTGTCACAGAGTTCTAATGCAAAATGTTCTGTTTCCACTCCTCAAGGGTCATATCCATTGCGGGACAGTACCAGCGACCTCTTATTTGAGAGTGGCCTGTTGCTGTGCATTTCTGTTTTTGGCACATGTTGCAGAGATAGCGGTATTGGCTTATTTTGGTTTTACGTTTCTTGGGTTGCAGGCCCATCATTGCTCTTTCTGCATCCTCCTCATCAGCTTTGCGATGCCGCCATTGACGTTGTCGAGAATTTAAATCATGCGTGACAGAAACAGGATTTCCTGAGGGTTGATATGAAGATTCTTGATTTGTGACTGGTGGGTAGGGAAATGGATAAAATTGTGGAAAACCAAACGGTGGAGATTGTTGAAAATTCATTGGTCAAGGAAATGCACCAGGATACATTGGAACGGCCGGATACCTTGGCACCTGTGGTGCTGGAGGGTGATGAGGTCGATGATCAGTACCTGTTAATTTAGCTGCAGGTTTCTTGCGAGGGCGCTTTGTTATTTCTCCTTCCCTGTTCTCTGGCTCATTGAACTGAAGTGTTTCATGTTGCTGCTTTGGTGTTTCTTTGGGCTTAGATCTTGGTTTTGGCAATGGCGTTTGTGAAGTAGTAACACTTTCAATGAGGTCTGTACCCTGCAGAAGGGCAGTTCTGTCTTGTCTTTTTTGTCGTCTGTTTAGCCTAAAAGAATATAATTTAGTGTCATAAGTGATAATACATGTACTATAACAATCAACAAAATGAAGTGCTCTATCACAGGATTACAGAATATAACAGTATATTCATGAAATATTACAAACATTAGATGTTATTGTATGAATGTAAAGTCTGCCCATCACTGATTGGTTGAAAATATATTTCATGTAAATCAGAGAGTACCTATTAAAGACACTATCAAGCTGATCTTATTTCATAATCATACAATAAAACAATTACCTTGTGTGAGGTAAATTTAGCAGTATAGCAGCCTTCAGCATGTTATTTCCCTCTGCCTGCGGCCTTTGTGAATAACATAATATTCGTGTTGCAATACTGCTATATCTACCTCACATATGATAATTAATTGTGTAATAACATATACATGTAAATAAGAGTATCTATAAAAATCATTTACTACAGCAAAGTCATCTCTATATTACCATGCCTCTGCATTTCTAGCATCATAACAAATTCAGATATTTTTTCTACAGTATATTCTGAAAATGATTACCAGGCGGACACAGTCGTGTTGTTCACTGTCACTAACACAATATTTGTTTGGTCCTGGATTATAGGATTGTCAGCCAAGAGTTGTTGTAAAGCGGTGTACTTTTCCACGATGGCCTGTGGTATTGGCAGCGTTTTCCCAGTCCTATCTTTTGGTCTGTTTCTTCCGACGTTGAAAAATTTTTGCAGTTGAAGACAAACGCATTCAGATAATCTGTTTGTTGATGGACTTTGGGCTGCTTGGCCATGAGTCATAAACAACCTAAAATTTAAAAATTATTGTAAATTATTAAGCATAGACTAAAGATAAAACATACATGTAGGTTGGTAATTAAACCGTAAGTTTTAATTTTGATATCTTAGATACATGTATAATGATGGCTACTCAATAATGAAATGATTAATAGCAATTGGAATTATCTGTAAAATCTACATTATCTCCATGTATGGGATTATAACATGAGTTGAGATTTTCTCCCTATATGTACATGTACATGATGTACTATAGATCTCATGGTCTGGTGTAAACTTCCAGTCCACTGAGCTCCGCCCATTGTCGTCTGCAGAACAATGTTAGAATAGGAGTAACAACTAGCTAGCCATGGTTTGTTGTCTAAGTAATTCCTCAAGTTGCATGACCTAATCAAATTAGGTGATAATTTGATGGTTCATGCGACACAGAGAATTACTTGCCATCAAACCACTACTAGCTAGTTGTTATTTCTTAAATACGTACCGCTCAGAGGCCTGCACTCCAGGAGATCCGCCTTCACGTTTCCGGGAAGCCCTCCATGGACCTGGTAGTGTATTCCTCTTTGTTTTCAAGGAGTATTTTGTTGGTGATTTGTCATAGTCATTGAGTTTGGTGTAGAGGGCGACAATTTTTTCCACTTCTGATGTTGACAGAGCTGTGGAGTATTCGGTGTCAATTTTTACCAGAAATGCAGCTAGGGCATCCACTCTATCCCATCCTGGATAACCCAAATTGTCGACACAAGTATCCTAAAAAATATGAGGAATATTGTTAGGACCGATGGAAGACTATACTTTTTAAATGTTTTTCCTTTTACATGTATCATATACAGAATGGATTAATTATCAAATGTCCGACATTTTGAACTAACACGCATTATAATTTAATATTCAAATGGCACGTCAAAGCATTATCTCGATGTCATAATATAAAGGCTTGCCGATCAATTTATTAATTTTTTTATATACCTCTTGTTCAGTACTGGCAATAATTTCTCTGTTTGGACTGGAAGGCCGACTTGCTGGTGGGCTGCCTGATGGAGGACTTTCAGCTTCATCATATGCTTCAGTGTCTCGCTCTGTTTCTGTGGTCATGTGGGACACCATATGAATCACCATTTCTCCTGTATTCAGTGCCACACCACATACATCGCATTGGCTAATGTGAATAGGAACATCTGATTGGCCTGGATCATAATATAATCATAATAATACATGTACAATATTCACATAGCAATTTGAATATACATGTACATGTACATGTATATAGGCATCCCTTTATGACATGGGCTCATATAATATTTGTATTTTCCATTCTGTACACATAAAACTTCAATCACCTGTTAAACAGCACCTTCTCTTACATTAATGTTAAATGCATGTTATATAAAAGTTTCTTCAAGTACATTATCCAAAAATATTTGTACTCCTGAAAAGATCAACATGTGGCCATTTCGATGGATTTTATTAGACCTTCTTCATATTAACGTTAGACTTGCATTTTAGACACGCCAAGACCCGACATAACAAATTTTGATGCTATTTCTAATGGTGAGGTCATAATTCAGATACGACGTTAAAAGTTACCTCAAATGTTGTCATGTCGGGTCTTAGGATGTGTAAAATACAAGTCAACTGCGGTAATGTGAAAATCGTCTATTGGACTAGAAATCTACAATGTATGTGGATTATAAAAGAAATTTTTATGCATACCAGAAATTTGTCTTTCTATATCCTCTGCCATGCTGATTGTCTGGTCTTCCATGAAAGTTTCCTCTTTGGCTTCCTCCGCATTGACATCCGGCAGCACCTGGCCATTGTCATTATCCATCATTATTTTTTGGGAGGGCCGCAAATCACCTTTCCCAGACTGTGCCAGCAGATAGTCAACAGCAATAAGTTCATCTAAAATCAGAAAATGAAATATAACTTGAACATGTTGAATATATTTCATGAGCGAAATAATTACTATCCCCTCCCAACTCTGTTGCGGAGGGGATATAGCATCGCTTCCGTGTGTGTGAGGCATAGAAGACAGAGTAATGATCATAGAAACATCAAACCTTCCACAAATGTTCCCATGGAGAGAGGATGAACCCTATTGATTTTCAAGTGAGTTAAAGAAGATCCTGACGATAACTCAACAGCAATCACAATAGAGCACACACCTGGGTCAAAGGTCAAGGTCACTGTTGACTTGGGCTTAAAATTATTTTGTTCAGTAATATAGAACATGCAATTGCAAGAGGATGCTATGCTTGTGTTTCCTTCATTTTGAAAGTGAATTACTTACATGTATTGATAAAGATGAGATACATGCATTAATTTGATAATAAGTATAATACTGGTGACAAGCATGAAAATTACACAAAAAGATAGTAAAATGCCATCATTATATTTCATAAAACTAGAGAAATTATCTTTCATAAAACTTCAGAAATTCTATCTATATAGCTTTTCAATTCATTATTCCATAAATTAATTACCAGTAGATTTTCCAGGTGGTTCAAACTCTGGAAGCAGGCGGACAGACAATACTTTCTTGCTTAGATTATTTATTGCAGACATGAGTCTTACGTCATACATCCTGGTCTGGGATGATGACTCGAGGTCCACTGCATCTTTTCCTCTATTGAGGTTCCATCTGCTCCCACCCTCCAACATATACATTTGCATGTGCACTGCATTAGCATTCCAACCTAAAAGAAGTTCATTCTATTTACAATGTATATTCATAGACCGTAATTGATATCCTACATTTTAATTAAGCTCACATAAACAAAGCTTGCCAGCTATTGCTGTTTTAACTCAATCAAATTTTCAGAGAGATGCATGAAAAATTATTTTGCTTACAGTTTTATTCCACAATAAAACTTTACGCATGTTTTCTTTGATAGATTTATCATGTTTATTCAGAAAAAAGAAATGTATGGTCATTTTTGAATAGCTATTTTTGAATGATATTATTACCTGGAACAAATGTACATTGGTGCCTATGAAAGGATTCCAAGGAAGAGGATCCCCTGGCACATTTGAGCACATTCAAGATCTTCCCACCTTTTTCCACTCTGCCTATAATTGTGTAGAGGTCAACATCTGGAGGATCTTGAATGCACTTAAGATGCCTCTCCTGAACAGCCCATACACGAGTCATGCTCTCTGCATTTATCAAACGGAGACCAGCAGAGTCTGTTCGGTCCCACAAGTCCTCCAACAGTTTGTTGATCAGCTCCTTCATGTCTTTCTCATCCCTCGTACGTCTACGACAATGCCTTGCTAATTCCGAAGAAGTGATGGCAGCAGTCACTTGCTTCTCGGATGGGGTCATACCATGGTGTTTCACCTTTAATTCTCCCTTCTTTGCTTCTCTTAACAAGGCATAGTCCTGATGGTCCCAAATAAATATACAACTGCTTAATTTGGAGCAGAATGTGCCATACAAGGGATGATGTTCTGTTGTAAGGCCTCGTGTAAACCTCCGCATGAAGTGGAATATGTCGAGGCGCACTTTACATGTCCAAGGCTGAAACCATTGAAGGACTGGAGATTTTCCTGTATAAAATGCAAAGAAACATATAGACCTTTTTCACAATAAGATGTGTTTGGATCATTTCTTCTTTTCATATAGCATTTTATCTATCTGTAACAATAAAATTATGTCACACACTACCAAAGACTTCCATGTAGTGACTTCAGTTTTATGATATAAGTGTGTAAAAATAGAAGTAGTTTTTTCTCCAGAAAAGATCTATTATATAGGAAATAATTCCAAGGAATGCATGTGTCTCCTGCGAAACATAGCGAGACTCAGAAATCACTTTTATAGGGTGTGACATCCAAGTGTGACAGATGGACGGACAAAGTGATCCCTAAGTGTCACTATGCTTCGCAGGACACACAAAATTAGTGTCTTAATTTGTGTTTTGTTACAGGCATGCAACACACAGCAAGTGCACTTATTGTACATGTAATGCGCGTTAGCGCATTTCATGGGATAAATGCAATTTGCTGTGTGTTGCATATCTGTAACAAAACACAAATTATAACAAAATACAAATTATGACAGTTATTCTATATATATGCAATGCAATTGTCAGTTTTATTTTTTTTTTCCTAAATCACGTTTTTCCATGTAAAACCAAGGTCATGAGGCTTTAGTTGGCAGATTAGAATAGCCGTAATTGCATGTTTCTGTAGAGTTAATGAATTGTGACATAACGAGTGTTTCATGCAGAAATACAACATGTTCCTTTAAATAGTTTGATCTCAGGAAATTACATTGGTAAAGCATATATAAAATAATTGATGTCAATATTGAGGAGCTGATTAAACTTTTCCTTTTTTTGTCATACAAATTTTCCATGGGAGTTAACTTCAGAACAATTGAAGGTGAAGTAATTTGTCTTCTCTAATTCTGTCAATACCTGACTGGGTACAGCAACAGTCTCGGTCAACATAAATCACTTGTGGTGCTGGTTCTTTCGCTTCTCGATAACGAGTGACAATTCCTTGGCACAAAGCATCAAGAGCTGGCCCTTCACCTGTTGTTAAGACAGAATTGAGGACTTGTCCATGTTCATTGGCAATGTTTGTCATCCATGAGGCTGTCTCTTTAAAATCACCAGCTAGTTTCTTTGTGATCTGAAACAAATTTCATAGTTTGTGACTGCAAAGTTGATCAGTAACATATGTATCATTTTTTATCATACTAAAGAAACTTAAAAACACATGTAAATGCATTAACTTTTGTGATTTATTTATAATATTTGAGCATAAAACATTTTATTCCTGTATCAAAAGTTGTTAACATGTTATTAAGGTATTAGACCCCTAATCCAAATCCCTGAGATAAGAAATTTCATTCTCTTCAAAAAGAATGCTACTCATACTTTTCTAGCTAAATTTAGGGATTACACTTCTCACACAGTGACCTACTCTCAGGAAATTATGAAAATGTGCATAAATTTTGACTTCAAGTACTCCATAAGGGTGCGGGATCCTTAAACGTGTGCATATTGATAAAATAAATCTTCTATAAATTATCATAGTTTAACCTAAACTGAAAGGCAGGACAACATATTCTCTATTCCGCTATCTTGATGCTAATACAAAAAAGCTAAATTTAGAATAGGTTGACCTGCCTTTCGGTTCAAGTTAACCATAGCATTTTGATAAAAATGTGTAATATGTACATGGTCCTTGATCATCTAAAAGACCTGAAATCCTTTCAGGGTACTTAAACTATGCAAACCTTTTTCGTTGAATCAAGCTTCAAAATTCTGCCATATGTGCTGGTTATTGTAGCTGTCATCTCCTCTGCGTGACCTAGAATTTCATTTGTGTGCGCAGTTTGGAACCATTGAGCCAAAGGTAGTGGACGAAACAGGGGAGGTTTCTTGTAACAGACTGTAGGTGCACCAGTTAGCAAATTACCCTTCTTATGCAATTCACAGTCTGACAGATACTGGATGCATCTTTTTCCCCATTCCTCACTGTGTAATTCATGTAGAGCTTGCTGAATGTATGAGGAGCTATTTCCCTGTGTTCTGGGCTTCATCAAAGTTACACATTTTCTATCCAGGGCTCCATTCTTTGTAAGGACAGCAGGAAAAATGTACCTATGTCCTGGATCCAACTGTTTCAGTATATCTGGATTCCATGGACACTGAGGGAGTTTACATCGATTGCAACGGGGGTAATCTGCTCCCACAAGATAATACCTTGAATCCAAGTCAACAACCTCTCTTACTATTGGATAAATTCCACTGTGAGACAATAGCATACCACAAGATGGGCATTTCAGTGGGATCTGCCACATCCTCATTGGAGCCCAAAGGAACATTTTCTGTCTGAAGTAATTAAGAGGGTCAGGAGAAGAAACTGAAGAAGGTGGTTTTGGTGGGAAGTACCAGTTCTGATCTGGAAGTGTATCCTTCAGTTGTCCATTGCTGTTATATAGGCATTGTGCTATCCACGACTGGTCACCAGGAGGTAGGTTTTTCTTAAATTTAGTCGGCAGAAAAGTCTCCCATTCTGTCTGTCGAAATACGGTGGGAGTCCTTGTTAGCTGAGGTGAAGACGTAGTGGGTGAAAAGGATGACTGTGGAGAAGATGAGATAGACCTTGCTGCTGAAGATGAGGGTTCAGAAGTTGGCCTTGCTGATGAAGAGAAGACTTCCAAGGCTGGCTTTTTTGTGGAACAGGTGGATACAGAGGCAGACCTGGGAGCAGAGGAAGAGACTTTTACTCGAGGTGAAGATGGAGCAGGTGATAACGATGCCTCAGAGGTTGGCCTTGTCGATGAAGAGTCGACTTCTAAGGTTGACTTTGCTTTGGAACAGGTTGCTATGGATGCTGACCTTGTAGAAGAGGAAGAGGCTTCTGTAATTGGCCTTGCATGTTTGTCAAGGAGATGCTTATGAAAGTCATCAATAGCTATACTAGAATGACATAGACCACAGTCTATCAAGGATTCTTTATGAGACGGTGATGAGATAGCCGGTGATGAGATGCGATGAGCCGTTGAGATAGCCGGTGATGAGAAAGCTGGTGATGAGAAAGCCGTTGATGAGATGCAATGAGCCTGTGATGAGATAGCCGGTGATGAGATGCGATGAGCCGGCGATGAGATAGCCGGTGATGAGTTACGATGAGCCGGTGATGAGATAGCCGGTGAAGAGATAGCCGCTGATGAGATATGCTGAGCCTGTGATGAGGTAGTTGGTGATGAGATAGCCGGTGATGAGATAGTCGTTGAGATAGTCAGTGATGAGATACTATGAGCCGGTGAAGAGATAGCCGGTGATGAGATAGCTTGTGATGAGATACGATGAGCCAGTGATGAGGTGGCTGTTGAGATAGCCGGTGATGAAATGGCCGGTGATGTGGCTGCATTAGCTGGCAATGTGGATGATACGGATGATGTAGCTGTCGAGGTTGTGGAGGCTGTAGTTATATCCTGAAAAATAGTCCACCTCCTTAATACTGACAAACAAAATCACAAATCTATATATTAATAAAAAAAAGTAACAAATTACTTTTTATACTTCTTAAATTCTTATGAAATTGTTCCTGTATATCTAATTATGTTAATTATCAATTTATATTAAAAATATTGACATATATCGTGTAATAAAATGAATCTCAAATTATGTTTCCTTTTCATATGGTACAACACTTGTCATGTGATTTTGATCCCACTGACACCGTTCAGGATTTAATATCACACAACTCATCTCATAAATACCATATAAAATAGAAAATCATTTGAGATCCTCTATATTTGATCTTAAGCAATACTGAAACAATGGATTTCCAATATATCTTGCTTACTTTTAACTTTTAAGGGATATTTCAAAATTAATTATTTTATCAATCATTCACTTGATATTCTTAATACTGGCAAGACCTTGATACATGTAGAACTACAGAATTAAATTTACAGCAAAAAATTACATTTACAGTACAAAAACAACACTTGTTACACAAAAGCTAATCAAAAGCATAATCGTTCATGATAATGGTTTAAAGAACATTCTATGAAGTAGAAGTAAATTGCAGTTGGTTGAAAATTGGATGAATTGCTAAAAATGAAAAAGGAAAGAAAGCTAGGGTATTACTAACCAAACAGGAGACATACATACCGGTACCTGTCTTTACCTTTACATTGCATATTAAAGATAGAATTTATGTCCTCCATAATTTGAAAGAGTTGGGGGTTCAATAATTACTGACTTACAGAAAGCACACATGTTGTCCCAGTTTCACTGATATATGGCTAATAAAGCAGGAAAAAGGTTTCTTGCACCATTTTATAAGCAACACCGTGATAGATAGTAAAGCATTATTTGTGGTACCCATTGCCCTAAGCAATGAAGATGTGTCCAACACCATATTTAAATGAAGGAATATAGATATGTGAATAAGTATTTGTGATTGTGATTTATGATTAAAGTTCTACGTGAACATAAATACTCACACACAACAGTTACTTACCTATGAATACTTAGGACTTGCGAAGAAAAAAAGTTAATATAATTCTAACTTTCAAGTAATTACTTCAAAAATCACACAAATTTTTATTATGGTTTACTATAAATGTAAAAAAAATATTATCTTAATAGATATCTTATAACTTTGTACATATTATTGTTTTTCCAATTGCAAATTTTTCCATATAGAACATATGTATCAAATTACCTGATGGTAACCACATTTGCATAACAGTGCTCTGCCAAAAACATCTTTTCCGCTCGGCATATTTTGACGCGGACAATTGTCAATACATTTTATTGTCTCTTTCCACTTTTTGCCTCCTGGCTTCTGCCCTGTTGAGAATTTGAACTCTCCGGCCGCATACAGTTTCATCACCCCATGCCAATGAGAATCTGGCTTTCCTTTCTTTGGCATCTTGCACTCTGTAAAATGGGGTTCAATTGTAATCAAATACATCTATGAAAAAAGAACCATAGACAAATGTAAAAAAAAAAGACACCATTGCTGGGTATCTTAAGTACACAGTGTCCAAACTATGATGTGTATGATTGAATTGCAACAACATCCGATTTCACTCTGAATTCAAGTTGTAGCAATTCAACCATACACATTGTAGTTTGGACACAGTGTGTATAGTGATGTCTTGTTAATGCAGAATTCAATAAAACAGAAAATTTGTTTCTCTGGATATTGATTATATTTTCAATTCAAAGTAAGACTCAATAATCCAGAATATTCATTAATCAAAATAAAATCTTTGGGCGTAAAAGTTTATAAAACTAATGAGACGTTACTGTGCATGTATATTGCAAGAGATCATTTGATAGAGGACCCAGTCTGTGCTACACATAGTCCTCTTTAAGATAACATGTGTAAATAAATAGAAAAAAAAAGTTTTTGAATGCTGTACAAAACTGTATAACATACAAACTCAGCTATGCTGTTTTACCCAAGTCTCAGGACTTACTAATCACCCCATGAAATTCGGATCACTTCCTGTCTACATGAACGGAGAATTATTGGAAAACCTGTTTTTAACCAATTACAGCTTATTATGCTAATATGACGTGACGTAGTTTCGCAGACTATCTGTTAAGGCTGTAACGGTTCAGAAATTTTTCGGTTAGGTTCGGTTGAATTATGAACCTCGGTTTTCGTTTTTCGATTCAGTTTAAAGCAGAGTACATTTTCTTAATATTAACACTATCTGTATATGTGCATGCATAATATTGTTCTTTTACCAAGGAAAGAAATTGCTGTCCTTGCAGCTCACCGTTACTTCAGAAATCGGAAAATTTAAGTTTTCTAAAACTTTGAAGGCAAATTTTGCAAATAAAGTTTATATAGGGGGATAGATCTTGAGCTGGCGTAACTAACGATGTAGATTATATGTACTAATACTGCGGTAAGACTAACAGTTACAGAAAATAGTTTTAGATAGGGAGTTTTCTATGATAATTTTAGCGCAATGTTGCTGATCGAGTCCTAGGAGAACATTGAGGATGTCACGCTAAAATAAATACAGAAATCTCCCCAACTAGAAGTATTTTCTTACACCTTTATTCATTTACATATTTACATGTATTTATTTACCTACCACTTGTATATTTATGTGCCCATTTACACATTTTCAACTTTTAGTAATAAAAAAATTTATTTTATTTTTCATTGTCAACCTGCATCCTCCACTATGGCTTTGCCATAATTCATATTACTTTGAACATATTATAGCTCATTTAGCGATTTACTGGAACCGGTTTAGTACGCTTACATAATTCACGCAGGTACTATAGTCTTAGTAGCCTAGGGCATTAAATTTATTCCTTTTTTCATTAATAATTATAGGAGGAGGGGATTAATGAAATATTGCTCATACACAGATAAAAAGTCCGACATTGATCATAATGTATACAAGAACAACAAAAAAGTATATAAATAAAGAAAGTAGCAAAAAGTAGATAACTAGTAAGAAAGACTCCCATTTATATCAACCTTCCCCGGGACTTGAACCCGGACCTTTCTCTGCAAGAGAATGTACTGCTATTACACTAGGAAGGCATTTTCAAAGGTCGTCAGAAACAGTTAATTATTAAGACGTAAAGTATTCCAAGTATGAAATGGTATGAGAAAGCTGAATATATCAATACTGTGCATAGAATTGTCGAGTCGAAATGTCATGCAGTAGAGTAGTTCGAACATGTCGAAGTTAAAGAAAGGCAAAGGTGAACGAGGTTAAGGTGACTTGAGGTTGAACTGTACGAACGTCAAAATGACTAATTCATATGTTCAACTCGCATCATAGGACAGTACATTTAGGCAGTAGAAGCAGTTAATTATTAATATCGTGTAAGAATGAGAAATAACATTTAGTTAATACTCAAGACAAAATTATCAAAACACTTTACCCTGTATCCGATTCCCGATTTAGTAGATAATCTGCTTCTAAATAAGAAAACTATTGAAATGAATTATATGACCAGGGTCCACTCGGCCATCCGTATCGGTATCAATTAGCTTGGCCTATTATTTATAGATTGCTCAGACCTCCTAAGTCTAGTATGATATAAGTATTCAATACGATATGTTAGGTGATGTAATGATGTATGTGCATGCAAAATGGCCTTCCAATTAAAGGATTGTCTTAATATAATTGTCCAACATCGCATCTTATTGCGGAATATTACATTGTAACGTCATTATCAAATAGCCCATCAAGGCATTGATAATGAACATTTATAAAAGTTTGCCAGAAGATGAATTCTTGGACATTCTCAATCACACATCATTTTCTACAATCAACATGATAACAAAGTATTAACTATTCGACTTACTTCAGTCTTACAGTAGGTACAAGAATCAGAGGAAACTCGATCTACAAATTTATCAATCAGGTCATCAAAACCATAAAAATATGGGTACATAACCATCACAATATTGAAATACTCATTAACCTTTGATGTTTCTTGTCGAAGTGTGACAAAGGAATCTGAAATCTTAATTTTATCACGATAATATTCTTTCCGCAAATCTGACACAGGGGGCAGCCATTTTCCAACTTCCAAGTTCTAAAAATATCAAAATTAGGTCACACTTCAATCTTTCTCTAGGATTCAAAATAATTATTATAATTGATGTGAATTGTCAATATAAATTGATAAATTTATATTGTAATTAAATTTGTAGTTTATATATTGATTATTTAGCCAAATTTCTCTGTTTTTTAAACAAACGATTAGCGCATGCGCACATGAATGCCTTATGCCCCCCCTTTCCCCATCTCTGCACTCCGAACGCTTGAATGTTAGGATTTGTTAGGAATATGTTAGGATTGTTAGGACTTTGTTAGGACTTTGTTAGGATATGGTTTGGATTCTTGGTTTTACTGTTAGGATTATGTTAGGATATCTATATTACTTTATTTGTACGGATGTTAGGATACGTTAGGACTTCAATATACAGGCCAATCGCTTTGTGGTGCGGCCATCACAGCTGTGAAATATGAGTTATAAAGGCAGGTAAGACGCCTTTACAGGTAAAATTGATCGTCGTAACATGTCGGATCATGACATGTACGTTTAAATGTCTATATCCGATTAAGGTGCATAACGGTGATAAATAAATATCAACAAGCATATTAGTAGAGAATGAACATTGCAACATAAACCTTATTATTCTGGCACTTAATCAATTACTAATATTTTCTTAAAGTTGGTATTAGAAACGAAGGATGATAGATTTTTAATCAATTAATACAAGAAAGGCCTTGTGTAATTCAAACTGGGTCAATGTACTTATTAAAAGTGCCCTAGTTTGGCCACTTGTGTGGAATAAATAATACTATGATGTCCCACTCTCCAGAATGGTGGATGATATTCTGTCATAGACCATTTGAACCATCCAACCAAAGATTGTACTCTATGTCTTCCGAAATGGAAGTTACCGGATGTGACAGTTCTACCGAATTGAAGCGCCTGTGATGCATGCAAGCAGGAGATGCTTACTCTTCCTGGGCACCTGGTCTCACTCTCATATCGGGAGTCTGCTTCTTTTCATGTGGTGGAGGTTTTTGTTTTTGTTTGCTTTGGTTCCTGTTTTATCCTGATTTTGTATGCCTTCAGTTTCTGATTTTCTGAATTATCGATTTTGTACTGTAGACAGGGATATGGTCATTATCCATATTTGTCATTGATGGAGAAAAATATAACAATCGCATCTCATTAAAACATTACAACGGAAACAATGTGCGAGGGGTTTGACAGTGAGTGTTTTGAATATTTTCCCCTGACATTGTCGCAATGGCACTTTCTATATAGACATAACCTCAGACAGTGCATGTGTTTAATATATTGTTTTCATTTTCGTGCGTGAACATCGACGGCGGGTGCGGCTAGCCAACAGGGGATGCTTACTCCTCCCGGGCACCTGGTTCCACCTCTAGCTTAACATTTGAACTACTTGGTGAGTGTCACTGCTGGTGGACCAAGAGTCCCCGAGCGCACATGTAGCCAAGTTCGGTCAACTTCGGTTGATCGTCTGTCTCTTCAACGCATTTGAAATTTTCTGTTACAAAATTTCTTGAAATTTCTAAAACGTGGGTCCTGTAGCATCATATCCCACCCATTCTGCTAGGTCTTTTGGTACATTTTGGACATAATAAGTTTCATACTTTTTGGCCGTGCATGTCTGGTCCATGTTGCCAATTCATCTGTTCTTAAATGATGCTATTCAATTTGAAGACGTTTACATTTATACCACTTGGTGAGTGTCACTGCTGATGGACCTGGATTCCCCGAGGGCACATGCAGCCAAGTTCACCAGCAGTGACACTCACCAAGTGATATAAATGTAAACGTCTTCAAATTGAATAGCATCATTTAAGAACAGATAAATTGGCAACGTGGACCAGACATGCACATTTCGGGTACTTAACCCTCATCAGTGATCCTAAATCTAAACAGTGTTATATGCCAAAAAGGTATGAAAGTTACTATGTCGAAAAAATTCACCGAAAGACGTAACAGGATGGGTGTGATATGATGCTACAGGACCCACTTTTTAGAAATTTCAAGAAATTTTGATAACAGAAATTTAGAATGCGTTGAAGAAACGATCAACCGAAATTAATCGAACTTGGCTACATGTGCCCTCGGGGACTCCTGGTCCACCAGCAGTGACACTCACCAAGTGATATAAATGTAAACGTCTTCAAATTTAATAGCATCATTAATTTAAAGAACAGATAAATTGGAAACGTGGACCAGACATGCACGTTTCGGGTACTTAACCCTCATCAGTGATCCTAAATCTAAACAGTGTAATATGCCAAAAAAGTATGAAAGTTACTATGTCGAAAAAATTCACCGAAAGACGTAACAGGATGGGTGTGATATGATGCTACAGGACCCACTTTTTAGAAATTTCAAGAAATTTTGATAACAGAAATTTAGAATGCGTTGAAGAAACGATCAACCGAAATTAATCGAACTTGGCTACATGTGCCCTCGGGGACTCCTGGTCCACCAGCAGTGACACTCACCAAGTGATATAAATGTAAACGTCTTCAAATTGAATAGCATCATTAATTTTAAGAACAGATAAATTGGCAACGTGGACCAGACATGCACGTTTCGGGTACTTAACCCTCATCAGTGATCCTAAATCTAAACAGTGTAATATGCCAAAAAAGTATGAAAGTTACTATGTCGAAAAAATTCACCGAATAACAGGATGGGTGTGATATGATGCTACAGGGCCCACTTTTTAGAAATTTCAAGAAATTTTGATAACAGAAATTTAGAATGCGTTGAAGAAACGATCAACAAGTTAGAAATAGGACGGAAAATAAAAAGTCTATGGGGATTTTCTATAGTAAAATCTTTGAAAATGCGTGACGTCGGGAGCTTTGACGTCACTGTTTACTATTGTTGACACGGAGAACAATATGGCGGCGGCTTGAAATTAACATGGAAATTTCCCGTAGACATTTTATTTTTCATATTGCGATTTGAAGGCAGATCATAGGGTAAGTTGAAGTTAATTTCCAGTTACGACTAAAGGTGGTCAATTCTCGGAAACAATAATTATAAAGAAAATTCTTCAGACGACAGAATAAATTGGCAAAACAGGGTGCTCTGGATTTAGTGAACAGGACAGTAGTTATATATCATTGCCTGCTGAAATGCGATCATGTGCACTAAATTTCTTACAAAAGAACATATATTTCAATACATATAATTATTTTTATCACTTAAATGTCACAGGAATATTAGTCAATGACGCTTATGAAATTTGCAAATTTAGAATTCTGTATTACAGCAAGAAATCTCATTATTCGAAGTTGAACTGAAGTGTTGATTACTAGTACTTATTTTTCATGAGATTGAAAGGATAAAAATATCAATGCATTGAAAGTTCGGAAATTGTTACCCATAAGAACGCCGATTGTGTTTTCGAGATCTTTTCCTCAAAACACCATTTTTATCTCATCCATCGGAAAAAGACACATTTTTGATCAAATAAAAAAAAAGAGGGGATCTTCATCAACACTCGGCCGCAGCACCCACAGCAAAACTCCCAATGCAAAAACAGAAAGACACGCACAGAAAAAGACGAAGAAGGGACAAGGAACACTTACTGCACGTTTTAGAAAAATCACACCCTCGCTTGATTGAACTTGTTGTAAACCCCTCCAAGTTTCAATACTAGTACTGTCGTTTTAGGTGAATTAGAGACGTCAAGATTCTTTTTCCCTTCTATTCTTTGGCTTCTGATTTGGGTTTTTTTTTTTTACTTTTTCCCATTTAATGCATCAGATAGACTTACAACATGCTTTCATTGCAATGTCCACATTGGATCCATAAATTTAAACACAAACGAGAATGCACAAAAAAGAATTACGCAATGCTTAGTGTACAATGAATGGCTAGATTGTCATTCTTTTACAATTCGCTCATACTGTAAACATCGAAATTTTCGAGTGGGGGTAAATTTTGCCATTCTTTTTCAATTCGCTCATACTGTAAACATCGAAATTTTCGAGTGGGTGTAAATTTTGCGAATCTTTTACAATTCGCCCATACTGTAAACGTCGAATTTTCGAGTGGGGGTAAATTTTGCGAATCTTTTACAATTCGCACATACTGTTAACATCGAAATTTTCGATTGGGGGTAAATTTTGCGAATCTTTCACAATTCGCTTAATCTGTAAACGTCGAAATTTTCAAATGGGGGTAAATTTTGCCATTCTTTTACAATTCGCTCATACTGTAAACGTCGAAATTTTCGAGTGGGGGTAAATTTTGCGAATCTTTCACAATTTGCCCATTCTTTTACAATTCGCTCATACTGTAAACGTCGAAATTTTCGACTTGGTGTACATTTTGGGAATCATTTACAATTCGCTCGTACTGTAAACGTCGAAATTTTCAAGTGGGGGTAAATGTTGCGAATCATTAACAATTTGCTCATACTGTAAACGTCGAAAAGTGTAGGGCCACGAAGCCCGATTTTGGCCCTAATTTTGAACATTGTACTTCATAGAATTCTTAACTGTTATTTGACATTTTGAAACGTTCTCTACTGAATCACGAATCTATCTCTTGTAAATGTTGCGTTTATCGATAGATTTTAGCCCTTTGAAAACACCAAAATTGGTCATACTTCGCGAAATTGACACAAAATATTTTTTAAATGTTAAATAGTATTACGTGTGAGCAAGAATCAAACGATCTATTTTCCTTACAAGATTATAAATATCGTTTCCTTTATAAGATATTAGAAGCTAATTCGGAGCCATCATGAGTTGACATTTTATGATGATTATCTTAAGCCATGAATCTGCAAGATTATTAATTTCATCATTTTTAGGATGATATAAGCAGCTTTTTATGACAAGCGTTCAGAAATTTTGAATTAATATCCCGTAATTTATGACCTTATAGCCATTAAACCTGTAATAACAATATAATATAGAAATACTAATGACGTATATTATATCGATGTCTTTGTAAGGCAAAAGATATTGTTGAGAATCTTTCTGCAACGTAGCAAATTGACGTCCTTATTTTGCACTAAGTGTCCATTCATCTCGTTGATTGGTCGGGGGTTTTTTAATTGTCATTTCAATTGTTCGTTTCTGTGGCGCCATTTACAATTATTCCGTTTTTTTGTGAGTGACCAGAGCCGCACACTCAGCTCTACAAAATGCTTTTAAATTGAAATTCAATTACGTTAAAAACTAAACTAGAGGGCGCTACTTAATTACATTTGTTCTTAAATCACTTCCAATATTGACAATTTCAGCATTAATTTAGTACCACTGATAATAATTTACTATCTGCAACACTTATATGATGCATTAAAATTGGTTTGAAATTTTCTTCTAGAATGTAAAGATTTCGGTTACCAGTTTTTGCGTTTTGCGGAAGCGCCATCTACGATTAATTCCATTTCTAATTTAATTGCATCGGTCGCAGCATAATGTGCTGACCTTAGTTAATGGTTTTTGGCTTGTTTATCGCCCTTCTTATGTGATTGTTTTTATGTCCCCAGCTCTTTGGTATTACGTGCTACATCCACCCCAACCCCCTTTTACGTATAATAATTGTGGGTTGTTTCAAAAAGTTGTAGATGGCGCCACGTTAAAAGTTTAATTGGCCGAGTCGACTGTTCAAAGAATGTTTGGAGAACTTGTTTGATAGAATGGGGAAGTTGTAGGTGGCGCCACGTATTTCAAAGAGGAAAAAGTAGGAATGAGAAAAGCAAAAGTCAAGGAAAATTTTATGAAAATGAAAAATGAAACTTTATCAATCTCTCAATTTTCTGAAATAATTCAATTTAAGAAATCCGTACAATTGTTTTGAATTCCTTTATTGATTTTCACTCAATTCTCTATAGGTAAAAGTTCCCATGTACTAAATGATCGCTGGAAAATAAATTATCACTGAAAATCAATAAAGATATGACATATTATCTCCGATGTCTTTTACTTTCATAACTTTAAAAGATTAACTTTTTGTTGTGAAAGAAAAGGGGCTTGGTCCACCCAGATGGAGTATAGACGTGTAAATAGATTAAAGCATCAAATGTGAATGTATTATATAATTCTAATTTAATGAATTTCAGATTTGAAAAGGACCATGCTTACAATAATGTTGCAAAATTTCATCATTTCTTTATGCTATGGAACGCGATACGCATATATATTTATGAGACATATTTCTTTTTTGTCCAATTTGAATCGGAATGAGTTCATATTCATTTCAAATGAGATATTCTTGACAGATCAAGTTTTGTACACATCTAAAAAGATTTTATGAAGTTAAGGTCGTGAGATAATATCGGGGTACATTTCAATAAAAAGTAAATATAAAAATTACCGGCTTTATATTCAGCGAATACACACCCATGTTAAATTTGAATGGTTATTGTGATCAATTTCATTGTATTTACATAAAGTGGGCATCATTATGAAATATCTAAAATGAGATTATTCTTGGTGCATATTGCATTACATACTCCCAAATTTTTAATTCAAATATTTATGAAAGTGTCATATATCTTGACGAAATTATTGAATTCATTTTGTAAGGGAAGACAACTCGAGACGGTATTCTCAAGGACCTTTGTTGTTAAGTCGGCTCAAGTAGTGAATTATAAAAAAACAAGCGTCAGCAAGGGTTGATATATTTGATTGTGGAATATGTATAATTTGAAATATAATTCTAAATAAAAAAAAATGTTTAGTTTTATCCTCCTTTTGACAGTTGTGACATCTTCGTTATCAATTCCTAATACCAGACCCCTTATAGCTGCATACAGAAACTAGATAGGAGGTCGACTAAGCGTTTTATGCCCCATAATGTAGACGGAACTCTAGCAAGCTAGAGGTGGGACCAGGTGCCCGGGAGGAGTAAGTATCCCCTGTTTGGCTAGCTGCACCCGCCGTCGACATTCACGCATGAAACAAAAAACAATACCTTCAAAACATGCACTGTCTGAGGCTATGTATATACAGAAAGTGCTATGGCGACCATGTCAGGGAAAGACACCACAGTGGAAATTGTAGTTACATGAGTTTAAGAAGATCCTGACGATAATCTCAACAGTACTCACAATAGAGCACCAAATTGAGCATCGACGGACCCCTAGCAAGCTAGAGGTGGGACCAGGTGCCCGGGAGGAGTAAGCATCCCCTGTTGGCTAACCGCACCTGCCGTCGATGTTCACGCACGAAAATAAAAACAATGTATAAAATACATGCATTTCACTGTCTGAGGTTATATCTATATAGAAAGTACTATGGCGACCATGTCAGGGAAAATATTCAAAACACTTACTGTCAAACCCCCCGCGGGGAACATTTTTACGAGGTCCACAAGGCAAAGGGCATAAGTGTGACATGAATGAGATATAGAAGATCCTGACGACAATCTCAACAGCACTCACAATAGGGCACCAAATTGAGCATCGACGGACACCCAGCAAGCCAGAGTATGATATCATAATATATGTATAATATACAATAAGACAGTATAATAATATATAACATATATATAATAATATTATAAGTATCTAGGGAGCGTAAGGATCTCATGCTTGCTCGAAACACCAACTACAGTTACAAATTTTAAGACAAAGTAGTTTCTAACTGCTTCAATAGACCCTTTCCCATTATTTGTTTTACCAAATTTGGGGACAAACAACAGAATGTGCATGCTCCAGTGATGTCAACTGATTATATGAGACTTCTTGTGATACAAATGAAACACGATTCCGCGCACAAATCGTCTTACGTGTTTAACAGTTATGCATGCATAATCTGTTGTTTGTCACCCTGCTATGAGCTCCATAAATAACGCAGATAATATGAAAAAGATCTGTTAAAACGGTAACATCCAGTTTCATATTCATCCTGGTATGATGCTTTAGAGTCAACAGAAGAAACATCTTATTTTGATGTTACTGTAAACGTACTTATTTTCGCTGGGGGGAAATTTCGCGTTTATGACATCAAGACGCGTGGGGGAAATTTTCGTGATAAAGATGTCTTTCCCATTATAAGAATACAGTGGGGATATTTTCGCGTGGGAGGTCTCTAGATATAAATTCGCGACAATTACCCCAACGCGAAAATTTCCACGTTTGCAGTATGTTCTTGTGCCATCAGTTGATGCCTACTCCTTCCTGACACAATGCTTCGGATTCACGTAAAGGAAGTGAGAGTTATATCTGTGCCCGGCACCATAAACTTGACTTAAGTCAAATTCTCAAAATACGATAAACGCAGCCAATTGTGCCTCACATGAAATTCATATGAAATGAGCATCATGTAAATTTCACACGAAAGTTCATGTAAAATTCATATAAATTTCACATACAATTTATGTGAAAAATATTTCACATGAATTTCACATAAATTTCCTTCACATGAATTTCACATAAAGATTTCTAATTGACCTTCACAGGAAACTGAATTCACATAACATCCATGTAAAATATGTGAAAAAAATTCATGTAAATTTCATGTTCGTGCTCCTTTCACATAAATTTCATGTGAACTTTCATGTAAATTTAACATGAATTTCATATGAGGCACAATTGGCTGTGTATAGCAACTCCGTGAAAATTTGAAATATTGAGTTCATCCATTCTTTTCTACTCTGAAAATAGACAAATTCTGTGAATCATTTCACTTATATTATAATGATACAAAAGAAAATTGAAATTCAATTCTTAAATTTATGGTGCCGGGCCCTGGTTAATATTACAAAGTGTATTTCTACTTTTTCAGTATTAAGAGAGATGTGACATAGACATGAGTACAGATAGGGGATAATTGAGTATACATGTACAAAAAAAAAAGAAAAAAAAATCCCAAAGTATGAACGTTTCAAGTACTGTCAGGATCCCGCGATGTTGTTGCATAATGTCGTTCTGAATCGACTTTTGAAGTGTTTTATTTTTGTGGAGAACAATATAGCAGCTTACAAGTATAAAATTAGTGAAAAAAAAAGACAATTTTTGGTTTTATTATCGTTGCGAGAATTACCTATAAATCGTTTAAGATACCATGCAGGGTGTGCAATATACGCAAAATTACACATCTGCATGTGTGTATGATGCAAGATAAGATTTCATTCATTGATCATAGTTTTTGTCATTTTCATATGATTTATATCAGCCTTATAGGAGTTCCCTTGCTTATCAATATTAATAACATGCATGTTCGTGCGCATGTATATTAAATACCGGAAGGGAAATTTATATTTGTGAGGTTACTCATAATTTATCGAATTATAACATGAAACTATATCAATATATGCAGAGACAGGAGACGGCCTAGTAATATTTTTGTCCTAGAAATATTTAAAATGATAAAAAGATTTTGGTAAAGAGTTAAATAAAAGCATGACTATGCAAAGTCTATTCGTGAGTGCAGAAAGGGCTTCGTAGCTCGTTGATGGTGACTACTGTACAGACATCCCAGAGTCTATTCTAAAATAAGAGGCAAAAGAAAGGAGGGTATCTCCAACAACACTCTTTTGCAGCACCCACAGCAAAACCCCAAAACACCCAACGCTTAAAAAAAACACACACAGAGCAGACACGCACAGAAAGAGACGCAAAAGGTACAGGGAACGCCAAATCACATAGAAAAATCAACGAGACCAATGGGCAATCGGCTTAGGACGGCCATCTGCCACGCAAACGGCAGACGATGTGATTATCCGGATTACGTGCGCACAATTAACCCTCCCATTTTTCCGAATACCCAGGAAAATGTGTTCCGACTCGTTACCATTCTTGAAGAAAATTCCAAACCAATTTTAATGCACCACGTGTTTCGGTTAGTAAATCCTCATCAGTGATTTTCAGACAGAGTCAAATTCTGTTATAGAAGCGCCCTCTAATGTGATTTTTGAAAATTTGTGCGCGGATCTAAATTTTCCTGTACGGTCGTTTCAGTAGCATAGTTTAATAAAAATATATGGTCAAAATTGAATTTCTATAAAAAGATTACATTTGTATTAGCAAATACATTTAAGGCATACATGTATGCTATAATACTAGGGACGAAAAAATGTGAACCATTTTTTTTTTTAAACACATCTCAAATAATCCGAAAGCAAAACAAATCAACAGACAAATCTAGCAAAATTTGCTCTGTTCTATTTTTTTATGATTTAACAGACGGTCGATTTTTAGATCTGCAGACGAAACCCTTGCCAAAACATGATAAGAAAAATGTGGTCACTCCACCACACGGCTTTTTTGAAAATGCGGTCCCGTTTTTAGACACAAAGAACGCATTTCCTATTTCAGACATCAGCATTTCCGGTGACTCCTATAACGGTATTTCATATTTGGCTGCCTTCAAGTAAACATCCATGTTATTTCTGAACACAAATAGACATAAATTCAAAAAGATTCTTCGGATTATCAATTTTATATCATATTGATACATAAAGCCATTATTATTGTTCATCTATCAAATAAACGATTGACTAATATTACAGATATGATTGATAGGTTTAAAAAGCCACCCTTCCTGTGTCTGGAGATACAAATAACGGATAGATTATGACAAATCAATGTCTCAATTCCATCGGCGGAACTAGGTTATTTTTTCAGTGGGTTGCGGTTCTGTCAAAAGGGTGGGCGAGGATGCTGGGTGACTCGACCTATACTTTTAAAGCATTTAGTATGCTACATGTACATGTATAATATTATGGGAACAGACAGGGGAAGAGCCCTCTCTCCCTCCTCTCCTTCTTTCCTTTCTCCTCCTTTCCGCTCTCCTCCCTTCCAGTGTGTCTCCTCTCTCTTGTCCTCCTTTTTCTCCCCCTACCGTCCATTTTCTCCCCCTACCGTTCCTTTTCTCCCCCTCCTGTCCATTTTCTCGCCCCCCCCCCCCCCCCATTCTACCCCAACCCTCTGGAAAAATAAGCACATTTCGAAAGATTTCAAGGGCGCCTTGAACTCTCACAACCCCCCCCCCCCCCCCTTCCCCCTGGATTCGTCCATGGAACTCTGATCTAAAATTATGAGCCCACAGCAGTACAGCTATGATATGGAGACGCGTTATTGACAAGTTTAAATAGATTAATGCAGAGGTTATCCGATCATCACAAGTCTTCTGAAACTATCGTAACATCTCTGTTGTGTTCGCTCTAAAAAGGTCAAGTTAATATTGATTTGTTAACGCGAGATCTCGTGCCACGATCATTGGCGAATCAGTGACTTCGACACAATAATGAAGTTCGCCGATGAATGGATAAATCTAATTGGTTTTTAGAGAGAGCAGCGAACTCTGAGCCTTTGTTATAGTTACAAATGTAATTCTATCGATGTGTGATCAAAGTTAAATGCATGACAAAACATAGCTTATCTGCTTGTCATTTCTTTTTGTGATTTTGACACAACGTTAAACGACTGAGACTTCTGAAGCGAGGTCCAGAAGGACTTTATCAGATAAGCGCATTTCTTTCCGAGAGTCTGATACATGTATTAGATTTTGTCAGATTATGGAGTGGTATAACGTACATATACTCATCTCAGCTCATCCTTATTTCAGAATTTAATTTTCTTTTCTGGTTCATGACATTGCACCTTACTAGTATCTCCTTTTCTTTGCTTCATGTTATTCATGACTGTGCATCACATTGTCTATTTGCCCATCTAAATTTTATCCGTCTGCCTGTATGCCTTCATTCGTCTTTGTCCATCTAAATTTTATCCGTCTGCCTGCATGTCTTCATTCGTCTGGCCATCAATTCAATCATCTAGGTTGTTTGTCCGTCTGTCTAGTCTATATGTGCACATGTCCTTATATCTGTTTATCTATCCGTCTTTCTGTCTTTTGACATATTTCTTCGACTATACCTCGCCATGAACTTGACATGGACCTTTGTTGATTGGAAGCTATCATTGAGCATAGTGGTAGATTCATTGACGTTTTAGAATTGTCAATATTGAAATATATATGTTCTATAGTACCAATTTTATTGTACTAGACGTGTTTCGGATATTGAATCCTCGTCAGTAGTACTTCATGTCAAACAATTTAAACAAAACCAAAGTGAATTTTCATGGCACCATCTACAATATAGACTTTTAATTTCCTTTTGCCAAAATGAGCGGCTCCAAATTTTGTGGAGGGTTTATTCAGAAGCGTATTTAAGTGAAAAAAAAAACATGGCCAAAAAATCGTTGGAGGGTAGGCACAAGGAGCTTAATTCTAAACATGACCGAAACATTTATGCAACCATTGTCTGCAAGATGGCGCCACTATGATTTCATATTTTTGTCCTTGGATGAAGAAAATCGTATTCGGACACATTCAAAATTTTAACACTTTGGTTTGAGGTTGTGGAGTTATAAATTACCAGGAACAATTTTGTACTACATGTATGGAATCCAATATCTAATGGCTCTTGATACCCGAAGATAATGCAGTTACAGAGTAGCTAGTCTGCTCTATCCTCACTGCGATGTGACAGTGCAGTAGAAGTGATCCATTTCTTATCTGATACGGACCGGTGTGTGAATTCAACCATGAAGAAAAGGCCAATGTCAAGCGCTTGTGTGGCCAAGAAAACCAAGTTATCATCTTGAACTTTTGAACGTTTGAGATTATGTAATTATTGCAGGTTATAGAGAAAGATCGATGGAACTTGTAATGAGAGGAAATGTTATGAAGAATTTAATGCAAGTTAGTGATGTGAGAAAAAAGACAAAAACATGCGATAGAGTTTTTGACGATTTTTATTCTTCTTTCTTTGGACGCTTAGTAGTAAAATGGATGATATAACAACATTCAATATACATGTAACAATATTTTATAACAAAATTCCACCTCCTTATTTAACAAAATTCAACAAAATAACGTTGACGCTTAGTGGTAAAAGGGACGATGTAACTAAATTCCATATAACAATATTTTATACCAAAATTCCACCTCCTTATTTAAGGGGTATGGTGTGATCTTTGAAATAGCTCGATAAACACAAGGAATAATTTTTGCAATTACATCTATTAGGGATTGTTAGTCTTAATGAATTTGTGTAGTCGCTGACATACTTGTTTCTTTATATTTGGAGAATGCGCCTGTTTGCATCATATATGTTTCCGTACGTCCATTCGGCTGTTCGTCCGTCCGACAAAATGTTTGTCTATAAATCTAAGTGTTTTAATCTTGGATGTACAAGAGGTTATGGCCTTCATAGTTCTCGATTCCAAAAGGAGCATATTGATAGATTTTGGACACCAAGGTCAAGGTCATATCTTTGTGCACAATATATCGACTTCGCCGCCATGGCCCTTCATTTCTTCGTATTTTGGGTAACATATGCGTGCAGCATTGTTTGATAGCGGAAGATGCATGGAATAATTAGGAATCCAGCAATGGTTGTGTATTCACCTCTTGGTAATGATTTCAAAATGTCATTATTTATTCATATTTCATAATGCAGAACGTAACTAAGGAATAAACGATCCAAATAACAATTATCTTTCCCTTTCTATCCATATTTTGCATCAGAATATACATTGTATTCTCCATTCCTTCTATATGTAAATGAGAGGGTCGGGCTCATTAGAGTTCAGGTGCTCGGCCCTTTGACAATGATTTGCACGCATGCATGGGCGCATATCTCATTAAAAGAAGTTTCATAATATCATCCATAAATTTCTCCAAGGCATTTTCCAACCCTAGCATATCAACTTGAAGTTTCATTGTATTATGTAAAACTGATATGGTATCAAAGAGGGATGTAGCAAAATTTAATGAGGAACATAAACAGATGAATGTATTGATATTTGAAAAGCTTTTTGTCCAAAGGGGGGTCTGTCATTCTATCCTCTGCTTGCCTGCGATGACGTGGAGTGCCCCGGATGTTGCCGGGGTGCAGATTATAAAATTTTTATAATTGTCAATTAAAATTGATAGGTCTTTCTTGTGATCCCGATATTCTTGAAAACTGATATAGGTAACATTTATGTGAAAATGGATATTATTATATCCAGGGGTATATATGTAGGGTGCATTAGAGGTATGAAGCATATCTATGGCATTAAATATTATTTGTATGTTAATATTTTTGTTTGCTTTTCTGAATAGTAATAAAAGTATACTTGATTATCTTGAATTGTGCCACTGAAACTGTGAATCATTTTGAGTTGGAGGCAAAATTGAGTGGAAGGTAGATGATGATAATGATGATGATGATGATGGTGGTGGTGGTGGTGGTGGTGATGATGATGATGATGATGATGATGATGATGATGATGATGATGATGATGATGATGATGATGATGATGATGATGATGATGATAAAACAATAAAATTGTAATGATGATGATGATGGTGGTTGTGATGATGATGATGATGATGATGATGGTGGTGGTGGTGGTGATGATGATGATGATTGTGGTGGTGGTGGTGGTGGTGGTGGTGATGATGATGATGATGATGATGATGAAACAATAAAATGGTAATTATGATGATGATGATGATGGTGGTGGTGATGATGATGATTATGATGATGATGACAAAACAATAAAATGGTAATTATGATGATGATGATGATGATGATGATGATGATGATGATGATGATGATGATGATTCTAGTGATGCAATTGGTTCATTACCTATGTCTTTAGCAACTGCAACGTCTCTTAATAACATTGTTTTCGATAAATACAAAAAAAAAGCAGAAAAGATTATTGCACAACTGATTGGACATGAAAAGATGTTTTTATATCTCTGTATGGGAAAGCAACATATAGACAGTTTCCTTTTACATGAAACAAGTCCCGTAATCATAGCTTTTCTTTGTTGTATCACCTAACTTTGGCTGGTCGCCCGTAAATATACTTTGATACGCCTAGATTTTCTTATTTATTACAATTAATCAAATAATTTTCTGAGCATGCATTTCAAATCGGGCAATTTCCTTTCGGAGGAACATCTTTCAAATACTTAACGAGTTACATGACATATGTCAAATAAAATTTTCCTTTGAGTCCATGACTAATTCACACTTTGATGTATAAAATATCAGACGTTTAACCGACGGCCTTTGGTCCCCTCTATATTAAACGTTGCTGCAATAATTTGTTAAGTCCATTTTGTGACGTCGCATTTATGAGCCAACTCGAATAGAACAAATTACCTTGATCTATTTGTTGAGGGGTTTGACAGGGTGAAGTTTAGGGTCCTGTTTTATTTTAAGTTTATTAATGAATAATCAAATTATGTACCTGTCATAGCTGCAAATCGTAATATGGATAAATGACATGATGTACATATGCAATAAACCTTATTAAATATGAATTTCCTTTTTGTTAGACATTGTAAAAATTGAATTTACTCGATTTTAATGCAAACATTGGAAATCTGCCTATGTTGTTTTGTTATTCAAGCATGTAAACCTTCTTGTAATTTCATTTAATAGCTTTATCGACGATACCAAAATGCAATAGAACAAATACTTCGCATTTCATAAATTGTTCAAAATAGGACATTGTCCTTCAAACAATATTTCAGTAAATATCACGCAACCTGAATCTAAAGGTTTTTTCTGAGAAATAATCTCTCTCTTTTGTTTTGTTTTGTTTTTTTTTTTTTTGAAAGTGAGCTTTTTCATTTTATTGTGAAATAATTTGACTGATGACAAACTTGAAAATGTCGAGATCAAAAAGTCTCGTCTATTTCATTGCAGATTGCAAAACCTCTAAATCGACTTCTGATCATATCGATTAACTAACATCATCATACAAGAAGCATCTAGGCTTACTCCTTTCTGGGACTCTCATATAGTCATCATACATTAAAACGTTATATGTCTCTTGCAAATATGTTCGATTATCAAGTGATAGTATGTAATAAAGTAATACCACACATGTATATAATAGAACATTTAATCGTCTACTCAGCACATCAACTACCTCTTCGTATAAGAAGCATATTCTTACTTCTATCACAGACGCCCATTCTCAAATATACTCATCATGCAACGTGATCGCAAATGTGAATAATGGTAAAGTGATACTATACGCTTTGTTCATTTCAATCATGACAAAGTAGCCTCTGCATCGTCTCTTTGTCATATCTACTTACGTCATCACCATACAAGCATGGTTACTCCTGTCACAGACGCTTATTCTCACATATAGTCAGCGTGCAACATGATCTGTTCCTTATTTGTTCCTTTGCAAATGTGTTTGATGATAAAGTGATACTAGACATGTATATATAATAAAGCTCTGAATCGTCTACTCATCACTTTAAACATATTTTATTCAATTAAATTGAATAGGATTGGGCTACAAGTTATCTCAACATTAGATTCAGCCCTCTCCTTGTAACAGCAGTAAAACACATAGAATGTCATAAGTGGCATAAAGATAATTATGGAATGTCACATACAATATGATATATTTAAATCAAATTTATTCTTGTGCTGGAGAAATGCGTCATCACTATTACTACATCATCGTGCAAGAAGAATAAGCTTCCTCCTATCACGGACGCTCATTCTCACATATAGTCATCATGTAATGTGTTATGTTCCTTGCAAGAAAGTAGGAGATCTCCAACAAGACTCGGTTGCAGCACCGAAAGCAAACACCGAAAACACAACTAAGAAACAAACCAAACTAAAACTAAACGAAACAAAACACCGAAACACAACTATGTGAAAACACAGAGAATACAGTCACAGCGAAAGCCGTAAAAAGGACAAGGAACACCAAACACGACATCAAAAAACCAAAGAGATCAATGGGCAATCGGTGCCGACTTAGGAAATTGGAAATGTGTAAAATTGTACAAAATTGTTTATTTCAATCCAGACGCCATAACGTTCACATCATCATAAAAGAAACATATTCTTACTCCTATCTCTGACGCTCACTCTCACATATAGTCATCATACAACTTTATTTGTTGTTTGTCAATTTGTTTCGTGACTCTATCGAATGTATAATTTTATTTGAAATTCAAATGACCATATTGATTATTTTTATAGATTAAGGTGGGTTTTGATAAGTTTGTTTTTCCCTTCTTGTCGCCTCCCGCTGACACATTTTTACCAGAAAGAATAACTGCTCCGGGCACACAGGTGTTACAGCGTTATAAACCTTAATAAATGTGGTAGGTATAATATGTGTGTTTATAATAATCGTACTGACACTTCGCCGATTTCAATATGAAGACATCTCGTCTTTAATGTCGTTCGCTCTTGTCTCATAATTTATAATAAAGTACAGAGGGGAAGGAGACGGGGTTAACTAGAGGTCCGGAATCTCTAATGTCGATAATTTGTATAAAATGTGGTTACGGAATTTTTGTCCCACGCATATTGTTAAACCTTTAAGTTTACGAGTTCACAGATGAAATTTTAATGTCAAATAGATTTTGATTATTCACTGTTTAATGGAGTTTACTTCTTCTTCACAATTGTCAAAAGATGTGAGTGACCAAGGTCGAGCGGTGTCATCATGGGTGTCCTTTTCTTGACACGACACTCCTGCACCTTTTGGGGAGTTTTATTATTAACTAAAAGCAAACATTTGTGAAACTTCCGAATATTATTGATATTTATTGATGATTTAGAGTATTGACAATTTTGGGGAGTGTTGTGGAAAAACAGTGACTTTCCCAATTTTTATTTTTATTTATTTATTTTTTTTTTTTTTTCAATTCAATGAAGGACATGCCCCCTTTCCAAGATTTCTGTATTTTAACAATAGATACAAATATGAAAGTGAAGTCTAGCTACTCTTATTTATCTAAAACAAGGGTTCGTCTTAACCGTGATTAAGAAGATACTTTCAATTTCGAACTGTGCTCTAATTTAAAAACAATTAGATTTTTTTCACAACACTAACAGATTTATTCCTTTATTAATTTTATGATAGAATCCATCATCATTTACCACCAAATGGATTATGAAACTGACGTTATAAACCTATCGTAAAAAGTACACAAAAATGTGTCTTTGACTGACATTTAAAATTTTTTGCTATAAAAAACATTTCTCTTTAATTCTGGGGATGCATGCAAGTCTTACACAATTCGCACCGAAAACAGAAAAAAAAACTCGACTACTTTTTTCAACATGTGATAATTAGATCATAACAAAATTATTAACTACATCTTTAATATAACTTTTCTCATAGATTTCTTCTTAATCTAAGTATATGAAACCTAGGCAACGTGACATAATTCATTTATCAGTCAAAATGTCACTTAAATTCCCTATTTCTCACGGAATTTTTTACAGATGTTTGTAAATTTTTAGTTACATGATTATCATAAAATTTCATCCCCCAGGTGCCTGAAATTAGGGTAAAAATAGGGGACGTCAAAATCAAATAAAATGTCATCATATTCGTGCAACTCGTCTCGAATTGCTACCATTTCGTTCCAATGTCAAATATTAGTATCATAACGTCCCTTGCGGGGTGTCAGTCGACGCTTCCTTGGGTACATCATTGTAAACAGTGGTTCTATAGTCTCAATTTACTTTTTATTACAACCTGTCAAGAGATTTGTGAAAACTTTAATGCAAGACTGTGTGTCAGTTAATAATTTCAGTTAGGAAATTTAATTCTTTAGAGTTAAGTTCATATTACGATTATACTTATAATTTGTGTAAATAATATTTCAAATGGAGAATATTTGTTCTCCCCGCACATCATGAATACCAAGTATGTCAAAAGGCTTGTGTGTGGGGTAAGACATAGACAGTTTGAAAGCACTATGAAAATATTAAAGAGAATAAATTTGATTCAGTGCCGTCATATAGCTATGTAAAGTGTTTACTTTTGCTTGTTTACATTCTGTAACATTATATGTTTTGTCCAAAAAGCGCCAGTTTCTCCATTCTTTTGAGGCAACCCTGTTGTCGTAAAGTGTCGTCTGCTTTATTTTCGAATTTTTGTGAAAGTCGTCTGTGTTTGTTTCAAAAGATTTTAGTAAAATGGTATACATGTATATACAATCGAAATCAAAATAATAACATTAATCGGCAGAAGAGGAAGTTTTTCTCCTTTGTTGCATTCTTGGAGTTGGACATCCAGGAATGTGGTCACATGGCCAAATTCCGGCCATGTTTACTGCTTACTAAGTCTCTAGATTTACCATTGCGCCCATCTTTACTGTTCTCACCAAGGCTTGAAAGTCTCTGCTGCTATTGTGTAAGATTTCTCAGGGTTTTTTTTTTATTTCAAACATTTACACAGAAAAAAACACGTATTTCTTAATTTAGCTCAATCGATATTAATTTGATATTTCAGATCAAATAACAAAAGAGGATTTTTTTCCGAACCGACCAGAATTAGATAGGTCACGTGACCACAAGACCATTGCGAACGTGTTCGAGAAAAATCACTGATATCGTGAAACCACTTTTTTTTCAATTTCAGCAAAAATTTGCTATCAAATTGTTCTCAATTACAGTTCCACACATGTGTTGACTTACACGAGTTTTATCAAATTTTGAATCAAAAGTTGAGATTTGGTCAATTTGATTGTCTGTGAATAGAAAATTGTTACTATCTATTGGGGTAATGTGCTCCATTTTAATTATTTTTTTTCAGTAAAATTGTCTGGGCACGACTTCACTAAACGGTTGCATAATACTTTTAATGTCTTTTTGAAAGAAACATGATATCGAACGGTGCAAAAACTGAAAGATTTCATTCAGAGCAAAGTACAGGTGTCCATGACTTTTAAGAGTTTTGAAATATTGGTCAAAGCAGAATTTTAACAGCCATCTTTAATGTTCAGTCATCCAAATCGACCTTGGGACATTTCGGCCTAAATCATCTCGAGAGAATGTGTGAAGTGCGGTATTAAATTGAAAAACCACAAAGTTTCATAAATAAATAATTGTATGAAATTTATGATGGTCGCACCTGTGCTGGTATCAATTGTAGTTTAAAATCAAAATAACAACGTACTTCAAATAGCACATTTGATAGGGATTAATAATATTTTAATCGTTCCCCAACCTCCAAGTGACCGTTTCAACTAATATTTGTTTTCCATCATATAGCCGTTTTGAATAAAAGAAAATTATAGGACGGGGAAACTTGATCTGATAGGGTTAAACTTTATTTGTGACAGGATGAAATTGAAGGATGAAATATACGATCCGGGTTTAGATTTATCCGTTACCGGTTTCCTCTTTATTACGATATTCTTTCTCAACCACGGGAAGTCGCCATATATGAAATTACACCGTAAAGAAGAAATGGTTCAAGTACTTTGATGGAACTTTTTCTATGAAAACATGAGATTCGGTTATTTCAATAACTCGTTCTGTAACTCAGAGTAATCTATATAATTAAATAAAGAGATTCCTTTCCGGTTTTGGGGAATAAAAAGTTATGGTCTATGGCCAATGCTTTCTGGCGAGCGTCATAAAGCTAGTGAAATAGCCTTGTATATCATACTGGTCCGAGCATATAAAATTGTTAAAAAGCTTTCGGCAGTCATTCCCAGATATAATTCTCCATCAATTGTAAAGAATAATGAAACAAATTGCCAATTCTCCTATAAAATCACAACAAGTCCCTTTTTCAAATTGGGTTCTATTCCATTATTTTCATCCATTTTTGTAGAGGCGGAATCGAAAATGTTAAATCAATCTCCCAACAAATAACCTTAGTGATGGCGAGTAGCGATGTTTCTATGAAGAAAACATATTACAAAATTAATTTTCTAGAAAATTGCGCGGACGGTTTTTTATGCTGACTTAACAAGCCAATTCCCGTATTATGTACAGCAAACCCATATCATGCTGTATAACAGTGTTTTGATGATTACTATAGCTCTACCTTATGAACTTCATACTTTTTCCTCGTTCATTCACCACGTTTTCATATTGCACATTTTGCAAATTTGCAAATTTCAAATGTACATGACATATATATAGCAAATATAGGCGCGAATGTAGATTTTTTTTCCGTGAAAGGGTGGGGAGGTTCATGCTTGACCAAGGGTGTATCCAGCCTACGATATTTTCTAGGTCTAAACGTAACGAAAATGAAAAATATTAAAACCAACATTTTTGGAAAATGTCATTGGGATCTAAACAGACCCCCCCCCCCCTCCTAAGATCTGCGCATGAAATGATTGAAAATTCCACACGCAAAATGTACCTATGTAGATTCCCCTTACATTACATTTTTTCATCAAATATTTAAATGCTTCTTCATCAGGAAATTGATCTAGAGACTACTGTTATGCATTTGTCCTACAGGATCGTTGCAAAGATTCAGTGAAACCAATAAACACCCCCCCTCCCCCCAAAAATCATCCCCACCCTTTTCCAATCCCTGACTCTCTCTTTACATCACACTTCATTTCCAATCGACACAAATTATCTGTTCAAATAAGAAAACATGGGAGAGAAACCGAGAAAAACCCGAGCTAAGAGCCATAAAACCCGTATTGTTCTATTTGTTGGAAAAATCTTTAAGATGTCCAAATAAGGCAAGGGATAAAACGTTTCTGAGAGGACTGGAAAGAATTCTGGCCTACTTGCATTTTTCTCTAAAACGTCTGAGACATGTATCTCTTTACACGACAAAAAGAGGAGGATGTCTGTGCATACCTTAACCTGTGCAGCGCTACAAATAAATAAATGACTTGACTCATTGGAGTAGAAAAAAAAATCCTGTGATTACTTAAATAAAATCTTCCCTTATACGCTAGGTCTGGACTCAAGGATCGATGTACTTTACTTCTCAGTGCTAGGAACGGAAAAACAGCGACTCGAGCTGTCTACAAAGGAATTTTCACGATCCCTGCGGTTTAGAGGTAGGTCCACGTTCAGTTGCTTATTTATGATATGATATAATATTAATATAGTGACATCCTCCTTTTGTAAATGGGCGGAGCTTATTATGCAAATCAGGTAATCCTTCTCTCGTCACCCTTCGCTACAGTTTAGACTGCCTCGTCGGAGTCAGTCAAGCGTTTATTGTAATAGTTCGTTTACAAAATAATTCTATTGTATCGAAATAAAACGGAAAATCTGTTTGAAATCAAAAAGATTTGTTAAAATTTTGATATTAATATTTTATTAAGGCATAGTTTAGCATGACCTTTAATAAAGAGAAATTTAAATGAATTAAATAACTGGGTTAAATTGATTCTATATGCTTTTTATTTTTTGAGTACATTTTGCAATATTAAATTTGAAATATTATTTTACTTATTTATCATCTAACAACCTTTTTCGCTCATTTTTGTGGAAAATTTTGTTCATTAGCTGCATTTAATGGATGTCTTATTGCCCTGTATAGGTCATACATCTTTCATTATTGTTTTAATACATGTATCTTTACTTTTCTGTTTTTTTTTCGAAATAATACATTTTTATATCAAAACTGACATATTCTGAAGTACAGCTTTTTAAATTGAAGTTTACAACCAATTTTTCTCTTTTATAAATATCTTATCTTAATGAAACTTACAAAAAATATTATTTGCTAATCTTTGATACACATAAAAACCGAATTCGTGATAAAAAGTTCTAATGTAAAAATCAAAGGAATATCATATCATGTATATGGGCACCCTTATTAATTGAAATATTCACACGTCAAATAAAACAAAAATGTTAGGATTGATAAAGGAGTATCTTGACATACGAACGTGCCTTGAAGGAGATGCTTCTAGTTGATTGTAATTCTTTGATTACAGATTATTTTCTTGAATTCGATCCTTATTCAATAATAGAAAGCTCTCTATAGTGTCAGCATGCATATACCTTTTCCATGATTTTTCTCTTCAATCCAGAAGTTTTTTTCATCAAAAGTAGTTGATATGCTCGGGCTATATGACCTCGTCATCTAAATCGTCTATATTTGTCATCTAAATTGTCTATTGTCATCATCGAAATAATCTATTGTCATCATCGAAATCATCTATTGTCATCATCAAAATCATCTGTTGATGTCATCGAAATCATGTATTTTCGTCATCTATATAATCTACCCCATCTTAGATAAGCTGATTACAATTATTTACATATGATAACCCTGGCTTTAGTCCTTCCCCCTTTCCCCCTCTCTTTTTTTAGGGTAGGGGGTTGATTCTGAAAATGACGTCATCATAACATCGAAACTGAATCAAACAGGAAACTGCAATTATTATCCATGTTTATGTTTTTATAAGAAAGAGAGAGAGAAAGAGATTCTGGTGTTACGATAAGTAAATGAATGCAGAGAATATGGATTCGAATCCCACTAGTGTTGATTGCAACCCAGTAGAAATAAGCACTTCTACCTTTCACACAAAAAAGTTCATTCCCATCTTTTCTTTTTTTTTTTTTTTTTTTTTTTGTAGTTGTTGTCTCGCTGTCTATGGCGTGAGTTTAAAAAATCTATTTACAAGGTAAAAAAGTTCTGACACTTGTCACTGTGCAGATACTGTGTGTAATAGCATGCATCTTCTATCTGCATCTAAAACATGTGATAAAAAGTTTGAGGATGCATGCAATGGGGATACTATATATATAGGATGCACCCTTTAAAAAAAAAGAAAAATAAGACCTGTTAAAGTGTAGAGAAAGTTCAAGGGAAAAAGAGGAGGGGTGGGGCAAGGTTGCAAGACAAACCGACCGACGAACGGATAGACGGCGATAGAAAAAAATATTTTCATTTCTTTTTTTATTTATTATAGTATTGGATCTATAACCAAAACTTACTTCAAGTTACCACTTTATTTTGAAATCGACTTTTCAAAACAAAGTCTATGGCATTCGTAATTTTATCTTCTAAAATAATAAACAAGAAATTACATGTATATTCTGGACATGTAAATGGTTATTTAAATCTATTAATTATTTAAACCTTTATCTAATGGTATAGGATTACTAGGGTCTACGATTTACTTATCATAATATTTATTAAATACATTATACATATATCGATGAAACATTTTTCTTATTTTCCGTTACGTCCATTGTATTTCTACGTGATTTAATTTTACGTAACATAAAGTCATCTAATACCGTATCACATACATTATCTGTGAGAATTAAGTAGGCTCCATTCAAAATAGAAATGCAAATATTTTGGCTACTTTTTGTCGCGTAGGGGTGGTGAGATAACGTGTCCAGCCTTCATTAAAATTCTCATTCTAGTATAATACCTAGATGATACAATTGCAAGCATGTCTTTGCACGATTTTTTTTATCTTCAGTTTATTAATATAACATGAAAGGGTGCATGCAAGATACAAATTTTGCACGCGAATGTAGACAGTTTTTAAGGCGGGGGTATAGGCCCGTCCAACGGCGTAGGGATTTTCTTTTTTTTTGGGGGGGGGGGTCACATTCGTCAGAAAATGGATGGGGTTTCTGACCCCCCAAACATACCCTCCTGGGTTCGCAGATGCTTTGAGCCGTCTCATATCAACCCGAATCTCATTTAAAAAAATGTTTATGTGGGTGTCCCCATGAAATAAAACAAGAGGTCAATTTCAAATTTTGAATTGAAAAAAATTGACAATTGATATACAAGAGATTAATTTTCTGATAATTCAATCTTATGTTCAGCATTCCCCCTCCTCTCTCTCTCTCTCTCTCTCTCAATTTGAGAGAGGGAAAAAACTGTTGTGTTCGCCCTGGATACGCTGCATCGACGACACGAGTTGGCGCCCTTGAGGAAATGGAATTTAGGAATTGAAAGCGAAATTAATTGAAGCTAACACAAGACGTGCACGCGACCATTGATGTCTGTACATTTGTTGACCTCGATTTTAATTTCATTTCTTTGCTTCATTATTTCCCTTTTTGTAATTTATCCCTCTATTCACAACTTAAATTTCTCTCTTGTGACGTCTATGAATTGAAAATTTTTAATTAATTTTGTGATATTCGCATCTTTTAAAATGTATGAGTTCAATGATTTTAAATTTGTTGTTGTTATTTGTTTTATTGTTTTGGGAACCATAGAACAAAGAAAATTTCAAATTAAAAACCATCTTTTTCTCTTCTTTTTAAAAAAAAAAACAATTTTCAGACATTTTAACTTCTTTTAGATTAAAATGTTGGGGTTTTTTTCAGAGAAAAAAGTCTTCCCTAATTTTTAAGATTTCATATTAATATCAAAGTAATAAAATATCGAATTTTATAAAAGTTTGAAAAAAGTTTGTAAAAATATCGTTTATATAATAATTTAAATTCGTTGACGTAATCAAATTCTTCAATTTCAATTTCTAAACTTCTAATTAATATTATCGTTGTATGATTAAAACAAAAGTCAATAAAGTTAAAATATTAATACTCTAAAATTAAATCAACCAAACAAAAACGAATAACGCTTCTAATAAAAAGTAAACAAATTTGCATATCTTCTATTTATCTTTTATCCAGGTGAACATGAGAAAAAAAATTATCGTACAAAATAAACAAGAACTTAGCCAACTAATCCCCAGTGTTATACAATTTTAGTCTCACGTATTCACTTCTCTTTTAAAATATAACACTATCCCAAGCGCGCTCACTCATCACTGTCAAGCAAAGTTTAGGGTAATTGGCATGCGAGATCAACACCAATCAAAAGCTCTGTTACAAATTTGATTATGATAATGCCCGAATAGTAAATGTATTGAATATAATCATAATTCTCTGACATGCGCACTGGATTTCTTTTTGATATTGCAATACAGTGAAAACATTGTCATTTTGAGTGCTATCTCCAGCATGTCACGAAGGAAGCAGACGAAACCTAGACATATAGAAGCTGAAGATGAAATAGCTAGCGAAGCAGGGCATGGTAAGTTGTTATTTACTCTACATCGGATTTTTTTTTATTTCATTCATTTCAGGTGACGAGCCGGTCGCGCTTATATTCACGCCGCTGTTTGTTTCACCGTGAAACGTGCATGATTGTTTTGCCATGTGATAAAATGTTTATTTTCATCTCAACCGCACGACGTGGAAAACAAATCCTGTGGGACGTTCAGAGTTAAAGTGCAGTGAATGGATTGTCTTTGAAAAAAAATACTATTGGTCTAAGACCGGCGGGATCAAGTTTAAAAGTCTATAAACTATTTGTATAGTGTTAGTACAAATAGTTGTAGCAGATGATTCTTTTACAGTCGGGACTGCTCTATCAAGTTTAAAAATTCCGCGAAAACTTGCATGCGCTGAGAAGAAATTTCTATTTACACAGATGATAAATTCGAGGTACGATACATTTTTCTTTTTAAAGTATGAAATTTTAATATTTACACATGCAATGTTTTGTTACATTAAATCAATTTTTATCGGTAAAATTCGAAATTATTTTTCGGACCTAAATCCTCTTTTATTTAATTTTGATATTTGTGCAATTTCAAGTAGAGCTTTGATGTTTTATTTTTCCCTTTCTTGGGTAATATCTGCATTTTTAATATCAATATTGAATTAGGATTAATAATTCAGCGCTATTTCTTTTTATATTGAAAGAGAATCGATGCATTACTGATCACCTGTCATCAAAATCTATCGGAATTATATAGAATAGGAAGGGTTTTTCATCATGTCATCTTCAGATATGTTTCAATTAATGGGACGGTATTAGCCGTTGATCCCGAATATGTGATTTTCTTTACTTTATAAAGATCATATTAAGACCTTCGCATTATCAAACGAAGCCGGGTTGCTACACGGCGTTGGTATGAGAAATTCATCTAAGAGAATTATTAATGACCTCCTCCTAATAATGTACTCGTTCATTAGGATATCAGCTTCTTTTTACAAGAATAAAGAGATTTGGACAAAGAAAATAATTTTTTATGACTTGCAAATCTGCTCAAAAATTCTTTTCAAGACTTTTTTTTTATTGTTTTATTATTTTTTTCTTCTACTAACGAGCGCATTTTTGATGAACAGGTGGTATTTTTGATAGTACAGATAGACTGGTATTTTTAAGGAAGTAATGGTTTTAAAGTACTCTAGAAATATGAGCACTCATTATCTGTCATTAAAATAAATACAGTACTACATAAACAAACCGGACTTTTTAATCCCAGGAAAAATGTAGCGATAGATCGTAGAATTTATCCACACAACAGAAAATTTTCTTTTCTATTGTTATGTCGGATTGGGTAATCTTTTTTCGTGTGTTGATAACAGAAGAAAGGGAAAAATAGTCGGATTTCGATTAGATAGATAACAAAATATTTATTTATCTTCGGGTTTATTTCTCCATATTTCTCTCCCCTGATATCCCGTTGGGCTCCTTATCAAGTGGTGTGTTACACTAATCTCCCGACCGTGCTTTCTCTTGATAAACTAGCCCCAATCTTAAATATAATATCAATTTTTGCTATAATATACCTAATACTTGGGGTTGTTGAATTTGAGAGAAACATGTCAGAGCCCCAGGAAAAAGTATTATCAATATTCGAAAATCAAACAAAGGCTTATACTAAATCATAGGGCCCTCTTATGTTTATATCCCTTACATTCATTCAAAATTTCAAGATTGTTTAATAAATATTGTCTGAAACGTAAAATGATAAGTTTAAGAAAATCCCAGGATTAAATTCCGAGTTTGAGACGGACAATTTTGTCAGGAGATCGTTCCGCTTACCGTTGCTATATAGACAGTACGGCTAATTTTATCAAATCTTGTTTTTGAAAGTAGATACATATTTCAAATTAGCATGTCAATTTCATAGATAAGGTGTCTATTTCTCTCAAGGGGACGTTACTCGACATGAAATTAAACTGTTCATATATCCTTTTATTATCATATAAAAGACAGCGAATCTCAAATGTATAACATTCTTTTATCTAGAATGTGAGAAAATATCCTACGGTCATTTTACTATTTTCCCAATATGTAATTATTTTGTGGGAAATTATTATTGTAAGGAATGATTCGGCAACGTGTAATTTTCATTCCATTTCAGTTTAGACATCGAAATTATCTTGGTCCTCGGGGCAAATAGTTCTGTTATATTTTTTTCCACCTCAGATCGTAAGTGATAAGTGGACACTATAAAAATTTGTTTTTACAGCAATTTTTACATTTGTCAAAGGGCCTTGTATGACAACTTAATCATTATGTAAATCTATTTGTTTGTACATTTTTGAGTGAAAAATTGACATGTTTGCGGGTAATTATAAAAACCCTAAGTGACACCAGAGTAATTATAGTAAAAGCTAATTAAAATCAAAGGAATCTTCTATTAAATAATTAGAATTACAAATAAGAGATTAGTAATGCTATTCGAAATCATATATTGCATTATAATTACATGTTTAAGAGTGAAATGTACATCTGTCCATTTCATTACCTTGCAGATTTCACATGTTCATGTTTTGCACACAGACTTGGAAATTTCTTCATTTTTGGTTATTATTTAACACTCCTCCTTTTTGAAAAGAAATTGATTATTGACTCGGTACAATTTTAAGGAGGAATCAAGTCCCTGTGCATATATAAACATGAAAGACACACCGATGAACCGGCTGTAACCAGACGGAATAGATGCACGTCTCTTGGGGGTGATTTTTATTAGAAAGTGCTAAAAGCGATATACAAGTCAAAACTGGTGTTAAAATCCCCCATTCAGCAACAGCGGACCCAGAGAGGGTCAGGGAGGTTGGAAATGGGGATGAGGGCTATTTCTCGTAGTAGTGTCGGACATTATTACCAAAAAAGTAGTTATACCTTCTTTGGAGATTGGAAAACTTCTGTCTGTCACCCAGTTCTCAGTCTTTAACTCAAAGTTGGATCCCTCTTACTGAAATTTCTAGATCCGCCTATGAATCAGTGAAAAGAAGAGAAGAGGGAAGCAGTTGTGAATTGATAATAGATAGTGCTATGAAGATGAACTTTAACGATAAAGAAATGATAGATGGGTGGAATTGACAAGGTTGTCACTTTGCTAGAAACAAACAGCTGAAACGAAAGTAAAATTTTGTAAAATTTTGACAGTCTATTTAGCAAAGCTCCCGATTTCTTGGAATGTTGGACATTTTTTAGGGTCTGCCTCACTCATATACTGCAAATAAATGTTATTACTGCCATAGAATAATAAATGAAGATTCCCGCCGGCTGATTGTTTGTAGAGTCTGTTTTTTAGACTGATTTACGAGATTTTTTCTTGCTGAATGAAGGTTGCAGAATCTGAAACTCGTACAAAGTAGCCGTAAAATATGTAAAACTGATAGGTAAAAGTCAGATCGGAGAGGTGTTAGGAGGTTATTCTCGTCCAAGATATAGGTATAATATAAACAAATAGATATGATTATATTTTTGTCATGCCTTGTAAATTCCACAAGCACGTTTTGTAGATTGCAGTTCGATTTCACCGAAAGTATGGAGGCCCAACTGGGATAAAATATCTAGTGAAAATTTTGAAAGAGTTGCGTCCCTTGTACATTTACAATGTAGTTGTGCTGTTTATTGCATTGTTTTTCAATCTAATCTCTGTTTTGAAGAAAATGCTTTTCTAAAAAGTTAATCTTCTTCCTGGGTATTTTTTCTGTATACGGAAACTTTATTTACCGTTACCTTTTTGACGTTTACTTTCTACTTTTTTTCTAAAGTCAAACTTCCTTGACAATTTAGTCAGTGTAGACCACTTTCTCTTGAATTTGAACTCTGAATCATACGAGATGAAATGAATTGACGGGTATTTAAAGAGGAAGACGTGCTATATATGATATATTACAAACACATTTTACAATCTCCCCGGAAATTCAAGATGCTATGTACATATCTGGCTAGAAATTTATCAACAAATATTTCATCTAGGTTTATGATTAAACTTTAATGGCGGGTCCGGCTTTTTCCGTTGTTTCCGTGATGTTTTATTTGCTACGGAAGATGATACATTTAAAATCCTCGATAGATAGGTATCCCCCAACATATAATGGAAACAAATGACGTGATTTGTATAATTTTGTCCCCGAGGTCTAGAGGGTTAATGCTTGTGTTATAATGTAAAAAATTTATATTCAAATTTATAAACAAACACATATCTGATTTTCCAAGGAATGCTTCACGGTGTGAAAAGGGGAAGAGTTTTGAATTGTAAATACTGGCTACATCAAACGATACACTTAGTTGAAGTGAGGGGCTGTGTGCAATTTAGTCTTCACAAGTACAGATTTGAAATTGCTATTTGCACAAATTCACAACCGTGTTTTGAAAGAAAATCAATCGAAATTCAACATGCACTTCAAATTTCGACATTCCTCTTTGAAATGTAATCAAATCTTTTCATTAAATGATAAAGTATGTTTTATAATCTAAATACCCACCCGTGATCCATACTTATATATAGGCGGGAGGATGGTATTCTTTTGATCAAATTGAACTTCTTTGCAAGGAAAAAAAGTTAAGATTAGTTGAAATGGATTAGGTTGTACATTTCAGATTTGCTGTATCTTTCTTTTCTATGTATCCCGGTTACGCACTGAGAGACGTTTGTTTAAGCTCCATGATTTATACGACTTATATCTCTGCATAACTGCATGAAATAACATTTCATTGTATTATGTCAATATTTCAAACATTTTGCTACGGGTATTATATACATAAAATATCAACTCCCTTTTCAGGACGTCTGATAAAAGTAATGAAAGAAATGAAATATTGTAATTTGAAATTTGCATGGCAAAGCGAAATAAATAATTACTAAATAAACAAGAAGTGCATTTCATATCAAAGTTGTAACGGTACGGAGTTATTAATGATCCCTCGCCTTTTCAATATTGAATTCTCGTATATTTTTATTGATCCAAAAATCTAACTGGCCTGTAAGCTCGCGCGCGCGCGCTCCAAAGTAATCTGCCCTTTCGAATTGTTTGAGCAGCGAATTGAACAAATAAGCTGCAGGCGAACTGTCTTAAACTTTGTTTCAATTTTGCTTTTTCTTGTCTCATTTTTGATAAGATTTGAGGTGCGTTTTCTTTTTTCTTCATTTATGTGCTTTTAAATTTCAATAAAGAAAATGATTTTTATTGCTTTCTGTTCAACATCAATTTCTATTCTTATTATTTGGAAAACGAAATTCTCCAGTAAAATTCTGTCATTTTTTCTCTCTAAGGTGCCAGAGTACAGGATAAAATAGTATAGTGAGTATCATCCATTCTGTAGTTGAAAAAACCTCTTCTTTCAGTCTAAAACTTGTGTATAAGGTAATCTCACTTTTTGTCTACATTCATTCTGACGTGACAGTAACTTTGACACAGTTTTCAAGTTGTTTTTTTTTTTAATTTCGGGTTCGTTGGTATTTGACGTGCAGCGTGGGATTTCACACTCATTCATTTTCTTTGATATTAATTTCTTGGTGTTTGTTTCATTAATATTCCTTTTTACCTTACATTTAATAGCTTGTCGTTTTAAAAACGATCATCCTTAACTTTTGAAAATTTCCATTTATTAACTCATTCATTTTCATCTACTTAAATTTTCACCAATTCAAAAGTTTTGCAATAGGTATGTCCAGAGTGTTTACAAATTACGCATATTTTCTTGGAAAGGAAACATAATTCTAGATATTGAACAGATTGAAATATTCATTTCTCTTAAGGAAATCTCAAAAGAGTAACTTGTATTTCTGTTGAAACTTTTAATTCACAGATCGATCCGACGATTGTCACGTAGCACCGCTCCTTTATGTACATGTATTTTAGTCATGGGAAAAGAATTGAAAATAATAAAGCATAATTCATGATCCACTAGTTATGATCAATCTTAAACCATCCCCAAGATTTTCTTTAAATGGCTATATATATATATTAAATGTTAGTCATAAAAATGATTCACTATGGTACAATGGGTGGCCGAGTACCTCAAGATCACCGTAATGGAATAGTTTCTCAGTTGGAAACTGACAGCATATAGCTTGATATAAAAATTGGTCATTAAAACTGGACACGAGATTTTGGAATATAATAGCATTTGGGGGATGTATTGTCCAGCTATGAAAGGACTGTCCGAAGTGTTTCCTGCAGTGGTCATTTTTCATTCATTTCTACCTCTCGCCTCTTTGTGAACGTTACGTAATAGCGGTCATCTAGCCAGTGCTTGAAGCCTATAATTTCATATAAATTACTTTTTCCTTAAGAATGATTATAACTTGAGGGGATAATAAAGGAAGAAAAGGGTCCGAGAAAAAGTTGAACAATTTGTGATATGAAATTGTCCAAACTGACCGTCACGGAGATTAGGCCGGGTCGAGTTTTGCCTTTGATGTTAATTTATTTATGGCGAAATGGGGAAGATAACAAGATTTTGAAAATTAGACTAGTGTTATGGAACAATTTCACACTTGGATGATGAGAATTTAAAACCGTCTTAAGAGGCCAGCGGTACCCGTTCATCCATTAAACAGCATTCTAAGTACAAGTATCAAGGGAACTCTGGCATTTCAATATACCCTTTTCTTGTCTGTTCATCATTTTCTATGTTTAATTACTTTGAAATACGAGTCGATATATAGTCTATCAGAAAGACGTTTGTTAACTTAGAATTTTTTTTTTAATCATAAGTTATGATACCCATTCATCCCCTTTTCGAAGTTTCAGTGTACAGTGTTAGTGAAAAAGACGCTCATTTGCAATGGATCTTAACCAAGAACCTCTTCTCTCAGTTTCAGTTGCAGTCAAAACGCTGCTCTTCAACATGAAATTCGTTACTCGAGTAGAGCACCTGTATTTTTAAGCCCCCCCCCCCCCCCCAAAAAAAAATCAAATTTCGATTTCAAATCTTAAAAGTGGTGTCTATCAGAGGCTATCTCTTTCACAGTTATGATGTATGGGGTCTATTCAAACTCGCATGATAACCCCTAATCTCCTGGAACCTTATATAGGAATACGGAAACCGGGACTCAACCGTTGCCATACCGGGAATTAGGCACCACAGACGGGTGCTAGTTGTTTTTTAAAGTTCATCTAAAAACTTGTCATGTATACAAAAGAAAAGTTGATATATTTGGGATAAAGTATGACAATTTCCCCTTCACAGTTTTAAAGTACGAGAACGATTCAGCGCCCAGTTTCCATTATATATTTGAAATGGCTGATTAAAACTTAAGGGAAGTCTAGATATGTATGAAAGAAATATCACTGATATATGTTTTAATGTTCGAAGCGAAAACAATTTATTGTAAGGGTTTCTAGGGAGTGATATAGAGCTCTTTAGAAAATATTAGCTCGCTTTATCGTTCAATGTCATAAACATTTCAAAATCGTTGACACCGTGCAAGCCCCCAATCCTTTGTGGAATATTTGGACTGTAATTTGTAACTATATGGGGTATAATTGTTATCAAAACTCAAGTTTTCTCCCCTCTATACTTTATGTTTCGATGATAAGACCTTGTTTCAGTCTGTAAATACATTTTCACCCATTATTAAAATCAAGAGGTTTTTTTTTCACAGACAGTTTCGAGTTCTGACTTGTCGGGTCTCAACCTATTCGATCTCGTCTATTTTTATTCCAATTGTACCTTCTCTTCCTAGTTTTTCTGAACAAAAAACTTGCAGAATCTGGAAGCATTTTCTCATAATATGCTACAAACGTATGTACAGACAAACATAATTAAAACCATTTAAAATATCATCCAACGGTCAGTCTATCGATAGAATCATAAATTTCGCAAAAACAAGACATTTTTGACAGAATCATTCTTGTTATCACAAAGTCTTGTTTATTTCATGGTTCAATCTGTATTAAGGTCTTGCCCAGGTGCGACACAGGTTTTACTAATATCAAATTAATTTGATAAGTTCGTTTGATCCCTTTCAGGACATTGTTTATTTAAACTACCCAGATTTATTTTTCCGATTATCCTAAAAGATCACACCTTAATTGTTTACCTGTAATTAATAGATTTTTATCCTTCTGCGTGACTCAGTCATTGTCATCGATTGATCTATATTTTTTTCATTGGCGGATCCTAGTTTTAGAAAACACGAGAAATAGATGAAAAAATAAGCTAGGGTTAAATACATCGTACGGATAGTTTTTTTTTTCCGACAACGTAAATATCTTTTAAAGTTTTAACAATGCCCCAGAGGAATAAAAACTAAGCAAACACATGTGTATACACACGGTTCACGAGCATAGGTTATCATGTTTGTAAAATTGACATTTTTGACATCATTTTCTTCAAATACAACGTTTTGACATCTCTGAGCAAATAATTCGACACTTTGAAACATTTTTACAGCCATATCAATGCGCGCGATCGATCGTGAATCGCACGGGACGTGGGGAATCGCATTGCTTGATCAAGAAATTATTTCCGGGGGGGGGGGGTTCCAGCCCATCAGGAGAGGGGGTCCAGTCTGGATTTGAAAAAAAATATATTCTTTGAAGGAGGGAAATTTAAGTATTTTTTTCAATTTGCCAAAAAAAAGGGGTGGGGGGGGGGGGGGTCTGACCTCCCCAGCCCTTCTAGATCCGCGCCTTGGGACTCTCGAGTTAATATATGAAATAACCCCTGACCAATCCTATACGGAATTTCATTTTTCGAGGTTTCGTATCGATTCTTTTTCGAATTTGAACTCTTGATTATCGCTTATCTTCCATTGCTTTCATTAAGTCTGTATATGATATGGTTACACTGTTGATGTTTGTCCAATCTAAGTTTACAGATAAATCGAAGCAATTCATTGGATTTTGAATTTAATATTTAACTTCAAAGGCTTATAAGAATGCCTTGTACTAAATCAGAAACTTTGGCGTCCACTTTAAAGTTAAGATGTGTACAAACATAATGTAATTTGTAGTTATCAAAATATTGCTTCTGTTAACACAATGTTTATTAGATAATTTTTACTGAAATATGATTAATTTGACTGAATTGTAAATATTTGTAAAAGCCCCCGGTTCAGTCTTATTTGACTGTTACATCATAAGCAAATATCAACTACCAAGTAATAGAAATATGAAAATAAATATCACAGTTATTATTGAATACTATGCTTATTCCAAATGGCAATAAAATATCGGAATTTTGAAACAGGTCAAAACCCATACGAATATTCACTGCAGGGTTGAACTCTTCAGCTCTAATTTGGTGTAAGTTTGAGAGTAATGTCAGTCTTATCAGAAATATTTCTAAGAAAGTTAGCAACACGTCAAATTACTATTATAATAGACATTCTGTAACGGGTTATTAAATGTCGAGAGCAATCACAGTTGAAGTAGATAAAGTCAGAGAGCTTCCTAAATATTTCCTCCGGAAACTGACCATGCGGACAAGAATGGCGGGAATTCGCACGATGTTGATTTCATATTTTGATTGATGGATGAAATATACACCTGTCAGACTTAATCTGTTCTATTCTACTTTATAGTGCTTTTGATTGTTTTAATTTCGAATTTAACTCAGGAAATAAGTGCAAGATAGAAACATGATCAATATATTTCTGTGATGAAATTGGTGATGTGTCATTTTGTAGTCAAAATGTTGTAATATCATATTTCTCGGTGTGTGGTCCCATGATCTTATGTGTAGAGCTTCCATTTAACTGTTCAAAGCTTTAGATCTATTTCCCATTTAAAATCCCTCTTCCTATTCTTTTTTTAACATGTATTTCTTAACACTTCAAACGTCACGACTCAAAACAATGTTTCATTGTTAATTTCTTACTCATTTTTTATGCTGCCTTGTCATGCAATCAAAATTAAGAGAAAAATGGAAAAAGTGGTTTTGGACTGGAAAGGGAGAAGGGGGGTTATCTCAAATAATATTAATTTAAAGAATGACATATTTCAGAACAGAACTTGACAATTTGATCTTATTTTAAATAATTTTAAAAATCAAATTCAAATTCTTTATTGACTTTCACCAGATTTGCACATGAAATGAACAAATCTTTTTTTTTTTTTTTTTTTGATAAATGCGCTGGTCAAAATCGAAAGGAATGGAAATGTGGGCATGTAGGGTTGGGGTTAGTATTGGGCCCTGTGAAATTCAGCAAACTGCTTTTATGATAACTATTCTTTCATCAATCCATGATCGAAAGATGTTTAGATATTTTCAAAGACAAGCAAAAATACATTTTCTTAGGTTAATTTCAATTCCACAATAAAAGGGGAAAGAATAATAACAATTCAAAAGAAAAATTAAAACAAGAAAACAAGAATCGATTAAGTTGAGAAGCGAGAGCAAGTGTAGGCACTCTCTCTTTCAGATCTCTCTCCTATTTTTCACTGTCATAATTTGCACTGCTTCAGCACCTGCTGGGCAATTAGGCAGATATCAACAAATTTGTCAATTTCTCCCCAGCCTAGTCAAGTCTATCTTACAATCCAACTGTTTTAATATCACACTGGTTTAACTCAAAATTCCGTCTTATCAAAACCAGGGGGTCCCTTGATGTAACCCAGTGGTCCGCTAATCTAGAGATGCAAGTGTAAATGGGGGAGAGTAATCGGTGCTTACATCAGAGAATTTCATGCTTTTGATAAAAAAATGGATCTGGTATATGTTAGAAATATGATGAATATAATGTAGTGGAGAAGCTTTGATAAGAACGGCGTGTAAAAGGGCTAGAGAAAGAGTTCAGAAGACTAGGTTCTTTGTTTTAGTGGCGCCCTCTGTGTAGATCAGAGTGTTCGAAAAGAACAACCTGACACTCCTCTGTAGGAATATGAGATATGAAAGAAAGTGAGAGATGAATCATTAAAATAGGAGGGAAAATATTCTGATAGATAAAAAGAAGGAGATTTGAAATAAAGAATATTGAAATTCAAATTAAAGTCATCAAATGTCACTCTGTACTTATTTGCAACGAACAGGTCGGATTTCTATTGTCAATGACTATTGCATTGTTCAAAATATTACCAAAAGCTTATGTAAATTCAAATATTGAATTCAAAAACTGAAATTGAAAACCTTGTGGGTCACGACATTGGCTGACCTCGTGAAAAATGTCCTACTTTCATTTTACATTTCCGGTCTAAAACATGATCTTACATAGAAAGGTAAAAGTTACGGTACATCCGTACTTCTTGTATTTCAAAGCGAGAATTATCTCATTTTCACGAACATTATTTGTACGTACTTGGTCAAGAGTTTGTTGTTTAAATGACGTAAAAGAAGAGATCTTTTTCAATTAATGTGAAGAACGTAACGACCTGCAAACGTACAAACTATTGTCTGAATCGGACACGGACGATTGTGACAATATATCAATAATACTAATATTTATTCAATAAATATTTGTACAAATAATAAAAGTTGTTACCATTAAACCAATATTTCTGTTCAATAGTGAAGCTATTTGCATGTACTCTTGTATCGTAAATATATAGCCGTGACCCACAGGCGAGGCAGATAAGACAAGGTTTCGCGTCAGAAGCTGTATGCCACCTACTATCCCGACAGAACACTCAGTCCTTCTTATTTGAAAAACCAGTTGAGTAGATGTTCGAATAATTTCATTAACATTGAGTATGTAAAAATTCTGCACTTGATTTCTCTTGCTTTTGATACATTTAAACCTTTTGACGAGAAATTTGGTCTTATTTAAATGGGGATAAACCGAAGCTCGTGGCGCAAGGCGTTTTAACTCATCTATTAATTTTTTTTATCAAAATATCAAAACAAATTAGACGTCAAACCGATCTCAAACCGATATGATTATGATAGCATTGATATATAAGCCAACAAGGCCCCTTCTAACAGGTGTCCTTTTAACAAAGTTGACTTTAATGCTTGTGCTCCGGTATTGACTCGGAGCTCCGGTGTACGTTGCGACCTTTTAGTCTCTGTCAGTTCTATAGACAGGTCCCTTTAATATCAGTGAAAGCGGTAGATCTATCCGCATAATGGAACTATCCACCGGAGCATACTCGTTCAAATATATGGTAAATTATAATTAATGAACGATTTCTACAAACATGAGACGATTTTCAGATTAATCCGTAAACGGGAGTATCGATCTCTCTGATTGGTCAGTATCGTCGATGACCCGGATGACTGCATCAGCAATGACGAGACAGGTTAAGTAGACCTTAGAACTTTTCGCTCTTCGTTGACAATCAACTTAATTATGCAGAAGCAGGGGCATGACATAACTGTACCAGGTTATACATTAGATCTGGATTAATTGATGCATCTATGAGCGCATTGATGTTAAAAATATCTACAGCGAACGCCACTTTTACCAGTACATAACCTTATTGTACCCACGTCCGAGGTTCCTCGCGGATCATCCTATCATTTTACCCCTCACCATCCCAACTCTCTCCAAAGAAAAAAAGGAGTCCCTTTCGATCTCCAAAACTACTTCCCCCTCCCCCATAACCATCACCAAGTAATAGGGTTTTTGTTGATGAAAACATTTTGCGATGGGAAAGAATTGAAAACCATTGGCATTTTGAACGCCATCAGTAGGCTTGGGTCCTGATACCCTTTATTCCCTGCTACACCTCTCCCCTGTGATAGTTATAGTATATCATTACGGTAAGTTTGGTACATTCCTACATTGAAAAGTACATATAGGTATCCATGTACATAGCATACCCGAGTGAAAGTGGGTGGGTTCACTGGGTTGCCCTATAAAGATGTTAAAGTCTTGAAACAACGAAATATGGAGGAATTTCAATTACTCATACCAGAAATCTTGTGATACTATAATGTTCAAATTGTCATCTTAAATGTCCGTTTGTTTGTCTTGTACTTTAAGATGGTGTCAGATCGAGGCATATAATCTCTAACTGGCGTGCGAGAACTTTGACTCGCTTATTCATTCATGTCCCCATCTACAACAGCGACCTGTCAAAATCGTTATCAAATTTAAAATCCCAATTATTATTGCTCATAAAACCTGTGCATGATCCTTAATATGATATCGCGCCGACTTATCTAAACTTTGCCAAATTAATTCATATGTCGGTTCGTTACTTTCTAAAATATCGGGATCTAAATGTGGAATATATTTATCACTTTATATCAGAGCGTGCCCGAAGATACAATCTTCAATGTTAGGAGTGAAATTTTATAAGTTTTAAATTCTTTGACAGGCCTCGTGAAATTTATTGGCGGATCCAGGAGGGCTGGGGTGGGGATGAGGATGGGGAGGGGGATTCTAAGGAGCGGTTTCCCCTTTCGGTATGGAGTTTTAAAAGAAGTCGTTTCAGCAATTTTTGGAAGAACACCCACTGTCCCTATTCTTTCGACTTCAAAAAATTGAGCCCGACGCCAAATATTCCTGGATCCGCCCATGAAAAGTTATATGACATCTTAGTGGGTACATAACAAATTTCATGGGTGACCCCGGGGACAAAATCAACATGAGTAGAAGAATAACAAAAACCTATTATGGACATGTCAAGGCATTCATATTCGGGTTTTATAAAAAAGAATTTGTATCATTGTAGACAACGAATTTAATATGGGGTACTTAAAAACTGGAATGACATCTGCGTGCCCCGCTCTTCTGTAAATGGAGACGCGTAACATGTATATGAACTCTCTAGAAAGAAGACTAAGATTTTTTTCTGTAGGTGTCTAACCTTATTGCCTGATCGGAAGAAATAGAATCAATAAATGACGGGGCTTACTTTGTTGAAAAAAAAGTTAAGAATAAGAAATGTTTTAAAAATTAGTGAGTCAAATCGAACATATTTATTGCATATACATGTATGTCCAAATCCATCATTGAAACGATTCCTCTGTCGAGCTGTCGCACCTTGCATTGAACTAAAAGATCTGTAGGTGGAATTCCCCTCCCCCCCCCCGAAAAAAATTCCAACAGAATCTCGATCTATCTTGCAGTGCACAATATAGCTTTCATAATGTTCCATCAGACAGTCAGAAGTTGGTTTTTTTTTTCTTTTCGAAAAATCGGCATCCAGGGATTATCTATTACAACCTGTTCCCAGGCCAAGTCAAATAAGTGGTAATATAATAACCATACATGTTTATTAATAACCCCTCCCGCTATTGTCAAAAATTCACAAATTTCCCCCAACCATCAAAAACTGGGCGGTCAGCGCGCATCGAATTTCATCATAGAAGCATTTTTTCCCGGGGGATGAAAATAGGAAAATTATATGACTGGAAAGACACATTATTAAAATTGAAGCATGGAATATAAAAAAGCAGGTTACAGAGGGGGACTCTATACAGGTGTGAAAGTGTCAGATTCGTCGCGGTAGTTACGTACGTAGTCGTACAATAGGAATCCAAATATTGGATCATGGGACAGTGTGAATCCCCTGTAAAGATGAGCGAACTCGTAAATATTTTCTTTCATATTAAGGTTTAGTACCCAGGTGCGCATCAAATGTATGATTGAATTTTCATGATATTAGGTATTTAACATTTTGTCATAAAATTGCGCGATGTTTCGATCAGGTGGGTCGGTCGGTCGACATCGGCGCAGCCTCGGAGTTCCTGCTTTGATTATCCGCATGAATGAAAGATGTAACGAAAAGGGGAAGGAACTAAAATATGAGGGAGGGTTACATAAAATCATTAGTGCATATAGTTCACAAAAGGGTTTGTGGGAAAGAAATAACTTTTGGTCAGAGTTACATGTATATTAGAAAAGGTGTGGTAATGCAGATTGAATGCTCTGGAACGGCGTGTGAATGGAAACGATGCTGCCTGTCAAAACTTCGGATCAAAGTTACCTAGGCTAAAATTTGTAGTACAATGTAATGAGGATTTATAGATTTTTGTAAATATTTCGCGTGATAACGATATGAAGTCGGTGCATTACGCAGCTTCCGGTTAAATTGCCCGCCATAATTATACTTCCGTTCAAAGTACAGGAAATAAAATTTAATGCTGCTATTTCTTTTGTCATAATTGCTTTATCTTTTAATTTCCAAGAATCGAGCCTTTTTCCCCTTCTTGCGGCATTAAAACTATTATTATGCGTTTTTCAAACGGAATAACGAATTTCATACGGGTGAGTCATTCCTCGCATTCTTCTTTCATATAAGAATGACTCAATTATACTCAAGTCTGCGAAATCGGATATTATGGGGAATGCACGATTTTTCATATTTTAAGAATCTTGTATGGCTTCCAAAGAAAATCTCTCCTTTGTTGTTTATATCCTCTTTGTTCCATAGGGCCCTCATGAAATATTGTTTCTGAGATTATAAATTCATTTTGTTTAGATCATCTGTTTCCTCCGTATTCCAGGAAATGGTTATCATCTGAATAGCGTATTTTACTCCAAGAGTGAATCACGAAAAATGAAATACAAATTTTGTGTAATACGAAGATTAAATTCTTATTGTTGAGGCAAATTTTACTATTATCGATGCATTGTTCATGGACAGATCTAGAGAAGAGGGGGGGGGGGGGGGGGTTCAAGCCTAAGATTTTGAAAAAAAAAATTTCGTCATAACCGGACAAATAAGCAATTTTGGTAAATTCCAGGGGATCCTGCCACCCATATTCCCCCTCTGGATCCGCGCTTGGATGCATCATTCTTTGATACTTTCTCGAGCGCTTCAATTATCTTCTTTCCAAGATCTTTATGCTATGGATTTTTCCTGGATGAAGAAAGAATTATGACATCAATTAGTCAATTACTATTCTCTACCCCTGCGCGAGGTCGACCTTGTGTCGATTACACGAGGCGAGGACGTCAACTTCTTTTTCAGAAGGTTATCAATAAATCCAAATTATATCTGTAATAATTTGCCTAGCTCTTGAAATTAGCAGAGAATTTCTGAAGTGAAACGATGATTAGTTTTTGATTTTGAACGTAATATTATTTCATTTGCCATAGAATTGACTGATCGCGCAGTCCATTGGGATGATGGGTTGATTCTGTCAAGTTGAAGGTGGCTGTTCGCGCGATTATGAAGAAATTGACAAGTATCTTCTGCTAGCAATTCAACATTGACAAAGAAAATAAAATTGATGCAATGTAAAGGCCATATGGCGGATAAAAAATTCCATTACGGTCCATTTCCGGTATTTGATTCCGGAAAAATGTCGACAATTGCCGATGAAGTCCGAAATGTTCGTGACCTTTTCAGACCTTCTGAAAAGCGAACAACCTTAACATTTATACGGTTTTGCCATTTGAATTTATTCTAAAAACCATACGCATAAGAAATTTAGGATGTAATTTCATATATATTTACGTCATATGTAAATCAATTACGCAAAAATGCACCATGTCAGGAAGTGATTTTTTTCTATAATCCTATCGTTTGGAGTGCATGCACATTATCTAAAATATAAGTGGTGAATCACCTCTGTTTTAATCTTGTTCAAATTTCAACGAGCAAACAAAATTTGAGAGATGACCAAAGTAATTTGATAAAGTTTATCTTGTCTTCAAACACTTAATGAAGATGGAGAAGTAGAGTAAACCGATGCAATGTACAAACATCCCCTACGTTATTTACCTTCGATCATCTTCAGAGTTTGAAACGAAATAAAAAAAAAAAAAAACCCCCACACAGCAAAACAAAAAAAAAGGTTCTGAGGTCATAGGTGATATTTGAAGACCTTTATTTCAGGGGACAAACAGATTCGTTTTAAATCATAATAAGTCTATTTTCTGAAATGCATCAGTTGTTAAGCGAAGAGAGAAACATGTTTTGAAGCAGATCTCCGTTTGATCATGGGTTATGAATGATAGAGTATAAAAGCTTTGCTTTGATCCCGACCAGATATGATTCAAGCTTGAAAGAGGTTCTTCGATCAAATGTATAATTCAAAATTTTAATATAGATTTAAATGCGCATATTAGAGTTGATACATTTATATAAAAATGATGAATCGCATGATAACTACTTAGTCTTCTTTCCTCCCTAAAAAAAACTACGTTATCATCGTAAACTCTCGGTCCATTACGCTCTTTGTGACTGTCATCACGGAAACATAAAGTTACGAAAAAAAGTTAAGCAAGCATATGGTTTAATGTTTTCCGCAATGAAGTCGTCATACCGTAGTATCTGGTGGGTACAGAGTGCAATTTAGCATTTTGACATTTATTTATTATTGATTTATCATCTTTTTTTTCAGTACAAGAGTCAAGTATCTAATCAGTGCAAAGTGCATACATGTAGTCATTTTGGACATCTTTAAAAAATTGAGGGATCACCGAAATTCCGACAACGCACTTGCTTGTGGACTTAAAATTACATTATGACGACACAGTCAATGACCTTGACGGACCATTTCATTATGACGTCATAATATATATATGTCCACCAAGTGTTTGGCGATCCCTCCATTGATCTATCATCTTTTTTTTCAGTACAAGAGTCGAGACCATTATAGCAATGTGATCGACACAGTGTATATTGTTTTTTAAAATTTACTTAAAATTAATTTTTTTTATCATCTTTTTCAGTGCAAGAGTCAAGTTCGTCATCCAATTCTACCAATCCTGCTAACGACGCGCATGTGTGTGGAAAGTGCCGAGAAGAGTTCATCGGACTGGAGGAATTTCTTGCCCATAAAAAGGTGTGTAGTAGGAAACGTGTGCACGTGTTTTTTGACGCTGAAACAGACGATACAAGTGATTCCGTTGCAGACGACAGTTTAGGCTCCAGTTTCAACGCCAAAGTTCCAAAACTCGCAGACATTAGTGAATATAACACTTGTGGTTCGGACGGCGAAGGCGACGGCGACGAGATTGATGATATGGACAATTTCGACGACGACGACAACGAAATCATGGATGCTGAAGATCGGGAGATAGCTAACGAAGAAATAGATGAAGATCTTATCAAACTTTCAATGATGAATTCTCATCAAGATATGTCTGATCAAGAAGAGGACGGACCGGAAGAGGAAGAAGGTGACAGTAATAACAATGACAAAACCAACCGGGACAACGGCAAATTCCCGGAAATCGGCAAACATAGTCTTCCGCCTCAGTTGAACCCCTTCATGTTTCCATTTCTACCGAATTCAAACGTAGTGTTGGAACCAATATCGGCAACCCAAGCCGCTGTTGCGCAGTTCGCCGAAAACAATATGTCGCCGACAGATAACAATGTTCTTCAATCGACGTTGTACAATCTTCAGCAGCAACAGATATTGCAACTTCAGTTGATACATCAGTTACAGCAACAAATTGTTCTTGGAATGCATCCGTTGCCAGGCAACCCATTGCCAATGTTACCGTCGTCACTTCCGTCATCAATGATGCCAAGGCCGACAAAATTTGATGACGCAGATGATGACGATTTACCCATGAAGCTGACGACGAAAGATAAAATTGAAGACGAGGAGGAGGAAACCCCAAGAAAAGAGGAGGAGCCAGAAAAAGAGAACAAAAAGTCTGAAGCTGAAACGGTTGCCAAGGAAACAGAGACGCAAAGTTCGACAACTGCATCGTCGTCCCCATCTGTTCCGTCTGCATTTCCTCTGCCCAGTAGCAGTATGACGTCAACGCCACCAGCGACATCAGAATTCGCCAAACTTACCAAATGTAAGTTGATTTTTTCGTATGTACAAAATTATTATATTAAAGTAAAGATTCGCAAGAACTTAAAGAAGGAGAATAATGCTTTGTCTGTCAGTCAGTCAGTCTGTCGGTAACGTGGATATGTTTTGTTGAAAAAAAAATCTATTAAATATAGAAAATGTTTCAAAAATGGAGCAAAACAATCATGTCCTGATTTTATAAGAAAAAAAGAAGGAGCTTGTAAGCGGATCAAAAAAATATTTATTTATTTATTTGGAGGCCATCTCGAGATGTATATATAGATTTCATAATCAACTCTGGACCGCAATACTTGCAGACGAGAACGGATAATTATAACATAGTCTGCTATATGGATAAATGTAAACCAACATTATAGAGAATAAATTGATAAATTATTTAAAAGACGGTGTCATAGAAAAGGATAGAAGATAGAAAAAAGGATTATTTGATTTACAGTCAAAGAATAATAGCTAACAGTAGCCACAGAAACAAGTTTGAGAACCGACGGTCCTGAATAATATATAAACCAGGGCGGCAAAATATGAAATGTTACCCGATAAATTATGCTTTATACCGAAGATACTTAGGTAGGGAATTCAAATTCATAGTTCTCGGAGGATCATTTATGTGTACATTCAGTAAATCGTAAATTCATGCATTGGATGTTATTCTAAGGCTTCAATGTGTGTCATTTTGTCACATAGGCCTAGATAATGTTTGAATTTTGAATACGTAGAAAATGATAAGGATAGATGTAGATTCATTTTCACAATTTTTTTCCTTCCTTGGCTTAAAATCCACTAGATGCCCTTTATCCATTTTCGTTTTATCAGATAAAAATCGACGAAGATACATTTTTTACTTTACGTGCTCCTTTTGACATAAGGCTATAAGCATTTTTAATGCTCATTTTTCTATGCATTTATTAACTGATTTGACTTTATTTCTACGGATAACACTTTTTCTACGGATATCACATTACCGGGTGTTTCATCACTTTACCGGGTGTTTAAGCGAACAGGAGATGATTACTCTCCCCGGGAACATCATATCACTTCTTTTATGGTATTGCGCTGTTCGATGTTTCTCTGTTACTTCTGAGGTGTTTGTTTCTTATTCTGCTGTTTTCTTAATTCTGCTGTTTTCCTGTTATTTCTACCATTTTTGTGATTTCTGCAATTATTCTGTGATTTCTGCAGTTATTCTGTAATTTCTGCAGTTATTCTGTGATTCCTGTAGTAATTTTGTAATTTCTGCAGTTATTCTGTGATTTCTTCAGTTATTTTGTAATTTCTGCAGTTATTCTGTGATTTCTTCAGTTATTTTGTAATTTCTGCAGTTATTCTGTTATTTCCTTAGTTATTTTGTAATTTCTTCAGTTATTTTGTAATTTCTGTAGTTATTCTGTGATTTCTTCAGTTATTTTGTAATTTCTGTAGTTATTCTGTGATTTCTGCAGTTATTCTGTAATTTCTTCAGTTATTTTATAATTTCTGCAGTTATTCTTTGATTTCTTCAGTTATTTTGTGATTTCTGCAGTTATCCAGCTGTTATTCTCTGATTTCAGTTATCAATTGCCCGTGTCCCTCTAGATACTTGAAATGTAACATTTTAAAGTGTAAATTCCTTGACACGATGTCGAGCTCCGATTTCCATAATTTTACTTCTAAATCACATTGGGACTTTACACCTTTAGATACTACCAATCATATCTGAATGTATTTATTAAATTCGATACATATGAAACCGACATGATAGACGCAATTTCATATGCCATTACCGTTCTCAATTCAATTAGCAACCTATGTTTATTGCGTTCAAATATCCATACATTCATCATGGACGCATTATCCTTTATGCATTAAAATCATAATTGTTTGCAATTTGCGCAGCGTGTCCCTGCGAGAACGGTGTTGGTTGTAGCAAATATCGGGCGTCCCCTGGCGGGAAAAAGAATCAATTATGTTATGATGTGTTTTAAACTAGATATAATTTTCAAATGTCACCGTCTATGATATATCACCTTTGTAGAGACAAGCGATTCAAATGTCCAAAAAGCCATGATTAAATAAAATTGATCTAACTCTATGCATTAAAATTGACATCCGACGTCGAAAGGTAACACCAATGTATGTAATGTACAGCAAATGTAAAAGTCAAAGTCGAGGAAATTGATATTCAGAAAGCTTGTAGATTGCATTCATCGGCGGATGCACTGTAAGGTAGAAGGATAGAGTAGTGGCGCATATGGAGAATTTTGTTGAGGTTTTGTGAGGATTAACCGGAGGAAGGGGTATGAATTCACCGTATTGAAGATTTGCTTATATATCTCCATCGGGGGATGCACTGATGCATAAATTTGATGCGTAATAAACATGAAAATTTTTCGAATTTTTCAAAAATAAAAAAAAGTATACGATCATATATATCTTTTAATTTATTTTAAGTAACCGACCCCTTCACTTTTTTCAATACTTGAAAAATTGTTATGGTTGGTTTTCAATTATTCTTAGTTAAAAAAAAGACAAATAAAGGTAAGTCAGGTCAGGACATATACATGTAGTAGGATGCATGACTTTAGAAACAGGCTTTTCAAACATTGTAAAATTCACCATTGACATCAACCTCAAGTTTTGAATCAAGAAAGACCTCGGCCCTCTATTAGACCGTCGTATTTGTTCGATAATAATTGAATACACGACTTGCAGTTAAATTTGCAATCCTAATTGACTTGAGATTATTTGCGAAACTCGTGTTGCCGAATAAATTGTGAAAATTATTCCTATTGCGTTATTAAAAAGGCTTCATATTCAGATTTCCTTTGTGCATGGCGAGCAGAGGGCCGTCAAGCGCCTATTATTTCAAGTGAAATAAAATGTCGCACATCTTAGCGAAATTACGATTCAGGTCACATTCAAAAGAGAAATTTGCTTTGAGCCATATCATTTATTTTAATAACGTTATGTGTAGCAAAGAATCCAAAATGCCTTTGGATGAGCTTTTGGCAGTTGTTCGGTCAAATCTGTCAACAACATCTCCTATCTACGGAAATGCCGTCATACTTGACAAGTATAATAAAGTTTTTGAATTATAGGAAGGGACATTTTTTTCTCTAATTTAACCCTCAACGGTTACTCAATATGGTCCTATCAGACATAATTACTAAACAACTAAGAAACGATTCATATTTTTGTCTGCAATGTCCTTAATCTCCTCTTAAAAAAAGATTTGAACTATTGAACAATTGAAAGTGAAAGTGAAAGTGAAAGTTAATTTAAACCGGAAGTGTGGATGTTCAAATTTGTTTAGGTTAGGATTGAATGCCCTGCATGGTCATGTAGGTCTTTAAAATTGTCATCCTTTCATTCATTTCCTTTGAGAAAATATTATTTTTATGCTAACATTATACTCGTAGTCATATTCCTTAAACGTTTTGCGTTGATTCGACCTGTACACACTTCGCGAGTTTCAATCTTCTATGCGCTGTTCTCACAGTTGTTAGCTAGCACTGCGTTAAGTGCGAAGCTTTTTACGCAATAATTGAATATGATAGGTTTCCAGACCAATTTGCCAGGCGCATTATGAAATATTGAACAATCTATAGATATTAATGTCGCTCATTTTGTCAATATCAGGTATGAAAAATTGTATTTCACAGCTTGAAACAACGCTTTTGAATTATCACATGCAGTTTTTAAGTGAAATTACGAGAGTGAAACTGGGAAAATGTCAACGATTCTCTGTATTAAACCTGATTGCTGCATAAATTGAGTAAGTCAGAAAGATGTATATGTCTGGGATTTGTTATATAATAAATCCATGTATTTTTTTTCTTCCTGGTATATTGAAGAGTGCATGCTATTATGAAAAGGTTATAAAAGAACACTGTGTGGTTAATTGTCATAGGTTGACAGTTCTGTGCAGTCTATGTGAAAATTATATGCAAAAAAATAGAAAAAATTAGATTTTTTTTCAAATTCGGAGAGAAGAGGGGGGGGGGGGGTTCTGATTAGCCCAATCTTAGTAGATCCGCAAACGTTTGTGTTCAGAGAATAGTCGTAGTATGATGGAAATTGCATAAGTACTACTTTGTATTTAAAAATGAAAAGATTCGGTTTTTCTTTCTTTTTTTTTTTTTTTGTTTATAAAGCAGACATCATTTTTTAAAAGTATGATAACGGAAATCTTTGTTTATCGGTTCTTAACGACCTTCAGTGACGGATTGTTCTCAATGATCCATGAGCCTCGTAGAAAAGGACATCCAAAATCATTGATCCGCGTTGACAAAAGGGGCAAAAATGTAATTTTCAATTTAAGAAACACTCGGTCCAGTGATCAGTTTAATGTTTTGTGCATGTTCCTTTCGTCATATTAACGAGCGGGGACTCAAGCGCGGATCCAGATGAAGGGGTGTAGGACCTCTGGAATTTGCTAATTTTTCCCGTTCTGTAGTATGAATTTTATCAAAATAATAGGCTGGTCCCCCCGATGGGCTGGGACAATCCTCTCCCTCTGGAAAGCAATCTGGATCCGCCCATGGGGATTTACCACAAAATATGTGGTTGGCTCGCTTCGGAAGTTTTTTACTACTAAAATCAAAGGATGTCATCGATCATTTAAACGGCTATTGATTATTGGCGATTGATTTTATTAACGATCTTTCGATAGCGTTGTATTGATCTCCTTTGAAAAAAAATCGATCAGATGGCTATAAAAACAACGATTGATCTTTCAAGGAGTAGACTTTTAGAGAGTATGGCCATATTTTAATTTTTTTTTTTTTTTTATAGAAAACGTATTTTCAGTTGTTTAGTGAACATCTGACTCACCACGTAATTGATGAAATTTGATTTCACTTCATTAAGTTTATTTGTATCAAAGCTAATTCTTTAGACAGTGTAATCAATTATCCGAGGATGAAGTATACATTGATATCGCTTTGTACTAATTAAGAAATATGGTCAGGCAAAAATAGAGGACACCTTTTATTGATCTTTAGAAAGAATATGTTCCGTGAACAAGATATATCAAAACCTACGACACGGCTACTTGTTTTGAATGAATAAAATAAATCCGTGTACTGCATGGAATTTCGGAAACTCTAGGTTAAGGAGTACAGACTGAGAGAAACAGAAAATAACAAGTTCACATTGGCGAGGGCTACATGAATTAATTGGTATTTATCAATACCAGTGACTTGCATTCGGTCCAGCTTCTGCACCGACAACGCGCTATACGTTCTAACAACGCACAAATGCAAGTTTAGCAGTTGATTAAACAAGAATTTGATAAGTTATATTCTCAGGGGAACGCACTGTCATAACTGTAATACACTCCATCATTATTCTACATTAATAGCGCAAATATTTGTCCGTCATAAAAGCCAAATATTCATAAATGTTATTTCATACAAATGCTCTCTTATCCCAACTTTGATCTGTGCGACTCATAAATGGATATGAAATTGGCATTCAGCATTGCAATATCATCTCACATCATGTCAATTTCACTCTTCGTACAAGATTCAATCTTTCACCTTTCCTAGACGATGCAATATTAAGAATATCATAAAGTATTTTCCAATACAATTATGGCTTGATGATATCTCAGCGAGTCAGTAGTTCTCACAAATTTCTCGTCCAAATGCAGAAAAAATACATTAGTCTGTCGCGATTGGGGATGCATCGGGTTGAATTGGAATCAATATGAAAGAATATGAAATATATACATCACAAATGACTTCTCTTGGGATAGACGGCGCATATTTGCTAAGGTTAAAAGATTCTATTAATTGCATGAAAAAAAAATCTGATAAAAGAATGGCTAAGTAGATTTATTGCAGATTGAAAAGTAGGTAAGGTCGACATGGCTGTCGTCTGAACCAAGACCTTTAAGGAAGTGGAAAACGAAAGATTCAGTAGCACGAAAGATTTAATAACATCATGCATCGGTCGGAGGGCAATCAATTTGTGATCTAGATGAAGCTGCAGTCTGTCAAGCGGGGATCTAGATGGGGGTTGGTTGGGTCAGGACCCCCCTATGAAAATTCCGAAATTCATGATTTTTCCCGTTTCTCAGTAAAATTCTTTTCAAATCCAAACGCTAGATCCACCCTGGTGTACCAGACCCCTCCCTCCCCATGGGGAAAAATTCTAGATCCGCCCACGTCTGTAACAAAAATTAATTTATCGAATTTGCTCTGATCTATTACTCGGGTTTATGCTTCTCGCCAACTTTCATATTTTCATCAATAAAGGTTTTAATCTGACAAGCAATTGACGGGGCCAAATATGATTTTCATTTCTCGGCGGACAACAATAAAAGAGAGAGCCTCGACATTTCTTGTATTGATGACAGCTTCGGAATGATTTGTGGAAATTTACTGTATGATTTATAAAGTACAGATGCCTGGCCAATCAATTACGTCCAGAGAATATCAGCCATATATTGATGGATCATATTGGAATGGGGGAGAATAAGGCAGATCGACGTTTGAGGCTACAGAATAAAACGCTTATTAGAACCCGAGGTCAATTATTCCGCCACTGCAACCAAACGATGGCGGAGAGGTCAGTTCCTTTAATTCTGCATGTTCAGAAAAGGAGAACAATAAGAAGACGTTATATAAAGCAAATTTTTAACACGAGATTTATTTCTCATTCAAAGATAAAATAGCTTTGTTCCCATTGTAAGAAAAGTTACTCCTTTTTTCAAGATACTTGGATACTTGCAATGTTTCGCGGGGATTGCCAAATGCAGTCTTTATTTTTGTAAGAAAAATGAAAACGTTAGCAGATCTGACACGATTGTTTCATAAAGCTGTGAAATTGGCATCTTTACCAAAAAGAGGGTGTTGATCCGACGAAAACATGGGTCTTAAAAGCCAATTTCATTCCATATTGCCGACGTGAAGGGCTAAAGTGTGCTCGAGTCTCATGCCAAATGTAACCTAGACACAAGGGATATAACTATTGAAAAATTATATAAAAACTCTTCAAATTTCCCCGGTTATATAATGAAACACCTATGAAATTATTGAAAAATGTGAATGGATACCTTATAGATTACCATCTAATGATTGAGAAATAGCGAAAGAAGCGCAAGGTAACGAATTGCAGAGGAATTTCGGACTAAACATCATTAACTTAGCATTTGAATCTAGTTACATTTGGAGTGATTCGACCGCCTCCCGTTATCTGCAAATAGTGACCGTGGAATTATAACCACTCTAAATGAAAATTTGTCAAATCATATGACTGAATCACCCCAAGAATTTTAAAACAGCATAAAAATGAAGCCGAGGAGATAAAATGTTTTCCAAATATTTGCCATGGAAGCTTTTGTAGTTTGATACTTTTACTCGTCACATACACACTGACGTTTGATACAGGAATCCAGGACGATCACAAACTTTCCCTCAGCGTTTGAAGTAATAACTTCAAAGTTATAACAAAGTATTAAACATCGCTCGTAAGTTTGTGATAAAATATGATTTAATATCCGCGTCGGCAAATGAAGATATAGCAACTGTAAAATTTTCAGTGTTAAGTGTTCTTTACACTGAAACGTACATGATAATGCGCTGTTGTTTTACAGTGATGAAAGTAAAACAAGGTTATTAATGAAATCTGAACAAGACAGTGTGTCGATGCTTCTGACATTCTTTCACACTCCCCAAACTATGATATGATAAGCTTACAACTGTCTATATTAGTTTCTCATGATCTCAGGAGTCAATCCACACGTCAACACGAAATTAAACAAGTCGAAATGGCGTCTGACCATCCATTTCCGCTTTTGTGACGCATGTCATACTCCTCACTTCCGTTTTTCAAATTAATATAAAAGCTTCTTTTGAATTTTACATATTTCACCTTTTATTTGTACTTTTTTCTTAATTGAATTGATAAATATTTGTTAAATGATACTCAAACTTCCGAGAAAAGGAGAAATGAAGAATATTAAACTACTTCCGCTTCTTTCATATCCGTCTTCCTGTTTACTTTTTTGCAGTTTGATTTCCGCGTCGGAGTTAATATTGACAATGGAACAAAAAGGACGTAAGAATGTAAAGAAACATCATCTATGGGGATTATTAATTTGGAGTTCACGGAGCATGTTCGACAAAACCACGAGCCTCGATCGTCAGCGAGGGGTTAAATTTTAATGGTGTTTCTTCAATAGATAAACACGGTAGAAAACGTTACAACGTACAATGTTATCGTGCCATCTCCGCTCGTCAATTCAGTCTACCACCGAGAAATCCGCCGAAAAAAGGGCTATTAGATACCTTTAAACTGAGAAATCATTTACCAGCGACGACCGTATTAGGAAATCTTTTCATCTGAAATGTTGCTATTTAGATCAACTCAGTGGATGATAAAGTTTAACTTTTTTTTTCAAATTTTCAATTTTTTTTTCAAAATTGCAGTGTAATGAAGAAAATGCATATAAAAATATGAATTATAAAAGTATGTATAGACAGCAATAAATTATATCTCCGCCTTGATTTTAATGATCGATTTTTTTCTCAAAATTCAATTTAATGAAGAAAATGCATATAAAAGTATATATTGAAAGCAATAGATTATATCTCCCTCGGTTCTAATGATTGGAAATGTGCATCGTTCAAACATGTTCTTGGCTCGACTTTTAAAGAGCAAAAATATAAAATATTTAATATGTAATATTCGAGCTTTTACTGTTATGGATTATATAGATATAGCTCAATTTCAATAATGTACTTTGCACATTAAAATTCTTTCCAAGGGGGATATGAATTTTTATGACGCATTGATTCAACATGTTTTAAATTTTATTTCGGTTATTGTGATTTTGTATGAAAATATGCGCAGTTAAAAGCGTCTTAGGGTAAATTATATGTAAAAATAATGTATGCATACTTATCTTAAAACTTCATCATATTTTGGGCCATGCATGGGCATATCTGCACTTATGATATATAGCGTACTCAAAGGCTTTTTCTCTCACGGGGAAAACTATTTTTTATATATTAATTTTCATGATACAGCCAGGTCAGGGGTCTAGGGTCCCGAATAATCCTGCAGAAGTTCAAGGGCAATGCCCTTTCCCAAGGGGAGGGGGGGGGGGGTAGGATGACGCAAGTTTTGGGGGTTTTTTTTCGGGAAACTCGGCCAAAACGATACCCAATCCACAGAGTTCCGATAGATAGAGGGAAAAGCTTTAGCACCAATTACAAAATCTTGAAAGAGATTGTGGAAGCTTTTGGACACAAGTATACATGGAAGCTAGGCTACTTTATGACGAGTTCATCTAAGTTATACATAAAGCGCTGCGCTACTTTGTACTATCCCTAGCGCAGCGCCTTTTCCATGAGATACATGTATTGGTACTTCCCAAAGAAAAATTATTTTTTTTTTTTTTGCATTTCTAAATTTCAAGTCGAGTCAAATGTATCATGATACGAAGGTTGCGTCACATCAAGTGCTTAAAGGGTCATGGATCCTGGAGACAAGATGCAGTTGTGATTAGATAGAATAAGAAATAAAGTCTGTGAAATCGGCATAATCTACTACATGCCGTCACAGGTTGTCATTTATTTCAACTATCAAGAAACCCAAACATGTATGTGCGCGTCCGGGCTGAAGGGTCATGACTCACATTCAAAATTTTTTAATCAGGAAATAATGTTAATTTAAAGATATGCCTTTAAAGAACGCCACACATGGGTGGTATACTTGAAAATGACACGATGAAGAAATATTTTTTAACGTTTTTCTATTCGAAATATTTTTGACGTGCATGATTAGATCGGAAGATAAGATGTTTGTATGTGTCAGTTTAGAATAAAGAAAAATACTTTATTTGTCATGTATCAGATGTTACAAGTTAGCTAGTCGTATGGAAAATTATGAATTATAAAACAAAGTAATCTAAAGATTTAACAAATGGTGCCTAGTATGAAGAGATATTTGTGCTAATTGATTCATTTAGGACTAAGAATTTTAGAGTTTTTTGAGTGCATTTCAGAGATATATATATATTATATATCAAGAGTTATTTGCCCTTGGCCTCGTTTCCGCATTGGTCGTTTCTTATGTCACATAATTCGTTCTGTTGAAAGTCTATGATTTGACATAAATATATATATTTCGTTCTTTTTCTTTCAAATCGTTCGTTGCAATAATAAATTCTATCCTCAGGAGTAAAATGCTATGGTTTATGTCTTATTTAGATATCGAAAAAAAAGTATGCACGAATCACGGCATAAATATCTGTCGTCTGGCTCTTCTCTATAACAGCACACAATTCCCCTCTGGCATGTTTATATATTTTATGGTCCATAATATATACCAAGATGTATAGGAAAGATTAAAATCCATTTAATAATTCCTCTTTATAATGTCTTTGCACATTACATTATCGTTGCCATTAAAATGGATTTTATTACTTATACAGAATATTTCCTCGATACATTTGTATCTGTAGAAATGCTAAATGGGCATGCCCGAAGCAAATCTGCCATAATATATTGAAAAAAAAAATGAATTAAATGTTTCATTTCTAGGTATTTTAAAGATATGAGGATGTTAACTGTCAATGCAGTCTACTATTTCTATTTTACACTGTGTCCTACTTAAGAATGTTAAGGGTGTTTGTCAGTACGGTTTTATACATAGAGAGCTAAAGGAAAGATGTTACGTCGTATGAAAGTTCGTGAAATACTAAAGTTTTGATTGATTCAAGACCACATAAGCATTGCATTTATTTTCTTTTTCCATTTCATATGATACTAGTGAACAGTTATATGTGAAAATATAAAAGATATCAACTTATTTGTGAATGCGTGTACATGTAAAATGGATCCCTGAGGCACCCCTCATTACAGATGTCAAAAAAAAATTCCTAAAGTATTTCTGAGACTCTTTCTGTTTTTGAATATGATATGACTTAATGTCCTTTGAACATGATTTTTATTTTGATGAATACTTTCCAACAAAATTTGGTAATTTTGGATTTTTTTTTTTTTTTTGGTAGTTTAGTTTAGTTTACAGACTTTTTTTATTAATGAAATTGACGTAAGTCAAAGAAGAGAAGCTTGTTAATGAATGATTGATGATTTATACAGTTTCTAACAATAATAATTCCCTTTTTTCCTTGAAGTTGGAAGCTATCCATAGCCAATCTATGAAATGTCTTATATAAACACCTTGAAGAAACTCAGTTCTGGAAATGCAGTTCAAAATGCTAGTCTAAATTGTTTAGTCAATTCATCAGAAATCATACTTATTTTTTATATTTCTTCTCTGGCACTCAGAATCTTGTTTGAATTCTAAGCCCCATGTGCATGAAATTACAGATGCGATTTTGCAATTGTGTTTACAAATGAAATTTGCACGCCCCTCCAATATGTATTATACCATGTGTTTTCCCCGACAAATTATTCATCATCTCTTCCATTATTTTTGAAGTTTCGAGGGGGAAGTTCTTGATAATTCGCAGAATTGTAAAAGTAAATAGAATTGATTTAACTGTTTGATTTTAATCCAGGATGTGCAGAGGCTGCAGCTGCTATTATATAAACTATATGGAATAAGTTTGAACGAGCTCCAAATGGGAAAGGCTTGCATCTTTAAGCTTATTTCGTCGAGAGACAGAAATAACTAAATTTTAAGTGCAAATTAATTTGAGACCCATAGGATGCTAACAAATTGCATGTGAGGAATTTGATGTTAGCTTCCTTCCCATCAAATATTTGCAGGTCAAGATTTACAGACCTTGTCTGTTGCAAACCCCCATGCATATCATATCTGCGGTTCCCCGCTTCTTTACCTACCAGAAAGTATGTGAGGCGTAATATAGACACTTGGACGAGACTTGTAAGGGGGGGGGGAGGGGTGTTAAAACATTTACTCTTTTAAAAAACATTTTTTTTTTAATATTTCAATATTTCATTCATATACTTTTAAATCAATTCTAAATTTAATCAAGTTTTAAAGATCACAAGTGAGTAACATTTCTCACGATTATACCCGAATCTTCAGATTTTCATTCTTAGACACTTTTCTGCGATTTATTTTGGACCACCCTGTAGGAGCCAAATGCGCCTTTTCGTATGCATGAAATGAAGTATGCGTCTGTCATCAAGTTCATTAAAGATCATCAAGTAGTCGTGGAAGAAAGAAAATATTATAAAACGCAGTGGAGACTTCAATGAGCTGAGAAATTAATGTTACAACAGACAGAGTCAAGATGTCGGAAGTTTTGTTCACCCGACTTGGTTTCTAGCCGGAAGTATATAAGTGGCGACATCTATTGACAAATAAGAGTATTTTAAATAGAAGAGGGTTTTTTTGTATTCTTGCAATAATATAAGCGAAAATAAACTATCATTTCCAATCTAAATAGAATAGGGGTGAAAAAATGATCTATATCTGATTCAATAGGTTCTTTAACCTCGCAATGTTATTCCATACGGACATCTGATTTGATTCTGATTTGAGCCATTATATATACAGTCAAAATTAGACGTGTTCAAGACGTTTGGTATATCTGAATAGATTGCAGTATCGAATGATTATTATTATTCAGAAATACTCTTTGGTAAGCAATAATTCAAAGACGTGAAATAAATTCAAAAGATACAGGGTACTATTTGAGATGGCGGAATAATCCTGTTGATTATTTTACATAATTTACAGATTTGATTGATCAAATGTGACAAAAAGAATAAATATGAAACCAGGGATATGATATCTTTCTATTCTGAAAGGAACTAAGCTTCTTCAGGTAATATTGGATCCTGATATATTATAGATTTGATAGTTTCTTATTGAATTTTAATATCAGGAACAAAAGGGAGTTGATAATAGGGTATGCAAGTAGAGGAAATTAGTTTCCTTTTAATGAATACCAAGATAATGGCAAATCAAGAATCCGACATTGAGCGCAGGAAACTATCGGACAAATTTTTGCATATATAAAGAAAATATGAAACAGCTCAAGATTTATTCATTCAAAAGGCTTAGAATGTATTGCATGCACGATGGGACATTATTCCGTCGGGGCTTGGCAAAAACAACCTTTGTATCTTAAAATGATATTTGTAAATGCATCTTCTTGATTCAAATCATATGGTCTCATAAACTGCAATTTAATCCGCTTGTGATTTTTTGTGCGCATAAATTCTTGAGAAGGGGTTGCTGTATTAAAACGTTACTCGAGCCCGAAATGATAATGCAATTATGCGGTTCTTCATATCACATATTCCTGACATAAGAGGTTGAAGAGAACAAGGACCTTTGTTTGCGCGACAAGATAATATTTTCAACAATTTTTCAAAATGATAACCTTATTGTATAAAAACATCCAACCTGGAGCCACCAGAGGGTAAAATTGCATGACCATTTCAAATTTATCACCAGTATTATGAATCATAACTAGCTCTCGGGGGATGTAACATCATATTTCTGAATATCATCGCAGGTTGCCGTGTAACCCTAAATGTCAAAGGTCAGTTTTTGAAGTGAAATTGCACCTTCTTATCTCCATACCAAATCTGGAGAAAATCAACCACGAGAAAAACTTGGTATCAATCATGAAATGTAGGTCACGTGATAGGTATATTGGGTGGGATATGACTGAAAAGTACACAGATGCTTAGGTAGATCTGAAAGATTTGTAGAAGATAAAAAAAAATTCCTGTCCGTCAGAAATTTGAAAATAAGTTGTTTCGTGATCCTAGAAGCTACAGATTTAACGGAATAATTGTAATACTCACATGATGAGAAGCTATAAAATCGCCCTACAACTTGAAGGAGTATGAAATTTCAGAAAATAACGAAATTTTCTGCTTGGCTTCCAAAATTTATTTTGTACTTGGTAGGTCTTCAAGCATGACAGATGATACCGATATCAAAACTTGGCTGGTTCACATGGTCATATGGCATAATCCATAAAAAAGTAGGCCTGGTGATTTGTTTATTGTTCAAATGATGATGATGATGATGATGATGATAATATGGTCATAGAAAGCGGTTCTTTATCTTTTCGTATAATGACGAAGACCGACGACGAGCACTACATGATGATGATGATGATGATGACGACGACGACGACGCCGCCGCCGCCGCCGCCGACGACGACGACGACGATGATGATGATGATTATTATTATTATTTTGTTATAGACCGCAGCTCTTAATTCTTTTTTTTTTTTTCGTGAAAAAAAATTCTGATTATTGTCCTCTAGATTTTCAAATCGTTTAAATCATACTTTTAAGAGCCTTCATAAACATCAAATTCTATATGTAAGCCAGTATGCTCATACTTACTATGCCAAAATCCATTTGTCTATAATTGAAAGTGCTTTTAAAGTGCAATTTTTATCCTTAGTTCTGGTTCGTAAAAGTTGCAAAATGAAAACCGCCACTTTTACTAATCACTTCTGAATTTAGTTTGCACTTTTTAGAAATATATAAAGTTTTAAACCTAAGAGTTCTACTCAGAAGTGAGGTGTGCAGGGAATCTAGAACCCTTGACACTTGGCACTACATTACTAGTTAGGTTTGATTTATGGCCTCTCGGTTATTTCTTATTAGTTTTACCGCTGAGCAAATTTGTCATTTTTACTCGCAAATCTGAATATAATAAAATTTATCCGTCATACTGTGTTATGTCAGTATTAAAAGAGGCCTGCCACAGACCCGCTGCGCTTATGAGGTTTTTTGCGCTCTATCGCCACCCATGACGGATTCTAGAGGGGGGAGTGTGGGGAAGGGGACAAAGAAAAGGGGGATGACTTACAAAATATGAGAAATATTACAGAAAAAACTTTTTCAGGATTTTATGGAATTTTCTAAGCTTGACATGATACTGAAATTCTGATAAAAAACATAAATTTCACGTCAATTATGCCAGATTTATCCATATGTTGAGAGGGGAGAATGGGAGGGGTATTTGATAAAACTATCACGTTGCATTAATATGTTTATAAATAAAAGAAATAGCAGGATTTGATGAGTGGTAAGCTTTATGAGAAATGCACAGCAGGCTATGGTTTATGTCTAGAAATAAGGAATTAAAGCATTCGTATGTGATACTTTTCACCGTGGTATCATGAAATGTGAAAATGTGATACGGGGTAATCGCCCCTGTTTGACAAGGGTTATAATTTACTCCGTTGAATCACACATGCCAAGTCTGCCAATCATGATACAAGGAAAAAATTTAATTGGAGGATCATTTTGCCTCTGTGTTTTTTAAGATTTCATTTTCCTTAGATTCATAAAATACGAAACTTGCGGCGTGACTTTTCACTCGAGTCATTTTGATGACGTCACACTTCAGACAAGTACGGTGGTCGAAATTTTCGTAAATTGGTATGCCTATGAATTTATTAGAATTCCTCAATCGATAAACATATCATTTTTAAATACAACATTTTTTTAATTAACAAACAAAGACTGACATATAATCCTTTAGATAAAATCATGTTACATTACAACATCTTTAATCTGTGAATGATGAAATCCCATGTGTTAACACTTGTGGTATATTTTGGTATATTTTTCTTTCATGTATGACTCTCGTCAGTTTTGATTGTGCATGAATAATCTATAGATAACATCTGGTGGATTAAGTATGTCAGACCATTTAGTTTCTCGATGAAAACTACTCTTCAGATGCTAAACATCGGGTACAGTCGTAAAGCGAGCATTTCGCGCATTCACGGTAGGCAATCGAGAAAAAAAGATGATAAAAAATGGTTTTTATTCAGATTGAAATTGCACAATCAATATAAGTTCATTTTTAAATTGAAATGAACAGTCGAGTTTCTCTTCGGCGGATCAAACATGTTGATTGAAAATTTTGAAAAAAAAAATAGAAACCCCAGGTGAGCGATACAGTCCGTGACCGAATCAAGCACGCGATTATGTCCAGCTTACAAACTCCTTTGCCGAAAAAAAAACCCAACAAAAACAATATCTGATTGCTTTAAGATAATAGTAGGGGATAAAACACCTAGAAATTTCATTAATGTATTCAAAAATACATCACCTTATTCAATATACATGTATCTATAAATTTGGTACTTTTTCTTTCAGTGGTGGAGAGGTCGCAGTACGTTAGCGAGGACCCGTTCTTCCGTCATAAATGTCGGCTGTGTCACAAGGTTTTTGGCAGTGATAGCGCACTACAGATCCATATCCGGTCTCATACGGGTAATTTTCATATTCATTTCAAAAACCGGAAGTACATGAAAAAATCACTGATTAATATCAGAGATATTTCGGGAGATAGATATTCAATAGTAATGATACCTGTACTATATAAAACTGATGAACTGTTGAATGATAACGTTGTGGTTTTTATAAACTTGAATATAAAACAAGATCTCACGATATTATTTTTGTAGACTAAATATTAATAACTTGGGTCGAGTTTATGAGTGAATATCGCATCCGCCCGAAGAGTACGTTAGATGTAGGGAGCGGACGTGTATATAGATGCTATGATTAAGCTTGACACAACTAATTTATGACCAATATCATATAGAGGGCACCCCAGGGGCGGATGCCTAACCCAGAGCGATTTTGCACTATAAAAAGCCAAATTAATTAATATGAAAAAGCAATTCAGACCCATGCAGAGGATGGCAAGTGGTCAATGCCCCCCGGGGAAGGTGAGAAAAGAGAGAACCAACAACGGTTGGTCATTAATCACGGAACTTTCAGTCTCAGTTGCGCTGTCCGGAAAATATTTTTATCATATTCATCATCGACATCGGGCGATTTCCGGTTTCCGAAAGTTTGAGTCAGTTCGCTTTATCGACATTTCATAAATCTGTCTACTCCACTCGAATGAGCACGTAGGCAGATTATGACACCGACGGCACTTATAATTCATAATTCGTCAAATGTTTTGCATCCAGGCGCTTTTTGAGCATTCACAGATGGGACCGATGTATTAGAATCACCGCTATAGTTCTAAATAAAATAGCATTATGTAATAAGGAAGAAGGATTGGGCCTATAAATCATAACATTATAGACAAAATAATTCTTATTACATTGTCGAATATGGCAGCTCAATGCGCAAAAATATGATTGATTGCGACTTTATATTTAATTATATCAAGAGACGCTATAAATATGACATGTAATGGTACCCAAGTGAAGGGGAACATATTACATAAGCTTGATAAATCATCATTAATATCTTTATCCCCTCGGTTTCCGAGCGCTAGTTAAACTGCAACCAGGATTTGTTACAAAATATGCAGTGGCGGACCCACTGTCACAAGTCCGGGGTTGAGGGAATGAATCATGCCCACTAAGGCAAAAAAATCACAAATACAGAGGTTTTGAACAAAATTCGGAACACTGTCAAGGGGGGGGGGGGGGGGGGTAAGTGCCTCCGAATATACATTCTACATCTAAATCCGCCTCTGAATAATCTTTAAACAGGGGAATCGGAGTGATCGCATTCAAATCACGCAAAACAAACATATATTTTCCCCATTGGTACGCTTGTCTTTGTTGAGAAAGAGACATTGTACTTTAAGCATTCGTTTTACGTCGTACATTTGTGATCGAATTTTGAATAATGTCGATAAATGAAAACAAAATGATGTAATCCCCTCATTTAAGAGGTGAAATTTTCGAAGATATTGTTTTTACCCAACACGTCAGAAAGTATATTAGACTTCACGATACAATGCAAGCTTTTCATTTACCCACAGAATTATTGTATACCGGAAATGTTCTTAATTTTGCGCATGCTCATTTGAATGTTTAGAAAACGAAAGTGAAAAGAGATCAAATAAATGCCTTCCTGTCTAAACGTCACAAACTGGAGGAAATCTGACCGACACAACATCGGATTGATTTTAGGAAGAGGAAAAGTCATTTATAGGACATCCATTAAGTATTCTGGTAATGTCGTGGGACCAGTGATATTCTAATTAAACTTGTCTTTCATAATGATGAAAAAACCTTGCCTAATAATTTGATTATTGAAAATTTATGGACAAGAGGGACATTGGAGGGGTAATATTAATTGCAGTTCCTTGCCTAAATTAGAGAATGATATTTCTTGCTTGTTCGACTTGTAATGGCAGTTCATTAGTTTCTGCCTTACAATAAATTGTGAAAAATTAGATTACTGGATTAGAAACTGAAAGATAAATTTGAGAAAGAATGTCTAAATCAATAGAAAAAATGAATTAAGTTTAGCTAGCGGGTCGTTATTCTTTTTCTTTTGACTTTATCCTGTCGACTTTTCGCTCTATTATTCAATTGAAGATCCTTGACACTTGACGAGCCGAGAAAAGAATTTTAATTGAATTACATAGTATGATATCCCAACTCATATTTCATCATTATACCCACATAGGCCCGTGTTAAGAGGTGGGATTGAGGAGTTGGGGGTTTGTTGTTTTAATATCGCTTTTCTGTAAATTTCCTTTTCCCCACACGTATGTCAGTTTCTTAGAAAAGACGATAGTTTTGATACACGATTTGTCCTGGGGTGTTATCATAAATTGAAATCTTTTGGTTTTTCTTTCCTTTCCCTTTCTTGTTTTGAAAACAAATTCTATCAATGAAAGGTCGGGTACACATGAGAATTGAATTGAACGTCTGTTGCTTTCACAATTTGGAGCGTTTTATCTTGTCGCAGTCAGACCTTAATTTTGAAAAAAAAAAAAAACAGTGCAGTAATTCTAAAATAAAGATTCGAAAAATCAAAGAAAAACGCGGGGAAAATTTTAAGAAACGAACGATAATTCGCTCGGGATTGGGATTTCTTTTTTTTAAAGGTCTTCTTTCATTAATTGATGGATTTTTAGTGACATCAATCCAACTTCATATATGTGACAAAATTTCTCGGATTCGGAATTTCTTTTTTCTTTGGTCACGTCCAAATTAAATTTTATTCGATAACCTCCCATCTCGCATATGTCGATCCCGACACCAGTGTGAAGGATGAGATGAAATTAAATTTGGATAAAAGTCGAAGATATTTTGCTGCCGATGCAGGATTAGGCCCTCGGGATCATACAAATACTTATATGAAAAGCTTGGGAGGCTTTATGTAACATTGGAGTGGGGATGAGAAATGAAATATTTTTCTATAGGGAAAAATGGCGGAACAATAGCAGAGGGGAGGGGTGAAGTGTTCTTAAATACAATATTATGGAAGTAAGGTTTGTATAGGAGAGAAAAGTTTGCAGATGTTATTCCGATTTTCATTTTCCGCTCTGCAATAACACTTAACAAATTTACATTAGAATTATTATATTCCAAGATGTATTGTACGAAAAAGATGTTCGTCAATTTTGCGCATAATACCGATTTTGTAAAAAGATTTACATTAATTAGAAGGCAACCCGGAGAATTTATGTCCATTCGCTAACACTATTGTTGGGAAGGTGGTTTTTCATACAAAAGTATGGGAAAATTTATTTTAGTTTGAAGTACAAAATCTTATGAAATTGTGGGAAAAGCTGTAAATTTTTGATATATCACTCGGATTGAATAGAGTCATCTTTTAAGTGGATGTCGCTTTCTGTAAAATATGGGGAAAGACCTTAACTCCTTTGACACGAGACACTCGTTCATTTCCTCACTATTGTGTCAATTTCAAAACAAACACCTCCTTTACTGCTTTTTCTGAAGCATCCATTAAAATTTTCAAAGAGTCAAAGAAAATGAAATAAGTTATGATTATTTCGGTTTCTGTAAAAATAATCAAAGTCGTCTTCATCGTCGTCTTCATTATCATCTTCCTCCTCTTCTTTTTCTTCGTCTTCTTCTTCCCATCATCGTCGTCGTCATCATCATCATCATCATCATCATCATCATAATCAATCAATCATCATCATCATAACAACAACATCATCATCATCATCATCATCATCATCATCATCATCTACAATTTCATTATCAAACCCACTTACAACATCTCTCTCTCTCTCTCTCTCTCTCTCTCTCTCTCTCTCTCTCTCTCTCTCACGACACCTGTGTTACAATATAACACCTGTTTTATCTGTTGCTTTAATATCAAGTGAGGGGCAAAAATTTTGATTTTATCCCGCGATTCGATTCACCCGAGTGATATTAAATTTCTCATAAATATAGAATAAACTTCAAAATCCATTTCTCCGGATCCTTTCAGTGCTATTTTGAAAATTAGTTTTTCTTGACTGACCAAAGGAGTGGGTCACGCTAACCTAGCCAAGACGTTTTTACAAAATAATGAGCAATTTCACTCTGTCCAGTTTTGAATTAAATGGATCAAAATACTGAAGTAATATAACCTTATTATTTATTACTCTGAATAAAATCTGACATGGCAATAAAGGAACGCGCTTATCAATGGGAAATTGTATAATTTGCAATGGTCAGTTGAACTTGACCAGCGCTAATTATATTCCTGTCATTATTTGACCATCCGGCGATTGAATTGAAACACCATGCCTTGACCACGGTATGTTTATCGCCCATGAAGATCAGCAAAAATGTCTCATCTTTATAATTCAAAAGAAAAAGCTGCCCTTTATGAAACGGAAACGCGCGTCACCGTTCTGGGTTCCATAAAATACTTTTGTTATTTCGTATGATTGGCAAAGGGAGTGAAAATTCTTATTCATTAAGAATAAATGACCCCGTCTCGAAAATTTATGACCTATAGATTTTCACAAATCTTCATGTGAGGTTGATGTGAAAATTAAACCGACGTTGGTCAACAAGGATTACATAAGCACTTGAGCTTTACCAAAGAAAAATATTTTATGCCCGTCTATTAAAAATTCCCCTAGGGGACTCAGCGCGTATTTGCAACTGTTAGATCAAAGTTTAAACCGATATGAAAGAAACATTTGATTAAGTTGATAAGATGTTTATTTGATGATATCAATTTCATAGACTAAGTGACCACTCGTTCAAGGTTTTAACGAACTGGGGTCTTTTTTAAAAGATCTAAGGTAAACTTGAAATTTTCAAATGATAAAAAAATTGTCATAATGCAAACAAGACCTCAGACATCGTTTATGAAATTTGGTCTATAAACCATAATGATCTTAAAGACATATGGTGATGGCACCCAATTATATCAACTGAAATTTCTCTAAATCCTCTGCAAATAAAGTTGAAAAGGTTTATTTAAATCTTTTCAAAGTAATTTCCTCCGGTAAATGCAGTGATTTAAAACATGATACAAAATTACACAAACAGTGTCTTTCATGAACGAGTATAGACGAAAAATTGAATACTAAACATATAACTTGTGATCAAATTGCTTGATTATAATTGAAAATATGAATTAAGAGTTGACTTGAACTTGAAGGGCGTGTATAAAAAAAGAAAACCAAATCCGTACACCAAGTTACGGTTTTTGTCCCCCTTGACTCTCTCTTGCTTTGATCGATTCTTTCGTGGTAAATTTACGAGTCAATTAGGTCTTATGTGAAGAGAAATCTTGGCTTTCTCAGCGAAATACAAAACTTCAGATTATCAAAAATGACAAAGTTTAACTTTGTTCATAAGAAAACTTGGGCAGATGCTCAGCTTTAATTCAAAATATAAGACTGATATATGACGTGAAATGTAAAATTAATTATCGCTTCTCAGTTTTAACCACTTCCACATTTTTACTCCCTCGTCTTGCATCATAACATGTGTTATATTATTTTTGATTGGCAAATGTTTTCCATATGTAAGTAAAGATGTTAGCGTTTACCTGATGCTAGAATCTCTTGAAGTTTAATCAAGGGCGAGAAATCTATTGAATGATATTTCCTAAATGCTAAAGTTGAATGCTCTCTCTCAGTCTCTGGAGGGGAGGTGAAGAAAGAGAGGTCGATTTGTATTTCCAGATTTTTATGCCCCCCTTCGAAGAAGAGGGGACATATAGGTTTGCCGCTGTCGGTCGGTCGGTCGGTCGGTCGGTCGGTCTGTCGGTCTGTCGGTCGGTCCGCGACATCAGTTTCCGTTCAATATCTCTGGAATGGATTCACATATTGAAATGAAATTTGGTATACAGACACATCAAGCAAAAATCTAGGTCAAGTTCATATTTGGGTCTGATCAAAAAAATTTTGACAGAGTTATGCCCCTTGCATTTTGAAAAATACCAAAATTTCAGGGTTTCCGTTCAATATCTCTTGAATGGAGTTATATATTGAAATGAAATTTTGTATACAGACACATCAAATGAAAATCTAGGTCAAGTTCATATTTGGGTCCGATCAAAAAAATTTTGACAGAGTTATGCCCCTTGCATTTCGAAAAATACCAAAATTTCAGGGTTTCCGTTCAATATCTCTTGAATGGAGTTACATATTGAAATGAAATTTTGTATACAGACACATCAAATGAAAATCCAGGTCAAGTTCGTATTAAGGTCCGATCGAAAAAATTTTGACAGAGTTATGCCCCTTGCACTTCGAAAAATACCAAAATTTCAGGGTTTCCGTTCAATATCTCTTGAGTGGATTCACATATTGAAATGAAATTTTGTATACAGACACATCAAACAAAAATCTAGGTCAAGTTCATATTTGGGTCCGATCAAAAAAATTTTGACAGAGTTATGCCCCTTGCATTTCGAAAAATACCAAAATTTCAGGGTTTCCGTTCAATATCTCTTGAATGGAGTTACATATTGAAATGAAATTTTGTATACAGACACATCAAATGAAAATCCAGGTCAAGTTCGTATTAAGGTCCGATCGAAAAAATTTTGACAGAGTTATGCCCCTTGCACTTCGAAAAAAAACCAAAATTTCAGGGTTTCCGTTCAATATCTCTTGAGTGGAGTTACATATTGAAATGAAATTTTGTACACGGATACATCAAATGACAATCTAGGTCAAGTTCATATTTGGGTCCAATCAACAAAATTTTGACAGAGTTATGCCCCTTGCACTTAAAAAAAAAACCAAAATTTCAGGGTTTCCGTTCAATATCTCTTGAGTGGAGTTACATATTGAAATGAAATTTTGTATATGGATACATCAAATGACAATCTAGGTCAAGTTCTTATTTGGGTCCAATCAACAAAATTTTGACAGAGTAATGCCCCTTGCACTTCGAAAAATACCAAAATTTCAGGGTTTCCGTTCAATATCTCTTGAGTGGAGTTACATATAAAAATGAAATTTTGTATACAGACACATCAAATGAAAATCTAGGTCAAGTTCATATGTAGGTCCGATCAAAAAAATTTGGACAGAGTTATGCCCCTTGCACTTTGAAAAATACCAAAACTTCAGGGTTTCTGTTCAATATCTCTTGAGTGGAGTTACATATTGAAATGAAACTGTTTCTTTATACCCCCATAGGTTGTATCAATGCAAGTATAAAGTTGTGACAGACTTTAATCACAGAAGGGGTAGGGGGGCATTAATGTTTTACAAACATGACTTTTAACTTGTTTTTTTTGTAATTGCTACAAAATATAATCGTATATATATATAAATTGAATTTCTGTTCCATGACAAGAAACTGCAATATTATGTTCATTATTTTATCTTTCTTTCTCAGGTGAGAGACCATTCAAATGCAATATCTGCGGCAACCGCTTCACCACACGAGGAAATCTGAAAGTTCACTTCGAGCGACATAAGGCAAAGTATCCACATGTCAAGATGAATCCACATCCGGTTCCGGAACATTTAGACAAACTTCCGCACATGCCCAGTATGCTTGGTTCGTCATTTCCGTCGTCTGTCCCACCACCGATGCACCTTCAGAATCGAATGATAAATTCTACACCACCGATGTCTATTTCATCTATGATGTCATCAATTTACCCCGGGTCTGCCTTTGGCCCGAGACCACAAATACCGCCATTTTCAAGGGCGACAGAGGAACGTCGGTCTCCGAATCCGACCGCCATTTCATCACCAACGACTAGTCCGACTCTGCCTCAGAACGAGGCTCAGAGTAAAAAAATCAAAGATGACGACGCAGCCAATCTTGCCACCTCTCCTAATAGTATCAGCAAAGATGCAGTTTCTCCAACCCAAAAATCCGAAACTGCAACTTCACCGAAATTTCATAATCCGTTAAGCTCCGCACTGCCACATATGAGTACCGCTAGTCCTTTTCCCATGTTGTCTCATATACCACCGGAAGTTCCGCCCCCGATGCTGTCTTCGTCACTTCCTATGGGACCATCGTCACGTGATTCAATCTTGCCCACTAAAATGATCAGCCATGATGACAATTTGGAGAAATACATGGAGATCGACCGATCAGAAACCTCTAAGCTACAACAACTAGTCGATAATATAGAGAAGAAAGTATCGGACCCTAATCAATGTGTCATTTGTCATCGCGTGTTGAGCTGCAAAAGTGCGCTGCAAATGCACTATAGAATCCATACTGGGGAGCGCCCGTACAAATGTAAAATATGCGGACGCGCATTCACAACGAAAGGGAATCTGAAAACTCATATGGGCGTCCACCGCATGAAGCCGCCGATCCGTATGATGCATCAATGTCCGATATGTCACAAGAGTTTCACTAATCTATTGGTCTTGCAGCAGCATGTCCGTAGCCATGCAAGTCTTCCCGGCATGCCGGCCGTACCGGAATTCGGACCACTGAAGGAAATGCCGTTCCGCAGTTTCCCGCCCCATTTGAACTGGCCGCCGCGCCCGTTAGACTTTTCGTTCCGTGATGACAACGAAAGAGAGTTAGATCTTAGAAAGCCGTCAAGGAAATCAGAATCTCTAGATGAAAAAGACGATGATAGCAGAGATGATTTTTATGATAAAGATGAACAAATGGACGTCGATGATCAGGAGGAAGAGAGAAAGAGCAAAAGAAGATAAAAACAAAGATGATGATCTACCTTCCGGTGATTCTGGAACCGGAAGTGATGAAGGCCGCCGCAGCGTTGATGAGAATGAGAAGAGTATTAGTGCAGAGAATATCGATCGCCCAGTTTCTGCTGCTTCGGATATCTCTGACGACTCAGGGCCGATCAGTAAGCCCAATATCGGACGAAGAAAGACGTAAACAATCCGCGATGGACTTCTATTCATCGATGGCACCAATGACGTCATCGGCCTTCTGCGTATACGTCACTTGCAGCCCTAGAGGAGCGGGTACGGGCTATCGATTCGTCAATGTCTCACGGCCGATTAAATCCATTTTTTATGAATGGGGCACTACCACCTTTTCCAAACGGAAACGGATCTGAACATACAAACGGACACAGTCGTCACTATGGTTCAGAATCGGGATCGGACGGTAATCAATCTGGCGAGGAGGAAAGCAAGCCCGGTACGCCTGCACTTTCTGTGAATAGCGACGGCGGAAGTTCCGTTAATAGTGGCTTCATGATGGGCGATAAGCACAGTACTACATGTAACATTTGCTATAAGACATTTGCGTGTCGTAGCGCTCTAGACATTCATTACCGAAGTCATACTAAGGAACGGCCGTTCAAAGTGTGAAGTTTGCGACAAGTCGTTCTCGACCCGAGGAAATATGAAGCAACACATGCTAACGCATAAAATCCGGGACCTACCAAATTCTTTCAACAGCAATAGCAACGGAAGTAATGGCCACGAAAACTCCTAATTCCAACGATTCTCTTCCCGACGAGAAGGAGACCGACAAGCAAACGAAAATGCCGCTAGAGTCTGAGAATCGTCCTAAACGCAAGCGAAGTGTAGATAGTACGCGGGAACCATCTACGAATGGACATTCGCACAACACCAGGCGGAGGTAGCGATTCGTCGCCGTTTCTGCGACGTACACCGTTGAAACATCAATGTCAAGTCTGTCAGAAAGGTTTTTCAAGCGCCAGCGCCTTTGCAGATTCATATTCGCACGCACACCGGAGACAAACCCTTTAAGTGTACGGTTTGTGGCAAGGCATTCACTACAAAAGGAAATTTGAAAGTTCATATGGGGACCCACATGTGGAATAACAGTCCCTCCCGCCGAGGACGTCGTATGTCGATAGAACCCCCATTTATGCTTGCGCACAAGGACAATCCATATATGCCAGGATTTCATCATCGATCTCCGCCAGATTTTTTCCCGTACCAGTTCCCTCCCTTTATGAATGGAGTACCTCCGCATAAAATAAATGAGATTTCCGTCATTCAGAGTTTGAGCGGGGGCATGGGTGGGCACTTTGCCGCCAATGGGGCTTGCACCAGATCACATGATCTCGCCAAGGTCAAAGTCGACCGAGGACGACAGAAAGTCAGATTATTCTAGGAAAAGTGAATCGAATGGCAATGTGACGTCAACAGGTGAACTTGACCTCAGTATGAAATCGTCATCAATGACGTCACCAGGCAACAACAATTCGAAAACTTCTCCTCATAGTGAGACTTGGAACTCAGCATGGAAAACCATGTGCCATTTATGTAATCAAAATTTCCCGTCACCAACGACATTAGAACTGCACATGCAGAATTATCACCTTAAAGTGGCGTAAATCTGGAGGCTAAAGTTTAGCATTCGAACACTCCTTTCACTTCCACGGCTTTCTCACGTATTGTAGACACTTTATATAAACATTCCACTATCGCTTGCACCAAATTTGATCACATATTTGTCGGAGTAAATAAATTGTATATTCTGTGTTATAATTGAATCATGGTAATGAAATCCTTAGTAATTTGTTGAAAGTAGAAATTTGCGTGTTCGATTGTCTTACTGAATCTCATTCTGATTATGTTAGTGTTTTAATGGACAATAGAGTACATTTTTTCTATAAATATATTTATGTACAAGTGCTTATATTATAATAAGTAAAAATTTGTTTCTTCGAATACGACTGAAGTTTAGCAAGGCTTCTAAAATCTCCCTCAATGTAGTTCATTTTGAAACAGAAAAATCTAGTCTTAATTAAAATGATAATCATTAATTTACATTGATTAACATATTATGTGAGAATTGTTTCAAACTGACATGTATCCTACCTCGCTTTCTCGTAATATATTGTAATTGTTAAAAAAAAACAGTACATTTTATTTCTTAATCAGCCATATTAAACTACGCAGCATATGTATTAATTTATGTGAACGAAAGCAGACAGCTACATATTTATTTTTTGAACAGCCCTGGTAATCTACGCAAGATGTATTACCTTTGAAATGGTAGCTCTGTTATTCTTTGACTAAAACTGCTTTGCTAGGTTATTTATTTGATTAGATGACGGCTGCTTATAGAGTCCTATAAAGAAATTCAGATAGTGAGTCGTGATGCATGCTATACCAAGGATATATAAATATATGTACACTTAATATTTGTTTGTAAGGTGTGGTCAAATATATAAAGAGAAATACATGATTTGTTATATTAACTGTTGATTTGTGTAGATATATGTAATTTTTACACATTTGATATGTTCATAATTGTTGACGGTGCTTTATTTGTAAAATTTATTTTGTTATTTTGAAATCATTTTTTTTTTCAAGGAATAGATCGAGGGACTTGGTAGAACATAGATATGAATTTGTCAGTCTTCCACTTAGAAAGAAATCTCTGGCATAGAAAAGGGAATTGGGAGGGAAATAAATGGGATACAAATTACGAGGGCTGATCAAAAAGTTTGTGATACCTCAAAGTTTTATTTTCACGATGAGTTGTCGTTTCATTTTGTTGGTTTTTAACTTGTTTGGAGATTTATTTCAAACGAAATTATCTACGAAGTGAATGACTAAAAATCCTGTAACATGTTTAATATTATGTGATATGTGTAATGCATATTTAGCAGGCTTTTTGGCCCTTAGAATGAAATGTTTTACACTTTGATATGAAATCCTAGATTCATGAATTATTTTTGTTTAGTTTATGTTTTATTTTCTTACTTATTTCTAAGACAACCCCGAAATCTTACTTATGTGAAAGTTATTGACTTTGAAAACCCCAAAATCTTACATATAATGATAAAGTTGTTGACTCTCTCCGTCTTATATTTTCATTGATATTGTACACAGTTTGGTGTTTTTACAAGGTTGTTTCAGATTTTGTCTTACGAATAAAGTGATGTCTCTGTAAAGTGGTTGTGATCAGAATTTTTTGAAAGTCCCTCGTATGATTTGCGAATACACACAGGGTAATCAGCCTGCGTATGTGTTTTCATGTAGCATTTAGTCTTGTTAGGTTTTTATTTTGTCATACAGCTGACAAGTAAATCCGTAAATAACAAACATGTGTTCTCTTATATTTTATCATTATTTGTGTCACATACAGTACAACTCCGGAGAAATATACAAGAAAAAGTTCCCACCGTGGGAAATAGATGATAAAGTGCCCACGATTGGACATGGAGACCTGTCCGAAGTCTTCAGGGGGATACTTGTATGTACCAGCTTGGTGATATAGGCTTACGAATTTAGTATCAATGTGTTATCCTGGCGTTGTCCCATATATATGACTTACTTTTAGAACAACTGATTAGAACTGAAAATCGTTACATGTCTGTCTGATGCATTGAAAAAAGAAGGGAGGAGAAGTTGCATATCTTATTCACGGAGGTAGTGGTCCTATGACCATAGGCAGACTTTCTGAATATCAGTTTGATTCAAATTATTGATACTGTACATGTATCAGTAATTATCACTTGCAACAGACAACAACAACTGAGCATCTAACATCTTTCCATCAATCACTGACATGTCCTATGACGAATTATACCTTGGTATCCTATCAAACGGTGAATTTTAACCGAAATATGTTGTTTATCATTTTATTCATTTCATTTGCATTTTGTTAAATCCCGCGTAAATGATTTTTAGATTGTGATATTGACAATAGTTATGACATCAGACATACAAAATGTGAGCGTTAAAAGTTTTAAGATGATAGAGAAAACTGGATCTGAAGGTGATAAGGCATGATCGTTGTTGTTCGAAAAAATGACGTTTCTTGGGTACAGCTATTATTCCACAGTTTCCTTATTCATAGATTATGAGTTCACTTTCTTGTCAGTCATTTGGAGTGTTCAATTTTACTGAGTTGTAATTGTTTCTGTATGAGGAGTGTTCGCTTTAACTGTTTCATAATCAATCAATTTACATGTCTCTTGGAGGAGTAAGCATCTACTGATTTGCCAATCATTATTTATGTGTTGTATGGAAGACAAAGCGTCGATTTCAACTTATTTCAGAACGTCAGCGACTACAAACTGTTCAGTTATCGATTCATTTACTGTAAACATGGTATTTTCGCTGGGGGGGGGGGGGGGATTTCGCGATTATGACATCAAGACGTTGCGCGTGGGGGAAATCTTCGCGATAAGAATGTCTTTCCCATTGTAGAGATACAGCGGGGATATCTTCAGGTGGGGGTAATTTTCACGAAATCCCTCGATTCGCGCTAAACGCGAAAATTATCCCCACACGAAAATATCCCCGCTGCATCTGAGCATCTCTAAGTCAGCGACTACAAACTGTTCAGTAATCGATTCAGTATTACATTGACGAGTGTCTATACTGCCTCCGAAAGCACTAACTCGAATGTTACTATGAGGATTAAAACTCTACTGTATGGTAAATCATAGATTCATATATGACGAGGATTAAATGTCTGCTGTCGGATCAGTCGTCTATCCATATGTTACATGGTCATAAATGAGTGTCTACTGCCTCGTGACGCACCGATCCATATGTTACTGTGAGGATTAATCCTCTACTGCATGGTCAGTCATGTATTTAATCTTATATCTAGTAGACCACATCTACTCTTCAATTTGTATCAAAATATGAGGAAATGATCTCTATTATGTAAGAAATGAGGGGATCTCCAACAACACTCGCTTGCAGCACCCACAGCATCCCCCCCAAAAAAAAACCACCCAATGCAAGAACACAGAGCAGACACCCACATAAAGAGACGTAAAAGGGACAAGGAACACCAACGTACACCATATAAACATGATACACAAAAGACCGCACATAAACCCACGAGACCAATGGGCAATCGGTGTCGACTTAGGACGACCATCTGCCACGCAAGTAGCAGACGATGTGGTTATGTACTAAGTACCCTATTTATGTAACAAGCCTCATTCTAATCATCTACTACTGACCAAGTCTCTAGTCATATTTCCAAAAGAGGAGAACATCTTGTTGCCTAGTCATCTCCCGACAAGGAGTTGAACTCAGCAGTCTCCTTAGCTCGACTCCCGATGAGGAGTTCAGATATGCGGTCTACTGACTTACTCCCGACGAGGAGTTCAAATCAACCGTCTCTTTACACGGACTACCGACTAACTCCAAATGAGGAGCTCGAATCTGTCGTCTTCTCAACCACTTTTTTCATTTGTTCAGCGAGGAGCAAGACTTGACTGAATCACCTTCTAAATACTGAAAAGACAACTATCGGCTCAGAAACAGAATAACAAACACACTTGGATGATGAATCCTTATTATTGATGCATGAATTGAAATGCTATCCTTAGCGAATTTGTATCAATATGATTCTATTAATTTTTTCAAATTCATTAAAAGCCAGACTTGAAAAAAGCTGAAAAAAAAGAAAAGAAAAGAAAAAAAAAGTTGTAATTGTTTCGGAATTTCTGATTGATTAAGCATGCGTCGCCGAGCTCATGATATTAAATGTACGTTAGCGATATATTCTATTATTTTCGTAGCAATTTCATAAAAGCTTCCGTTATTGACATTGTATGATAGCAATATTGGAAATTTGATTTGAAACTGAGATGGAAAACGATTTCATAAACCCATCAATTATCTTTTGTTATTTACATAAGCGGCGCAGAGTCGTAAAGTATCGCTTAAGTCATTGCAAATAATCAGAAAATACCTTGTAACCATTAGAAGCTTATTTCTCTTATGTGCTGAAGTGATAACTGCCACATTTCTCTTATAAATACTCTTTAGCGAATTGATTCATCGTTCAAATAACTTAAGCGACGCAAAAAAGATCTTTTTCCAGGAATATGAATGATATTTTCCGGACATATTTGGACCCGGATTTCGACATCATGAATTCATATTGCATTTAGAATCGGCTAAAGAAAGGCCATGAATATAAACTGCTTATTTATGGAAATGATTTGGTAAAAGGCATATAAAGATTACCCGTTTGGTGATATATATTCATAAAAATGTTTTTTTCTGAAACTTTAGTGCTCAAAACATGGTTATTAGTATGCGCGACGTCTTTGATTAATTTCAATATTTCGTGTCATTGTTGAAATTAAAGAATATTTGAGGAGGGTTCTCTATAACTACAGAATATTTTATATGCCTTGGTTATGAATAGCTGCTCCAGACTTGACACAACATGATCACAATTTGCAACAATATTTCTCCATCGTCATTTGACACTGTTTTAATCGTTTGGAGCATCCATTATTGTTTGACTTTTTAATCTCCTATCATGTAATTGCAAAAATATAGAACTTTAAGTCACGTTGCACGAAGAGTTGGTATAAAATATGGACATAAAAATAACAAGTACTGTTCAGATTGTGAATGTACTTTAACGCCTAATTTGAAACTAGAGGCACACCAAGCTTTAGACCGAGAACAGCTAGGTCAAATTTGTTAAAATTTCGTGTTATAGTTTTGGCTTCATATGCGTTGAAGATTTCACCTTTTGATTCCTTTCTTCTCGTGTCCATGAGTGAAAAAAAGTTAAATAAGGAGGGAGTCTTCATGGATCTTTTAAGGCGTTAACTCATGGTCCCGAATATTACCGAGGTCATTCTACTTCGGTCAACTTCGATGTAATTAATTTTTCTGTATGCAAAACAAAGGCAAGTATAATAGCATCATACCCCTAACAAATGAAACGTTAAAGGAGTGGACATAGCAACCGCCCTCGTTTCTTTTATCAAAAACACTGTCAGTTAGTGATGGGCTGATTATCGATAATAATCGATTAGCGGCGTGTTGAAGTCATCCGATTTCGATAATCGATTTTAAAATAAATAATCGATAGCGTGAAAGTACAGAAGGGGGGGGGGGGGCGCTCACGGAGCAGAGGAAATTCTGTCCAATTGTCTAAAGTATTTCCAATTATTTCTCTACTAAATCATTGTTGCTATAATGTGGTAGAGTAACAGAAGCTAGCAGCATGAAATTAGAGAGAATAATTGTAAGAGCTAGTAAATCATTAATTAATTTAATGACAATTTTCACACCGGACTTTTAGGGATTGCCGACGGACCGACGATGACAGTATGTTCTTCAATTCTAGTCATTTTTTTTATAGATAAATTGATTTTATTACTTGACTGAGAACAGTTGAAGATAATCTTGTTTGTTGTTACTGTTTATGTTGACAGATACTTTGCAAATACTATTATGACCCCCCCCCCCCCTTTCCATTCCTCAACGGACACAACTGAAAAATGATTGTTTTTGAATACTTTTCATGCATTTTTTCATGAAACAATGGAAAGGGTATAGGGGGTTATTTTTACATAGATTAAGTTTATTCAAGATTAAATAAATCACATGATCACACATATATGCATTGCGTATATTACAAATGTAGGTTTGTTTGGATAAAAAGTAGTAAATTTGAGTAGAATGTGATAAACCGATTATAATCGGTAAAATCGCATCGGATACACCAACCGATTCTAACCGATGATCGATTATGATTCTAAACCGATTTCCCATCACTACTGTCAGTTCCATATAATTGTCCAAAATTCATAGGCCTGAGTACCATGCAACAGCCGGGTAGGACCCCACTCGGGAAAGTACCTATGGGAAGGGACTTGAGGAGTGTCTTCCGAAAGTAATGCTGGAATAGTTTTACAGATAGCTCCTGAAATCACACAAACACATATAAATATTTATACTACCGGGTTAGACCACACCTATAATATCGGTGGCTAGTGTATGGAAGAAAGGGGGCGGAGAAGGAATAAACTCACTGTCCTCCTATGATGTTGCTGGGATATTCTTAGAGATTGCTCCTGAAAACCTCGTGGCTAGTGTATGGGAAAGGAGGACGGGGAGGGGTTTTATTCTAGGACTGTCTGCCAGTAATGTTACTGGAATATTCGTATACAGATTGTTCCTCTCACATGACGAAGGATAACAAGCCGCTGTCATCCCGACCCGATTCGGTAATAAACAAAGCATTCAACCCCACAAGCCTCATTCCGTAACATAAATCACATTGCTCATATGTAGTTTTATTTTGATTAAATGACCATAACACTTGCACGAAAAACTGCCTATATAGGCAATATATCTAATGCAATCAAGCAAAGATGAAAAATTATGCCCAAAATTTAATCAAGGAAAAGCATGTAGCGTCCATCCCTTCTAGATATTTATGTGTCGTCACGTAGCTTTCACATCATAAACTGATTGTATCCCTATTATTATTCCTTTTCAACAAATATCCATAATTACCTCCAAATTATATTCAAATTAGGTAAATGAAATATGAAGCGGACGTCAGTGAACCAAAGAAGCTGGAAATTTGTGGGAAAATTTGCAGTTCATGAGCATCTTACTCTCTTAAAGCTTGCTTTTACGATCTACAATTATCGGAAATAGGTTAAACAACAGTATTGAATAACTTAGGTATCATTAACCCATAATTACACATTATATCTGATAAGTTTCATTCTTGAACATGTCTCCAAGACATAATTTCGGCATAACTTGCTATATTTCTGCACGTTGACGAATTGTCGCCAGCGCGAAATGTCTAATTTCGAATTATCGACCACGACGTTAATGGCGGAATTACGTAAGAATTTCTTTCCTCTTTGACAAAAATCTCTCCTAAAATTCCATTCATTCGCTTACTCTGGTTCTAGATTTTTACAATTGGAAACACCTCACGGCAGATTTGAGCTAAATGAGCATTCTAAACCATTATTGAATTACACAGAATCTCTTTTTTATCATACTTCCATCGTGTATTTAACCACAGCACTGCAAAGAAGTGTCCATATTTACTCGAGGAAATGTCCACGTGTACACGTGGAAGTGTCCACGTCGACTCGAGGAAGTGTACTTGTGGAAAAAAGGTATTCAAACCCCCTTTCGTTCTTAAATATATTTCAATCGCCGCATATATACCATGTAAAACAAAGATAATTGACTCATCATCGATTGAAGATATCAGTCTTTTTGTTTTGGCATAGGAATAAATTCTTACTGAAAGATAATTTGTAAAGAAAAAAGAAATAAAAGTTTCCAACTGATAGATAATTTGTAACGAAAAACGAAATAAAAGTTTCCAACTGATAGATAATTTGTAAAGAAAAAAGAAATAAAAGTTTCCAACTGATAAAGGCCAAGAGAGTTTCTTGTAATTTATCGATATACCAATTTTGTAGATTGTGTTTGTCATGTTCACCGTATAACCAGAAAAGTGTGGGGGTTGTGAGCACGTATAATCCGGCTAACCACACCATTTGCAACTGACCGTCCTAAGGCACCAGTGCCTATTGGTCTCGTTGGTTTATGTGTAGTCTTTTGTGTTTGGATGTCGTGTACCTTATGTGTGTCTTCTTATTTAGTTTGTGTTTTCACATACGGGCATTTCTGTTTTGATATGGGTGCTGTAAACGAGTCTTATTGGAGATCTCCACCTTTCTTTCATGAATACATGTGAGAGAAAAGGAAGCGTTTCCCACAACAGAACCTCTATATGTATATTAACAGAATCCTATGACACCGGGGGTATACCATCTTGCATATCACTCGTATATAAATGTTCCGCAACCCCATTTTACACATATATTGCTGCGTCTTTGGCAGGAATTTGTTTGTGGTGACATCTACTGTAATTGAAGTATTATGCTTTTGTTCAATGGCAACATTCCTTGTCAATATACGATTGTAGTGGCGACATCTGTTGTCATTAGGAGAGTGTGGGATTGTGCTTTTCATTCAAGTGGCGAAATTTATTGTCATTGTGTTAGTGTAGGATTGTGCTTTTCATTTTAGTGGCGACATCTATTGTCATTGTGAGAGTGTGGCATTGTGCTTTTCATTCTAGTGGCGATATTTATTGTCATTGTGCGAGTTTAGGATTGTGCTTTACTTCAAATGGCAATATTTATTGTCATTGTGTGATTGTAGGGTTGTGCTTTGCTTCAAGTGGCGATATTTATTGTCATTGTAAGACTGTAGGGTTGTGATGTACTTCAAGTGGGGATATTTATTGTCAATGTGTAATTGTAGGGTTGTGCTCGTCTTGATTTGGTTAAATTGGCGACATCTATTCTCATTGTGTGAGTGTATGGTTGTGTTTTACTTCAATTAAGAATTGAATGTTTATTTTTGCCATTTTATTGGATGATGAAATGTCAGTTGTCGTATCACAAATTGTGTAAAACCGCGTAGCGTAGCGAAGCGGTTTTACGCAAAATTTGTGATACGACAACTGACATTTCATCATCCAATAAAATGGCAAAAATAAACATTCAATACTTATAATTACCAAACATATGAATTTATTCCGAATTCGTACAAATTCTAAGGAAAATAAACGATTGAGTACGTGGCGTATGAAAATATTAAACTGTTACGAACTAGTTCCCTAACAACAAAAATGTTCGAGAGGAAAAAAAAGCAAGCCGACATTTAATCTGGAAAAAAAGCATTTCCCCCTTCAGAACCTCAGCATGTTTTACCTATTTGCACTTACTGCTGTACTGTTATGACGTAATTTGTGACGCGTTGTTTATCGAAGGCAGCAGACATGACAGTTGAAAGTAGAAAATGAAGCAATTTGTGTTGGGATTTATACGGATTCTCAGACAGCATTTCTTGTACCTGTAGATCTTATGTGTGAAGAAAAAACACGTTGTTAAGATCTACAGGTATCGGAATATCAGCTGTAAATTATTTCATAGGAATCAGAACGAAATCGGCATGACAAGTTTGGTAAGTCGCGATTGCGTAGCTTTTGCTCAGTACTTTCAAATTTATTCATCCTACATGCTGTATATGATGTGTATTAGATTAATTTCGATGATTTTAGAAAAATAAAGGACAAGTTTTTTTTCATGTATTTCTAATAAGTCAATCAAAGTTTTCCCTAGAAACACAAGAAATCCGTCAACAAACTGCCGTTCATGTTCATTTGTTGCAGTTTTCAAATCATGCGCGTAGCAACCGATGTAATCTCGGCAAACATTCATAGTACTGTGTTGTGTTGTTTATGAGTCGACACATGGAACTGTCCCTAGTTTTAATGGATTATTTGAGACCATTTGTATTGTTTATTTCATGCGTAAGACAATTCTTGATTTCTGTTGCGTTAGTGTGAAAGTAGTTCCGGTCAATTTTGACATTTTATCATCTCATAACGGAAGTCACAATAAATGCGATCGACCAATCAAAATGCTTAGAATCAGATAAACAAACACATTTGGTAATTATGTGGCGATATTTATTACCATTGTGTGAGTGTAGGTTTGTACGATATTTATTACCATTGTGTGAGTGTAGGTTTGTACGATATTTATTGTCATTGTGTAAGTGGAAGATTGTGCTTTACTTCAAGTGGCGATATTTATTGTCATTGTGTGAGTGTAGGATTGTGCAATATTTATAGTCATTATGTGAGTGTAGGATTGTGCTTTACTTCAAGTTGCGATATTTATTGTCATTGTGTGAGTGTAGGATTGTGCTTTACTTCAAGTTGCGATATTTATTGTCATTGTGTGAGTGCATGGTTGTGCTTTACTTCTAAGTGGCGATATTTATTGTCATTGCGTGAGTTTGTGATTGTTCTTTACTTCAAGTGGCGATACTAATTGTAATTATGTGAGTGAAGGATTGGGCTTTTCTTCAAGTTGTTACATCTATCGTCATTGTGTAATTGTAGGATTGTTCCTTTATCTATTGTCATTGCGTGATGGTATGTTGGTGCTTTTCTTCAAGTAGCGACATCTTTTGTCACTCTATGAGTGTAGTATTGTGTTTTACTTCTAGTGACGATATTTATTGACATTGTGTGAGTGTATGGTTGTGCTTTTATTCAAGTGGCGACATCTATTGTCATTGTGTGATTGTAGAATTGTTCTTTACTTCTAGTGACGATATTTATTGTCATTTTGTGAGTGTAGGGTCGTGCTTTACTTTAAGTGGCGATATTTATTGTCATTGTGTGAGTGAAAGATTGTGCTTTACTTTAAGTGGCGATATTTATCGTCATTGTGTGAGTGTATAGTCGTGCTTCTCTTTAAGTGGCGATATTTATCGTCATTGTGTGAGTGTATAGTCGTGCTTTACTTTAAGTGGCGATATTTATTGTCATTGTGTGAGTGGAATATTGTGCTTTACTTCAAGTGGCGATTATTATTGTCATTGTGTGAGCAGAAGATTATGCTTTACTTTAAGTGGCGATATTTATTGTCATTGTGTGAGTGAAAGATTGTGCTTTAAATTAAGTGGCGATATCAATTGTCATTTTGTGAGTGTAGGGTCGTGCTTTACTTAAAGTGGCGATATTTATTGTCATTGTTTGAGTGGAATATTGTGCTTTACTTCAAGTAGTGAAATTTATTGTCATTGTGTGAGTGTAGGATTGTGCTTTACTTCAAGTAGCGATATCTATTGTCATTGTGTGAGTGTAGGGTCGTGCTTTACTTCAAGTAGCGATATCTATTGTCAATGTGTAATTGTAGGATTGTGCTTTACTTCAAATAGTGATATTTATTGTCATTATGTGAGTGTATAGGAATTGGCTTTTCTTCAAGTTGTTACATCTATCTTCATTGTGTGATTGTAGGATTGTGCTTTTATCTATTGTCATTGTGTGCGTGTATGTTTTTGCTTTTCTTCAAGTAGCGACATCTATTGTCACTGTGTGATTGTAGGATTGTGTTTTTCTTCAAGTATAGCGACATCTATTGTCACTGTGTGAGTGTAATATTGTGCTTTCCACCATGTGGTGATATCAATTGCCATTGTAATATTTTTCTTTTCAATCAATTGTCATTATATGATTAAAGGATTGTGCTTTTTAATGGAAAATTAATTTGTCATGCATATCTTGATTGCTGGATTGTGCTTTTCTTCAAGTGATGACAAATATCGACATTGTGAGCTTTTCTTCAACATATGCCGACTCGTGTGAGCACCCGGGGTAGATCGTGCCTCACATAACCATTGTGATGTACGAGCTTCCCCGTGGGTTCCACACGATGATCGAGTCGGTATGACTGTAGAACTAGTGTAGCTCCGATTAAAAGGTCCAGTCATTTCATTCACAGTATCAAAACATTTTAATTCAAATTAAATTCCATCTCCCCATCAACGAAAATATAAAAAATAATCTATAACTGCCATATACATGAAGTTTGTGATTCCATAAACAATCCATTCAAAAATAAACCAAAGAAATATTTGAAATGGAAACAACCACTACACTCTTTCCTATGATTCAATGGTGTTTTTCTTCGTTTCCTCGTTTCTTTGACGTACTAGTATCTGCGTGACGTCATTGATGACGACATTTTTTGGCGCAAAACACTGTCATTCAGTTTATTATCATACATAATAAAATTTTACGTAATCATCATACGCATTGGAATAACATTGCACAATGACGACTATACCTTTGAGAAATCTACCCCCAACTGCATGCATTATTCGCTCAAATGATCAACATCTTAACCGCATATCGAAGAAACTTTTGTATAATAAAAGCAGTCAAATTTTGAGATGCGATGTTACTAGGTACAAAATATTAAGTGCAATTTTTTGAAATTTAGTTATGGTATTACTTAATTTATTTCGTACAAAAACATTCTTCTGAACCCGACATCTGTGTAACATCGATACATCTTGTGTTGAAATATGACTTCTGGTTATAATATCAAAGCTATTTCCGCTAGCTTCAAAAACGCCGATGGAGGAATATAATAATTTCCAGAACCGTGTTACATCATATTCCGGATAAATGTAAGACCGGTTTGAATCGATATTTTATATCTGCCCTATTGCAAATGACAGGTGAATTTGACAATAATGAATCTGACGTCTGCGATTAATATTTGAGAGTCTGAAATATGATCGTGGTTTATCAGCAATAAACGATACATTTTACATCTACTGTTATTCTGATTTTTAATGGTTAGAAAAGCAATCATTTAGAAATTACAATAAAATGACAGACAGATACATTGTTCATTATTGTCTACTTTATTAACTTTTTATTAATTTTTTCCAACTTTTTTTTTCTATTTTTTCTGTTATAATCAGAGAAATTGAAAATAGAATGGCATACTAGTTGTACGTTCCAGAGAAGTATAGTTTCCTTTTTTTCTATACGGTAGGATGGAATGCTTACTCCTCCTGGGCACTTGTTCTCACTTATGGTACTCCATGACTCCGTGAAATGCCATTTTGGCATCTTTTTTGTTTTCGTAACATGAAAAATATTGCATTATTTATGATACGATATTGAAAATCTTCGGACCACTCGCTCGCCGTGCTCACTTTTCCCACGACAATGTAATCCGAAGTTTCATGAACTAGTCCGAAGTTTCACGTTCTTTATCCGAAGTTTCGCGAAATTGTCGAAGTTTCACGAACTGATCCGAAACTTCACGAACTTGTCCGAAGATTCACGTATTGGTCCGAAGATTCACAGACTTGTCCAAAGTTTCCATATTCAGTATGTATTCGACATAAAAAATGATTAACAATCATTTGAACAAGTTTGAAATGTCATTTATATTTCGATAGATTAATATTAGAAAACAAATATTCATTAATTGATTTGTATTTATTTTGTTAGCGTATACTGTAGATGCAGTAAAGCCGATGGTTCAGACAAATTACATGCTCTCAATCTAATGTATATATATTTTTCTTTTTCTTAATTGATATAAATGTGTCTACTTTGGTTAGGTTGGATGAATTTAGATCTATACAAATTTTAATTAGATTAAAAAGAGTCGCATCTGAAATCTCGATTTCTTTGTGGCTCCTTTCGGGTCGCTTCTTGCGGTCGAAATTATACTTGTAGTGACAGGCTAAAATGCAGGATTTCAGAAGGAAAGGATGCAATGAAAGAGACGAAAGAGACGGTTTGAAATTGATTACTTAAAGCATATAGTATATGAATAATAAGTATATCATTAAATACATCAAAACCAAACTGTGTTCGCAAAACACGGAAGCCTCGGACAGTGTAAAAGAGATAAATTTCATCAGAATAACAAATTCCTAGGTCACAAGGTACCAGATTAAAGTAAATGATAATGGGTTGGGGTTTGGGGGGGGGGGGTTTATTATTTGGTTTGTTTTTTGTGTGTTTTTTGTTTTGTTTTTGTTTTGCTGACAAAAGAAAGGCAGAGATAGACAGACTGACACACAGATTCATGGACAGACCAAATACAAACGTAAGGTATGACCCCGAACATAAAAAGTAAGATTTTGAGGATTGTTTTAATACATTTCTGTGCGCGCACATCAGCTCTGTAAATATTACAAATCTTATAAGTTGTTTTGAAGAAAAACTCTGACTAGGTTGAGTCATGCCCACCTGTATATACTATATAACTATATGACCATCACATTTTATTTACATCTACTTTTATAACTATAATTCTATAGAAGAAATCTATTGTGTCATTCCCGAATTCAATAACACCCTATATCCAGTTTGGGTCTTTCATTTCTAACAATTACACCCGCGGTGTTTATATTAATTATATAGACCGTAGATTCTTTATGTTACTTTCTGATATTGGACAAATAAGGATGGACATTAAAGCTTTGAAGATGGCCCTATTCAATTATCACTTTCTTATGAAATCATTTGTATATAGGCCTATATAGATCTACAAATCGGATTATTGCGCAACACTTTGTCGTCTTGTTTTGGTTGAAATCTCAGACAAGAGGTCTAATGGAAACAAATATGTAGTAAGGTATAATTGTGAACGATAAATGGTTAGAGTTTAAAATTTATGTCACGAATTTAAACAATGCTGATAGTAAAATGAAAAATTAGAATAACAAACAAATTCGAAGGATTTGTTGCAATAAAAGCATGAGGCCAAGAATTTCGGAACCATCAGAAAACATTGGTCTCATGGAAAACATTCGTAATCATTCGTGACCTACTTGGCAAAATGATTGGTCGACAATTGCAAAAAATGTCTAGGTGACCTGACAATTTATATCGTATCAATTCATTTTCTTCCGAAAGATGCATCGAAAAGTCATTGTAGCGATATACGTCCTAGAACAATCGCACATGCTCGGAAATTTTCGTCGCTTGAATCGGAATAATACAAGAGTAAGGATCGTGTTTTCCGATTTTTTTTTCTTTACTAGAATTTACAACATTCAAAGTCAGCTTTTTGTAAAAGCTAATACTTGTTAATAACTTACTATAGTATCTTAAAAGTCGGTCTTGGTGTTTTCTTGTGATTTGAAGTTCTCCACCACAGGAGCTCGACGCCAACGTCCTACAATGACATACGCCTCTGTTTTCCTTATAATTATATTTGACTAGAAAGAGATTCGGAAGGTGCGGATGTCATTGAGGGTTGTTGGCGCCGAGCTCCTGTGAGTTTAACCTTCGAACTCTGCCTCCTTTTCATTTCTGAACATCATAATAGATCTGCATGTCATAGCAGTTAGTTTGGTTCTGCCTCTAATAGACTATAACTTAATTTTAACAAGTTATGTGTAAATAGTACATGAATCTATGCGTAAATCAGATATATCTTGATTGAAGATAAAGTAATAACGTATAGCCGGAAAGAAGGAAATTTAGCGTGTCGAATCAAATATTGTGTATCCTTTTGAGCAGATGCAAAAACATAAACATTAATTTGAACTATTATGTTCCTGCATGTATCATTCCGAGCTTCAAACACATCGCCAGAGAATTCTCCTCTTTCTCGTTTCACACGCTCACCCCGAGGGGCATGTCTTATTTTCCTTACGTAATTTCGGGTATATCATTACATATTTCTAATTTTATAATCCTACTTTTATTCTCAAGAAAATTCTGTAGAATAAATCAGCATTATAGTCATAGACGGGTGATAATTAACTTCTCTTTCAATGGCCGCTGACAGGTAGTGTCGAAATTACGAAATCTTTTGACAAAAAGAAAATCCTACCTCGGGGCTATAAAAGTTTTTTTTTTTTTAGAATGGCCGCGGTGTACGTATGATAATTGGATCGTCCATAACTATATTCCGATCAATGTTTATGGTTGCATAATAAGACCTGATTTATGAGATGAAAGATCCAGAAACCCATAATTTTCTTAATTAAAGTTTTATATGATCCCAGTAAGGCAGTATAATAAACGAGTTTTGTAGACGCTGGATGTAAAATTATAAGGATACATGGACTTTTGTTATAGTTAACCTTATGAATACATTTTCTAGAGCCCTTGGGCAATAATTCAACCCTTTAATTTACGGAAATTGCCGAAATCTATATTTTCTTTTTCAAATTTGCCAGATGAAATAACCCATTCTGCATCAATTTTCCATGACTAGGATACAAATAGTCTCTCATCTATAAGTACAAGTCATACTTCAAAAATTACAGCAAAATTGCTTACAGGAAGGTAAAAAGATTGCAGTAATTTCGCATGAGATTCTTGTCTCCCTCTAAGTCATAGTCGGTTTTTGTCATCCTCTTCCTCGTCGCTGTCCTCCTCCTCCTCCTCCTCCTCCTCCTCATCATCATTGTCGTCGTCGTCGTCATCGTCATCCAAATCACAATCTATAAAACTTTTGTCATCCTTTTTTTCTCATCATCTTCATCTTCGACAGCAGTCGTCCTATCATCTTAATACTACAAGAACAGTTTTCTTATTAGGTGATGGTTAAAACAGCGCAAAGTTAAAATATCATTTATATATGATTTATTGTTATAAGCATAGAAATCGGTAAAGTGGGTGATTTTGGATTCTTAATTTTTTCCCGCATATTCGTGAGGGAGAGGGGTCTGTTGTCCCGTATCTCTGGATCCAGCCAAAGTTAATATGTGACATTCCAAGAGCCTTAATCAAAGACTTGGTTTTGGCAAGATATTTCCAACTACTTCTGTGAGTGATTTTTGTTTCCTTCCCCTAGATATTTACTAACAATGGTAAATGTAGGAAAGATGAACTTCTGGGGTACCTCTCTCTGGATTCACTCCTAATTTTCAATGAATAAGAACAAAGTTAATAAGCTATATGACATCCCAAGAGCCTTGCAACCTCTGAAATGTCTGTTGTCCCTCTCTCTGGATCAACCACTGATTTTCAATGAATAAGAACAAAGTTAATAAGCTATATGACATTCCAAGAGTCTTACTACATACTCATGGACAAAGGAGTGACGAAGCCAACACCTGCATTAATTTTCATTCCCTAGTGAACTAAAACCAAGGAAATGTGAATGATATTTAAGCTCTATATATCAACTAAAGCACGCCCCTTTACGTTTTGATTTAATTTATTCTTCACTTTTAACGTTAGAAATAAAATAACCATTGTGAACTCCTCTCTCATTTTCTTTCATGTGATAGCCTTGCTAAATGAAACATCTTTCAATTCTCATCTGTTAGACGAAGAATTTAAATTCAGAAATCATGCCCCCCTTTTACAAGGTTCACGGGGTCTCATTTCTAATTTTCCAAATTTTTGACCCCCGCTTTCCCCCCTCGGATGTCGTAAATGTCTCCTCGCGATCCGCCAAATTATTATTCATTATACAATATGTGTTTGGAAACATATCAGATGTATTACAAACTTTGATTTAATTGCCAGCCCCATCTCAAATTCACCCTCCCCCTGGACGCTGTGCGAATATGATACAATATTTTGCATATTTCAACTTGCTATATTTATCATAGGCGGGTCTAGTCGAATTTCCAGGGGGTGGGGGTTACAGCCCGTCAGCAGGGAGGAGGTCCAGCCTATGAATTTAAAAAGAATTATGCGTAATAATGGGAAAAGATAAGGATTTTTGACAAACTTCAAGGAGGGGTCTGACACCAACCCCCCCCCCCCTTTCCTCTAGATCCGCTCTTGTTTAATAGATGAAATCCGACGTTAAGCCAAATTTTGTTAAATGAATACTTCCACGTAGGTCAACCTGATATTTTAAAACTTAACATCAATTTTGACTATAAATTGAGTTAATGCATTTTTAATAAGCTGATTATGCTATCTTACCATTAACCTCCTAGCGGTACACGTTTTATGAGAAATTCGCACGCAAAAACATGCAAAAAATTGCAATAAGAGCACTTTTTACAAAAAAATACTTCACATATACACAATGGGCCCTCATTGGTAATTGAATTACTTGCAACATCGAATCATTTTTGTCAAAGATTATTTTTAAAGTACAGAAGGTTCGGATATGCGGTTAACATTTTAGACAAGATTACCCCAGATCCCCCTGAAAGTGAATATTTTCAATAGATTTCATTAAATTGATAGATTTTATCGTTGATTTTTTTTTAATTAGCAAATTGATACTTTAGAATTGAATATAATAATTTCAATTAAAAAATCCATTTGTAGAATGAATGGATGAATTTAAACAAACTTTCTGGGATGGTCAAGCATTATGAATCTCTGTCTCTCACTGTCTCGCTACATGTACCTCTGTTTCATCTCACTCGCACATTTTCGGGTTTTTCCGTCGCACGCTCGTTTCCTCCGGAAAGGCCCGAGAACTTGTGATGGCAGTTCATCTTTGAATTTCATGCTTTTAGGAAAAGGGGGAGGATAAAAGAGTACAGACATATATTGTATTCCATATATACTAAAAGACTATGCATATAGCCTGTCCAAACGTTAACATTTCCAGGACATTCCAATAATTTTTTTCAATTCAATTATTTTAAGTTACATTAAGAGTGTGCTATATCCGAAAATATATTCAAAGCTTAAATTTAATATTTCTCCTAAAACCTCCACACTTCATATATCAAAACAAACACATTCATAAAGTGGAACATCACGGGGCAATGCTCGTTTATTTGAAAATGAGACAAACTGTGCAGCTACAACGGCAGGTTCCAAATCATTGTATCACCATCAGAACAATCTACATGTACCTCTGTACATCATATAGTATAGTAACATACGTTACGTATAGAGTGCGATACCGCAATATAAATGGCAAGCCTCTTCCCTTACAGCGATACCGCTTGGGAAATATCCATCTGTACACAAGATTTGTATTGATAAATGAAAAATAAGATCTTTCTGAATTACTTTATATACGACAGTATTTTCATAAAGGCATACGCCATTCAAAAATCGTACATATGATAATAGGCTTCTCCAAATGAAACATATATGTACAAGAACGATTTCATACAAATCAAATATTAATATACAAAAATTTAATTACCCAGCCCTATCACACAAAAAATAAAAATAGTACGGAATTGATTTTTTTTTTTTTTTAAGAAAAAAGAAATTTAGGTGTATCCGCACGAGCAATGCCACGTCGAATGACCACTAGTGACCACTACATTCACGGCCTAGTGCACAAAACCTCGTCACACTTCGGATAACCAATCAGTGTTACGATAGGAGAAAATAATTTAATTTTAATTCCCTCCCGGTCAAACAAATTAAATTATATTTTTTCTCAGGAAAGACCCCCTAGATGTTGGTTCTTTCTTTTCTCTCTCATCCTTTTTGCACTTAATCTATTGCATACTCTAATTTTAGCTAACCTTCATATATATGGAAAGGAGGATAGATAATCAGACTTTGTGGTCAGAGCCACCCTCATCTCTCCACCTCCACCTCCCCCTTTCCTTTATGAATCTATAAACCATCTTGTTTGTTTGATACATATACAATTCACACCTATTCAATAAGCCTATAGGGGTGAAATCTGAGAGACTGCCTCTCCGCAATGGAATAATTTTCATTCATGACAAAAGTACAATCTTAACCCACCTAATGTGAAATATTTATTCGCTTTGGCGCCAAAATTTTCAAAATGGCTGATTGGTTTCTATTTTCGATCAGATTGTCGTCTGTAGAGGGGCAATTCGCGCCAAGTATGAATCTTATCGTATTCGCTTCAAAGTAGCATGCGAAAAGCTTGTTATGTTATATTACTAAATACGACTAGTTTTAATACCATATTTTCAGTTCGATAGAGCATTATCAGAATGTACTAATAATAAATGACAGCTGATTTTGCCTTCGCATGACCGGAGTGGTGCGAGATCTTCGTTTTGACATGAGTTACCTCCCGTGGGAGAAAAATGGCGACGTATGCTTGTAAATCACATTTTGTATCTCTCTAATACGTCGTTAATCTTCTTTGACAATATGGAGCGCTCTCTAACATCATGTAGATGTATGTTTTATGTTTCACAACGACAAATGCGGAAAATCTGCTGTACCAGGTGCACTTGGGTGCAAATCAAAAATATTTAACATGTTTAATTAACACCTTAAAGTGTTTACAGATGTTACATTTCTGAATTCAGGATTTCCACGATGTAGGAGTTAAAGTAGTCAAAAAGAAACAAAGTAATTATAATGAATCGAATATGTATCTATATCATATGAATAAGGAATAAGATATCCACTCGTGGACTTTTAGACAACCAGCAGTAGGACAAGGTTCCACGCGATAGTCAGTGCTCTGGTTCTCTTAACATATGCGGCATCATTGCAATGAGGGAAAAGATCTCCTACAAGTCAAATATAATACAACAGCACAAAGACACCCATAACACAAAAAACATGAAAATATCTCATCTTGTCAGACACCAATGGATAACTAGAGCTGAAACACCGTCATGAACAACAGGAGCTCGATGCCAACAACCCTCAATGTCATCCGCCCCTTCCCGTCTTTCTCAAGTAAAAGTAATATAAGGAAAATAGAGGCGGATATCATTGTGGGTCATTGGCGTCGAGCCCCTGTGTCGTGAGTCCTTCTCTGCCTGTGTTGCGTAAGTTTTTAATAAAATTTGTAAAAAGCGTCGAGTTTCTCCCACAGTGGAGACTTAAGGCGACCGTAAATAAGGAATAAATTGTGTAGCTTTCCGGATTACCGAAGCAAAAACTCTCCAACAATCTGATCATCTGGATGAATATGAATTAATTTATCATATGGATTGTTGATAGGTCCAATACAATACTAAACAAGTGAAAGAGACGAAGGAGTTTCCGAAACATATGCAAGGCCAATTAGTTCCCGGAGACAACTTATGCCGACGCTGGATTGAATAACGTCATGAATGGTGTGGTCATCCAGAGTAACTGCGTACGAAACGACTTGAAACTTGGAGGCCTGGACCTACATTATGCAAATCTCAATACAACCACCTCTGAAGGAAGATTCATCCCTTGTTCAAATGTCATAATAACATTATAGAGTGGGGTACAGCCCTACCAAATGATTATGTCTGTATGTTCCAGGGATTGATTTTCAAAGAAAAAAAAAATTGAGAGAAAAAAAAAATGTAAAAAGTATACGTTTTCGACAAATTATTATACATGTAGGGACCACCTCCTTTCATCTCCATATTTGTGTATTAAAAATCATTTTGTCACTCAAATCGGCGAAGAAGGCTTGTATGTAATCCTTATAACCACAACATGTGCTACTGTGGCAGAGATGACCGTCTTAAGTTGGCAGAGGTTGTCCGTTAGTTTTGTTGGTTTATGTATATGATAGCCTCTTCGATTTGGTGTTTGATGTCGTCTATGGTGTTTGGTCTTTCTTGCCCATTTTGTGTCTCTTGTTGTGTTTGCCCACTCTTTGTTTTCGTGTTTGGTCCTTCTTGTCCATTTTGTGTCTCTTGTTGTCTTTGTTCACTCTCTATTTTCGTGTTTGGTCTTTCTTGTCCCTTTCTTGTCCCTTGTTTTGTTTGTCCACTCTGTGTTTTCGTGCTTGGTTTTCCTTGTCCCTTTGTTGTCTCTTGTTGTGCTTGTCCACTCTTTGTTTTCGTGTTTGGTCTTTCTTGTCCCTTTGTTGTCTATTGTTGTGCTTGCCCACTCTGTGTTTTCGCGTTTGGTCCTTCTTGTCCCTTTGTTGTCCCTTGTTGTGCTTGTCCACTCTTTGTTTTCGTGTTTGGTCTTTCTTGTCCCCTTGTTGTCCCTTGTGTTTGTCCACTCTCTGTTTTCGTGTTTGAACCTTCTTGTCCCTTTGTTGTCCATTTTTGTGCTTGTCCACTCTGTGTCTCTTGTTTGGTCTTCCTTGTCCCTATGTTGTCCCTTGTTGTGTTTGTCCACTCTGTGTTTTCGTGTTTGGTCCTTCTTGTCCCTTTGTTGTCTATTGTTGTGCTTGCCCACTCTGTGTTTTCGCGTTTGGTCCTTCTTGTCCCTTTGTTGTCTATTGTTGTGCTTGCCCACTCTGTGTTTTCGCGTTTGGTCCTTCTTGTCCCTTTGTTGTCTATTGTTGTGCTTGCCCACTCTGTGTTTTCGCGTTTGGTCCTTCTTGTCCCTTTGTTGTCCCTTGTTGTGCTTGTCCACTCTTTGTTTTCGTGTTTGGTCTTTCTTGTCCCCTTGTTGTCCCTTGTGTTTGTCCACTCTCTGTTTTCGTGTTTGAACCTTCTTGTCCCTTTGTTGTCCATTTTTGTGCTTGTCCACTCTGTGTCTCGTGTTTGGTCTTCCTTGTCCCTATGTTGACCCTTGTTGTGTTTGTCCACTCTGTGTTTTCGTGTTTGGTCCTTCTTGTCCCTTTGTTGTCTATTGTTGTGCTTGCCCACTCTGTGTTTTCGCGTTTGGTCCTTCTTGTCCCTTTGTTGTCTATTGTTGTGCTTGCCCACTCTGTGTTTTCGCGTTTGGTCCTTCTTGTCCCTTTGTTGTCTATTGTTGTGCTTGCCCGCTCTGTGTTTTCGCGTTTGGTCCTTCTTGTCCCTTTGTTGTCCCTTGTTGTGCTTGTCCACTCTTTGTTTTCGTGTTTGGTCTTTCTTGTCCCCTTGTTGTCCCTTGTGTTTGTCCACTCTCTGTTTTCGTGTTTGAACCTTCTTGTCCCTTTGTTGTCCATTTTTGTGCTTGTCCACTCTGTGTCTCGTGTTTGGTCTTCCTTGTCCCTATGTTGTCCCTTGTTGTGTTTGTCCACTCTGTGTTTTCGTGTTTGGTCCTTCTTGTCCCTTTGTTGTCTATTGTTGTGCTTGCCCACTCTGTGTTTTCGCGTTTGGTCCTTCTTGTCCCTTTGTTGTCCATTTTTGTGCTTGTCCACTCTGTGTCTCGTGTTTGGTCTTCCTTGTCCCTATGTTGTCCCTTGCTGTGTTTGTCCACTCTGTGCTTTCTTGTTTGGTGCTTCTTGTCCCTTTGTTGTCTATTGTTGTGCTTGCCCACCCTGTGTTTTCGCGTTTGGTCCTTCTTGTCCCTTTGTTGTCCCTTGTTGTGCTTGTCCACTCTTTGTTTTCGTGTTTGGTCCTTCTTGTCCCTTTGTTGTCCCTTGTTGTGCTTGTCCACTCTGTGTTTTCGTGTTTGGTCCTTCTTGTCCCTTTGTTGTCCCTTGTTGTGTTTATCCACTCTGTGTTTTCGTGTTTTGTTCTTCTTGTCCCTTTGTTGTCCCTTGTTGTGTTTATCCACTCTGTGTTTTCTTGTTTGGTCTTCCTTGTCCCTTTGTTGTCCCTTGTTGTGTTTATCCACTCTGTGTTTTCTATTTTGGTCTTCCTTGTCCCTTTGTTGTCCCTTGTTGTGTTTATCCACTCTGTCTTTTCGTGTTTGGTCTTCCTTGTCCCTTTGTTGTCCCTTGTTGTGTTTATCCACTCTGTCTTTTCGTGTTTGGTCTTCCTTGTCCTTTTGTTATCCCTTGTTGTATTTATCCACTCTGTCTTTTCGTGTTTGGTCTTTTTTGTCCCTTTGTTGTCCCTTGTTGTGCTTGCCCACTCTGTCTTTTCGTGTTTTGTCCTTCTTGTCCATTTTGTGTCTCTTGTTGTCTTTGTTCACTCTCTATTTTCGTGTTTGGTCTTTCTTGTCCCTTTCTTGTCCCTTGTTTTGTTTGTCCACTCTGTGTTTTCGTGCTTGGTTTTCCTTGTCCCTTTGTTGTCTCTTGTTGTGCTTGTCCACTCTTTGTTTTCGTGTTTGGTCTTTCTTGTCCCCTTGTTGTCCCTTGTGTTTGTCCACTCTCTGTTTTCGTGTTTGATCCTTCTTGTCCCTTTGTTGTCCATTTTTGTGCTTGTCCACTCTGTGTCTCGTGTTTGGTCTTCCTTGTCCCTATGTTGTCCCTTGTTGTGTTTGTCCACTCTGTGTTTTCTTGTTTGGTGCTTCTTGTCCCTTTGTTGTCTATTGTTGTGCTTGCCCACCCTGTGTTTTCGCGTTTGGTCCTTCTTGTCCCTTTGTTGTCCCTTGTTGTGCTTGTCCACTCTGTGTTTTCGTGTTTGGTCCTTCTTGTCCCTTTGTTGTCCCTTGTTGTGCTTGTCCACTCTGTGTTTTCGTGTTTGGTCCTTCTTGTCCCTTTGTTGTCCCTTGTTGTGTTTATCCACTCTGTGTTTTCGTGTTTTGTTCTTCTTGTCCCTTTGTTGTCCCTTGTTGTGTTTATCCACTCTGTGTTTTCTTGTTTGGTCTTCCTTGTCCCTTTGTTGTCCCTTGTTGTGTTTATCCACTCTGTGTTTTCTTGTTTGGTCTTCCTTGTTCCTTTGTTGTCCCTTGTTGTGTTTATCCACTCTGTCTTTTCGTGTTTGGTCTTCCTTGTCCCTTTGTTGTCCCTTGTTGTGTTTATCCACTCTGTCTTTTCGTGTTTGGTCTTCCTTGTCCTTTTGTTATCCCTTGTTGTATTTATCCACTCTGTCTTTTCGTGTTTGGTCTTTTTTGTCCCTTTGTTGTCCCTTGTTGTGCTTGCCCACTCTGTCTTTTCGTGTTTGGTCCTTCTTGTCCATTTTGTGTCTCTTGTTGTCTTTGTTCACTCTCTATTTTCGTGTTTGGTCTTTCTTGTCCCTTTCTTGTCCCTTGTTTTGTTTGTCCACTCTGTGTTTTCGTGCTTGGTTTTCCTTGTCCCTTTGTTGTCTCTTGTTGTGCTTGTCCACTCTTTGTTTTCGTGTTTGGTCTTTCTTGTCCCCTTGTTGTCCCTTGTGTTTGTCCACTCTCTGTTTTCGTGTTTGATCCTTCTTGTCCCTTTGTTGTCCATTTTTGTGCTTGTCCACTCTGTGTCTCGTGTTTGGTCTTCCTTGTCCCTATGTTGTCCCTTGTTGTGTTTGTCCACTCTGTGTTTTCGTGTTTGGTCCTTCTTGTCCCTTTGTTGTCTATTGTTGTGCTTGCCCACTCTGTGTTTTCGCGTTTGGTCCTTCTTGTCCCTTTGTTGTCCATTTTTGTGCTTGTCCACTCTGTGTCTCGTGTTTGGTCTTCCTTGTCCCTATGTTGTCCCTTGTTGTGTTTGTCCACTCTGTGTTTTCTTGTTTGGTGCTTCTTGTCCCTTTGTTGTCTATTGTTGTGCTTGCCCACCCTGTGTTTTCGCGTTTGGTCCTTCTTGTCCCTTTGTTGTCCCTTGTTGTGCTTGTCCACTCTGTGTTTTCGTGTTTGGTCCTTCTTGTCCCTTTGTTGTCCCTTGTTGTGCTTGTCCACTCTGTGTTTTCGTGTTTGGTCCTTCTTGTCCCTTTGTTGTCCCTTGTTGTGTTTATCCACTCTGTGTTTTCGTGTTTTGTTCTTCTTGTCCCTTTGTTGTCCCTTGTTGTGTTTATCCACTCTGTGTTTTCTTGTTTGGTCTTCCTTGTCCCTTTGTTGTCCCTTGTTGTGTTTATCCACTCTGTGTTTTCTTGTTTGGTCTTCCTTGTCCCTTTGTTGTCCCTTGTTGTGTTTATCCACTCTGTCTTTTCGTGTTTGGTCTTCCTTGTCCCTTTGTTGTCCCTTGTTGTGTTTATCCACTCTGTCTTTTCGTGTTTGGTCTTCCTTGTCCTTTTGTTATCCCTTGTTGTATTTATCCACTCTGTCTTTTCGTGTTTGGTCTTTTTTGTCCCTTTGTTGTCCCTTGTTGTGCTTGCCCACTCTGTCTTTTCGTGTTTGGTCCTTCTTGTCCATTTTGTGTCTCTTGTTGTCTTTGTTCACTCTCTATTTTCGTGTTTGGTCTTTCTTGTCCCTTTCTTGTCCCTTGTTTTGTTTGTCCACTCTGTGTTTTCGTGCTTGGTTTTCCTTGTCCCTTTGTTGTCTCTTGTTGTGCTTGTCCACTCTTTGTTTTCGTGTTTGGTCTTTCTTGTCCCCTTGTTGTCCCTTGTGTTTGTCCACTCTCTGTTTTCGTGTTTGATCCTTCTTGTCCCTTTGTTGTCCATTTTTGTGCTTGTCCACTCTGTGTCTCGTGTTTGGTCTTCCTTGTCCCTATGTTGTCCCTTGTTGTGTTTGTCCACTCTGTGTTTTCGTGCTTGGTGCTTCTTGTCCCTTTGTTGTCTATTGTTGTGCTTGCCCACTCTGTGTTTTCGTGTTTGGTCCTTCTTGTCCCCTTGTTGTCCGTTGTTGTGCTTGCCCACGCTGTGTTTTCGTGTTTTGTTCTTCTTGTCCCTTTGTTGTCCCTTGTTGTGTTTATCCACTCTGTGTTTTCGTGTTTTGTTCTTCTTGTCCCTTTGTTGTCCCTTGTTGTGTTTATCCACTCTGTGTTTTCTTGTTTGGTCTTCCTTGTCCCTTTGTTGTCCCTTGTTGTGTTTATCCACTCTGTGTTTTCTTGTTTGGTCTTCCTTGTCCCTTTGTTGTCCCTTGTTGTGTTTATCCACTCTGTCTTTTCGTGTTTGGTCTTCCTTGTCCCTTTGTTATCCCTTGTTGTATTTATCCACTCTGTCTTTTCGTGTTTGGTCTTCCTTGTCCCTTTGTTGTCCCTTGTTGTGTTTATCCACTCTGTGTTTTCTTGTTTGGTCTTCCTTGTCCCTTTGTTGTCCCTTGTTGTGTTTATCCACTCTGTCTTTTCGTGTTTGGTCTTCCTTGTCCCTTTGTTATCCCTTGTATTTATCCACTCTGTCTTTTCGTGTTTGGTCTTCCTTGTCCCTATGTTGTCCCTTGTTGTGTTTGTCCACTCTGTGTTTTCGTGCTTGGTGCAGCTTGTCCCTTTGTTGTCTTTTGTTGTGCTTGCCCACTCTGTGTTTTCGTGTTTGGTCCTTCTTGTCCCTTTGTTGTCCGTTGTTGTGCTTGCCCACGCTGTGTTTTCGTGTTTGGTCTTCTTTGTCCCTCTGTTGTCCCTTGTTGTGCTTGCCCACTCTGTGTTTTCGTGTTTGGTCCTTCTTGTCCATTTTGTGTCTCTTGTTGTCTTTGTTCACTCTCTATTTTCGTGTTTTGTTCTTCTTGTCCCTTTGTTGTCCCTTGTTGTGTTTATCCACTCTGTGTTTTCTTGTTTGGTCTTCCTTGTCCCTTTGTTGTCCCTTGTTGTGTTTATCCACTCTGTAATTTCTTGTTTGGTCTTCCTTGTCCCTTTGTTGTCCCTTGTTGTGTTTATCCACTCTGTCTTTTCGTGTTTGGTCTTCCTTGTCCCTTTGGTGTCTCTTGTTGTGTTTGCCCACTCTGCGTTTTCGTGTTTGGTTCTTCTTGTCCATTTGGTGTCTCTTGTTGTGCTTGTACACTCTGTGTTTTCGATTTTCTGTGTTTTGCTGATGGTGTTGCAACCGAGTTCTGCTGGGGATCCCCTCCTTTCTTTTGTACGAAATTGTATGAAAATATCACGGTTTTTCAAACATTTATTTCACAAATTTTATTGTTTGTGAATAAGATTAAACGAAAATTGATGTAAATTGCAGTTACTCTACATTGTTGTGTGATTTTACTCAGTTACAAGGAGAATATTATTCTAGTTTTGTTAAAAAGTTTAATCAGATTTATTACAACAGCTTCTTCAAGAATGCGTCAAAATTACTTCATTTGGTTGAAATATATGTCTGTTTATTGAATCCATCCAATTCTTGACATGTAGACAAAGGGAAATCGTTTCAAAAAGAGCGTGATTTGAAAGAAAAGAAGAAAAAAGAAGAAAAAAAACCCGGGCATCTGTATTCATATACCCCGCCATGTGTTTTTGTTTCATTTGATACATATTATTTTTCTGTCGACAAGACTTCAAATTGTCTTCTGTCTTTGAATTACCATTCGAATGATGTGTTTTATGGACAATGGACACTTTTTACAGACCGGAATAATTCGCACATATTCTATTTCATTTTATGTTTTTGATAAATTCAGAGACGGAAACCTCATATCGTCCTTTTTATTTGAATGAGTCGATTCGAAAGCAATGGGGTAAAGACATCGCGGGAGTTACATAATTATTATAATACGGGGAGAAATGTAATGAGTTTTCATATGACAAAAAGATTCGGGATCGTGATATCAATATCATCATATCCAGAGAACATTGGCCGGAACCTATGTCCGAGAGAATGGCGAGGGCGTATTTATTCGGTTGAGTAATGACTTTAATATACGATTGAGGCATATTATTTCGTTTCGTTAATTTATGTAAATGAAGTCCTGTATTTGATAACGGAAATATAATGTCATAGGGTCAGTATTCAGCGTTACCTCCCTTTTCCGGACTTAATTTCACGGGGAAATTTGTACCAAGTTTGCTCTTCCTTTGTCTATAAATATCTCATTATTTTCCTCTTTTTAAACATCATTCATTTTTCATCCGTGCGTCTTTCCCCCTTATTCTAATGATGTATTATTTAAAATGGTTTCAAACCTGAAATTTTTCAATCGATTTTTAATGAAAATAAGAGGCATATAATATCTATGCAGCATGTTGTCTCATTAATACAACTCTCATACGGTATATATACAAGCTTTACTCCCATTTACAGTATATTTCTTAAATATAGACAATAAATGTAGGTGGAGCCACTGATCGTTATCAATTTCGGAGGGAATTTGGTAAATTATTATAATTGTAACTTCGTTCAAGTAATTAAGATGTACATTTTTTTTATCTTGAATACAAGCACTCTTTGGCTAAAAATGTAAATTTTGATAATATCTATTCATCTATGCCATCTGGTTTGAGTTACGAATATGATGACGTTGGTATATAAATTGTACCCCCCTGGCTTTCCCCATGTATACATCTTGAAAACTAGAAAATTTGGTTACGATCGATGTACGAGTAAATTCTACATATATCATCATCGTCAATTTTCTAACCTATTCTTGTTTTGTTTATAAATTTCAGGTGCGAACAGGACTTCTGCCAAAATAACTTCCCTATAAATTTTGAAAAATGTTGAACGAATCGTGAATACAGAAGATCCTGAGATTTATTTGCCTCTGAATTTTTTATCCATTATCTTAATCCGTCAAGAAATAATCTATTTTGAATAACAACTGTTGCATAATTTTTCGGAATTTACGCCATTGTTAATGCATAGATCATAAACGTCACGTGAATGAAAGCGCGCGAGTGACATGGATGAACACAGCTGACGCGACGTGATATAACGAGAGATAGCGAGATGAAAATATTATGTTTTACTTTATCAAATGAAAGAATCAGATCTGGGAGGCAGGAGAAATGTGAAAAATATGCACTAAATAAAGAAATGTCAGATGTGATGGAAATTATAAACAAGATTTATGATAAAAGCGTAGACAAACATATGAAATATTTCACGTTTGTTGCTTGAAGATGATTCTTTTTTTCTTGGCAAGGAAATTTTACGATACGATATTGTTCCATTATGCTATCAGATCGGTTTTTACTTTTTAAATGACATATATTTATGGGAACAGAGGTTTCCGCTTCTCACTTTGCTTTTAATACCCTTAATGTGTGGCAAGAACAACTTTGGTGTGAATATGAAAACGCTCGATACTGCACGTTCGTTGAGACCTTAAACCTTATTTCAAAGCGCGACTAAATTGCTGATGTCGGTTTTTTTTCATTTTTCATTTTTTTAATCTAAAAACAAACGGTGCTCCGTTCGGAACATCCTTCTTGCGCGCACACGATGTACATTATCGCACATCCTCGGACATTTCCGTAGTTTTTTTCCGAGCGTGCGACGGAAATGACCGAGAAGTTGCGAATGACGAATCGACGATATACAACGTTAGTAACAATGTGAGAAGGCAAAAGTGTTGACATTGCCACTCACAGGAACGTGGAGAAGTGGTGCAGTTCATTGAGGGTCGCTGGTGTCGAGCCCCTGGTTTTTTTTTCCCTTCTTCTTACTGGATGAAGCAGACATGCAAATACTAGTATTCAACGTAAAAAAAAAGCAAGTAGCGAAGAAGCAAAATAATGATGCGAAGAAGTGAAGAAAATTTCACTTATTTACATTTTATGTATATTCTCCTATTTTCGATCTTATAAACAAAGTCGCCAACGGAACACCATACAAAAATGTAGAACGATGACACTTATATTTTACCATGGAGTAACAATTTCTTTCCTTGACGAAATTATCAGTGAGCATCTATGTACATCATGTACTTGAATGGGTCCTCGTAGGCAAAAACATAACATAAATCATATACACAGTGAAGAGTTATATGACATTTGTTTCAAACGAAGATCTTTTGGTCAAAAAGTGAAAGAGGGAAGTTGAACCAAAAGAACACAAAAGAAAGTTATTAATAAACTCATATCATATTAGATTAGATTAATTACAATGTTAGAAAAGACCTTTTCTTCGAGGATGCCAAATCCTGCCAGGAGGGGTGGGGTGGTTGATTTCATCTATCATATGATTTTGAGAAAATTATGTTCCGAAAAAGGAAATATTGCCATTTTAATACAAACCAAACAGGAAAGGAGGAAAGGGTGGGTCGGTGGAATATTTCCCCGTTCATCAAGAGTCTAGCATGACATTGGGTGGTTGAGGACTAATTCATAAAAGCCACCATCATCTAGACTGAAGTAGTTGAGCATAACAACTACTACATCTAGTAAAAGTTTGGGATCAATAGATTGATTGATTTTATACAAGAAATTAGATCAAAGATCTCATAAAATATGGTGCCATCATAAAATGTACAATGCGCGGGCATAAAACCGTTTTTCTGATGAAGTTCGCTCAGGACTGGTTCGTTCACATGGAAAGAACAGTAATATTTCTCGCAACAAAGAGTCTGTATTACAATATATTCCGGTATATTTGTGCATAATTTTATCATTATTTTCCCCAAATATCTTTCCGTTATTCCCTCCGATGTTTCATTAAAATCTCGTTGTAAATCATAAACCGGCTCGTAACAACTTGTATATCATTTTTGGGTGGGTGATATTATTGTTGAAATTATATTATTTTGATAAAGTAAAGTTATATTGCCCGGGGGTGTTGGGGTGCACTTATTGTATTATTTACACCAATGAGGACCCTTAACTCCTTTCTGGCCTTTTGATGTAATAGGGAAATTCAAATTAAATGTTAGAAATATAACATGTAAGGTCGATAAAAGGTAGATATGTTTTAAATATGTAGAGGTTACCGAGTATTTTGTCAGACGATTTTATCGGATATATTCAACAAAATCTTTGATGAAATATTTTCTGATTGATCCAGGTCCGTTTTATTCAGTGCAAATATTTTCTGCCTCAAGTGTAAGATAAATTTCCAAAGTTCTAAACTTGGTTCTAATGTAACATACAAATTTTCTGTTGGCACGAATTTGTAGAAAAATGAATCCTTTCAAACACAGCTACATGTATAATCATTTTTAAAGATTTTGTTTTCTTTCCTTTTGTTTGTTGTTGTTGTTGATGTTGTTCTGGTTGTTTTAAGGGAAAATTTGTTATTAGACGACTTTTAGACTTTTAATAAGTCTTCTTAGTTTGAAAATTTTCGTACCACTGACCAAAATTTTCATAATATTGTCAACTTTGTCCAAATTCGTATCTTGATGTCACTTCCGGTCTTAAACGGAAAGAGGAAGTGCGTCATTTTAGCACGATTTTTCCATTTCTCGCGCCCGAAAATGCTAGTGATAAAAAAGGTCAGACGTTTGCCGTGCATAGTAAAAATATAGCTGTGGTATAGATTCTTTCACGGTGATATCATGTCCCTTATCCATCAGAGAGAGAAAAAAGTAATTATACAATCAGTTAATACATCTTCTTCTCTCCGTAATTAATGTTTTAATGATTTTATATAGATAATGAAAACACCAAGATCAAACGATTTCGCCGTGTATTCTTGACGGATGACACGCCGTCATGCTATTGCACACTTTGGTGATTTAATCTATCGTCACCTTGCATTTCTTTTTCTTTTTATATAGATCTACATGTACATTCAATTCTCGCTACTTATCAGAAGAAGAAAATAAACAAGTAAAATGTAAAAGAGCATGTTCATTATCTAATCATCTATTATTTAATCTTATCTTTTAAATACTTGTGAATTTTTATTGAAATACTTCAATTATATATTTATTATATTAAGTTTTATCTATCTATCACATTTTATAACTTATTCATTCATCTATTTTCTAATTTATTTATTTAGTCATACATTCAGTTATCTATTATACATTTACTAATCTACTAGAATTCATTTTTTTATGATAATTCTAATTTATTTTTTATTTTCTATATAGAATTTAATTATTTATCCATTTATCTACTAATCGACATTCTCCAATTTCTTTTTCTCATCAAATTGATTTCGGGGGAGGGGGGGTTCTGTTCATGTATTCCGTGAATAGAAAGAACACGGAGAGGAAAAATTGGGCAGGGATTTTTCACCATAATTAAATCTATAATGCAACAATAATGTACAAACATTTTCAAGCAAGGACCTTCCAAGGTCTGACAATTTTACAAGCTGTTACAAGGAAACTTCGCGTAATTTTTCAAGGTAAATTAATGGTCCGAACATTCGCTGTTACCCAAATCTTCGCCCTCGGGTTGCAAACACAAAGCAGGGTTTACAAATAAAAATAATTTCATTGCACAAAATGTGGGGCATTGCAAATCTAAAACATAATGGACGAATTGACGCAGAAAGTGCGGATCTAGAGATCGCTATGGTGCAAGACCCCCCCCCCCCGGTACAATGTACTCGCTAAAACTGCTGATTTTTTAAAAGTATATTTCCCCCTCCCCCTATGGGCTGGAACTCCCCATCCCCCAGGGAAAAACATCTAGATCTGCCCTTGTAAAGTCGTGAACACAAATCCGAATTCAAAAGTCATTATAAACGGCATTCAAAACCAGGAAAGTGCGAACCAGACAAAAATTAAAAACAAATTGTAAAAGGAGAAAAATTTAATTTAAAATGGAAATTTTATAATCAATGGACATTCACCCCCCCCCCCACCCAATGGCACGTACCCAAACAAAACGACAAATACATTCTGCAGAGGTGCATAAGTGAACATAAAATGTAGATGAGATCAGGTGCCCGGGGAGAGTAAGCATCTCCTGCTCGACCTCGAGTAAATTTATAAGAGAATACATGACGTCATTTAAGGTTAAAACGTAGTTCAAATACCATATGGTTCTACACGCCTGACATAGACATTTCCATAGAGATCGAAACTTAATGTACAACTATTGAAAACATAGTTCCTGATTTCACTACATCATCTAATTGCTGATGCGCTGCCAACAACAGAAAATGCTTTAAAACCACGTAAAAACCCTCTACCGTATTAGAGTAGGAAAGAAGTAAAGTCGAAACATCTTGAACAAGTTTGAACGTAGTATCATGATTGCATTTTTGATTAACTAGGGACTGAACCAAAAATGTAATCTCAAAAATAGTAAAACTGGAAGAACTAAATACTAAATGAAAAATACCTATGAACAGATCACAGGAGTTCGACACCAACAACCTTCAATGAAATCCGCACCCTCGGTTCTTTGTCTATTTGAAGGTATTATTACTTTGAAAGCAGAGGTGGATGCCAAATTGTGGGTCCTTGGTGTCAAGCTCCTGTTGAACAATTCCCCATGCACTGTCCCCCGTCTTAGTTTGAGACTGCTAGTTTCTCTGCAGATACTGCAACACCCCCTCCTCAGCACAATTCTTGAAAAGTACCGGTATGTTGCTTTCGGTTCTAAAATTATTATTTTAAGATCGCAACCAAGAATACGAAAGAAAACACAAGACTCAGAGCTTTTGAACTTGTGAAACAAATTTTGCTCTTCCATCTTCTAAAGTCTAAATGAATTTGTTACTATGGTACAATTATTCAAATGCAATTTGTAATACTAAAACGCAGTGACAGATAAGAGCAAAATTAAGCCATAGAAACATTAAATGAAAAGTATTGATGGCAATTAAAGAAGACGTACCAGAAATACGATATCTTTGTTTTGCTTAATCTACTACCAGCTTTCATCACTCACATTTATCTTTATGACGTTATTCCCCGAAACGCTGATATCTTTTTGCAAAATGAATTTGAAAACATTTATTTTCTTGAAATTAACTTTCAGAAAAGATTGCAACCATCTACACGACGCCTGGGTTTTCCTGTCGGTCTTTAGAGACTGTCGGCTGCTGAGACGGAAGGTCTTCTGATCCCGTCAATATTGCAGCGCTTTATTACAGATATGAAGTCTGTCAGATTTACAGTTTCCTGTCCAATTACTCTCATTTTCTTGTTGTCGTTAGTCGGGATCGTTCTCCAGGAGATATTGTTTTAATATCAACAATATGATGAATGCCCTGGGTTAATTGCCTGCCTTGTTATTACACATCATATCAAATGGTAGAGTTGCTTCGTCACAATTTATTGAACTTACTGAACTCGCAGATCAATTGTCATATAGAGACAGAAAACCAGCTGTACATCGTTGTACCTAAAATCGTCACATAAATATCTGTCTCATTGTTTGCTAGTCTGTCCGTAATTCCAGATGTTCCGTCATTCAAATTCCATCAAAAGAACTAAAGAATTCTTAGACTTCTTTAGAAATCTTTATAAAATCTGTAAAAATATCTAATCTGACGAAACACAAATGGGTAACTTTGACTACCAGGACTCGATCAAAGCCATCGAATGGGCACTGTTTTGTACCGACCAAATTTTCATCTTTAAGCTATAACAAAAGTAACATATAATATAACATTCTTTTAATTGCACGCAGACTATTTGCGAAAACAGGAATCTACGGTTGGCTTTGATCTGACTAAACCTTAATCACCTGTCCACTCGCTTTCCGGACTCCTTTTGGTTATATCTTTTTCACTTTTAAGCTTACTTCCAGCCATTTTTATCCTCGTACTTCATTCACATGTACATGTTTATCTACCAATCAAATTCAGTACACTGCTCATTGATTTGTTTTTTCAGACACATTACAATGTAAAGCATTTTATACATCAAAAGAAAGATCCGGTCCCATGTAAGCGATCATTATCGGTGTAAGCTCTCCATTTGCTATTTACAAGTAATCGGACAAGTGGAAGGTTTGTACACACATAATCCGGATAAATACACCATTTACTACTAACGTGGCAGATTGCCGTCCTAAGTCGGCACTGACTGCCCATTGATCTCGTTGGTTTATGTGTAGTCTTTCGTGTTTTGATGTCGCCTTTGGTTCACCTTGTCCTTTTCGTGTCTCTTGTTGTGCTTATGCGCTCTGCGTTTTTGTGTTTGGTTTTCCTTGTCCTTTTTGTGTCTTGTGCTTGTGCACTGCGTTTTTGAATTTGGTTTTCCTTGTTCTTTTTGTGTCTCGTGTTGTGCTTGTGCGCTCTGCTTTTTTGTGTTTGGTTTTCCATGTCCTTTTTGTGTGTCTTCTGCTTATGCGCTCAGCGTTTTTGTGTTTGGTTTTCCTTGTCCTTTTCGTGTCTCTTGTTGTGCTTATGCGCTCAGCGTTTTTGTGTTTGGTTTTCCTTGTCCTTTTTTGTCTTGTGCTTGTTCGCTCTGTTTTTTGTGTTTGGTTTTCCTTGTCCTTTTTGTGTCTCTTGTTGTGCTTATGCGCTCTTCGTTTTTGCGTTTGGTTTTCCTTGTCCTTTTTGTGTCTTGTGCTTATGCGCTGTGTTTTCGTGTTTGGTTCTTCTTTTCCTTTTTGTATGTCTTGTTGTGCTTGTGCGCTCTGCGTTTTCGTGTTTGGTTTTCCTTGTCCTTTTGTGTCTCTTGCTGTGCTTATGCGCTGTTTTGTTTCCTTGTCCTTTTTGTGTGTCTTGTTGTGCTTGTGCGCTCTGTGTTTTCGTGTTTGGTTTTCCTTGTCCTTTTGTGTCTCTTGTTGTGCTTGTGCGCTCTATGTTTTCGTGTTTGGTTTTCCTTGTCCTTTTGTGTCTCTTGTTGTGCTTGTGCGCTCTGTGTTTTCGTGTTTGGTTTTCCTTGTCCTTTTGTGTCTCTTGTTGTGCTTGTGCGCTGTTTTGTTTCCTTGTCCTTTTTGTGTGTCTTGTTGTGCTTGTGCGCTCTGTGTTTTCGTGTTTGGTTTTCCTTGTCCTTTTCATGTGTCATGTTGTGCTTGTGCGCTGTGTTTTCGTGTTTGGTTTTCCTTGTCCCATTTGTGTCCCTTGTTGTGCTTGTGCGCTATTTTGTTTCCTTGTCCTTTTTGTGTCTCTTGCTGTGCTTGTGCGCTGCTGTGCTTGTGTGCTGTGTTTTCGTCTTTTGTTTCCTTGTCCTTTTTGTGTTTCTTGTGCTTGTGCGCTCTGCGTTTTGGCATTAGGGATTTCCGGTGTTTCTCTGTGTGGTTGCATCGGATTCCTGTTGGAGATCCCGCCATTCTTTTACATATAAAAAATAATATTCATACGACATTAATACCACTCTAGGTGTCCTGTTATCTCTATGATAAATGTTTTGACGCGAGGTCTACAATTCTGGTTTCTTGTGTGTCCAGTTGTGGTTGTCGCCATGGGGTTTTGTAGGAGATTCTTTTTTTCATTATTTCCGGCTTACCTTGCTTCATTATAAAGAGCTTTCATCATTGATATGAAAATGTTGGACTCTGTTCACATTGAACAGAGCATATTTCTGCCATCCATCTATAAAACTATGAATCATTTTTACTTCATCGTATCCAATTTTGTGACCAAATGTTACTGACTGTTACCCTTTTATTAACTATAACAAGGTCTGCAATTTCTACATTACCCCAACATTGTTCACAGCAGAGAAAATGGCAGATTTTCATAAGTCTTGACACGACCCGTTTCATCTCTGAAATATTGGCTTAATCTAAGGAAAGCATCTCAATAATATTAATATGGAAAATTCCTACAAAGTAATTGTTTCCTGAAATTTATGCCAATACGGGCGGAATGTTCATATCGAAATGGGGGAAGATGAAGGGAAATCAACGAGCAGCCCGCGTGATATCAAATTGAACTATATCTTCTTGTCACGAAAATAGAAAAATTAACAACTAATGCGAAAAACTGTATGAGAGCGTCAAAGATTAAGCGCCACCTTTGATATATTGCGAGCATATGATATGTGCTACCAATCCCGATAATTGTGATTTGTGTTTTGCCACATGTTTTCAGTTTCGATGTATTTTGGATTATTTAGAAGATGTAGAGTCTTTAGATGAACGGATAGATGGACGGACAGACGGAGTTTTTACTTTAGAAAATCGAATATTATTTTAAAAAGAGAACACCTTATCTATTAAATCAGTATTAATTTTAGCAAATACTGATAATAGGTGATCTATAAAGGCAACTCGTAATAATGACGTCACAGCAATCAACATATGCACATGTAAAGCCATCTTAGTCTCCATGGCGCATCTCATTCTGCTAGGCGCTTCATTACAATGTAGCCATATTGAGAACCGAGTGAACCTATGACGTTGTGATGCAAGATGATGTAAAGCAATACAAAAAATCAAAATGAACGGAGTATAGAAGAGAGTGTTCAGTATTGTAGAAATCAGACAGCAACATATAATTTGAATAACTCTGTATTCTAAAATTATGCATGTACCTTGTACATCATTTGTTGGTTATTTAGTAAGAAACAAGGGGATCTCCAACAAGACTCGGTTGCAACTACTTACCCACAGCAAAACACCGAAACACCTCTACGCGAAAACACCGGGCAGACAAGCACAGGAGACACAGAGGTGACAATCAACACCATACACGACACCTAAAACACTAGACAGAAAAGACTTGTAACACATAAAGCAACTAACCTTATGGGTAATCGGTGCCGATCTTGAATGGTCATCGTCACGTAAGAAGCAAATGGTGTAGTTATCCGGATTACCTAGTGGTCTCTTGTTGTGTATAATAACCCCCTCAGTGTCAAATGTTAACACAAACAAGACAGTAAAACGCAGGTGACAATGTAATGTAACTCATGTCCATATCTGATATCCGGGCGGAATTAGAATTTTTGTTCAAAGGACGAGGGTTGGAGTTCCAGTCCATCCGAGGGGGGGGGGGGGGGAGAGTTCTACTCTATGGTTTTGAAAAACACCTACTTGAAAGCCGGGGAAAAATCAGCGACTCCGGCAAATTCCATGAGGGGTTTCCTGGCTATCTTAACCTCCTCTAGATCCGCGCTTGTATATAAAAAATCACGTCTTTGTGGTCATTATGTAATTGAAACTAAGCATGGCCAAGAAATCATTTAAAGTTTATAAAAAAAGTTCTCTGAAGTGAAAAAAAAGGATATTACAACGTGCGCTATGACAATTTTGAGGTCAAGTGACGTCAGCGATGGATGGAAAATTCACGGCTCATTTCCCTTTTTGTCGGTCTATTGATTACTTGTATCTACTCGTTGTCTAAGGCTGAAGAGTTTAATAAAACTAAATTTCAGTAATAAACCACGATTGATGATATCTGAAAACATTGGTTTCCCACTTAGAAATCTGCAGATCTTTTGATAAAACGCAGCGCAATTCCTTATCAAAATAATAATCCGCATCCAACGAAGCCTTTGATGGCTCTGTATTTTATACACTCCCGGAAGTGAACTACTTTAGGTTATTTCAATTATTGTCGAATTTCGGTATAACATTACCTAGAAATATTTGTTTTTACAGGAAAATGAAACATTTAGAATCTTTAGCATCGGGGTAAATGTCAGTTAAGGTGCTTTCTCAAAACAGAAACGCATATGACATCGCCTTAATTTTTATACCGTATTGGCAAGGAATAATAACTTCGGATGTTAGGATAATGGAATTTTGCTGTTCATTTTTCAATAAAAGGTTACATTTATATGAATCTATTAGAATCAAACATGAAAAGGGGACAATTATTTTAATTTGAATTTTCCTGCTTGAATTAATCCCCACTTTCAGATACTGCGATTGTATGAGAATTTTTGTAATTAATTCATCTATCGGATTATCGGAACGTGAAAATATTGAAAACTCGGTTATATCACATTGGTAGTGATTGATATTTGAATTTGATGCGATGATATTAAGGCATGGATATGGAGGAATGAAGCATATGGTTGATTAAACCAATAAAATACAAAATCGTAAAATGTTCATAACAATAGTTTCTAGGGACGGATTCGGTGCGGAATGGTAGGTCATTTCCGGAATAATTTCTGATACATCGATTCGAGGTATTATATCATGCAAACCATTTTAGTTATATTCAGGGACATGAAATGAATATTATGTTCATTCTAAATTTAATGTCTCCATCGGAGAAATTTTCCATCTGATTATGTTTGTGGCGTGGATCAAGGATTGTCAAAGGGGCCAAACGTGTCAACTTGAGTGTCTTTACAGCGACAGTGCTAGTAACTGCTCGATTTTGTTTGAATGAATTCAATATAAAGAAGCAAAATAGTAAAACTATGAAAAATAATGCATGGATCCAGAATTTTTAGGGGAGGGGGGGGGGGCAGGAGGAGGTCAAGCATGGTCAGAAGGGGGCGGCTCCGCCTAAATTTTTGAGAAAAGGTCTCGCAACTATCAGAAAACAATAAGCATTTTATTACTAATTACAGTAGATAATGCCCCCTCCTTGCATATCCTTGTTTGTTACATAAGGAAAATACAAGGCGTTCTTTGTCATTCTAAAGATTCCTCATCATTTCGGTATTACAAATAAATTCAATTTGCCAATCAAACTTAATTTCCGAATCTTTATCATCAGTTTTTACCCGCTTAAGTTAAAAAAGAAGTTTCATTATTGGTCGAATAATATGTATTTTTGTTTCAAGGTCATACAGAAACCATTCTTGAACTCTATCTTTTTAAGTGACGTCATATTTAAAGATAGTTTACGTAATATTTTCACTTTGACGTCAACAATGCTATTGGTAGTTGATATACCAAAAATTAACATGACATAAAATAATGAACATATTTCCATTATCCATCAAGAAAACATTTATTGACCTTTTTTCAGGAATTTATAAAACAATTTATATTTTAGATATAAATTCGCAAGGTCGGTATGACGTCACAGAAATTCCGAAGTCAAGCGGGGGATAAACTCAGTTTTGAGCTGAACACGTTTAATTTTAGTTTTGAACCATAGGCACAGAACTATCAACCAGTAAATACATGTATGGCGTATATTGGGTCATGTGATCAGAAGGTTTTGAGTCGCACATTCTCGGGCCTTTTCGTTGCATGCTCGAAATTGTTTTTTTTTTTTCCTCCGGAAAGGCCCGAGGATGTGCGATTGAGCTTTTAATATTGAGATTTTAAAACTCCTGCAGTCTTCTTGTTATCTATACAATCATGACTGAAATTCCTTATAAAAAGGAGCAAAACGAATGATACTTTACCAGTTGATAATCCAATAAAAAGAGATATTTGAGTCACTGTTAAATAAACAAGAAAAAAAAAACCGATTTGCAAAAAATAATGAGAATTTGTTCTGACATTTTGGTGGACAGAACGTATCTTACGTGATCTCCCATTAACACACGAATAAAATGACCCTTCGTAACGCATTGGGATCGTACATTATGAAAAAAAGCATGCATAAAGATCTCTGCTTTTGACGTTACATTCCAATGTGCTCGCATTAAACCTCCTAACTAGCCCATTCTAATATTGATCTGGTGAAATATCATACGAAATGAAGTTAAATAGAAGCAAGGAAAATACACCTTGACAAAATTACTGTAAATAACCCATGAAAAATTGTCAGCATGCGCAGATCTGGAAGGGGATGGGTAGGTGGGGTGAGGGTGAGGGATGTTAGCTGTAGATTTCTCCTTTGGAATTCGCCAATGTTTTCTATAAGTCAAATATTCGTGTATAACTTTCTCAATTGAATTACATGTATCTTGTAGAGGACATTTCAGGAAGAAAAACTGAGCAGGATTTTACTTTTTTTTGGCGCGCGCCAATTTTTGGATACGCGTTGGATTACGTTGTCCATATGCAAAATAAATGCACGGTCTAGGAGATTTGTCCATGGGGGAGGGAACCGGAGATGGGGTTATTTTGAGAAAGTTAAACGTAAAAATGAAGGGGAAAAAAAAACACGTTTTTTAAGGCGAATTCTGGCGTAGGTTGGGGGTCCCGAACCCTTGTTCTGTACATGAAATATGATCATATGGACTTGACCTCCCTGGACCCGCCTTTTGTAACGAGACAATTTTTCATTGGCAGATTCACTGGAAACGAATTTTCCCCAAGTCTATTAAAAAGTCAACACCAAGTAATCAAATGTCTTATTAAAATCGTGGGCCAAAATTTGATTTCATTCTGTAATTTAGTCCTATATTACATGCAATAACAAGAAAAACTGAAATGAATTTTCTTGTTCATTTTGAGCACAGAAGGGTCGTCTGCAAACAAAGGAAGCCTCTATAATTTTATTTGCCCTCTTGTAATAAAATCTGAAGTCGTCCGGATTCCCTCTTGATTGGAAAAATGGAAGACTGAATTTTACGGATTACCATAGATACGGCACACTTCAATGTGTCTTCCGTCTTATAAGAGAGAGGATTTTTAAAAACTTTTATTATTTTTTTGTTTTAAAATCTGACTTTTTCAAATTACAATTAAATTCGTTAAATTGAAATTATGTGAAATTTTGATGTTTTATTCATTTTCCAAAGTGTAAAAATGAAATGATGAAAAATAGTCTATATCAAACTGATATGATTATGAATTTCTGGCAAATCTAAAAAAAAACTGCATTTATAAAATTGTATATTCGTATTATAAAACATTTTATTCCAAAAATTCTTAAGAGTTTATCGACAAAAGAAAGACAACTCGAGTGAAGATTTACTCGAGCAATAGACCAGCCAAATCGATACGTAAATTCATACGATCCGTGGCCTTTTCACTCCTAATAAACGCTTCCCAAAGAAAGTTTTGACCCTGGGTCAATCTTTTTGTGTTTATGGACAATTATCGCCATCATTCTACTATCAAATTAAGTCACTTAGTGAGGCTCGCTCGGCGCGAATTTCCAGCATATTCATATTGATACGTGAACTTCGACACCCAAAGAATCTGTCAAAATACAGTTATAAAGACTTGGACTGGAGGAGAAATATCGATTCCCGACGATGTATTATGATTCATTGCTAAAATAAGCATGCAAGAATCGCGGAAGAGGAGACTTTTTATGGGATAAATGCACAAAATAATCATTTTGATTTTTGCCTTCAATTCTCGTGAGAGTTCTTCACATTAATAAAGTGACGGATTTTATGAAACGCGCGTAAAAAAGAGAGGATGTCAAAAGCAATGAGAAATTATTTCTTTCCTTTTCCACTCTACGTCTTTATTATGAGGGGAACAATTAGACTTGCTCCGGATTATACGATCGAGGAAAAGAAATGCAAAGATGAAAAGAAGCGCCAAGTAGACCGTGACCGTTGATCTATAGAAAAATAAAGAAGTTTCCTGGATTTTAAACTGATTTTGAAGAGCAATTTAACTTTTGATTCTGAAAAATAAAAAAACAAAACAAAACAAAACAAAAACAAAAAACCAAAAAAAAAAAAAAAAAAAAAAAAAAAAAAAAAAAAAAAAAAAAAAAAAAAAAAAAAACAAAAACAAAACAAAACAAAACAAAAACCATCTATGCGTAAACATGTACGAAATTCTATGAAATTTAGATTCAACAGACAAATGTGCATTCTTTCTGCCTAATATCTTATGTATAAGGAGATCTTTACAAATTGTCTTTTTACCTTCGTGTCTGTGTGTCGTGTCTTCTTTTTTCTTATTAAAATGTAGTCTGCTTTTCTAGAAAAATTGTCTTCCATGAAATAAAAAAAAAATTTAATTTACATGACATTTAATGCATTTTCTTCTTAGAGAATTAATTCCTATATGTATTTTAAAAGTGCAATTTTTATGAAAATAAATTAAATTGATCAGTTTTTGTTGATCTTCCAATAAAAATTCCAAATAATAGTTGGAGATACAGAACTTTATGACTTTGAAGAGGGCGGGCATTAAAACTGCATATGTCAGAATTATCAAAGTATTCACTTTAGAAAGGAATAGTATACAATAAATTTTATATTTGTAATCTTTTCGCATATGTGTTTAAATAATCTTTTCTCCCTCACTTCACGACAAAGGAGATAACTTGGTTTTAATGAACACAGCAAAAGAATCAATAACAGCAGCAAGAGTAGCATGTAGTAGCAACGATAATATAAATAACAGCATCAACACTCAGTAGCGAAGATAAAATAAATAATAACAACAACATACATTAGCAACGATAACAGAAATAACAGCAATAAAAATACAGTAGCGACGATAACAACAACAACAACATACAGAAGAAACGATAACAATAATAACAGAAACATCATGCAGCAACGATAATAGAAATTGCACAAACAACATGCAGTAGCAACGATAACAGAAATAACAGCAACACCATACAGTAGCAACGATAACAGAAATAACAAAAGAACATGCAGTAGCAACGAAGATAGAAATAACAGAAACATCATGTAGCAACGATAACAGAAATAACAACAAACCATAGCAACGATAACATAAATGACAACAGCATACAGTAGCAACGATAACAGAAATAACAACAACAACAACATGCAGTAGCAACGATAACAGAAATAGCAACAACATGCAGTAGTACATTAACAGAATAAGCAGCAAGAACACGCAGTAGCAACGATAACAGAAACAACAACAACATGCAATAGCAACGATAACAGAATTGACAGCAACAAAATGCAGTAGCAACGATAAGAGAAATATCAACAACATGCAGAAGCAACGATAACACAAACAACAACAACATGTAATAACAGTCATAGCAACAACATGCAATAGCAACGATAACAGAATTAACAGCAACAACATGCAGTAGCAACGATAACAGAAATAACAACAACATGCAATAACGACGATAACAGAATTAACAGCAATAACATGCAGTAGCAACGGTAACAGAAATAACAACAACATGTAGTAGCAACGATAACAAAAAAAAAACAACATACCGTAGCAACGATAACAGAAACAACAACAACATGCAGTAGCAACGATAACAGAAACAACAACAACGTGCAATAACGAAACAACAACAACATACAATAACAACGATAACAGAATTAAAAGCAACAACATGCAGTAGCATCGATAACAGAAACAACAACAACATGCAATAACGACGATAACAGAAATAACAGCAACAACATGCAATAGCAACGATAAGAGAAATATCAACATCATGCAGTAGCAACGATAACAAAAATAACAACAACATGCAATAGTAACGATAACAGAATTAACAGCTACAACATGCAGTAGCAACGATAAGAGAAATAACAAAATGCAGTAGTAATGATAACAGAAATAACAACAACATGCAATAACGACGATAACAGTATTAGCAGCAACAACATGCAAAAGCAACGATAACAGAAATAACAACAACATGCAGTAGCAACGATAACAGTAACATGCAAATAAACGGTAACAGAAAAACAGCAAAATCATAGAAATAACAAAAACAACATGCAGTAGTAACGATAACACAAATAACAGCAGCAACATACAGAAGCAACTATTACAGAAATAACATCGGCATGTAGTAGCAATGATAACAAAAACTACAAAACAGCATGCAGTAGCAAGGATGACAGAAACAACAGCAAAATCATTGAAATAACAACAACATGTAGTAGCAAAGATAACGGAAATAAAAGGAACAACATGCAGTAGAAGCGATATCATAAATAACAATAACAATGCAGAAACGGTAATAGGTCCTTTTTGTTATAAAACAGAGGCAAAATAGTGCCCTCAGCAATAATAAAAATTATGATAAAAAGAGCAAATTAGCAACAAGTAACAGCATCAACACCATTAGTGATAAAATATGTTTCTCATAAGACAACAGCAAAATAGTAGCCACAACAATAAGCAAGCAGCATGAGCAACAACAATTATATGAGTAGTACAAGTAACATCAAAAACCGTCGTGAAAAGGTCTTTGTGTTGCAGGCAGCATCAAAAAGCAGTACTCATAACTATAATGAGGAAGAGAACAACAGCAGAGGTAGGAACAAAAACAATAATCACAGCAACAGCAAAAATAAAAACAGAAACAAAAATGTAGTCGTAAAAGAACTCTCAGAAAGCAGCAAAGCATTAGCTATGACAACAACAACCAAATATTGCAGAAGTAGCAACAACATCAGTGACATCTACATGAATATTTATAGCAGCCACACAAATAACATCTACAACGACAGCAACAGTGAAATGTCTTTGTTTATCAGACAGCAACAAAGCTGTAGTCGTGACATCAAAAAAGGCAAAAAAAAAAATACATGTAGGAGCAGCAACAAAACAAAATCCATACCAGCAAAACAAATAACAGCAACAACAACAGTAACAGCGGCAACAACAACAACAACAACAACAGTTGCGGTAAAAGTTCTTGCTGCTAGACAGCATCAAAGCAATAGAAACTTGACAAAAACAACAAAGAAACGAAAACAAGCAGCAATAACAAAGCAGCATTAAAAATGACGGTTATACCAGCAGTAAAAAAGTAACAGCAGAAGTAGGGGTTAGCGGTTATTTTGGTTTGTCAGACAGCAGTAAATGCATGCATGGAACAACAACAACGGTAAAAACAGAAACAGCAACAATGACATCATCAGCAACAAAGACAATTACATAGATAATGCACCACAGTCGACATCATCAGCAACAAAGACAATTTTATAGATTATGCAGCACAAATAGCATCAGCAACAAAGACAATTACATAGATAATGCAGCACAAAAACAACATCAGCAACAAAGACAATTGCATAGATAATGCAGCACAAATAGCATCAGAAACAAAGACAATTTCATAGATAATGCGGCACAAAAACAACATCAGCAACAAATATGATTTTATAGAAGCAGCACATCTAACAACAACAAATATGACTTCATGGAAACAACACAAATAATACTCTCAGCAACAAATACGATTTTATAGATGCAGCACAAATAACAACATCAGCAACGAATACGATTTTATAGATGCAGCACAAATAACGACATCAGCAACAAATACGATTTCATAGATGCAGCACAAATAGCATCAGCAACGAATACGATTTTATAGTTGCAGCACAAACAACAACATCTGCAACAAATACGATTTTATAGATGCAGCACACATAGCAACATCAGCAACAAATACGATTTCATAGATGCAGCACAAATAACACCATCAGCAACAAATACGATTTTATAGATGCAGCACAAATAACAACATCAGCAAGAAATACGATTTTATAGATGCAGCACACATAGCAACATCAGCAACAAATACGATTTCATAGATGCAGCACAAATAACACCATCAGCATCAAATACGATTTTATAGATGCAGCACAAATAACAACATCAGCAACAAATACGATTTTATAGATGCAGCGCAAATAACGACATCAGCAACAAATACGATTTCATAGATGCAGCACAAATAGCATCAGCAACGAATACGATTTTATAGTTGCAGCACAAACAACAACATCTGCAACAAATACGATTTTATAGATGCAGCACACATAGCAACATCAGCAACAAATACGATTTCATAGATGCAGCACAAATAACACCATCAGCAACAAATACGATTTTATAGATGCAGCACAAATAACAACATCAGCAAGAAATACGATTTTATAGATGCAGCACACATAGCAACATCAGCAACAAATACGATTTCATAGATGCAGCACAAATAACACCATCAGCATCAAATACGATTTTATAGATGCAGCACAAATAACAACATCAGCAACAAATACGATTTTATAGATGCAGCACAAATAACGACATCAGCAACAAATACGATTTCATAGATGCAGCAAAAATAACACCATCAGCATCAAATACGATATTATAGATGCAGCACAAATAACACCATCAGCAACAAATACGATTTTATAGATGCAGCACAAATAACACCATCAGCAACAAATACGATTTTATAGATGCAGCACAAATAACACCATCTGCAACAAATACGATTTTATAGATGCAGCACAAATAACATCATCTGCAACAAATACGATTTTATAGATGCAGCACAAATAACAACATCAGCAACAAATACGATTTTATAGATGCAGCACAAATAACATCATCTGCAACAAATACGATTTTATAGATGCAGCACAAATAACAACATCAGCAACAAATACGATATTATAGATGCAGCACAAATAACAACATCAGCAACAAATACGATTTTATAGATGCAGCACAAATAACAACATCAGCAACAAATACGATTTTATAGATGCAGCACAAATAACAACATCAGCAACAAATACGATTTTATAGATGCAGCACAAATAACTACATCAGCAACAAATACGATTTTATAGACGCAGCACAAATAACATCATCTGCAACAAATACGATTTTATAGATGCAGCACAAATAACAACATCAGCAACAAATACGATTTTATAGACGCAGCACAAATAACATCATCTGCAACAAATACGATTTTATAGATGCAGCACAAATAACAACATCAGCAACAAATACGATTTTATAGATGCAGCACAAATAACAATGATAGAATCAGTATCAGCAGCTACTAAAAACTACGATCTTAGTTCCTATTCTCCTCTATATATGTGACTGGTTTTTATTTTTTCATTTTCTTTTTCTCTTTTTTTTTATTCTGCTTGCGGCTTATGATTTATAAGATGTAATAAAGAGGTCTTCAATCAGGGGAAATAACCTCGGTCCTGATACATGGCGGTCATGACAGATAAAATATAAACATGTATGATTACTGTCAACCATTATTTACTCAAGACAAAAATATTGGACTTTCTTTGAGCAATATTTCTGTAACTGACATTTCAGATTAATAGAAACATACATCGATCTAGCGTAGCGCCATCTGCGAGAGCCGATTACTGAAAATTCTATCATTCTTTTTTTCATAAATGTCAGCCAAAGAGATTAATATATCTCATATTGGCAATTGTGATTTGATAAATTTCTTCCGAATGCACTTTCTATCTTTCTATTTTATTGCAAGCTGTAATTGATCGGAGTAGTGAAGTAATTAGGGACACTGTCGCTCGCCGCTCCGCAGTTTCGTTTGTTATAAATGAATATTGATATTTTCAGCTTCAATAGGTTCCACAAAAACTCAGTGGTGTGAGATGGAATTTGAATTAACCTTCGGGGCATGTAGCTGCCGGGAGGTGTTGTATTTACACAGCATTAGAGAGAAAAGATGAAATCGGCCATTTTGTAAACACGCAAGATCCTGACCTGCGCAATTAACCCCCGTTAATCTCGTGAGATGTCGTGATTTCATAAGTGCATTAACACATTCGTGTTTTAAGGTCGATGTTTTGGCACAAATCGCGTTTTAAACAAAGAGTGAGCGTATGTCATTAGCATTTTGTTATTTCATTCTGCAATTAATTGTATTTTTTTCCGATGAAAGTCATCTATGCATTCATTCGCAAAAGGTCATAATCTTATTGTATTTTAAGATCATAATAGATCAAGTTCTTCAAGTCGATTAATGATATTTATACAAAATGTCGTATATAGTGATTATAAGGAATTATGTAAAACTTGAAAAAGTATCAATATTAATTGCAGGCTACAGTCAACCATTTTCGCTCTTCCTTTTCTCCGTTTACAAAACAAATTAGTTCCCCTCGTCGTCAACAAGAAATGTATCGACGGCAATTTTTTTTCTCAGATTCGCCCGAAAACGTTTTTGGTCGCGAAGGACCTTGGTTACCTGTTTATCTTGCGCAACTTAAACAAATGTTGACCATCCAGCGCACCTGACCTTCATACATGTAGATGCTATCACTCAAATTGTCAGATGAAAATCTGATATAAACTGATACAGTAGAGTTCAAAACGCATATACGCATGATAACAAAGTAACTAAGACACCCCCGCAAAACTATCGCGTCGATGGACAGCTCGGGACAATGAAATACAATCGCAAGAAGATGACCATCAAACAAGACAATTGTCCATATTGAAATAAATATATTTTCTTTTATGAATTTCAGTGCACCATATGCGCATTTCAACAAGTTATTTATCATCAGTGATGCTCCAGGCCGGGAAAAAGAGGAAATCCAAATAATATGAAACTATGAAGAGCAAAAGTCTAAACCTGAGCTAAAATGTCCGCCAAAGAACCTGCTAGGGACAAAGCTATACAATCAGGGAGATACCCCTTAGTTTTAGATCTTTTTTTTTTATTGAATTTTATGACGGAGAATTTATGAATATATTTCAAGTGCCGAAACACTGCGAAACTGGGCGAACAATATAAAACCCTGTGAATGAAACATAAAGGGTCAGTCACAGAACGTACTATGATAGACAAGAACAGCGATCAAATTCCGGAACTATTGAAACCCAAGTAAGATCCAGGTCGGACGGAACATCTCTAATCCTTAGTAATGGAGGCAATATCGTTGAAGGATGGAAATTTGCGAGAAACTGAAGTGAAACACATAATGACAACTTGATTTTTGATTCGCTTTGAGTCTAATGTTGCATAAATTAGTCGCGGATTAATTACGGGCTTAACACAGGACTTAAAAAGTTATTTGAACAAACATTAACAAATTTCTACCTCTCTTTGATGGAAATATACTGCAAATTTGACTGAATTTATCCCCCATAATTTCGTCAATCAAATTAGTAAATACTGATAAATCAAAGATCAAAGACAGAAGTAAAAAGTGTTATTGTCGCATGGAAATAGAATTAAGTTATTTGGCTGTGATATCTCTTCAGTAATTTGAATGTGTGTAGGGGTTTTTTGAATTTCATATCGAAGTTCATTTTTTCTCATTATTTGAGAGTGATGGGTAAATAGACATTTACACGTAAAGTTTGTCGAGTTTTGTTTACATATGTGATGCGCTGTCAAAGATATGATAGTAATTTCAATAAAAATGATATCAGCGTGGCCATAATGTCGAAAGAGAAATATAGTGTATTACAAAGATCAAACGAACAGATCTCGGGCTAGATAAGTATGAATTTATAAATTTTGATTTCCCAGAAGTGAATTTAGAATAATGTATAATCTAGAACATAATACATAGGGTAAGCACGGGCAAACAAGGATTTTGCGATAACATTGGAATTTGGGGATTATTTCGGGATCGATTTATGTCGAAAAAAGCAGACGACAAATGAATTCGCATCACGAAAACAAGATTTATGTCTTTCATCCTGCAAATTCTGTGTTATTTCATCATAACATAAGCTTTCTATCTAATATTTCTTCCTGAAATATTTATGAGGCAAGTCGTTTTGTTATATGAATTCTGTAACAAATCTATAATTATTTTGATCCAATTTCCTAAATGCTACAGACCTTGGAAAGAACAAACGAACTGAGCGTTCGATAAGCTGAATATTTTTGTGAAGGTATACAATGGAATACGAGAGGTTAATTTAATTTGGTCATCGATAATTTAAACAAAAAAAAAATCTCAAATCTTTGTACATATGTAGTATGTAAAAAAAATATTGAAAAGGTTTTCATTAAAGAGGTGTCATCTTCAAATGAATCCTTTTGATTTATACTGAATAACGTTAGAACCTGTAATCATACTCGATAAGTTGAAGTGATGAATGCAATTGATTTTTATCAAATTTTGTTGAAGTGAGTTGAGTTTATGAAATTTGTTTTAGATGGCCACGCAGGTAACTTTTAAAAGCTATCTTATTCTAGAATCTAAGTTCGATTGCCTTTCAGAAAACTGCAAAAAAAAAAATAAGGTGAGGGTCGCCAAGAGTTCAAACATGAAAGCCGAGACAAAGAATGGACTACTACGATGTTTATATCACTGAGACTCACTAAGAAACTAAAAACTGAAAGCCGAGACAAAGAATGGAAAGCGATGTGTATATGTATATATACATCGTACCACTACTTAAGGCTCTCGATTGACCTGAATTGGTGCCGATTTTTGACCTCATTCCCAATGCAAAATGCTGGATTTTTAAAAGTTGGCCAACACTTAAAAAGACGAATTTGGATGCCCATCTGCTATATATACACAGTGTATGGTGTGGTCATTCGGATTACAGATGTACAACATTCATACTTCAAACAGGCATTGTTGTATACGCTTATACCCTTGTAAGAGGAATTCACAAGCATCACATGAGAATTATGAAGAAGGAGGAGGCAGAAGAGAAAGAAGAGGAAGATAAAGCAAGAGTAGAAGGACGAACAGGAGTAGGAACAGGAACAAGACGATGAACAGGAACAAGACGATGAACAGGAACAGGAACATGATGATGAACAGGAACATGATAATGAACAGGAACAAGAAAAGGAACATTAATATGAGGAGGAACAGGAGGAGGAACATGAACAGAAAGACGAAGATGAACCGGAGGAAGAATAAGAACAGGAGGACGAAAAAAAACCATGAACAGGAAAAGGAGGACGAACATAAACAGGAGAATAAACAAGAACAGGAGAACGGACAGAAACGCGGGGACAAGCAATATAGGGGTGAAAACAGGAACATGAGGACGAACAGGAGTACGTACAGGAACAGCAGGAGAGACATGAATAAGAGGATGAATAGGAGGAGGAACATGAAGATGCAGACGAACAAGAACAGGAGGAGAAGACTGACAAACAGAAAAGTAGGACGAACAAGAACTGGAATTGGAAGAGTAGGAAAAGGAGGACGAGCAGGAGGAAGATAAGGAACAGGAAAACGAAGAGCAGGAGAACGAACAAGAATAGGAGGACGAACAAGAACAGAACGACGAATCGGAACAGGGGGAATAGTAGAACGAACAGGAAGAAGAAGAGGAGGAAAACGAACAGGAGGACAACTAGCAATACGAATAGAAACGAGTAGGAACAAGGACAGGAAGACGAACATGAACAGGAGGAATCGAAGAACGAAGAGGAGGAGGAGCAGGAATAGGAGAAGGAGGAAAATCAAGAACAAGAGGATGAACAGAAACAGGACGAATAGGAACAGGAGGGCTTACAAGAACAGAATGGCAAACAAGAACAGGGGGAACTGGAGAATGAACAAGAACGGGACAAACATAAAGGAAGGACAAACAAGAGGACGAACAAGAACAGAAGAGCGAACAGGAACAGGATGATTAGAAGAACGAACAGGAAGAAGAGATGGAACACGAACGGGAAGTGAAATAGGGGCACAAATAGAAACAGGAGTAGGAACAAGAACAGGAGGAATAGAAGAACGAATAGGAGGAGGAGGAACAGGAATCGGAGGAGGAAAATCAAGAAAAGGAGGATTGGGAACAGGAGGATGAACAGAAACATTAGGACGAATAGGAACAGGAGGACTTAAAAGGACAGAACGGCAAGCAAGAACAGTGGGAATAGAAGAACAAATATGAAGACGAACAAGAACAGGAGGAATAGAGAAACGAACAGGAGGACGAAGAGCAGGAGGGACATGAACAGGAGGAGAAGGACAAATAAGAACAGGAGGAAGACTGGATAAGGATGACGAATAGGAGGAGGAACAGGAATACGAATAAAAGAGTAGGAACAGGAAGACGAACAGAAGGAAGAGCAAGAACATGAGGACGAAGAGCAGGAACAGGAGAACGAACGAGAACAGAAGGACCAACAAGAACAGGCTGACAAACAATAACAAGAGGATGAAAAAGAACAAGAGAACGAACAAGAACAGGAGGACAAACAGGTACAGAAGGAAAAGAAGAATGAAGAGGAGGAGGAACATGAACAGGAATAGGAGGAGGAGATAAATCAAGAGCATGAGGATTGGGAACAGGGGGATAAACAGGAACAAGTGGACGAATAATATGAACAGGATGACTTAAAAAAACAGAATGGCAAGCAAGAATAGGAGGACGAAGAGGAGGAGGAGGAACATGAACATGAAAGAACATTAGGATAAGGAAAAAAAACACGAGGAAGACTGGATCAGGATGACGAAAATGAAGACGAACAGGAATACGAATAAAAACAGAAGAACAAGAACAGGAGAACGAACTTAAACATGTGGAATAGAAGAACGAATTGGAGAACGAAGAGGAGAAGGAACATGAACAGGAGGAACATTAGGAGGAGAAGGACAAACAAGAATAAGAGGAAGACTGGATCAGGACAAAGTATAGGAGGACGAACAGGAATACGAATAAAACAGGAGAAGAACGAACAGGAGGAATAAAAATAACAGGAGGACAAACAGAAAACAAAGCACGAACAGGAAGACGAACATGAATAGGAGGATGAGGACAAACAGCACAGGAACAGCAGGAGGAACATGAAAAAGAGGACGAACGGGAGGAAGAAGATGAACAGGAGGACGAACAAGAACAAGAGGAAATATTAACAGTAGGACTAACAAGAACACGAGGACGAACAGAAATAGGAGGACGAACAGAAGGAACAGCCGAAACAGGAGCAAGAGCAGAAACAGAAAGATGAACAAGAACAGGCTGGAACAGGAGTACGAACAAGAACAGGAGGACAAACAAGAAGGACGAACAGGAACATGAGGAATAGAAGAACGAACAAGAGGAAGAAGAGGAGGGAAAATGGACAAGAGCTTGGACGAATAGGATCACGAATAGAAACAGGAGTAGGAACAAAAACAGGAGGACGGAAATGAATAGGAGGAATAGAAAAACGAAGAGAAGGGGAACATTAGAGCAGGAGGAGGAATAGGAACACGAATCGAAACAGGAGGACTTACAAGAACAGGAGGACGAACATGAATAGGAGGAATAGAAGAACAAACAGGGATAGGAGTTGAAAGAAAATTAAGAGCAGGAGAAAGAATGGGAACATAAGAACGAACAGATACAGGGGGGATTACAAGAACTGGATAGGAAACAAGAGCAGGAGGAATAGAAGAACGTACAGGAGGACGAAGAAGAACAGGAAGGTAATTAAGGACGAGGAGGGAAGGGAAGATGGGAAAGGAAGAGGAGGGAAAGGAAGAGGAGGGAAGGGAGGGAAGAGAAGATAGGGAAGAGAAGAGGAGAAGGGAAGAGGAGGGAATTATTAAAGAAAGGAGGGGATCTCCAACAACACCTAGTTGCAGCATCAACAGCAACCTCCCAAAACACCCACTGTAAAACACAAAAATGACACGCACAGAAAGAGACGCAGTAGTACAATGAACGTCAAATCACAGAAAAACATAAAACACAAATGACTACACATAAACCAACGAGACCAATGGGCAAACGGTGCCGACTTAGGACGGCCATCTGCCTCGTCAGTAGCAGACGGTGTGGTTATCCTGGATTACGTGCGCACAACCCTCCCACTATTCCGATTACCCAGAGGTCTCGAAGAACGTACAATTGTGGTGTAAAACAACCTCCTCACTGTCAGATGACCACACACAAACAAGACCGCAAGACGCAGGGGCCCAAGCAACACAGATGAATATGTAAATTGATATAAAAAGAGGGCATGCGTAATACGACCTGTGCTCTGCCGGCTGTAGCGAGCTAATGTATGTTATCACCCGAGGAGTCCGACTGACATTCAGAGAGGACAGGTGGTCGGGGCCCTGTCTTCTCTAAAGAGGTTTGGACAGGGCCCGTCATGGAGTCCCGTCGTCACAGTCAGTCAGCGTGCAAGTATTAAGGATGCGCTGGTACAAGACTGTAGATTGGTCAAGTACCAAGCCTAGTGTCCGTCTGGTGACATTAGGATCATATCCACGGTATAAGAGGCGTTTGATGATTCTGACGCATTTTCGATAGTAATTCTGTCTACCTTTGATCCTTCTAGGATCCTTAAAGGAGGAGAGGGAAGAGAAGAGGAGAGAAGAGCAGAGGAGGGAAGGGAAGATGAAGGAAAGGAGGGGAGGGAAGAGAAGAGGAGGGAAATGAAGAGCAAGGAAGGGAATAGGAGGAAAAGTAGGGGAGGGAAAGGAAGAGGAGGGAAAAGGAAGAGGAGAGAAAAGGAGCAATAGGAAGAGAAGGAGGAGCAGGGGAAGCAAGAAGAAGAAGAAGAAGAAGAATTGGCCTTGACCCAGACATTTGACTTGACCGTGACGGTACATTTCTTATAATATTGTAGTATTTACTAATAATTTATAAGAGATCAACTACGCATGAGGATAGCTGTTAGCAAGTGTATTAAACTTGACCTTGAAGATATTATAACTATCAATACAAATATTGAATTAAAACTTATAGAGTGAACTTGATTTTATTTCAGTTATGACTCATTGACCTTGACTAAGATGTTTACCTTTATTGCAAGATCGATTTTGAATTTGACTATATTGTACATGTACCAATAATGTACGAAACATCACTTTTGAATTTGGCTACATATCACTGGTCAGTATTATGTAAAATATATTTTCTAAAAGTGGACTTTCTTGATTTCAGGTACATGTACATTAGTACCCTAGGTTTGACCTTGATGATATGATATGATATTATAGAATTATGTACTTTTACTAACAAAAATACAATGGTTTACCTCTCCAAGATGACAATATTCAACGAGCCCAAAGAGCTCATTAAAACATTACTTTCAGACTGCTAGAAGCTTCTCTGATCTATATTAGCAAAGTAAATATTAGTCAACTACCGGTTCGCCGGAGGGGACTTATAGTTCCCATCCCGTTTGTCTGTCTGTCCGTCCGTCTGTCACACTTTAGTTTTCTGGGCTTTTTTTCGCTGTCGTTGCATACACAATTGAACCCATTTTTGGTATGCGAATATATCTTATGGTGATACAGATCAAGTTCGAGTTTGCTTTCCCTTGGACATAAAATTTCATGAATTTTTCAGTTTTTCTGACTTTTTTTCGCTGTTGTTGCAGATAATGAACTGAATTTTGGTATGTGAGTATATCTTAGTCTGATATAAATAAAATTCGAGTTTGGTTTCGATTTACCCATTTCTACAAGAGTTATGACCCTTGGACTAAGCAAATTTAATGAAATTTCAGTTTTCCGAACTTTTTTCGCTGTTGTTGCAGATAATGAAACGATTTTTGGTATGTGAATACGTACATCCTTAAGGGAATAAGATCAAGTCCGAGTTTTGTTTTGACTGACCTTTTTTTTTACAAGAGTTATGACCCTTGGGTATACAAATTGCATGAAATTTTCAGTTTTCCGGACTTATCGTGGCTGTCGTTGTAGAAATTGAACTGATTTTAGCTTTGTGAATACTGTATATTGTAGCGTGATATGGGGGGGGGGGGGAGCGGAAAGGGGGGTACCTCTCTCCCCCTCCCACCCCCTTACATCCCCCTCCCACCCCTCCCCCTCCTTTTCACTCTTCAATTACCTCCCCCTCCTGCCCCTTCCTTACTCCTCCTGCCCCTTCCTTACTCCTCCTGCCCCTTCTCTCCCTCCCCTCCCGCCCCCTACCCCCTCCCTTTCACCCTGTCCACCCCCTCTGATATAGATCAAGTTAAAGTTGGGGTTTGATTGACATGACATACTTTTTACAAAATATATGGCCTTAGAATTTTAGCGGTATACAAACAGATAACTTCACGAGAAACTTGTATAGTTTATTTCTTACTCCCCTTTATCTTTGTGCAAAATGCGAACATATTTAGACATGCAGCAAACAGATTTATATTCGTTATATATCAAACATTCATGTATACAAAAATAGTTTCATTTTTCATCAAAATAAGCGAAATGATTAATGTCAATAATTCAACTATCTGTCTCAGAATTTGGTCAACTGATTTAAAAAAAAATCAATATTAATTTTGTCATTAGATCATACTTAAGGCACGGTCCATTTGATATTGGGGAGGGGCTTGGGTTTTTCTTCGAAAAAAAAAAAAAAATTTTTGCTCTCAATTTTGATGAAAAAAATAAATTTGCTTATGGTGTGACAGAAAAACAATAATCTTGCTCTTACAAATAATCTGAATTTGAAGAATTACCTTAAAATTTCGCTAAAATTCTTGAAAATTTTCCGGTTTGCTTCGCTTCGCTCGCCGCAGTTTCCAATTTATATAAAAAGAATTTGGCTCGCTTTGCTCGCCATAGTTTTTTATCAAAACATTATTTTCTAATGGCAAAGTTCATATAAAAAGTTATACATGTATGTGAATGATAAAAAGGGCTTCCTCAAAAGCTTAAACATATTATCAATATTTATGTATTGCTATTAACACATGTTGCATGTATCCCATAGAGTCTAATTTTATGTTCTTGTAAGCTTGGAAGGAGAACTTCAGTTATTCACCAATTTAAAATTCTACATTTAAAAATTTGTCTAGGAGACCTTACGGTTACCCTCAGACCCTCTTATAAATGTTATAATAATATACTTGTACCTAATATAAATTATTGAGAATTGTATTGTAAAAATCCTTTATCTCTCTGTTTAAAAGTGAATTGAATACTAACTAATATATTAATATTTAGAGTTTTGAGTAAAAATATAAATAATTGCTATCGATAAAACACAAAAATTCTTAATATGCGCATCACTTTGTTAAAAAAGATTTCCTTGCTCCAACTTTGCTAGAAAAAAATAATTTTGCCCTGGTCCGGGGCGAAAAAAGTAATCTTGCTCCGACAAAAAACCCCAAGCCCCCCCCCCCCCCCCCCCCCCCCCGAATATCAAATGAACCATGCCTTAGATGTAATTAGCTAGGCCCTAATGATATATAAAATATATAAGCATTACTTTCTCTTTTCATTTCATAATTTAAATTTACTCTTCTATCTACTTTTCTGATTGTAAGTTATAATATATAATAGTGTAAAAAGGTAAGTAAATTGATTAAAATCCAGATTTTGCACTGAAGTTGTGATCTAGAAAATTAGAACAGCACTGTTTTCGGACAGGAAAGTAATATATTTTTTTTCAAATAAAAACACAAACATTCAATTACAAATTTGTGTATTTGAGTTTGTGTTTTTATTTTTATTTGTATCATCCCTTCCCTCTGGAAGAAATATTTCAATTAATCTACTACTATCTATTTTTCATTTCATATTTACCCGCCATTTCGTCATTGCGGGGGAAGTCACATCGGGACATTCCGGAACAAAACGTGAATAAAAGCAATACGATAAAAGTAATAAAAATGCTAATGAAATGGTAAAATCAGTTGAATGAATTCAATTTATATCAACTATACAAAATTTTGCTTATTTTTTTCACAAATTTGGAGAAAAAGTTTCTGAAAATCATTGAAGCGTGACGGAAGACGGATTAATGCCGCCATCTTGAATTCCCAACTCGTCTTTTCAACATGAATGTTTGACTTATATAGCTCGTGTCAGGGTATGTTAAGGATATGATATGATATCGATTTCAGTAAATTTTTTCCTAATTAGACATAAAAACACTTAGCACTCTATATTTAGGGAAACGATCTAAAATCTTCTCGTGAAAAGATCCCCCTGTCGGCAGTACCAGAAGATACGGGCAGAGGGCGCTGGTCAGTGCATGTTTCTCCTGCACGGTGGCGCTGATTTGTTGATCCTCGTTACTTTCGATTTGTTAAAAAATGTGTCTGTCAGATCTGTTTCACTGTAATAAACTAGTTGTTTTGATTGTCAGCTGTAAACATCAATGTAAATGTTTTGGACAACATGTGTATCGTCGGATGCTTTCAGTGTCGTAGTTCATTGATATTCATTGACATTGATACTGTCCAGCAGTACTGTTCATACAGTACTGTACACATGTAAATTTATAGATCTACATAGTTCAGTAGGTACAAACAAACACAGGCACTGGATTTCTAAAAAAATATAATAAAAAAGAAATACCCCATCGTTGAACGTTTCTTCTCTTTAGCCTTTCTTAAGGCACGACAATGTCATCCCTGCCCTGCCACCCTCCTCTTTTTTGTGTCGCTTGCTCACTTTGTCTGTCTGTCTGTCACACTTGGATGTCACACCCTATAAAAGTGATTCCTGAGTGTCGCTATGTTTCGCTAAATCCAGAGCACCCTGTTTTGATGATTTTATCATCTGCCGCAGGAATTGTCCAAATATTTATTGTCTCCGTAGATTGACCTCTTTTAGTCGTAACAGGAAATGTGCATGAACTCACCTTTTCAACTGTAGTTAACCTGCCATATGAAAAATAAAATGTCTACAGGAAATTCCCATGTTAATTTCAGACCTTCGCCATCTTGTTCTCCGTATCAACAATAGTAAACAGTGACGTCATGGCATCCGATGTCACACAATTTTGTCATTTTTACTATAGAAAATCCCCGTAGACATTTTATTTTCCTTCGTATTTTGAACTAAGATACGCACAACCAAAAAGGAGGCAATTTCTGTTACGACTAATAGAGTTCTATAGACTGGATATTAATTTATAAGATGACAACACTATTTTTTGGGGAAAATCATCAAAACAGGATGCTCTGGACTTAATGAACAGGACAGTACACTTTATGCTATTCTTAGCACGTGCAGTATGGTTGACTTGCTGCGGTTACAGTTCTAAATTCAACCTTTATCTTATTATGACCTTTTGAACTTTCGACCTGAGACTTTGGACCCACAGCCCTTAAAGTACGGTATGTAAATATAAAGGTAAAAAAGCAAGGACAAAAAGTTTTAGAATTTTCGTTTGGGTTGAAAGTCCCTAAAACTTGGTCAAGTCTTCGGGTCCAAAAATTATCAGGTCGAATCAAATTTTTGACAGGCCGAACTCTTAAACATGTTACAAGGTTGAAAGTTCAAAAGGTTGAAAAGACTGCGGTCCAAAGAGAATACGGTCAAAAGTACTGGTAACCATGGTAACCTTTGCTGCCAGCATTAAAAAAAAAAAAATTCGGGGACATTTGGCCTTACTCACAATTTCAGAGGATTAAAGGCAAGGGGAGGGATAGATATTATTTTTAAAACAGGGAGGAGTCTAGTACAGAGGGTACTGGATTATTCAGTTCTGTATTTTTGAAAACTTTTTCGATAAATGAGAACATAAACCTAGGGGGGGGGGGAGGCACATGTCGTTTGTTCCTGAAATATGCCCCCTTCCCCGAAAAAGTTTTATGTTCTCATTACAGTCTCATAATGAGGTTATTTATACCCTCCTCTTCAATCCTCTAAAATATATTTAGATGGCATTTTTCGCACTTTATAGGAATCCCAAGAATTTACCTTCATTTTTAGGGTTTTAAAATTCTTTTGTAAACATGTAGATCTACTGATCAAGGGAATAATTAAATTATGAACATGATGAATAGATATTTATGGCCTAGCTCAGTTATATACTATTTGTACATACATGTACATAAGAATAATATGTAGATACATAAACCCATGTGTTAATCTCTTTATATAGTTGACTATTTGACATGGAGGCACCAACAGACTCGATCACCACACCTTCCGCAGCCGTTCACCTGAATGACCTACAGAGCTATCTCAATACATTCAATAAGGAGATAGAGTCGACGGGGGAACCAGTATTTTCTGTCGAGTCTCATTCCAATAGCGATGACGGCGGTGACAATATTAGGGTGTCGCCCACAGAGGAGGAGAAGCAAAACATTTTTCTCCTGGATGACTGGAAATGTTGAAGCATCGGTGCTGAAAACAACTAAAGGTATTAAATTGTGCTAAGTGGATAAATTGTTCAAGTGATTCAGAAAGAAATTTTGTTAATGGGTCATTTTCCTATGAATTTCTACAATGTACAATTTCAATGGACCTTTTCTAAAGAAAGTACACAAACTTCAGTGGGTCATTTTGGTGCATGGTCTCTGTCCCTTCCAATCACTGGTGTTTGGGAAGCAAAAAATGGTAGAGTAAACATGTCCAGGCCATGGACTGGTACTTGGTACAGTTTTATAACTATAAGAAATGATAAAGACCTGTAAACAGTCTATACAAAGATGCAAATATATGTGTAAATTTATGAAAATTAGAGGAATGAGACATGTAGCTGCAAATAGTATACAAAACAAATTGTTGATTGTACCTGTATTTGTTTTCCCAGTTATTTCAGCTGTAATTTATTAACTTCAGACTATGTTGTAGGAGCAGTGATAACTGATGATGACTCCGTAGACCCTGTAGATGGATCAGGTAGGTTTGCACTTATTCACCACTTACTCCTAACACTACATGTTTCAAATCTGACAAATTCATACATGTAATGTTTGTGATACCTTTGTCTTAAAGTCAGGGTATTTAAGATAATAAGTAAAGTATTGTGATACTTGTATACGGTACATCAACAGAAATTTTGAATTTTTTCTCATTATTGTGAACATATTGTCATAGAAATGAACAATTACAGGAAAAGAAGTGGTCCACACAGGTATTGACATGGACACAGCCACAATGCAGGATCTTACCCAGGTGACAGTACCAGTAGGTGGTCTCTCCAACATCAACCAAGGACAGCTGATACGAGCCAGGTGCCCACATCGGCCATGTCAGAACAGCTAGGTGGAGAGAGAATGGTCTATCTGGACGGCAAAACTCCGATACAGCTCATCGAGAAAGACGGACAGCTTAGAATCGGTGACGATGCTAATATAGTGGATCCGGGCGGACAGAGAATTTTGCAAGCAGCACAGGTAAAGTTTGAAATGGATGCTGAATTTGTGTGTCATTTTAGAACAATTTCCTATATTTTACCACCTGTCTTAATTGAAAATTTTTGGTTTTTTCCTTTATTGAACACTTACAGTATCAAGTGTACATGGAAGTAGGAAACAGGGGATTTTCAGAAGTGAATGAAATGCATATGTTCTGTAAAACGGTAATTTTAAGTGCAGAAAAAATAAAATGATTCAGAAGTGATTTTAACATGTTTACTTTTAAACATTCGAGGGGGAGCTAATTTTTACCTTACCAGTGTTTAATATCTCCAGTAAAAATTAAAAATGCTGATTTATTGTTGTAGTTGAGGGGCTGCTATTCTTTGCACTACATGTGTATTATATGGGCGAAAATGTTCTTTTCTGTTCACCATTTGTTAGCTACATAATATTTCTGTATATTACAGACTGTAGAAAATGACGAACAAGATGCGACAGCCAATAAAATAGTGCTAAACACAGGTGGTAACAACTACCAAACGGTGGCTATTGTTCCTTCAGACGCAGCCAACAGTGGGGGTGAAATGAATTACGTCCTTATCGTATCAAATCCAGATCATGAGAAAGACGACCCCAATCTCTTAATGCCGTCAGGGTTAGAGGCCATGGATATCAAAGGGGAACAACCCTGGGAGGTCGATTTTGTGGAAGAGGACGGCACGGTGAAGAAATTAATTCGTTTAATAAGTCCTGATGCAGATGGGCAGTTATTGGCTTGTAGATTTTGTAGTTACACAACTACCAAAAAGGCTCTGCTGATGAGACATATGAAAACTCATTCTAATGAAAAACCGCACAAATGTACGATGTGCGATAGAGCATTTAAGACTTTGGCTTCGTTACAAAATCATCATAACACTCATACAGGCGTTCGTCCACATAAATGTAAGCAATGTGAGGCGGCTTTCACCACGTCCGGAGAGCTTGTTCGTCATATTCGATACAAACACACCTTCGAGAAGCCACATAAATGTACAGAGTGTGACTATGCCTCGGTAGAGTTGAGCAAACTTAAACGACACATGAGGAGTCATACAGGAGAGCGTCCATATCACTGCCCACATTGTAATTACGCCTCCCCGGACACCTACAAATTGAAGCGTCATCTGCGTATACACACCGGAGAAAAACCGTACCAGTGTGAAATATGTGGGGCTAAATTTACGCAGAGCAACAGTCTCAAGGCACATAGACTGATCCACTCGGGAAACAAACCCGTTTATCAGTGTGAATTGTGTCCAACGACTTGCGGACGAAGAACGGACCTTAAGATCCACATGCAGAAATTACATTCCTCGGAAAAACCTCTACAGTGCAAGAAGTGCTTGCAGGAATTCCCTGATCGGTACTCATATAAAATGCACATAAAGACTCATGAAGGCGAAAAATGCTTTAGGTGTGACCAGTGTGATTATGCGGCATATTCCATGAGGTTACTGGAAAGTCACGTACTTACACACACAGGTATTCATTTATGCTTATTTGTAAATCAGTTCAAATGATTTCTTCTTCAAGTATCTCCTTGCATATTACTGTTTTGGTAAGGGGCTTGCATTTTTTTTTTGACAAACATATTGTACATGTATATACATGTATTATGACAGGAGAAAAGCCATTTATATGTGAAATATGTGGAGCTACTTTCCGTCAGAAGCAGTTACTGCGACGACACAAGAGTCTGTATCACACCCCGGAGGATGACCTCATACTGGTAGAGCAGGCTAAACCTAAAAGGTTAGTGGACACAATTATACATCTACAAAAGCATGTACACATTGTCGGAAACCCATGTCATCGTCTCCATTCTACTACGTAAGATAACATGGGACAGTCTATTGGGAAACCCTCCTATTCGGAAACGATTCTAGCAGGGAATTTAAGCCAATCGGAACAAGCGTTACAAAATCCCTCCAACACAAAAAAGCTGATACTATTCAAACCGACTATTTCATTGGTTACTATATATAATCGTATGACGTATTAAAACGAGAATTCCCTTACAATTGCACCCACGGCCTATAATCGTAGGGCAATAGGCTGTGGGTTTCCAATGATGACATGTGCAGTGCTTTAGTTATTAATTAAAAAAGCACTTTAATACCAACTGGTACATGTACATGTAAGTGCCCACCAAAAATATGGAAACTCATGCATACACTTACCAAAACAAAATTGTCAGGATGAAAAGGGGATGTTAATTTTCTATCCGGCATCCTAGCCATTTACCATGAAAATAAATTATGTCCCAAAAATATTGTCACAGTGAAAATACAGAATGACTGCTAAAATATGATCTTGTACTTTGGGGTGGCTATTTACTTCTGTTTTTCTACATATTCACAGAGAGTGTAATGGGGATTGTGCTTCAAATTTCACTTACCCTTGGGTAAGTAGCATTCTGTTTTCCAGTTACCTGACTCAATTTTCACTTATCTCGGGTAACGTGTAATGGAATCATAGAACACTGCATGTTGTTATTATTCATTGTTTTACTATTAGTGAGGATTGTTTTGTCCTGATGCTTATTTTCTGCAAAAATACATAAGCTGTTCTCTCTTCAAAATTTGGGAATGACATTTTGATAGCCTTGAAGAACATGGAAGACATGAACATGTGACGTGTAAACTAGTGTATGGAGTAACTTTTACCCAATATGCACTGTAAGCAAATTACAGTTTGGTTCATATAATTCTTCTTTTTTCACACTTTGAGGGAAAAACTCACAAGTATCCAACAAAATGGTCAATTTACCCATAAAATACTGACTGGTCTGCTGTTCACCTAGCCGCAGAAATGTCCAATGACACTTACCGTAAATAAAAGAAAAATATGTTCTATTTCAGAGCCAGGATCACAACTGAACACATTAGTACGCCTTTGACAGCCGAGCAAGTTCTTCAGGGGAGCCTTCTGAACGACATGAAAGAAGGGAAACTGGGCGAGGCTCCGAAAGTCGTGATTGTTCACCCGGACGGCAGGGTTGAGGAAGTCACACGTCAGCTACAATCACTCGCTCAACAACACGGACTGGAAGAGGTCATGATGAAAATGGCCACTGTGAACGAACAGTCAGAGGTATGGAAACTGGGTGGGGAGGGGAGGGGGATTAGTAGAAGGGAGGTGGGGGTGGGGGGTTACACTGCAGCTATAGTCACTTGCTCAACAACACAGACAAGAAGAAGTCATGATGAAAATGGCCACTGTGAACGAACAGTCAGAGGTATGGAAACTGGGTGGTGAGGGGAGGAGGAGGGAAGGGGGATACATGGAAGCTACATGTACAGTTACTGGCTAAACAAGATGGACTGGAAGAAGTCATGATGAAAGTGGCCATTGTGAACAAACACTCAGACACAGGGAGGGAAGGTGTTAGGGCCATAATTAAAAAAATGTTTGTTTCCCCTTGCCCCGACCGGGTCAGGAAAAACGCCGCCGAGTCAGATTTTTTTATAGCCAAAAAATCCGATATATTTTTTTCCAGAAATCAAATCACGGCAATGTCCATTTTCAGTTTCAACGTTACAATATTCTATCCATATAGAATTGTAAATCAACTAAGTAGCTTTCTCATTCCTACATTATTATAAGAAATCGTGCCGTTACCCCCCCCCCCCCCCCCCCCCCGTCTTCCCATTCCTGTTGGCTTTGAACCGTCAGTCATAAACTGCGTATTATTGGTACATTGATAATTATGTCTCTCTCTTGTAAATATCCTCCCCAAAGTTTGTGATAACATGATAGACGAGCACTCGGTCTACGGATGTAAAATTTTAAACAAGAATGTGCCTTTCGAATTCTGCGAGTGCGGCAGGTATTGTGGGCTCCCATCTGTACATGTACATACGCATGTGCCCAATCTACATGTAGTTCCTCAGTTAATGAAATCTCGTTTCATGGATAGGCGTTTGAACGCTATAAAGACCCATCGCTTATTTGAAAGGGTCCGCTCAGTGGCCAAAATTCAGGCATATTATCTAAATGCATAAAATCGAGTGAAAAAGAAAACTACTACCTGATCATAGTACTGTATGTACTTGTTTATTACATGTATGATTAACCTACGTTTCTCTAGCGGTTGTCGGCGGTCCGTGCTAACTTCTTGCATCGTGAACGTCATTATCAATAGACTCAATATTACAATATATTCTTGATGTTGTTCGTATAATCATTTTTCACTTTCGCTGTTCGCATACAATATGCGGACCGAGAAAGAAAAGTATACAAACTTATTTCATCTTTATTTGTTGTTTATAGTTTTTAGTTAATTTATAGTCCGTGACTCGTTGTTGCGCGTGGTCAATCTATACAAATTCAATATTTACATAACAAGTCGTAAAAAAGTCGAGATGTAATCGTTTTATAGTGCATCTTATTCTCGCAGATTTGACGTAGCCGTAAAATGACCCGTTACGCCGCACTGAAACCCTTGATGCACTTGTTGCGGAAATACATTTATCGGGTATCTTGGGACAATTTAACGTAATTTTCTTTTGAACATGTTTAATAAAATATGTAGACATTTCATACTTAAGCAGCGATAGAAATTGAAACACAACGGATATTTTTTACGGAAAGAAGGCGGCGATTTTCCCGAAGTAAAAGACGAGAAATCGCCGGCTGCCAGCTCTTGGTCTTTATCATATCAATTAGAAACACAGAGTGTCACTGAGCAGCTGTAAGGAGTCACTGGGCAGCTGTAAGGAGTCTAGTTATGTGCAATTTGGATTCAAACGACTTTAAACATATTTAATACATGTGGTTGTGGCAGCAAAAAAAAAAAAAAAAAAGTACCTGCCTGCCGGGTCACTTGGAAAAAACAGACCCGGGGGGAGGGGAAACAAACAATTTTTTAATTGTGGCCTAGGGAGGTAGGGGAGGGTGAAAGAGGGTTTATTTTGAGTTAAATATTTTAGACAGGGGAGATTGGCCAAAAAAAGATTGTCTTCAGGTTAGATATTCACAAATGTTTTTGTGAAGACTGGTACATGTAATACATAGATTTTAGCATGAAGTGTATAGAAATTAAAGTTTCAGTACTGCCTGTAGCCTTTGCAGTGTTTAAGAGACTGTCTGATAAACCACAGGACATTTTCAATATTTTTAGGGCTTTTCCTATATCATGCGTTTGAAATTTTCCCAAAAATCCAAAGGACATTGACAAAATTCACCAGAGATTGCCTGCAATCGGACACACTTTTTGTAAACACTGCCTTTATGTTTTTCATGTACATGGTCCGCATACCATGCTGAGTTTTTGTGTATTTTAGGAGTTGAATCCAGGAGAGTGTGTAACTACTGTGATCAATAACGTCAGTGGAGAAAGACTGAATGTGGGCAGTTTGGGGTTGATAGCACAAGCCCAGTTAGAGGAAGACATGGCAAGTCATTATTCCTGAATATTTTCACTTTGCTAATAAAAGAATTATATTAAGATGTAAACGAACAGGTCCTAAATTTGTCAGACAGGTCCAATGTGTTTCACATAGTGATGAACCAATTGTCGCCGACAATCGATTGTCGATCGCTAAAACTCTTTCGATTCTGATTATCGATTTCAATTTCTTACAATCGATTGTCGGTAACAGGAAGGTGTTTTGCGTTGAGGAATTTATTTTCCTCTTTTCACATGTCACATAAACCGCTACTTGTTGTCTTACCTGTAAACAGGCAGACACTTTGAAATTGAATGCTTTATATTTTGTTTTCAGCAAAGTCTTTTTGAATTTTATGCCGCAAAATAAAATTTTCTGTCTTTTATGTTCTATTTCTCATGGTATATTGTTTTTCAGATTTAAATCAATAATCGATCGTTTTACACTTTACGATTATCGATTCCTAAAAGCCTTCCAATGTACAACACTAGTTTCACATTTACTTAAAAATTGCATTTGTCATTATGTTACATATGATCACAATATTTTAGAGTAAGACGGAAGGAACACAAGTTTCCATGGAGACAGACAGTGAACAAAGTAATGGAGAAGTCAAGACAAATGTAGAATACCCCGGCACATCAGAACAAGACTCAAGTAAGTCCATAAGAAGTCATATATACGTGTAAGGTCATTGCTATTAAGTAAGGTCATAACGAGACTTGAGTTGAATAAGTTCATAACAAATCATGTCTAAGTTCATAGAAAGACTTGATTAAGTTCATAATAAAACTTGTGTAAGTTCATAACAAATATAACAACACGACTTTAGTAAGTTCATAACAAATTTCAAGTTAGTTCACAAAAAGACTTGTGCAATTCTATAAAAAATAAATCAGTTCAAAAACAGACAAAATCAGTTAACAAATAAGTCAACAATAAAGTTGTAAAGCTTAAAAATATTGTCTATTTTGACGTCTGGTTTTGTGCACTTGAAGGTCTACATGTAACGACCATGGAAAACGGAAAAGTAGTGCCGGTGTCGTTCCAATTAGTTCCCGATACGGATGACGATGTACAGATAAACGAGGAGAACGTGGATCAAGTGTAAGTCTGTGATTGTGTAAGTTTGGAGTGTAAGTCTGTGATTGTGTAAGTTTGGAGTGTAAGTCTGTGATTGTGTAAGTTTGGAGTGTAAGTATGTGATTGTGTAAGTTTGGAGTGTAAGTCTGTGATTGTGTAAGTTTGGAGTGTAAGTCTGTGATTGTGTAAGTTTGGAGTGTAAGTATGTGATTGTGTAAGTTTGGTTTGGAGATTCTGTTTTCATGAAATTATAAGATCAGCAACTGGTGCGAATTGCTATTTAAAAAGAAAAATTAAAAATGCCAGGAGTTGAATTTTTTAGCAAGCCGTGACGAATGTCCTGGGAGCTAATGTCACAGCCCGAATGTCAGTGTCTGTTGCATGGACAAAACTTAAATCTGGGCTATATCTCATAAACTTTAAGGGGTAGGGCTTTGATATTTCACATGTACAGTAGATTCCTGACCAGACCTTTCATTTTGGACCTTGACGTAGTGACCTTGACCGAGGAGTGTGACCTTAAGTTGTCCATATCTTATTATTATATAAAAAGTGTCATTTTACTATCACAACCTACACAGCGAGCGATGTTGTTATCGGACAAGTCTTATTAATAATGAAGCTGATGAAAAAAGTTGGAGATACGATTGTTTTTCCTTAGGATCTCAATGTACATGTTGCATCATGAACTGTTTTTCCTTAGGATCTCAATGTACATGTTGCATCATGAACTGCATTTAAGACCTTGTCATCTTATACAGTTGTGATGACAAGGATTGACGCTGAAAATCATTTAATGCATGAAAAATCTCAGTCCAAGGGCCATATCTAAGGTCTAACCTTTTCAACAGCAATCCTAAACCATTTCTTGGATTTCAGTGAAACTTAACACAATGAAAGTCATGATATGTAGATGTGCATGAAGAAAGGGGATTGCTGTTAAAAAAAAAAGACCTGAGTTATGGCCCTTGGACGTAGATTTTTCATGCATTTTCAATGTCATACCTTGTTATCGCTTCTCCAAAACCATTTGATTGATTTCAATTACAATGAAAGATCATGATATGTAGATGTAAATGTGGACTTGGATTCAATAGAAATTTTTACATATTTTTTAAGATACCATGATAACTTCGCCATAAGGATAAGTAGACTTCAATTATAACATCACTATGCGAAAAACCATAAAATTGTGTCATCTTTGACCTTTGTACCTCATACAAATTATATGAAAATAGTCTATTCTGTGCAAATCTTTAAGTACAGGCAAAAGAATTCTTTCAAACAATATGATTTGAATTCTATTAAAGTTGGGTCTAATTGAGGCTTGATGATGCAAAATAATATGCTGTAAATGTGATTATTTTCGCTGGAAATATTTTGTGATTAGAACATCAAGACGTTACGCTTGGGGGAAATATTTCAATATTAATGTCTCTACCTTTGTAAGAATGCAGCAGAGCTATTTTCAAGTGGGAAAATTTTTTGCAAAGTCGCTTGGTTCATGAAATATGCAAAAGTTAACCCCACTCAAAAAATTCTTGTTTGCAGTACATGAAATATGTAAGTACATGTATATGTATGTTTTCGATAACAAATTATATTTATCACTTTCAGGTCATTAAGGGAGAATGTTGAACAACAAACGGAGTAAATAGTGCTGGAACTTCTACATGTTCAATGAACAAAACGTGGTGCACAAATATAGTCTATTAATCTCTCCATCAGGGGAATATTATGTGTTTGGAGTATGTCACAGTGTCGTCATAGATGACATAATTACAGCTAGAAGAATCACCACTGCCTTTATAGAGTTCATGTGAAATTTGCCATAAAGTTAGAAATTTACATGTAAAAATTTAAGGAAAAATACTTGCACTGAAGGTTCTGCTAATTATGAAAACAAGAAGTGAAGTCTTATTGTTGGTCAGAATTTTTGCCTAGGACCTAATGAAGTGTCATGACCTTGAACTGAAGTTATATTTGTCAGGTCAAGGTCGCAGTGCATAGGGGTAATGGAATCTTGTCTAGGTCATAACCTTTTAATTTCTGAACAGAACTGAGTAATATTTCTTAAAACTTTTGTTTAGGACCTATAAGTGTGTCATGACCTTGAAACTATATATCTCATCTGGAAGGTCAAGGGCACTGGACATAAGATGGGCAAAATTGTATCTGAGCCTAAGTATTTCTATTGTTCCCAATTTTTGAAGATGGGACAAAATAATGGGATTGCTGCTTTCAGAAAGTTGCAGATTTTGCTCATTTTCTACAACAAGTCATTACGTAATATCAAAATTAATGAGATTTTGTATAAAAATACATCATAAGAATGTATAAGTCAAATTTATGTTTTGGTTTCTTACAAACAAATGTTTGGCAGAGTTGAATAAAAGATAAACGCTTTTCTGTTTCTGAAGTGAACTTTATGGATAGTAGTCCAAACTAGTTACCATCAATTTATATGGAAGTCATGGCACTTTACGAAAACATCTTATACCTGTAATTGCTTGTTTTTTTACAAATATTTGACAGTTTTTGTGCCTACATAGTATTTGTAGAATTATATTTTTTGTTAACATTTTCGTGTCTCCATAGGGGCAATCAAATGATTACATCTACACATAATTAAATTACATGTAGATGTGTATCGAAATGTTTAGAAATAGTGATGTTTAGATTTTATATTATTGATGAAAACGGTGAGCATGTAAGCATTTTAGTGAATTAAATTATTTCATATCAGATTCATAGAAAGCTATTGTCTAAAGCTTTAAATGATTGTTATCAAATATTTAATATAAATTCATATATAGAATAATGTTGCTTAGGCTGCTTAGAGAAAGCAGTGAAAACATGTGTTTTTCTTTAGTATAATAGAATTTGATTGTTTTGCTGTTCTTTCAACGCAAACATGACAAATGGCTTAAATGTTATTATTAGTTCACATACAAAATGTAGCTGTAGGTTATTGAGAATAGTTTCATTTTGAAATTTTTACTGCTGAAAAGATATGTATTTACATACATGTACTTTATTAATTGACTTTCCTCGGATTTTCAACATTTACCATCCTGTCATTTTTGGTCATTAATTAAGTGTGGTTAAAAATTATTCACTGGGTATGTCATTAAAGCTTTAAGATATAATTGACAGAATGTGACATGATTACAAATTACTATTATGACTTGCATGTAGTTCTACTCTAGTTTGCCACTTTATTAGTGTTCATTACACTCTTGTCAGTTGATAAGAACAATAATGTATGTTGGGTTCCTTTTGTGTCTACACGGTACTTGTGAAATACTATTCCAGACTTACTAATTCTGTCTTTTAGATATACAGAGTTACCTCCCACTTGGGACGGTATCTGACTTAAATGCACTGTGACGTAATGAAATTTCTATAGAAACATTGTACAAATGTAATTCTGAAGTTTTCTGCCCAATACAGCTTTAAATTCATATTCATATCCCATCTTTGCTATATACAGAGTTACCTCCCACTTGGGACGGTATCTGACGTAAATGCATTATGACGTAATAAAATTCCTATAGAAACATCGTACAAATGTATTTGAAGTATGTTTTTCTAGAATTTTATGCTTGTTCCCATAGATTTGATGACGTCACAATCACTTTACATGTATTATCAGATTCCGTCCCAAATGAGAAGAGAACGAAAAGACTGAATGATACGGAAGATCGCTAATACATCTAATAAAAGCTATACAAATATTTTCGCATACTCTCTGATTGTTCTACATTGTCTTGACGTCATCAATTTACTTGGGCACAAATGGTGCCCAAGTTTTGAACAATGGTTTAGCCAGGTGACAAAATACAAATCAGAATGGACACACTGTACTTGCAATCTGCATATTGAGAGCATAATCTTTGGGTAGATTCTTTTAAAACCTTGCATATTCTCAACTATCCTAAGGTGTCAAACATTGAGTCTAAGTGCTATTTCACACTGTTTGAGCGTCTGTAGTCCACAGTAACATTATGTTTCCCATAATTCCATATTTTTTTCAAATATTTTCACCAATTGCACAGGTTTTTCCAAAAACTTATGTTTCAGGATTCAAGTGTGTTTCTTAAAGTTATAATTATAATCTATTTTATGATCATCAATAGCTAGAAATTCTTTAATACATGGGCACATGCATTTTACTAGCACAAAGCATTATTATAAGTGTCACAAATTCATCAGTTGTTCAAAAGGACAATAAGGTGTGTCAAAGGTCATGTGACCTGTTTCAAATTGTCATCAAAGTTTGCACATTTTACCTACTTTAAATTGTCATTTGTGAATAGATCTACATTTATTTAAAGTTTCACAGTAAATCTACGTAGGAATATCAGTACATGTACTTGTACAAAAGAATTTACCCAGCGACTTTCGATTTGTGAAGGTTTCAAATTACAAATGATACTCATTATGTAAACTGATGTCAATATATTGGGTGTGACAATTGATTTTGTTGGATATCCATGACCTTGACTCATGACCTCTTTGGTATAAACTGCTATGAAGTCTTTGTGGAATACAGATTTTTTTCCCCTTACGGACTGTATCTGACGTAAAACCATTGTGACATCATGAAAATGGTATGGTAACATCGATTATATACTGTCATTTCCCAGACTTTTAGGACTGTTTCCATAGAATTTGATGATGTCATAATCAGTTTACGTCAGATACCATCTCAAATGGGAAGTAACTCTGGTTTTCGAAAATAGCAAATTGATACATGTACATGTAGGTTTTGTTCTGGCATGTGTTTTCTTTCAATTTTACCTTGACCCGACATCAAACATTTTTTTAATGCGAACTGGGAAATTAGGTTACAAAATAAACATTTCTAACTCAGCATGAGCACAAATATTGAGCAGAACTTATTTACTATTGATTTGTTAACTCAATTGAATGCTCATTGCTTGATTAGTGCATCCTCCTATTTCATAATGAAATTTTTATTTCGAAATAGAATTCTCGTAAAAAAAAAAATTTCATGTTGTTATAATTCGTTATGTACTATGTGTTCTTGTTTTACTTTGTATTTCAAAACTGTTTTTGAGGGTTTCAAATGTATAATCTCTTGACTTAAAATGACTAACTTCATGTGCATATTTACATGCTTTCTAATTCCTGTTCATGTTTTTTGTCAATATAGTGCGATATTTATGTTAAGAATGAAATTTATGATAAGAATGGGATCAGGAGACCAAATTTTTTGTGGAAAAAGAATTTTCTGGTTTTAAGGTACCTCCTTACTTAGCTTTAAAAGCGGGTTTACATACCGGTACCAAATACTGACAAATAAATCTACATGTATTAATATTTTCTTTCATTTTAGAGTTCTTAACTGTTGAGCTGTTATGCTCATTATTTGTAATATTTAAATTGAAATAAACTGGGATACTATATAAAATAGAGGAAAGGAATTATTAAAAAAAAAAGCCACCGGAAAATAAGATTTTCCGAAAATGCGCCCCAAGATATTAATGTCACTTGTTTAAGGGAAATACTTTAGATATTAAATTTGGAAGATTGATATTAAAGTTTTCAGGAGAAATGTAGTTTAAATATTTGCCTATGCAACATCATTGAACTATATACTGTAAGTTGTGTCTATACATATTTATCTTATTTTGTTCTTTACTGTATCAGAATTTATTAACTGTTGAATTAAACAGAAGAAAATTACATTTGGATAGTTTGCCTTCAATTTATGTGCCTACAAAGCAAAAGTTATACATTGTATGTAGACACTTTGTGTGGTGTCAGTCTGTCTGTCTGATAGTCACACTTTTACATACCGGTATATGGCTACAACCTACTCTCTATGCACATTAAACAAGCATCAAACTTACAGGGATGCTTTAAAAGTATTTGTCAAATATACAAGGTCACCTTCAAGGTCAAATATTAAGGATACAACCTGTTTATAAAGAGACTACCTAGGGTCATGAGTTTGTCAAAATAGGGTAATTCCCATTAAAATGGAGGTCTGCCGATCAAACCACATTTTTACACCAAATATGTGATCTCTCTTGATCTTCATTTAAATATAGTGGTGTAAATGTTACTATGGCAACAGAGTTGTGTCATTTTGTTATTTTAATGCCTTAACATTTCGTGAATTGTAATATCTCCTGGCACAATTTTGTTGTGTGTGTTGGAGGTCAAAGCAAAAATTGTTTGCACTTTTGAGGTCGTAAATTTCTTTTGATTTTCATTTTTGCATGTTAGTTCTGAGAGGAACACACCTTTTGATTTTAAAGGTCAGAGGTCATAAATAGCTATTACAGAAAAATCTGATGCACACTTTAAGGGGTCACAGATTTCTGTAGATTTTCATCAACTTTGTGGACACCTTACAGGTCAAAGTAAGATAGCTTCACAAATATTATGCGTGAATGGTTAAGATGACGATATTCATCAAAGGTCAGGGTTCAAGGTCAACAATGACAATAATATAAAATCTTTACAATAGAAAACAACTTGTGGACACCCTTGATGTCAGTTTTCTTCAAATAACCATAGATGTGTGTTCCACTTTGAAAGGGGATCACTCCTAGTCATTTTCAAGGTCACAACTGTTGGTTATGTAATATAAAACTATTAGAGAGGTTGAGCAAACCCAAGATGTACATGTTCATCAAAAAATTGTTTATGAGGTCATCACATTTTGCATTCCATGCACCTGTGCTATATGTTAAACGTTGGGTAAAATGTGTAAAGTGGTAAATACATGTTTATGATTATATGTAATTTTTATAAGCAACTGAATGCAGATAACCTATGAAATCCTTTATTCAATTTATTCGGGAACATAAGTACTTTCTGAATATTTGAAGGAATTGCAAATAAAATGCTATATAAATAAATTTGTAAAGAAAACCCCTCAAAGCTGACCCCAAATTTTATCCTTGCAGTTTATGTTATGTTGTGTATATCTGATCACATGTACTTAGAATAGTAAAATTAGTTCACCGTCTTCGCTAAATGCCCCCTACCTTGATAATCTAGACGACCTTGAGAACTTATATGTACTTCCTGATTAGTTTCATGATATTCTGTATTTAGGTTGCGCAGAAGCTGAAAATGTATCAGCCAATCAAATTAATTGTTAGTCATCTTGTTAGATGAACAAATAAACTTGGTAGAGGACCTTGAGCACTTACTTACGGTCAAGATTCTTGTGGATCATTATATTTTCATCAAACTTTGCGTGCAAGTTGCCAGTGCAAGAGAACACCAATTTATTTACAATGTCAAAGTTCAAGGTCATAGTAATATAGGATATACTTCCGATATCAAGTTGAAAACAAATTTGAAATTTTGATTCTATGTGAGGGGATGTTATGCTATACATGTTATAATGTAGTGGTGAAATATTTTCCTCCTGGATGCAAACTTTTGAAAAAATGTCCTTGACCACTTTCCCGTGGATGAAAAATGACCTTGACCACTTTCCCGTGGATGAAAAATTACCATGACCACTTTCCCGCGGATAAAATTGCAGGAAATCTATATATACATGTACATTGTATGAGGTCCGAACACTCATTCATATATACATGAACATTTTACCTGAAATTATTTGTCATTAGAAAAGACACATCAAAATACACATGCCCCTTATTTGATTCTGACTGTGTAATAGAAATACGAAAGACAAAATAAAATCTGCATTTTTTTATTCTGAATGTAAAATTTGATCACCCTCAAATATGTATATGGTAAATGTATAACGTTGCTAAATTTCAACACAATTCCATAAAAATCAATTAAAAACGAAAACAATCTTGCACATTTAAGTTTAAAATCAAACAACACTGCTTCCTGTAAAGTTCACGTCAAACAAAGAAGGTCAACATATGGAAAATGCAAACATACTTGCAATAGTAAGTACATAATATATAGATTACAAACTGGTTTAAACTACAATAATGCAACCCTAATCTGTAATCATCTACATGTAGGTCAATCAATCCAACAGTTATCTAACCAAACGAATGTTATCTATTCTTTATCACTTTGTAGTACAGTAATACATTGCTAAAAAAAAATTAAGGGAGCAAGGTTTCTACTTTCATATCACACACGTTTGCAGCTGCTTATTCTATATGATGAACATAAATGAATTAAGACATATTTAATAGTCATTTCTTTATTACCAATGTCTGTATTGAACAGATTAACCATATACACATGATAGAACTGGATGATGTAGCCTTGCTTATCCCAAAAAATATTACGAGCTATGTACCATTATATTACAATGGGAAAATCGCTCCTTTAATTTTTTTAGCAATGTTTTTTTGTCTGCAAACAAGTGCCCGGCGAGATAAGATAATAGAATACTCTCATGAAGTCTGATTTGGATGGTAAATTCAAGAAATAACAAATTTTGACCTATGGTATCAACTACTGGGACATGTACATACAAATATGTTTGGGACTTGTATTCAGTATACATGTATAGAACTAGAAGCTGCAAAACATTCAAGAAGAAATTTTTCTTTGTATAATTGTATAAAATTGCCTTGAATGATTACCGGTAATGCAAAATCCAAAAACTCCTTTTTGAAGTTGAGAAAGGAGAACTCTGGTTAAAAATAATTGTATAATCTACGTCTGTTCATACGTTTATGTAATTTTTTTTTTAATTTTGCAGTGTTTCCGATTCAAGGAATAGTACTCAGATGAACCACACAACTGAAAAATCATTCCAAGAAATGCATGTGTCGCCTGCAAAACATAGCGACACTTAGGAATCACTTTTATGTAGGGTGTGACATCCAAGTGTGACAGACAGACGGACAAAGAGATCCCTAAGTGTTGCAATGCTTCGCAGGCGACAAAATAAAATGATCACTACATGAAACTGTCATATCCAGTATCTAACATCAATTAACATCAGCAATTATAATTATTATCATTATCTTACCTCAACTTTGCATATACGCGCATACTCACATAAATATCACAATTGCAAAATGCACAATATAATAACTCGTTTTTTCTATAATATTTGTCAAGAATTTTTACCATACTTGACCTTTGAGTAATAACAGTCAAAACCTAACGATATGGAACTATCGTACAAGACTCGGAATCTAGTTGGCAAGAAGCAAAAGTTTATAACCTGAGCGGGAGGCCAAACTAACCATTCTGTTATATAAAGCGTCGCACCTTTCTCCTTCATTTCCGTTTTCATGTCTTTTACCGTCTTTCCCTCCATGTAGCACGTCATCCCAAGAAACGAGCCTATGACGACGGGAGAACAAACAAACTGATCGAGTAATAGTTTCTTCACAAGAATCCGGCCAGTTTTTCCTGGTAAGTACCAATCAAGAAATATGTACCAATAGTGACAAAATGGACCAATAGCAGCTCCTGTTACAGCCAGTTGTGCTGTCCTAATTTTATCCCATTGTTTTGATTGGTCAGATACCTTTTCACCTGACTGTACAATGACATCTCCCAGAGCTGAAGATGCTATAGAAATACCTACATTTGTGTACAGTAAATACTTCGATGAAAATAAAATTCTGCCTTTCTGCGCTATTTTCTTGACGGAGATTATTGCTGTCTGCATTCTTCGTCACATTCACATTTCAAGAAAAAGCTACATGTAGGATGCTATTGGCAACAGAACCTAAAAATGAAAAGATCAAAATTGATTTTAAATGAATATTAGTTGTATTACTTATTTCACAACATTGGTAAAATATATTTTGGACAAAACTTTTTCCATTTTTCATGTCAAACAAATTAATAAATCAAAAAGGAGATCTTTCATTTAAAGTTATTGATATTAGCTTCAAGCATTTCAAAAATAATTAGGCAAATATTTTATTCTCTATTTTCTCCATGCATTTCTTTGAATATGAATCCATCATATAAGAAAGGAAAAAACAAAGTGTCCATGAAGTCAGCTGTCAAAGAGCAGCAATACACAGCCAATTGTGCCTCACATGAAATTCATGAAATGAGCATCATGCATGTAAATTTCACATGAAAGTCCATATGAAATTCATATAAATTTCACATAAGACTTGTGTGAAAAATATTTTACATGAATTTCACATAAATTAACTTCACATGAATTTTTCTATGTGACCTTCATGCGAAATTGAACTCGCATAAACTTCATGTCAGAAACTTCACATGAATTTCATGTAAAATAAAGCCTGTGTTTGTGAAACACGAATGCCCCCGGTGGCATCTTTGTGAGTATGAACACTATTTTCTGTTAAGTACATGTATGTGAGGACACTGGGTTCAAAGTTCAAAGGTCAAGGTCACGAGGTCAAAAATTTTGGTATCAATGGAAAGGTCTTGTCACAAGGAATACACATGTGAAATATGAAAGCCCTATCACTTCCCATTCAAAAGTTATGCCCAATGTTAAAGTTTTTGAAAAGTATGTCAAAGGTCAAGGTCAAGGTCACGAGGTCAAAAAGTTTGGTATCAATGGAAAGGTCTTGTCACAAGGAATACACATGTGAAATATGAAAGCCCTATCACTTCCCATTCAAAAGTTATGTCCAATGTTAAAGTTTTTGAAAAGTAGGTCAAAGGTCAAGGTCAAGGTCACGAGGTCAAAAAGTTTGGTATCAATGGAAAGGTCTTGTCACAAGGAATACACATGTGAAATATGAAAGCCCTATCACTTCCCATTCAAAAGTTATGCCCAATGTTAAAGTTTTTAAAAAGTAGGTCAAAGGTCAAGGTCAAGGTCACGAGGTCAAAAATTTTGGTATCAATGGAAAGGTCTTGTCACAAGGAATACACATGTGAAATATGAAAGCCCTATCACTTCCCATTCAAAAGTTATGCCCAATGTTAAAGTTTTTGAAAAGTAGGTCAAAGGTCAAGGTCAAGGTCACGAGGTCAAAAATTTTGGTATCAATGGAAAGGTCTTGTCACAAGGAATACACATGTGAAATATGAAAGCCCTATCACTTCCCATTCAAAAGTTATGCCCAATGTTAAAAGTTTTTGAAAAGTAGGTCAAAGGTCAAGGTCAAGGTCACGAGGTCAAAAATTTTGGTATCAATGGAAAGGTCTTGTCACAAGGAATACACATGTGAAATATGAAAGCCCTATCACTTCCCATTCAAAAGTTATGCCCAATGTTAAAGTTTTTAAAAAGTAGGTCAAAGGTCAAGGTCAAGGTCACGAGGTCAAAAAGTTTGGTATCAATGGAAAGGTCTTGTCACAAGGAATACACATGTGAAATATGAAAGCCCTATCACTTCCCATTCAAAAGTTATGTCCAATGTTAAAGTTTTTCGGACAAACAGACAGACAAACAGATAAACAGACAAACAGACAAACAGACGGACAGGCCAAAAACTATATGCCCCCGAATCTTTGATTCCGGGGGCATAAAAATTCATGTTTGTGCTAGTTTCACATAAATTTCATGTGAACTTTTATGTAAAGTTCATGTAAATTTTACATGAATTTCATATGAGGCACAATTGGCTGTATAACTTTACCTTTTCATCATGACACTTGAATGGTTATAAACTTTTAAAGTCATAAAGAATCAATGAGTCATACTAAAGAGACACCTGACATCATAACATGCCTAAAAAGTGATTAATTTAAAGATTAAAGATCAATCTTGCAGAGATTTTAGAAAACATCTCACCTGATACATCACTTTTCAACTGTTGCATTCGTCATATTCGTAGAGGAGTGCTGAAAAATAAATTGATGTCCGCATGAAGCTATAAATATTACTACCGGTAGTATCTCTGGTTCAGTCACATGATTCAGGAGGTTCTAACCAAAACATCAGACTAACTCTGAAAGAGAGTAAGAAACTACAAAATAATGTATAAGAAAATAATGATAATGGCAAGGTACAAAAAGTTCTTTAAAATGCGCATTTCAAAAAGTTCTTCTTACAGGTACATTTGAACCAGTTCTAACTTAATATGCTGAATACTTTTCAAACAGTAATCCAGACAATGATGACAGTGACTATACTTTTATAATATCCGGTACATATTATATCAGGTTATTTATATTACATCAGGTTATTTATATTGGCCATTTTTACATTTGTGACATTTGTCTGTTAATTTAAGGCTGTAAGCATGGTCAAAGCTGCATTGCACTGAAAAATCCCTGATCATACTCTTTATTTCTAAATCTTAAAATTGTTTTTTCATCATGTTCATACCAAATAGGGTGGCTTGGCATCAACATGATCAAAGCACCTTAATAAGTTGGGGGGGGGGGGGGGGGGGAGGGGGAGACAGGGGGTACCTCTCTCCCCCCTCCCACCCCCTTATCTCCCACCTCCTTCCTCCCCCTCCTTTTCATCCTTTCCTTACCTTCCCTCTCCCATCCCCTTCCTCCCTCGATTTTCCCCCTCCTCCCGCCCCTTCCTCCCCCCTCCCTTTCACCCTGTCCACCCCCTCTAGTTTGTGTAATAATCACATGCCTCTACCAACCTACCAGCACGACCAGTACATCATGTTCGTTATTTAAACCCCATAGTGTCAAAAAAGGTTTCTTTTGAATACATACACAATTACATGTACACAATATTTACATAAAATATATCTGTGTCGCACAAATTAGTGTATAGGGATTCCGTGGCTGAGGGGTTAGAGAAGCGGACTTGTGACAGGAGGGTCGCGGATTACCCGTTAGATCCTCATCGACCATAAAGACCCAAAATGATGTTTGTGGGCTGAACATCTTCTCCTTAGCCTTGTAAATAGTGTAGATCTGTTCTTAACCTGTTCTTATAAAGGTTCGTAGGTCAAAAAGCTCTACAGAGCTTATGTTCATTGTTAAAAATATATGCGATGTTAAACGAAGATTTTTTATTTAAAAGACAAGAAAATTGTTTGATGACAAATATGGATAATGACCATATCCCTGTATACAGCACAAAATCGATAATTCAGAAAATCAGAAACTGAAGGCATACAAAATCAGGATAAAACGGAAAATTGGTTTAATTGTGTTTGAATACATTTCATTAAATTTCTTAACACCGTTTATTCTGTAAGTAATGAAGATTTCAACTATTTTTTATTCTTTTCAGTAATTAATTATGGAATAAACAGCAAATCAATTCCATTGTGTTTGAATTAATTTCATTAGATTTCTTAAAACACTGTTAATTTATTCAACTGTTTTTTTTTTTTTTTAAATTTGGCAATTGTTAATAACGAAATAAACAGCAATTTGATTTTATTGTATTTCTGAATTAAACACTGTTTATTCCGTAAATAACAGCGGAAGAGTTTATGCGCCATTTAACATTAAAAAAAGTCTAACCCCGATTTGAGGTCCGACGGGGAAATTTGATGATATATAGCCAATTAAACCCCTTTCCATGCAAAGAGATAAAAACCGGGTATCTGAGAGCAGTTTCAATCTTTACAGTGACTTCAAACAAATCATTAATCTAAATGTACAACTTTAAAACTGGACTATTCGCTACATCTTACATAGACTAAATAATCCAGTCTCTCCACTGCCGCTAATAAAGACTGAACCCCACTATGGTTGTTACAGAACGAAGTCGGACCAAACTGTTGCCCAATGATTTTTCCATATTACAGACCTTTAATATTGATTTTCTGGCAGGTGACTCTTAAGTAAACAATAAACTAACTATCTCTACCCACCACGTGTTTTTTTCTCGCTTCGTTATTGCATTTTTGCCGATTTTTAACTCCCTACCAAACCAAACAAGCCTGACAATAGTTCGGAGATTCGACCAATCAGAACGAAGGATAAAGAAAGTTGATCACGTGATATTTGTAACCTTCGTTCTGATTGGTCGACTCTCCGAACTTTTGTCTTGCTTGTTTGGTTTGGTAGGGAGTTAAAAATCGGCAAAAATGCAATAACGAAGCGAGAAAAAAACACGAGGCCAGAAATCAATATTAAAGGTCCGTACCTGTAATATGGAAAAATCATTGGGCAACAGTTTGGTCCGACTTCGTTCTGTAACAAACATAGTGGGGTTCAGTCTTGCTTGTTTGGTTTGGTAGGGAGTTAAAAATCGGCAAAAATGCAATAACGAAGCGAGAAAAAAACACGAGGCCAGAAATCAATATTAAAGGTCCGTACCTGTAATATGGAAAAATCATTGGGCAACAGTTTGGTCCGACTTCGTTCTGTAACAAACATAGTGGGGTTCAGTCTCTATTAGCGGCAGCGGAGAGACTGGATTATTTAGTCTACATCTTACACAACCCAAAAACATCCAAATGGAAATGCAAATTTTGCCAACCCCCCCCCCCCCCCTTTTTTTTCTGAAAACGCACCTGAAGCTGCATCACATCGGAGAACCCCGTTCATTCTGGCTAATTCAACAAAACAGGCAGCTGCAATATAGAGACGGAGCTGAGGTCACTTACGTCTACGATGAGGACGAATCGGGTGGGGTATAAAGACAGGAAAGGTATAATGACAAGAATGACAAGAAGACACATTTTTCAAGGATTTAAAGTATAAAATTGGGAAAATGTATGGAAAAGTTATATTTTATTTAAAGATTAGGTCTAATACTAATATTTAATCCAATTTTTATCCAACTTTTGTATCATTTGGGGTCGCAGTGGTCATTTGTTTATTGACAAGAAAAACTCAGGGGTATAATGACAAGAAAACGAATGACAAGAAAACGGTTATCGTAGGTTTTAAAGTCCAGAAATTGAAAAATCATATCAAAAGTTATATTTTCTTTAAAGATTAGATACAAAACTAATATTTTATCCAAAATTTATCTAAGTTTTGTATCATTTGTGGTCACAATAAACGAATTTAGATTGACAAGATAACACATGGGTATAATGACAAGAAAACGAATGACAAGAAAACAGTTATCACGGGCTTAAAGTACAAGATTGGGAAAAAGTATGGAAAAGGTACATTTAATTTAAAGATTAGGTATAATGCTTATATTTTTACCAATGTTTTTCCAAGTTAAAAGGGGTTTCAGTGCTCATTTGTGTATTGACGAGAAAAGCCGGGTCATACTATTTTAAGCCTAGGAGAATTTTAAGCCTAGGCATACGCCCAGGAACGCCCAGGGGGTTTTGGTAGGGTGTAAACCTAAAATTTCACTTGATTTAGTTAGATAAGCATAAAAATGTATCACATGCAAAAATTCAAGAAAATATATCAACATTTTATATGCTTTATTTGCAACTGAATGTGTACATTTCCTGGGCTTATTTTGAAGAGTCACTTATACCAAAGAAGGATAACTCTGGTATCAATTTCTATTTGGTAATGTACAGGTATATATGCTTTTTTTTGGGGGGGGGGGGGGTGTATAGTTTATCTACTTTCTTTTGTTTTTATTTATTTTTATTAATTTATTTGAAGGCAGGTAGTTACCAGTATGTAGCATCCCATGATGCATGATGACATGCACGATGACAGTGGAGGTTGTGTTAATTACTGTTCTCACCAAAAAGGGATGCAGATTCAAATACATCATTACATGACACGTTTTATATCTTGGTTCTACAGGAGCTGATATTCTTTTTTTTTTTTTGTAATACTTGTTCATTTATTTTTAATGAATTTGTTTTGGTGATAGTGCAGAAACACAAATTATACCACGATCTCACCAAAAAATGAAGGAATTATGTTCTAACTTCCATCTCTGATCTACATAATATTATACAGGAGCTTCATGCATGGTTTTCTTACTTCTTTTAATATTTTCCTCATTAATCAGTTACATTACATTGCTGATTTGATACATAATTTGAATCTTTGAACTTTCTTCTTTTTGCCTGTGAAAAATTCATACCAAAAAAAAAAAAAAAAAAGAAAGAAAAATTCAAAAAGCAAAGAGATATAGGAAGATGAAGTGACCTACCCTTTCCCTTAAGAATTACATTCAGATTTACCGACTTTATATAATAACATTCAGTATCTCCAGGTTATGGAATTATTTGAAATTTTGTATACCTTTTCCTGTTTCAAAGAGGTAAATATGGAGAAAAAATTAAATTCCTTCATCAACAATTTGTGGAGATATAAATGAAGTGGATATAATATGTGCCCGGCGATGATATGTACCTGACCAGTAGTGAGAAATAACCCAACAATATTTCAGAAACCACCGATTTGAATATCTCGGGGTAGAAATTCGAATTTACAACGATCACCAACAAAGTGCAGTTAATCAGGAATTTTCTTCATCTTAAGAGAAAAGTTCTAAGTACAAACAAATTTCTTCGCTCTTTTCTAGCTAAGTTTTTATAAGGCCAAAAATAAAATTAAGATTGTTACCCCAAATGCGACCTACCCGCAAAATTCGGCGTGACTCGAATAATTTTTTTGCAATTTTTTTCAAAGAATTATATTTTTCTGGATTTTATGTATACCCAATTTGGATTCATAATTTTATAAGGGCGCTATCGAAATAAGCACCACGCTCCGTGTATTTACTTTACGTTAATTTATTGATTTTTAAAATTAACATCCGCACACCCGATTAAGATGTCAAGCGTCTTGAAGCTTGTATATACCTGAGAAATGGTTTTATGGCTTCTACGGCGCATGTTAATCTGTCGGCTTTGTAGTTTTAAAAGACAACCGATCTATAACGTAACATGGAAACGTTTACATGTATTTCTGTATCAGATTTCACTGAATTTTGTTTTTAATCTGTATTATTCGATGAATTTTCCGACCTCGCCGTCTTTGTCAAACAAAATAATTGCCGGTTTTACAAGATAAGAACGAGGATATCTCGCTCGTGCAAATCGTTTTACTTTGAATAAATAAAGAGTTGGTATGGTCGTGTTTTTTATATGCTTGAATAATATAATTTTAAAGTGAGAAGTTGAGACGTATGGGATAAATCAAGAAACCCACAACACGTAACATTGCACGAGAATATTATTGAAGAGTCTAAGCGCGATATTGAAGAATTGCATTTAAATTGCATTTAAAAAAAGATCTCTGGAGGAGGAAGGGGGGGGGGGGGGGTCGCGTTCGGGGAAACAAACATATTTTTAAGGTTGGTCTAAGAATGTACAATATTCCAACGATCGCAAAACTCCTTTTGGTACTTCCCCGGTCAAAACGGATCCACCAAAGCGAATTGTTTCTTGAATTATGAGATTACGTAAATCATTACTTATCCCTCCAGACATTTGAATTTTTTCTTGTCGCTATCGTAAATAGTGATACGTTTTGTTAAATGAAAGTAATGATCTTGATAAAAGGATAAAATATATTTTGACCAAGAGTATGGAAAATACGCCGAAGTAAAAATATCAGCCGCCGGCAACTAAGGAGCAATTTAAATCAACGGCAAAACGTCACTTTATTTACTTTACTGGTATAGCTGCCGTCAACTTAATCTGCAACCCGCTGTGAACACGGTCATATCGTGAATTTCAATCAATAAAATAATTCTGTTTTTGTGGGGGATTATCGGGTACATGGTCAATGTAACATGAGTACATGTAGTTGGCTTCAACATGGACACCATACAAGTCCAAGTAGAATATGGGATCGGTAAATTAAAAAAAATCAATATTCCTGACTAAGTATGTACGTTAGAAGAATTAAAATGTGACATTCAAGGCAAAATAGTTGCCCTATTTAACAAAGAGTTTGGTATACAATGCCTAGATGATGAATATAACTGGATTATTGCTATAAGTGATGCATGTATTCAAGTGGCATTTCGATATTCACGTCAGATACCTGGGACCTCTATATGCGTCGCGTGAAGCTTAAAACATTTGACGGATTTTCTCCTCAAGTGCAAAATAACGTTTCTGTTGAAAAACTGTCCAGCCTACCCCCTTAAAAACTATTTGAAATCGATTAGGTGAAATCGATTCGGAAACGATTTCTGGAACTCTGGAATGTAGCGGTAGAGAAACTTCTGTTGGGACATGGTAAACAAGATCAGAATCTAGATCAGAATCTACAAAAAAAAAAAAAAAAAAAAAAAAATCGAGATATTCCATACCTTGAGAATTAACAATGAAACTTTAACTGAAACTAAACCCCGTATAATATTTTTTTTCTTCAATTTATGGTAAATTACTAGCAGAGTAGTCATTAACTTAAAGAATAAAGTATCCTTCTTCTGAAACCTTCCCCCTTAGAATAATTTGTTGGTTGGAGTATCTTACCAAGTATGCCCCTCTTACGTAATCCAGGTTGATCACACCTGTCGTTGCAGGCAGGTTATTTGATCAATTAGCCTATTGGTGGCTTCATTATTTCTGGATAATTCATAATTGGAAAACAACGTTGTGACATCAAAGACAATTTTTTTAAAAGAGAAAAAAATAATAAATACAACAGAAAAAAAGAAGAATATTAATGATATATAAAAATAGATTTAAAACAAGATCGAAGTAAAATAAAACTGAAGATCTTTATCCTTCAGAATTGAATGAATATCCTCATAAATTATGCTTGATCAGAACAGGGACATATATATAACTTATATCTGCAAATTCATACATACAATGTAGAAATAGAATACATTTTTCCGTGATTTTTGTCTCATATAAAACAATACTTTTATACCTACCTGCGGTAAATAAACTATATCGGATAAATCTAATGCTATAGGAGAAATGGAGCTAAGAGTTATCCTTCCTGAATACGTGCAGTAAGCCCAGGAAATACACAACTTCAAACACGATAAAAACATATAAAATGTTGCGTAATTTTGTTGAAATTTTTCATGTGACATGTTTAAATACATATTTAACTATATATCAAAGAAAATGATATATTCATAGCTCCCAAACGTCCTGGGCGCACCTGGGCTTACGCCTGGGCTTAAAATATTCCCTAGGCTTAAAGTAGTAGGGGTATAATGACAAGAAAACTAATGACAAGAAAAACGGATTTCAAGGGTTTAATAGATATTTAGGTGTATATTAATAAAGAAAAGACATACATTATTGATAAATATGATAAAAGACTCATGTTTACTTAAGTTTTTATCTGATTTTTGGATAATTGTTTGTCTATGATAATTATAAATGCCGGCTTGTGTATTGACTAGACAATTTGACGATGACAATATTGTTATGTGTACATAACAATTTGTATCTATTTATTGAATTATTCCTTTTCATGATTGAATTTTTTATGTTGCTTTTCTGTTTTAATTGCTTATTTTCTATCCTTTTAATTTATATATTTTTAATATCATTTTAGCATAGCCTCGTTAGCCGACAAACATGTCGTTACCGCTTCCTACGACGTGGACGTGAGGCTTAGACTTCAGGAAGCTTTTTTTTTTTTTTTTTTTAAATTAGATTAACTTTGCTTGTTAAGTTTATTAACAACATTGCTTTCCTTACATCTTTTCTCTGTGTGGTGTACAGTACCAGTCCTCATGGCTGTGTAGAGTGGAAATGTTTGCACACGATTTGTGCCTCCAGGATGTACAAGTTCCATGAAGTCCATCACATCCAACCATGGCTTCCATGCTGTTAGGCTTTCCACACGGACAGTCACAGGCAATAGTTGCAGTTCTAGATTTTTTCCTGTTCTTTTTTGTCGCCTTTGTCTGGACTCTGGGGAATGGTACAAATTGCTGTCTTTCTAAGCAATATATGAGATGGTCCCGCATGTACCTGTCATTGTACTGTATTTCTTGGGTACCATCGTATCCCCCAAAGCAAAACTGAGTCAGGTTGGCAATTGCATAGACCCCGCAGTCATGGTTGTTGTTTTGTTGTTGGATTGGTGGAATTTTTACGGGGAAAAATGCACAGGCATTACCATACAAGGAGGTCAACTGGATCTCAAGGGAAGGAGTCAATGTCCCTTTACTTTGGCTGTCAAGAATGTTTATTTGGCCATTCAAGTTGATAGATGTGACCCAATGGTGTCTCCCTGTGTGGTGGATCTGGGCAGCAGGTGTGGTCACTTGACTGAATGGAATCTCGTTCCTCCATCTATTTTCATTTTCATTCCAGACTGGTGCATTTGTTGTTGGTTGCATTCCATTGATGTCTGGGAATTGCCGTATATTTCCTCCCGAATACTTTTCAATACACATGTGTTACACAGTGATTGATATTAATCATCTTACACAATTTATTCATTCATTAAATCTCTATATATATATGTATATATATATATTTATTACTTTCAGCTATTTGCATTCTTTATTGTTACCCGTTTTCTTGTCATAACATTCTGGCCTGGCCTGCCTTTTTCTTGTCAATACACAAATAGCCATCATGACCCCAAATGATACATAATATATTCGAATAAAAATTGGATTAAATATTAGTATCATATCTAATCTTTCAATAAAATATAACCTTTCCAGACATTTTTCCAATTGTTTACTTTAAATTATTTGATAATTGTTTTCTTGTCATTCCTTTTCTTGTCATTATACTCTTGAGGTTTTCTTGTCAATACACAAATTGCCGTTGTAACCCCAAATTATACTGAATTGAATAAAAAAGAATAGAATATTAGTATTATATCTAATCTTTACTTAGAATATAACTTTTCTTTAATTTTTTCCAAGTTTGTACTTTAATTCCTTATATAACTGTTTTCTTGTCATTCGTTTTCTTGTCATTATACCCCTAATTAATGAAAGTTATTTTGTCAATCTACATTCGGTCAATATGACCACAAAACTTCAATAAAAGTTGGATGAAATATTAGTTTTATATCTATTCTTTATATAAAATATAACTTTTAATATGATTTTTCCAATCTTGGAGTTTAAAGCCTTTGATATCCGATCTCTTGTCATTAGTTTTCTTGTCATTATACCCCTGGGTTTTTCTTGTCAATACACAATTGACCACTGTGACCACAAATGATGCAAAAGTTGGATAAAAATTGGATTAAATATTAGTATTAGACCTAATCTTTAAATAAAATATAACTTTTCCATACATTTTCCCAATTTTATACTTTAAATCCTTGAAAAATGTGTCTTCTTGTCATTATACCTTTCTTGTCTTTATACCCTTCCGACGAATCGTCCTTTGCGCAATCACACGCGTGTCCTTCACCTTTCAAAACCACCTTCCGTACCTCCAAGATGTGGAGATCTCCGGTTAAGAAGTAGAAGATTGTCCATTTTCGAGAAGGAAATTTACAGGGTTATAATCAATGTCAGTTCATTTTGATTTGCCAAATGAACACTTTAAAGATAGTTATATTTAATAAGGCCGACCTTTTAAACTGTCTATTCCGACAATACTTGTTGTCAATGGTTTGAAGTATGGGAATTTATAAGCCCGGACCTGGGACATGCATTGCTGATTGCAGGACAATTATCATGCATGATCATGATTATCGTGATAATTGCTGCATGTTAACTGTATTTGCTAATTGCTATATTGTTGTGAAGTGCAGGTATGTAAATATTATAAATTAGCCAAGTACAACTAATAAAATACTTAGCTGGCCCTATGAGTTGTGGAAGATCGGAGCAACGAATACAACGTCTGTACGATCCAAGGTATAACTCACAACTGAGTTAATAGTCACCTGTCAGTGACGTATTACAGGTAAAAACTACGACCCCGATCCCATTAAATTGCACTACATTCCTCCCCATTTTAAAAGAACCAGAGCCTTACCATAAAATGATAAAATAATTAATTAAAAGAAGCATTTTGTGGACACATGTCAGAACATCCGACTCGTGACCAACAAGAGTGTATTTATCCTTACATAAAAATCCTAAAAATGATCCTGGTTAAAAGATAAAACTTATCTCCCAAAAGACATGGATTCCAACATTTTAAAAAATAATATTCGATTCCAAAATATAAAATACAAGTTCACATCGCCAACCACGAGGTTCCATTTATAAACAATTGGTTGGCTTCTTTTGTACGGCGGAGGATCTTCGTTACGGGTAGGCCATTCCGAGAAAATCAAGGCTGGGGATTGACCAATATCTCCAACCTTTACCCGTTTAAATGTTCGTAAAACTGATCGCAATCATCGTTTGACACAGGTGAGTGGTCAGTCTTGGTCAAACGTAAGATAACAGCTGACATGTACTCAGGTGTGACTGCTAATGTGGGCGGATCTTGATTCGTTACATTGTCTGCCGCATTATTGTTTTTGTAACCCAGGAAACTTATTGAATTTACGGCAACTGTTTCTTTGTTATTGTCTGGGCTTTGCGCTAACCCGGCGGCCATGGTCATTTCCTTCACTCGGTTTGCGTAGAGATCCAATGGCTCGTCATCATACTGTTTTATCTGATTGATGACATGGGGAGGTTCGCTTTCCCTCTCACTTTCAGGCGGATGTTTGAAATTTTCCATAGGGTTTAGATCTGTTCTAATGTTACACGGGTCTGAGTTTGTGCGGTTTGAAAGCATAAGCTGTTTAACTTTTTGTTCAAGTTCGCGGATTTCTAAGTTTCGGACATCAATCAAATTAAATAATTCTGAGTTTTCTTTATTTAGCTGATCTCGTAACTTTTCTAATTCCTTTCCAAAAATAATCTTGTTTTCTATTTCATTGAATTTCAGTTCAAGGATTTCCCGTTCTTGACCTCGAATAGTTTTGCTTTGTTCCGCGAGTTTAAGCTCTAACTCAACAACCTTTTCAACCACAAACTCTAATCTATCATTTTGATGTTCTTGATCTTTAACTAGAACTTCCCTCCTTTTATCGAAAATAAATGATGACATGATGCAAAATTGATCGAAGAAAAAAAAATAGGGTACCTAAATTTGAAACGATCTGATGAAAAAGATAGAAGAAAAAGATGTGATTAATTGGTTAACGATCAGAACATCCGAACGATAACCGAGAGTGTGAAGCAAAATTGGTGCAATCAGAACATCTGAAAACACCGTGTTTGTGTAAAAACGCGAAAGAAAGAAAATAATCTTGTAAACAAAATGAAATTTTAGGTAATGTAGCCAAAATGTAAAAAGCCTAAGTCGTACCCTAAATCAGATCAAAGATTTCTGCCAAAAATGTGCAACAAAAAGAAAGGCAAACTCGGTAATCAAATAACCGAAAACGTATGTATAAGAAGATGAAAATTCCCGACAAAATGTTGCCGAGAACAAAGAAAAAACGCGCAAAATTCAAAATTGACACAGAGAAAATATGAACAAATAATACAAATTCAAATCTGCACTTCACGGACGTTCGACTATCCTACCGGCGACGCCAATGTTGTGAAGTGCAGGTATGTAAATATTATAAATTAGCCAAGTACAACTAATAAAATACTTAGCTGGCCCTATGAGTTGTGGAAGATCGGAGCAACGAATACAACGTCTGTACGATCCAAGGTATAACTCACAACTGAGTTAATAGTCACCTGTCAGTGACGTATTACAGGTAAAAACTACGACCCCGATCCCATTAAATTGCACTACATTCCTCCCCATTTTAAAAGAACCAGAGCCTTACCATAAAATGATAAAATAATTAATTAAAAGAAGCATTTTGTGGACACATGTCAGAACATCCGACTCGTGACCAACAAGAGTGTATTTATCCTTACATAAAAATCCTAAAAATGATCCTGGTTAAAAGATAAAACTTATCTCCCAAAAGACATGGATTCCAACATTTTAAAAAATAATATTCGATTCCAAAATATAAAATACAAGTTCACATCGCCAACCACGAGGTTCCATTTATAAACAATTGGTTGGCTTCTTTTGTACGGCGGAGGATCTTCGTTACGGGTAGGCCATTCCGAGAAAATCAAGGCTGGGGATTGACCAATATCTCCAACCTTTACCCGTTTAAATGTTCGTAAAACTGATCGCAATCATCGTTTGACACAGGTGAGTGGTCAGTCTTGGTCAAACGTAAGATAACAGCTGACATGTACTCAGGTGTGACTGCTAATGTGGGCGGATCTTGATTCGTTACATTGTCTGCCGCATTATTGTTTTTGTAACCCAGGAAACTTATTGAATTTACGGCAACTGTTTCTTTGTTATTGTCTGGGCTTTGCGCTAACCCGGCGGCCATGGTCATTTCCTTCACTCGGTTTGCGTAGAGATCCAATGGCTCGTCATCATACTGTTTTATCTGATTGATGACATGGGGAGGTTCGCTTTCCCTCTCACTTTCAGGCGGATGTTTGAAATTTTCCATAGGGTTTAGATCTGTTCTAATGTTACACGGGTCTGAGTTTGTGCGGTTTGAAAGCATAAGCTGTTTAACTTTTTGTTCAAGTTCGCGGATTTCTAAGTTTCGGACATCAATCAAATTAAATAATTCTGAGTTTTCTTTATTTAGCTGATCTCGTAACTTTTCTAATTCCTTTCCAAAAATAATCTTGTTTTCTATTTCATTGAATTTCAGTTCAAGGATTTCCCGTTCTTGACCTCGAATAGTTTTGCTTTGTTCCGCGAGTTTAAGCTCTAACTCAACAACCTTTTCAACCACAAACTCTAATCTATCATTTTGATGTTCTTGATCTTTAACTAGAACTTCCCTCCTTTTATCGAAAATGAATGATGACATGATGTAAAATTGATCGAAGAAAAAAAAATTAGGGTACCTAAATTTGAAACGATCTGATGAAAAAGATAGAAGAAAAAGATGTGATTAATTGGTTAACGATCAGAACATCCGAACGATAACCGAGAGTGTGAAGCAAAATTGGTGCAATCAGAACATCTGAAAACACCGTGTTTGTGTAAAAACGCGAAAGAAAGAAAATAATCTTGTAAACAAAATGAAATTTTAGGTAATGTAGCCAAAATGTAAAAAGCCTAAGTCGTACCCTAAATCAGATCAAAGATTTCTGCCAAAAATGTGCAACAAAAAGAAAGGCAAACTCGGTAATCAAATAACCGAAAACGTATGTATAAGAAGATGAAAATTCCCGACAAAATGTTGCCGAGAACAAAGAAAAAACGCGCAAAATTCAAAATTGACACAGAGAAAATATGAACAAATAATACAAATTCAAATCTGCACTTCACGGACGTTCGACTATCCTACCGGCGACGCCAATGTTGTGAAGTGCAGGTATGTAAATATTATAAATTAGCCAAGTACAACTAATAAAATACTTAGCTGGCCCTATGAGTTGTGGAAGATCGGAGCAACGAATACAACGTCTGTACGATCCAAGGTATAACTCACAACTGAGTTAATAGTCACCTGTCAGTGACGTATTACAGGTAAAAACTACGACCCCGATCCCATTAAATTGCACTACAATATTCTCATTATCAATATGCTATTTGCTAATGGGCCACTTTTTATGGGTTCCATTGCTATTTCATATATATACCAATTTGTTTGTGCCAATTGCTATTTGTTAATAGACGATTTTCACATTACTGCAGTTTACTTGTATTTTACACATCCTAAGACCCGACATGACAACATTTGACGTAACTTTTAACTGTGACGTTGTATCTGAATTATGACGTCACAATTAGAAATACCGTCAAAAGAAGTGATGTCGGGTCTTGGAGTGTCTAAAATGCAAGTCTGACGGTAATAATGAAGAAGGTCTATGGCCAATTGTATATAGGGATGTTCGAGTGACGAAAAAGTGACGTCACACTGCGCATGCGCATGAAAATTGGTTGGCAAAAAGTGGTTCTCTTATATATATGTATAGCAATGTCCAGCGCCGGTATGTCTAAAAAGTACAACGAATACAACGAATACAATGAATACAACGAAGATTAAAAAAATATATATAATGGATTTTGTTGTTGTTTTCTTCATTCAAGCTGTGGGAATTGGATTATAAAAAGGTTATAAATTTCTCTCTGTTATCAGAACAACCCCGAACCCCTACTGAGCGAGTTCTACGAAGGAGCGGCCGGCGGCGGGTGATGTACAACCAAGGTTGTTTACCTTTATGGATTTAAAAAGATAGTGTTTTCGTATGAATTTAGAGAGGACATTGTCCATCTATGTATTCTGACATCACCAAAATCACAATATTTATTCAAATAAAGAAAGTGTTGCAATTTTCTGACCGACTCTCTGTCCTCTTCGTATTGTAAACAAACCAAGTTCTAAAAATAGATTCAGGTAATGTGTAAAAGGGGAATTGCCAACTCCGGTTTATGTCTCGGTGAACACTAAAAGGAACAGGGCGCGTCCGATTCAAGAAACATTCTCAGCGTCGGGTTTCTCGTATTCCTTTGACCCTTATGTAATCTAATAAATGTTCATATTTTTTTTTATGTTTTAGTGTGTATTTGATTTATTTTTTAATACTCATGCATAGTACATTTGAACAAATTCCTACTTTGTGTGTGATTTTGTTTGTTGGGTTTAAAAAAATATATATTATTATTACATTGTTTAGATTTAGGATGAGGGTTAAGTAACCGAAACGTGCATGTCTGGTCCACGTTGCCAATTTATTTGTTCTTAAATGATGCTATTCAATTTGAAGACGTTTACATTTATTAATAATATTTTGTTGTTGTTTCTTTTTTTTTTTCGTAAGACGTATCGTGCCATTTCCATGTTTGTTTTTTTATCAAGCAACACCCCCTCCCTCCTCACAAACGAGAACAACTATATCAACTGATATTTTTTGTATTGCCTTCAGTTCTGAAATGTTTAGTGGACTTTCAAGGCTTAGAAAGAAAAAAGAAAAGGTCCATCAAGCGATTTTTTTTTTTTTTTTTTGGACGTGTTCAAATTTTCAATTTGTGGTTCATGCAGTGAAACATAAATCATTTCAACGGACGTATAAAAATATCAATTTACTTTTAGCTTAACTGATCTGAAAATTGACGCTATGCATTTAAAACATGATGGACGTTTTATACTAAATTGCAAGGAAATGTTGGTAAGTAAAGTGCGTTATGAAGAGTAATAGATACATGAATTTGTTGGAGAACAGTAATATATATAACTTCTTGGAAATTTTCCGTGTATTGGCCTCCAGACCAGCTCACATCTTTATTACTGTTGAAGGTAGAACATTCGTTGGGTACCAAACATTTTCGTCATCATCAGTAAGAGACCAGTTTTGCTTGCAATTTCGCAATCCGACTCTTCTAGAAGCTTTATGTTTTTTTTTTATGAATCGGAATGAAAAATATAGAAAAAAAAAATATTTCACAATATATGGTGCAAGAAACCGAACATTATTTAATTAAATTTACATGTATTTGGTATGACCTTTTTCATGTTGAACAAAGAATTTCTAAGAATTTTATATTTAATTCTTTCTTTCTGTGCTAATCCAATCTTTCTTTCTTCTTACAGGAAAGCCATTTACGTTATTCTGATAGTTTAAAAATTATATTCTTTCTTTGACTACAATGAGGGAGAATCTCTTCACACGACACTTCAATTATAAAATTCACGAATGGAACAATCATGATCATCCTATCTAAAAACTGTCAAATAGGCCCAAGTGAGGCTTATGTACGTTACTTGCCAAAGAAAAAAAAAACAAACAAAAAAATCCAAACAAACAAGCAAATACTAAAGCAGGTAAACTAACAACAAAGAGTTGTACATATATTACATAATGTAAATATATTTATTATATTCATTTTTACTAACCCCCCCCTCCACAAGTACCAGTTTTTCGCTATTCCCCTTAAAAAATAATTCCAAGGGATACCTGTGTCGCCTCCGAAACATAGCGACACTTAGGAATAACTTTTATAGGGTGTTTTTATATGACACTTTTATATGACATCCAAGACAGACGGACAACGGACATAGTGTTCCCTAAGAGTCTTTATGCTTCACAGGCCACACAAAAACAGAATAATAGTTAAAAAAAACAAACAAACTCAGTGGCGGATTCAGGGGGTGCGGAGGGGGCGTCCGCCCCCCCCCCCCCGGCACTGACCCAAAATTTTCCAAAAAAACCCTATATTTTGGCCCATTTTCAGTAAAAATCGGCAAAATTCGCCCCTTGACCCCCCGGCAAAGGGGGCGCTGGATCCGCCACCGAAACTATATTACAGGAAAGATAAAAATCTCTTCAAACTACACTTCACTTTTAGTATTCACTAAAAGGATAAAAAAAAATCAACAATGATTTTAAAAACGTCGGTTAGGCCTCAGTTCGGCCTCTTACTTGAAAAAAAAAAATCCAAAAGCAATTACAAATAACTACAGAGTATATAATATTCATTTTGCACAAAGTATCAAGAAATTCTCTTGTCTTGTGTCATGTGTCTTCCCCGCCAGGGAATTTACCCTATGTTCTATTAGGTGGATCGCCCAAGAGATACTGAAATACATTATATAAACAGAAAGCACAAACGAAACAGTACATTAACGTTCAAAACAGTACGATGGACCTTGGGTAGTCATAGACTATACATCATATAAGTATTTTTTTTTTTGGCCATCTCGTCACAATTTTTCTACCCCATCCCCCCTCCAACATTGCCAATCACCCGCATCTCCCCCTGAAAAAAAAATGTAATCGTTATAATAATAATGAAAGAAAAAAATCATTCCAAGGAATGCATGTGTCGCCTGCGAAACATAGCGACACTCAGGAATCACTTTATAGGGTGTGACATCCAAATGTGACAGACAGACGGACAACGGACAAAGTGATCCCTAGTGTCGCTATGCTTCGCAGGCGACACAAAAATGAAAAAAAAAAATGGGGGGAGGCAGGGAGGTTATCGTCAACTTATTTCTACTTTGAACAGCGTATATTTAGCGGGATGGACCATGACTTCACATGATGGATTGCAGACATGAATGACATTCGCCATGGACCAATCGAGATTGAGGAAAAGTCTGAAAGATGTCGTCGACAATCCACCAAGTGCCATCACCAACGCCCACAGACCATGTTCTGGATGCGTAGAAAATGTTATACCCCTTCTCCCATCGCCCTTCATGTTTGCTAATTTCCGAGATGTAATGCCAGTATTGAAAAGTTGCACCTATGAAAAACGAAGAGAGAGAGAGAGAGAGAGAGAGAGATTTCTCTTTTATGCGGCATCATTAAAGATTATATTATTGATCGATCTACATTCTTATATAATTACTGTCTTTAATTTCTAATTAAGCATACAAAATTCGCGCAATGCCTTTAATCTTTAATTAGTAATCAAGTCAATTACGCATTCCTATTTTATTGTCATTGTTCATTTGTTGTTTGTTGTTGTTGTCTTGTTAATAGTCACATGTAATTGTCGGGTGTATACAAATGTTATCATATAATTTTCATCATTTCTTTTAAGTCAAGCGATCCAATGAAACCCTTATGTTCCATAAATTAAATTTCAAAAAAAAAATATTGGCTAATATGTAATTTTAAGGGCGTGACTAAATTTTATTGTAGTCAATAAATGGTGGTCCTTGAGCCTAGGCATGGATAATTTTAACTGTTACTGTTTTAAAACTTGTAAATCCTTGAACATTTGTTTTTGTCTCAGTTCTAAACAGAAATGTCTGCCATTTTTCCGGATGTGCAAGATCCGATCAATTCGACCGTTGCACATTTCAATCTGTATAAACCTCTCCTTTGTTGGTGCTCTCACCTTATGTGATCATATATATCGCATGTACTGGCATTATTAACCTGAAAATGAAAAAGAAAGAACTTGGAACAGTTAAATGAATGATTTGTATACGTTGCCTTGTTTCGACCTTGATCCCTTGGGGTGAGTGCTCCTACAAAAGAGAGGTGCTTTCCCATTGAAGTATGCTAGGGTCGAATTGACTAGATATTGTACATCCGGTAAAATGGCAGTCATTTATGTTTAGAACTGGGTCTAAAACAAATGTACATGGATTAACAAGTTTTAAGACATTAACAGGTAAAATTATCCATGCCTAGGTTATGCTTAGACCACAAGAGAGTCGTCTTGAAACAAATGGGATGTATAATATTTTTCTTATAGCAAATAATTTGCGCGCATACATGTCTGCGCTCACCTTCCCGTGAACATTACCGTTTTCACCAAAGCGATGATATTTAATACATCGCTTTTGCATCCAAAGCTAAGCAATGTCATGTGACTGCATACATTAATTATATATATCTTTATCGGTACAGTTTACCGACAGATATAATTAAGTTAAGATTTCTTCAAAGTTGTTAAAATATTAATCGATTGTTTTAATTGCTTGTGATATTTTTTTTCAATTTAATTTTTCTCTGTTTATCACCGGTATATATAAATAGCATTTAGTCTCTCTGTGGGTTGATTTAATTTTTAAAGTCGTGAATGTAAACATCTTATATCATTCATCAATTTTATCAAGTCCAACCGATACAGTATATCTCGTATACACAAGACAATGATCTGACACCTGCCATTTACCTTGATTTTTGTCGGTTGTCCAGGTAGATTTTTCACCCAGGCGCCGCGGCGGAACCAATGATCCGCAAAGGAGAGAAAGCCACTGCATGTGATCTATCCATTTCATATTTCAGTTTTTGATATTTTGACACGGATGAAACATCTAAACCATTTTTTGGGTAAATACTTACATTACATATGTCTTTTAGTTGAAAGAAGCAAAAAGGAAATACAACCCATTTATATATCGATCATAATCATATAAGTTGGAACAGTGGATCATTATTCAATATTTCTCATAAATATCACAAAATGTATCTATTTATTTATTTATTTATTTATTTATTTATTTATTTATTTATTTATTTATTTATTTCAACGGGACAAATGTTTAAATATTAATTCCGAAAATTAGATAGATGGAAGTCCGAACATCTATTCTTGAAATTCTTTTCAAATATTGGATGTTTTAACAGTCGAGACGCAAAAGATGGAAATAGAGTGCTAGGATTTTATATGGTCCGAGATCTCTCTCTTTCATTCATATTAACATTTATCATTTATTTTTATTGAGTATTTTAATCTTATCTTTCATTTTAAATTCATGAATGTCTCTCTTTATCCCAACAATTTTCAATCTAAAGAGGTGCGGCTGTCATAACTTACATGGAAAATGAGAATTAAAAGCTTCTTTAGGCATTCTAAAATTCTAATTTTGAGTCCCCCCCCCCTCTTTCTCTAGCAAGCAAAAAGTTAGATAAGGCATGTCAATTTAAAAAAAAAATCCATATCCAAAGTAAGAAAATTACTGAACGAATAATAAAAGAGAATATTAATTTGTGTGTGTTTTCATTGTTATTACTATGACCGGCTTTATCTAAGAATTGGAGACAGTCGTGAGAAAAAACACAAAAAAAAACACAAAAAAAAACTAAGAAAATGAGTACTCTTTATTTCATTAAACGTTGTCTGCGAGTTAAATTAACTTTTTTTTCTGTTTTGCGTTTTCAAACAGTTTGACATTAATTTTGGTCAAACTATTTCCCTCTTTCCATCCCGTTCCAATGCTCCGCCTTAATTAAATCACAACTAATATGCATGTTTGAGGGATAGGTGTGTACTTGTCAAAACATTTGGCAAGTACCAAACGTCTGCCCCCCCCCCCCCCCCCCCCCCCCCCCGGCACTGACCCAAAATTTTCCAAAAACAGGTATATTTTGGCCCATTTTCAGTAAAAATCGGCAAAATTCGCCCCTTGACCCCCCGGCAAAGGGGGCGCTGGATCCGCCACTGCTGGTAATTAGTCGGGTATGTAACACCCAATACAGTAGCATAAAAATGGGACACTATGAATTACATCGGCTTCTTTGAAAAGCAAAATTTGAAGAAAAAATATCGGCAGTTTATTGATTTATTGATTCTTGCCCCCCCCCCCCCCCCCCAATCGAACGACAGTCTGATATACTAACAAACTCAGCGGGATTTCTTTATTGTTGTGATTAGAATGGTCAGTATCACTGCAGGACTTATCAATAAAATGATAATAGGAAAGTAGCATATATTAGAACATCAAGTGTCGATTTATCCCCGGGTATCCCATATACAACCGTTTTTGCCAACCAGCCTCGTTTTCGCGAGACCCGTGACGTCACGGCGAACATCCCTATACCATGATATACCATTCATTTGCAAATAGTGTCAATATTAAGCTGCCCTTTCATTTGTTTATTTGTCTATTGTTTCTAGCAAACTAGACTGTGTTTTGTATCCCTCCACATTTACCTATTAATGCCCGTTTGTGTGGGTACTATTCTCTCATAGTGCTGCTTTTGGAAGGAATAGTGCCCGAGCGTCAGTGATTTTTGGGGCCGAATATGGGCCCCAAATCAGGCTGTTCTAGAGCCGCCCTGGCAAATGATTTAAGCAACAAATAGCAACTGACAAACAGTTAATGGAATTTGGCAAATATCATTTGATAATTGAAATTTGAAATGTACATTTAGCCCCTAGGTGTAATGGTTGAGATATTTTCCCAGTGTGAACTAACTTTTCTTCCGCATAATATTTCTTCCTTCTGGAAGATTTATTATTATAAAAAAAATTCCCAGGAATTTTTATTATGGAATATTTTTTCCTTGTTCATAATACTTTTTAGCTCACCTGAGCCATAGGCTCAAGTGAGCTATTGTCATAGTGTTGCGTCCGTCGTCCGTCGTCGTCGTCGTCGTCGTCGTCCGTCGTCGTCCGTCGTCGTAAACTTTTCACATTTTAAACTTCTTCTCCAGAACGGCTGAAGGGATTTTGATGAAACTTGGTAGGTATGAAGTACTCATGGTCCCCTACAAGTGTTGTTGTTTTTCGTCTGGATCTGTCAACAGGTGGCGCCACCACAGCCAAAAGTAGGTCACGGGGGGTACCCTCCTTTGACAAACTTCTTCTTCAGAACCGAAGCATGTATCGACAAACCGAAAGCATCAGGATGATCTAGAGAGATGTCTTAAGAAGTGTTGTTATTTTTGGTTCCACTTCGAAGTCAAATTTTTGACGCGTTTTTGACGTCTTTTCGGACTTTGTCAGAAATGCACATTTTTGCACTATTTCTTTAAATAACTCAATAGGTGTATGATTTTACACACTCATTTACTACATATTTATCATATTTAACTTACTTAATGCTTTGATATGTATTTTATGCTTAAAATTTATTTTTTTGATTTTTTATGAATTTTTTTCTTATGTAAAAAGGAAGGGGGGGGGGGGTTTGATTTTCATTCATTTTCTGCTTCTTTTCTATAACCACTCTTCAGATTGTCATGACATTTTGTAGGTATGAGGTACTCATGCATGGTACCCTACAAGTGAAAGAATTTTGTCAAGATATCCACTTTTGGATTTTTAAGGAATATTTTTTAAGATTGTACATAGGTATAATGTATGTTTTCCATGCCAAATGGACCCATGGGGAGTAGCTTCAAACCCCGGCGGGACCCCAACAATTTTTTTTTTTCCCTTTTTCAGTTTTTTTCTCTTTTTATTTTTATATTTATCGCTAGAAATGAAACTGTGAAAGAATTTTGTCAAAATATCAACTTTTAGATTTTTAATGATTTTTTAAATAAGACAAGCTATAGCTAGTTTGGCTTTGTGTACTTATTTTCATACTTCGAATTAACTTGGCCACATACGCTATCAAATATACTCTGAATTTATTTTTAAGATGTCGACTTTTTGTGTCGCCTGCTAAGCACAGCGACACTTAGGGATCACTTTGTCCGTTGTTCGTCTGTCCGTTCATCCGTCCCTCCGTCTGTCTGTCACACTTGGGTATCACACCCCATAACTTTTGATTGGTAAGTGATAGGGCTTTGATATTTCACATGTGTATTCCTTGTGACAAGACCTTTATACACATATCATAATTTTTTACCTTGTGACCTTGACCTAGATATTTGACCTACTTTTCTAAAAATCTAATATTGGCTATATCTCTTGATTGATTAGTGATAGGACTTTGATATTTCACATGTGTATTCCTTGTGATTAGACCTTCCTACACATATAATGTTTGACCTTGTGACCTTGATCTAGATATTTGACCTACTTTTCTGAAAATCTGATATTGGCTATATCTCTTGATTGGCAAGTGATAGGGCTTTGATATTTCACATGTGTAATCTTTGTGACAAGACCTTTCTACGCAAACCATATTTTTTGACCTCATGACCTTGACCTAGATATTTGACCTACTTTTCAAAAAATCTAAGATTGGCTATATCTATTGATTGGCAAGTGATAGGGCTTTTATATTTCTCTTGTGTATTCCTTTTGACAATACCTTTCTACACATACCATAATTTTGACCTCATGACCTTGGCTATATCTCTTGATTGATTAGTGATAGGACTTTGATATTTCACATGTGTATTCCTTGTGATTAGACCTTCCTACACATATAATGTTTGACCTTGTGACCTTGATCTAGATATTTGACCTACTTTTCTGAAAATCTGATATTGGCTATATCTTTTGATTGGTAAGTGATAGGGCTTTGATATTTCACATGTGTATTTCTTGTGACAAGCCCTTTTTTCACATACTATATTTTTTAACCTTATGACCTTGACCTAGATATTTGACCTACTTTTAAAAAAAAAACAAGATTGGCTATATCTATTGATTGGCAAGTGATAGGGCTTTTATATTTCTCTTGTGTATTCCTTTTGACAATACCTTTCTACACATACCATAATTTTGACCTCATGACCTTGACCTAGATATTTGACCTACTTTTCAAAAAATTAAGATTTGCTATATCTTTTGATTGGTAAGTGATAGAGCTTTGATATTTCATATGTGTATTCCTTCTTGTGACAAGGTCTTTCTACACATATCATAACTTTTGACCTCATGACCAAGACCTAGATATTTGACCTACTTTTCAAAAAATCTTAGATTGGCTATTTCTTTTGATTGCTGAGTGATAGGCTTTGATATTTCACATGTGCATTCCATGTGACAAGACCTTTCTTCACATACCATCATTTTTAGCTCACCTCGACGAAGTTGAGTGAGCTTATGCTATAACCCCACGCGGCCGCGTCCGTGTCCGCGTCCGGTTAAGAAGTTTGGGGTAGCTCAGTATCTGACAAAGTACTAATGCTACAGTAACCAAACTTGCACAAGTGATTCATCTTTGGATGCTGAGGTGAACCCATGCATCGTATGCAGCATCTGACCTACATTTTCCGCTCGAGTGACTTGGTTAAGAAGTTTGGGGTAGCTCAGTATCCGATAAAGTACTGATGCTACAGTAACCAAACTTGCACAAGTGATTCATTTTTGGATGCTGAGGTAAACCCATGCATCGGATGCAGCATCTGACCTACATTTTCCGCCTGAGTGACTTGGTTGAGAAAATTGGGGTAGCTCAGTATCTGACAAAGTACTGATGCTACAGTAACCAAACTTGCACAAGTGATTCATCTTTGGATGCTGAGGTGAACCCATGCATTGGATGCAGCATCTGACCTACATTTTCCGCTTAAGTGATTTGGATAAGAAGTTTGGGGTAGCTCAGTATCTGACAAAGTACTTATGCTACAGTAACCAAACTTGCACAAGTGATTCATCTTTGGATGCCGAGATGGACCCATGCATCGGATGCAGCATCTGACCTACTTTTTCCATTTGAGTGATTCCGCTTTTAAAAGCCAATATTGAGCAGAGTATAAGTGCTACATGTACCAAACTTGCATATTGGATGTATCTTTGATCAAACTTTCATAAAATGACCTTGACCTACTTTTTCCGCTTGAGTGATTTTGCCTTTAAAAGCCAATATTGAGCAAAGTATAAGTGCTAGATGTTCCAAACTTGCATATTAGATGTATCTTTGATCAAACTTTCATAAAATGACCTTGACCTACTTTTTCCGCTTGAGTGATTTTGCCTTTAAAAGCCAATATTGAGCAAAGTATAAGTGATACATGTACCAAACTTGCATATTGGATGTATCTTTGATCAAACTTTCATAAAATGACCTTGACCTACTTTTTCCGCTTGAGTGATTTTGCTCTATAAAGCCAATATTAAGCAAAGTATAACTGCTACATGTACCAAACTTGCATATTGGATGTATCTTTGATCAAACTTTCATAAAATGACCTTGACCTACTTTTTCTGCTTGAGTGGTTTTGCCTTTAAAAGCCAATATACATGTACTAAGAAATATGTTTGAATTGAATTTTGCTGTCACGAGGTGAGCTTCGTAATCTGTGATTACCTATGTTTTACCTCGTGCACTTGCCCTATATATTTGACCTACTTTTCAACAAATCTATGATTTGCTATATCTTTTGAGTGGTAAGTGATAGGGCTTTGATATTTCACATTTGTATTCCTTATGAAAAGACCTACCTAAACATTCCATAATTTTTAACCTAGTGACCTTGCCCTTGATATTTGACCTAATTTCAATAAAAAAAATCCGCTACCCAGGCGACACAAGCATTCCTTGGATTGCTTTTTTTTCATACATGCATATTTCAGAACAATTTCCCTATTTAATGATTATTTTCTCTGTCTTATTTCTGTATCTATGGTAAACATAGTCGCCATATATCTTGTGTTACAGATTTGATTGGTTCAATACCTCCTTGCCCCTTTAGTAGGGGTAACTACAGGAAATAAAAAGGTGCACACTAAAAATTTTGACTGACTTGAAATGCCCGGAAGTCTCTAAAATTGGTCTTTTTTGATTGCGAATCTTTGGCACGCATAAAAATGTAAAGAAAAGGGGGGGGGGTCATGCATGTCCTTTTTTCGCAAATTTCACTTTTTTTACAGGAACTCTGCGTCCTCATCGAAAATGTTCCGAATTTTGCATATTTTCAAACCTATCTGTAGATTGCATAAAAGACAAGATCAAGTTCGAAGTAAAATTTATCACGACTATTAATTCAATATGCTAAAAATACATTTCCAAGCGCCGCATTTCAGCATATTTACCGAAAATAATTTCTCCAAGTGGCTTCACTGGGTCATGAGGTTTGATACACCGTACACTGCTGTTTGGAAAATAAATTGGCTCAATTTCTGCACAACTCACTTGAATTAATATTGTCCGCTAACAACTTGTCTGTGTTAATTGGATTAACACGATTTTGACTGTACGTTACATGTATTAAGATGAAATCAATACTATTCAAAAGCTCTCATTCATAGATTTCTGTATAATTTAATATGAATAAAGGCAAAACCGAAAAGTCTTTGTTTTTTATGCTTCCGGAATCAAAGATACGGGGGCATATAGTTTTTGGCCTGTCCGTCTGTCTGTTTGTCCGAAAAACTTTACATTGGGCATAACTTTTGAATGGAAGGTGATAGAGCTTTCATATTTCACATGTGTATTCCTTGTGACAATACCTTTCCATTGATACCAAAATTTTTGACCTTGTGACCTTGACCTTTGACCTACTTTTCAAAAACTTTAACATTGGGCATAACTTTTGAATTGTTAGTGATAGGGCTTTCATATTGTACATGTGTATTCTTTGTGATAAGATCTTTCCATTGATACCAACATTACTCTGACCCTGACCTCTCACATACTTAACAGAAAATGGTGTTTATACCAACAAAGATGCCACCGCGGGGCATTCGTGTTTCACAAACACAGGCTTTATTATCTTCTGGCATACTAGCTATTAATAATGAAAGGTTTGGTGTTCAATTTTAAATAAACTTAATTTATGAAATCATTTCATTGTTTTATTCTGTTTCTGTTGCACATTAATGTGGAATTTTACAAAATGATTTTATTTTTGATGTTGCATAATCAAACTATACTAGCTGGGCATATGACTTTGGATCGCATAATCCATCTTTTCAAATCAGTAAAAAAGTTGTTGTTTTGAAATGTGACTATTTTCTCTTGTTTGTACTTTTAAAGGTTGTCTGAAAAAAAAACTTGTCTGCATCCGGCAAAAATCTTGTTAGAAAGGTTGTGGGCTAAAATCCTGGTACTGGCACTATCAGTATTCAATGTCAGTATGTCAATTAGAGCGTGCATGGGTATCAGGTGAGCGTTGTGCCCCCTGGGGCTCTTGTTTCACCGTCCTTTTGTGTAAAAAAAAAGAGTAAAACATCAACAATTTTCATAACAACGTTTCCGTCTACATAGATGGAAACATTTTTATGAAAATTGTTAATGTTTTGTTGTTTTTCACTTACTCAAAGGACTGCTTTCTCTTTAAAACAGAAGAAATATTATATGTGAGTATCATGTATAATAACTTTTCCGTATAGCAAGTGACCATATTTCGCCACATTTTTCGTATATTTTCTAGGATTTTTCAATACTTGGTGACCGAATCAATGATTGCTTTTGCTAAAGTTTAATTTAACTCCATTCTCGATTGAAATACTACAAAATTGATTTATTTTATTCATTTCATTGTTTCCTTATATGTTTTCGGGGGTGACCATCAATTTCGCCGTTTTTGCACACAAAACGGACAAAATTATGATTAATATTTTTCTTTTCAGGAAATCTTTTGTCGCCACTACTTCTATGACATGATGCCAAATAAAATGTTTTCTTTGTTTGGTTTTTGTAAAAATTTGGATGTTTACGTCTAAAATTGAGTGATTTCAATAATTTTTCCTTGTTTTGTAGTATTTTTCATCACATTTGAGTGAAGGAGATGTCACAATATATCAAAACATGACTGCTACGGTCATATTTGATAGGATATAGAAAAATAACTTGACAAACTATTCCGTTAACCAACAAGAAGCAACTATGAAACGGCGAAATATGGTCACCGGCGAAATATGGTTCCTCGCTTTATATGCTTCAAACACATGAATGACTGATTTACGATTCAAAACATTTCAATGATTACAGCTGTAACATGGTTAGCTTACAGGAATAAATATCACAGAACAAAAATTCTATGGAATCACACTTTCAAGCTATACAGTACATTGTACAGTATATGATTTTAAAAATTTATCATTTCTTACTCTGAATTCTATTTGTAATATAAGTTCATTACAATATTTTTCAAATGACAATTATTATGCACATATATGAAATCTTAGTTATGTAAGATGTTTCCATGTTACTAGTATCAGAACATATATTATGAATGTTAAAAAAATCCATATGGAATTTTTGTTATGTAATACATTTCCATGGTATGAGAACTGTTATTATGATCACGGAAGATTCATTACATAATAAAATTTCCTTTCAGAATTTTTGATACATAATACAAGTTCTTCATGTTCTTGGGAAAAAATATTATATAATGAAATTTCCAAGGAAGAAATATTTCATCACACCAGCATATCAGTAATAGAGAAATAATTTCCTTAAACTTCTCTTTAACCTCTATTATGCTGGCATGAGACAAGAAAATATATCTTTTGAAGTTTGAAATCCAGCTTTGTTTGACTTTGAAATTGTTACATTATAAAGTCTAAATTTGTATCTTGCTGTGTAATCTGTACATACTAAAGGATAATAAGAAAGTTTCGCTGCCTGTCAGCTTTAATAATTTGGTATTCTTAAATTTGTTTTCAGTAAGCTATCCATTAGTGTACCTGAAAAATGGCCGTAGAAGGGAAATTTCAGTTTGCAATTGATAGAGGAGGGACATTCACAGACATATGGGCAAAATGTCCAAGTGGAAAAGTTTGTGTGATGAAGTTATTGTCCGTGGATCCCAAAAACTATCCTGACGCCCCAAGGGAGGGGATTAGGAGGATCATTGAACAGGTGAGAGAGGATTTCATTGTATGGTTTGTATCTCGCTTGAAGGATAAAAAAATTGGGTAAAAAAGGAATAGTATTATTTACTTTTACGTCAGATAGATAAATGAAAATAAATTTTACATCATATCACATACCGGTGCATGTTTATTTTCATTGAAAGAAATTTTCATTGTAAAAAAAAATCTTCTATAAACACAGTCCAGGAGAATACTAAAAATAGTAATATTACTTAAAACTGTAATATTACTGTTAACAATAATCCCTGATATTATTGAAAACAGTAATGTTGCCAGCCTATACTACATATTTCTGTAATATAGACAAAGCAAAGTTTTAAAGCCACTAGCACAGTTTCTATCATACACTTCTTTCACTCAACAACAAATTCATTAAATATGAAAAAAAAATTCTACTGAAAAGTGAAAATAATGTCCATTTAGAACCTATTTTTCGTTTTTCTTCTTTCTAAAATCACATTTTCTTCAAATATGTTAAGAAAATTTTTTTCCTGATGTTCTGAATAATTTTTCAGTGTAAATTTTAATCAGATACAACTCCTAATCACCCTCATTTCTCCCCGAATCCACTGGTATAAGAGCGAACTGACAATCTAAATAGTATTACTACTTACAGTAATATAAAGAGATAAATTTCCAAGAAAGATAACTCCAATTTAATCTATATTATTGTTTTTAGCTCACCTGAGCCATAGGCTCAAGTGAGCTATTGTCATAGTGTTGCGTCCGTCGTCCGGCGTCCGGCGTCGTCGTCGTCGTCGTCGTCGTCCGTCGTCGTCCGTCGTCGTAAACTTTTCACATTTTAAACTTCTTCTCCAGAACGGCTGAAGGGATTTTGATGAAACTTGGTAGGTATGAAGTACGCATGGTCCCCTACAAGTGTTGTTGTTTTTCGTCCGGATCTGTCAACAGGTGGCGCCACCACAGCAAAAAGTAGGTCACGGGGGGTACCCTCCTTTGACAAACTTCTTCTTCAGAACAGAAGCATGTATCGACAAACCGAAAGCATCAGGATGATCTAGAGAGATGTCTTAAGAAGTGTTGTTATTTTTGGTTCCACTTCGAAGTCAAATTTTTGACGCGTTTTTGACGTCTTTTCGGACTTAGTCAGAAATGCACATTTTTGCACTATTTCTTTAAATAACTCAATAAGTGTATGATTTTACACACTCATTTACTACATATTTATCATATTTAACTTACTTAATGCTTTGATATGCATTTTATGCTTAAAATTTATTTTTTTGATTTTTTATGAATTTTTTTCTTATGTAAAAAGGAAGGGGGGGGGGGGGGGGGTGATTTTCATACATTTTCTGCTTCTTTTCTATAACCACTCTTCAGATTGTCATGACATTTTGTAGATATGAGGTACTCATGCATGGTACCCTACAAGTGAAAGAATTTTGTCAAGATATCCACTTTTAGATTTTTAAGGAATATTTTTTAAGATTGTACATAGGTATAATGTATGTTTTCCATGCCGAATGGACCCATGGGGATTGGCTTCAAACCCCGACCGGATCCCGACAAAAATTTTTTTCCCTTTTTAGCTCACCTGAGCCATAGGCTCAAGTGAGCTATTGTCATAGTGTTGCGTCCGTCGTCCGGCGTCCGGCGTCGTCGTCGTCGTCGTCGTCCGTCGTCGTCCGTCGTCGTCCGTCGTCGTAAACTTTTCACATTTTAAACTTCTTCTCCAGAACGGCTGAAGGGATTTTGATGAAACTTGGTAGGTATGAAGTACGCATGGTCCCCTACAAGTGTTGTTGTTTTTCGTCCGGATCTGTCAACAGGTGGCGCCACCACAGCAAAAAGTAGGTCACGGGGGGTACCCTCCTTTGACAAACTTCTTCTTCAGAACAGAAGCATGTATCGACAAACTGAAAGCATCAGGATGATCTAGAGAGATGTCTTAAGAAGTGTTGTTATTTTTGGTTCCACTTCGAAGTCAAATTTTTGACGCGTTTTTGACGTCTTTTCGGACTTAGTCAGAAATGCACATTTTTGCACTATTTCTTTAAATAACTCAATAAGTGTATGATTTTACACACTCATTTACTACATATTTATCATATTTAACTTACTTAATGCTTTGATATGCATTTTATGCTTAAAATTTATTTTTTTGATTTTTTATGAATTTTTTTCTTATGTAAAAAGGAAGGGGGGGGGGGGGGGGGGGTTGATTTTCATACATTTTCTGCTTCTTTTCTATAACCACTCTTCAGATTGTCATGACATTTTGTAGATATGAGGTACTCATGCATGGTACCCTACAAGTGAAAGAATTTTGTCAAGATATCCACTTTTAGATTTTTAAGGAATATTTTTTAAGATTGTACATAGGTATAATGTATGTTTTCCATGCCGAATGGACCCATGGGGATTGGCTTCAAACCCCGACGGGATCCCGACAAAAATTTTTTTCCCTTTTTAGCTCACCTGAGCCATAGGCTCAAGTGAGCTATTGTCATAGTGTTGCGTCCGTCGTCCGGCGTCGTCGTCGTCGTCGTCGTCGTCGTCCGTCGTCGTCCGTCGTCGTAAACTTTTCACATTTTAAACTTCTTCTCCAGAACGGCTGAAGGGATTTTGATGAAACTTGGTAGGTATGAAGTACGCATGGTCCCCTACAAGTGTTGTTGTTTTTCGTCCGGATCTGTCAACAGGTGGCGCCACCACAGCAAAAAGTAGGTCACGGGGGGTACCCTCCTTTGAAAAACTTCTTCTTCAGAACAGAAGCATGTATCGACAAACCGAAAGCATCAGGATGATCTAGAGAGATGTCTTAAGAAGTGTTGTTATTTTTGGTTCCACTTCGAAGTCAAATTTTTGACGCGTTTTTGACGTCTTTTCGGACTTAGTCAGAAATGCACATTTTTGCACTATTTCTTTAAATAACTCAATAAGTGTATGATTTTACACACTCATTTACTACATATTTATCATATTTAACTTACTTAATGCTTTGATATGCATTTTATGCTTAAAATTTATTTTTTTGATTTTTTATGAATTTTTTTCTTATGTAAAAAGGAAGGGGGGGGGGGGTTGATTTTCATACATTTTCTGCTTCTTTTCTATAACCACTCTTCAGATTGTCATGACATTTTGTAGATATGAGGTACTCATGCATGGTACCCTACAAGTGAAAGAATTTTGTCAAGATATCCACTTTTAGATTTTTAAGGAATATTTTTGGCCTAGGTCATCTTTGGCACGTATAAAAACGAAAGAAAAAAGGGGGTCATGCATACCTTTTCTGCAAAATTCACTTGTTTAATGACCCCTCCTTCCGAATTGAAAATTTGCTAATTTTTATATATTTTCAAATCGATCTATTGATTACATATAAGGCAAAATCATGTTCAAAACTCAATTTCTACAGACAGCAGGGAATCACACATTGATTTTATGTGCTATTTTTAAATTTTCAATAGTTATGTCCAACTAGAAAGGTTTCTTGTTGCGGTTGCAACAAGAGTGTCTTCCTCCTATACAATTTTTGGTTTGGAAATATGAAGGACGTCACATTACATGTATTTATATTATATATTTAAGTTTTCAAATAGCAGTAACATTAAATTTTCAAACCGATAATTGTTGGTGAGCAACCATTTGATTGGGGGGGGGGGGGGGGGGGGCAGGAATTCTGTTGCCAGCCGGTAAAATTTTTTCAGCAATTTTCTGAGCAGGCCATTTTTTTCAGCCATTACCAGAGTCGGAGAAAAATTTTCGCCGGTTCTTCGGGCCGGATTTAAACAAATTGTCAAATGTTGTGAATGTCTGTGTAAGTTAAACTCCCCGCTGTTACAGAGTATGAGTTAATAACCGTTCCTTCAGATGTCTCTTTGCAATTAGCGAATTTCAGACAGATTGTATGATGTTTAAATAGAACCTTTTCTAGATTTTTGTGCCTATGCGTATTAGGTCTCTGGTAGATACAGCTATGTGAACAGTTTGTATTTATATTAATTAATTTTTTGACTTTAAATTGTCTGGCACAAAGGGCCAGCAAAAATTTCCATATCATGCAATGTATCCTTACTTTTGCATGGTCCGGGAAAAAAAAATTGCCGGCCCTTTGGGCCGGAATATTTTTTTCAGCATTTTTCAGAGCCGGGATTTTTTTTTGCAAATTCTTCCTGCCCCCTTCCCCCATAAAAAGGCGAGCTCGTAGCTGTAGAACCAATTTTCTTGAGAAGAGAAATGGTAATAACAAGTTACGTTCAATATATATATATAAATACCATGAGGTTCTCGCTGTGCAGGTTCAAATTTGGACCCCCCCCCCCCTTCCCTTTTTTCAAAGTTTATTTTGAATTTCCATCATGGCGACATCGACAAACGACAAACGAGGGGAAGGAAGAATGTTGGAGAAATTGTTCATCAATTTGTAAATAAACCAACCGAAAATTATGTTCGAACGTTTGCTAGAATTAGAAATTAAACTTGATGTTCAAAATATAGTTATTGAAGTTTAGAAACAGGTTTGTAGGTTAGAAAACGGAATCAAACTACCACTTTTTGTGTGTAAATTCTGGTTTGTAGCTGATCTCTTCTAAATTAAGTCAACTGTTTTAAAATCAAATTGTGTATATCGAAATGTATTTTTTTTTTTTTTTTTTTTTTTTTTTTTTTTGTTCTCATATTCATTCACATGACATGTATAGTAATATACTGATAATAATAATATGAGGTTTTTTTTTTGCAACAAAGACAAGGACACCTTTCACACTCACATGTTCACACCACTTATTCATTTAATAATACTAGCTACATGAAGTCTTGATTAAAAATATTGATAAGTATGATGAACTGATAGCATAAGTGTTAAGAGATTTAGAGATTGATGAGCTTCTGTATATCTTATAAATTATGGAAAACTCCCCATTTTTTCTTAAAAGTTTCTAATTTTGATTTTCCTTTAAATATGAATTTATCAATTTTCTTGTAATTTAAAAAGTATATTTTTGCTCCGCTGAAAGATGGAATTGTCTGTTTTATCTTACTATAGTATATAAATGATTTGAACACACTAATTACATTATTAAATTCTTTCTCAATATCTTTTCCAAATAGAACATCCTCTAAGGTTAAAGACATATTTAAATATAATTCTTCATTCACCCAATTACACAGTCCCTCCCAAATTGGTCTTATTAAATTACATTCCCAAAACACATGTTGTAAGTTTTCTGTGTCATCATTACAAAAATCACAAACACTTGATTCCTTTATACCTATTTTATGTAAATATTCGTTCGTTGCTAATAATCTATGAATAATTCTATAATTAAACCATCTTATCTTTACATCTTGTGTTAATTTAAAGATCATTTTGTATTTGTTTTCCCACCATTTTGCATCACATATTAAATTCAGTTTTGATTCCCATTTCTGCTGGCTAACAGGTCTACAATAAATCTTATTTATATACAATTGATAAAAATCTTTAACGCCTTTCTTGTTTTTCATAATGGTTCTCGTTATCTCTGGTCTATGAGGTAAAATGTATACAAATGTTTCTGATGACCTATCAACAAGTTGTTTTACAATATTTATAATACCAAAATATAGTGTAAAGACCGGCTTCAAATTGAATTTGTTACAGAAATCTACGTATGTCAAAAATTGTCCATTCTCATTCAATATATCACCAATATAATAAATACCCTTTTTAATCCAATCTGTAATAAATAATGTTTTGTTATTTATTTTGATCTTTTCATTAAACCATAAAGGTTGAGAATAAATATTTTCCTCTTTTTGTGTAATTTCTGTAATTGAATAGAATGCATTTAAAACATCTTTCCAAAAGGGGTTTTGAATTTTATCATATACAAATTTTATATATTCTCTACCAAATTGAAATATATAATTGATATCATGTGGCAAGCTATCACATAGTAATTTGTACCATGCAGATTCATTACAATCTAAAATTCGTCTTATCCAAGTCAATTTTAAAGAATTTATAAAAGTTTTTATACAAGTCATTTTTAGGCCCCCTTTTTCATATTCTTGTACAATTGTTTTCCTTGCAATTCTATCTGGTTTTTCATTCCAAATATATTTGTAAAACATTTTCTCCAATTCTTTAATTTTCATTTCTGAAGGGTTTGGTAAACTAATAAATAAGTGAGTAAGTTTAGGAAGTAATATGGACTTAACAACAGTGATTTTCCCTAAAGGCGAAATAAGTCTTCTCTTCCATGAGCTTATGTCTTTTTTTATCTCCAATATTTTTTTGTCAAAGTTAAGGTTTAACATGTTATCTAAATTTGGAGTAAATGTTATGCCTAAAAAGGTGAATTGTTCAGATGTCCACTTTAAATTATAATCATCACAAAAATTTATATCAGAATCTATGATTGAGCCTATTTTTATACAAAGTGTCTTATCATAATTTGGTTTTAAGCCAGAAAATTTAGAGTATTGATCAATCAAAGTCAGGGTTGTTCTAAGTGATTTTTCAGATCCATCTAATAGGAGAGCGGTGTCATCTGCATATTGTAGGAGCTTATATTCTTTTTGTTTTAAAGAGATCCCTATAATATCTTTATTATTCCTGATAAGAATACCCATTATCTCTGCACATAACAAAAAAATGTAGGGCGAGGCTGGATCGCCTTGGCGACAGCCACGCCCTATTTTAAAGAACTGCGAGAAAATTCCATTTTGAATGACAGAAAGTTTAAAATTATTAAAGAAAATTTTTATCCATTTTTGCATATCCATACCAAAATTGAAAAAATGTAAGACTTTTTGAATGAATTTCCAAGATACCGAATCGAATGCTTTTTCGAAATCAATGAGTAGTACTAAACCTGGGTTATTTAATAATTTCAATTCGTGTATGATATCATATAGAAGTCTAGAGTTTTCACCTATGTATCTCCCAGTTAGAAATGTATTTATGAAATGCATATTCATCATTGCCGTGAAATCGGAATTTGAAAATCTCAACACTGCTTTTCTCGAGTCGGACTCGGACTACCAATTTTAGTGTGCGCCCGATCTGTTGGCGTGAAGGTGTATCGAAATACCCAACTCAAAATTTCGATGCTCATATCTTTTCAACAGTAAGAGATAGGAAAAATCAGAAAGACTAAATAAGACAGATATATGGATAAAAAATAATAATATTGAAATTTTTAGGAAACTTCATAAGCTTAATTTTTGTTTACTATTATAAGCAAAAAAGTGTCTTCCTCCTATGAACTTCTGAATTTGGAAATGTGAAGGACGGTGAAGGACGTCATCGTAATAAATCGTTACAGTGTGCATCTAGCATTTCATATCTTGCATGGCTGTCGACTTTCAAAAAGAATGGAAATTGTAGATAGCAAAATACGAGATATTTAAGCTTACAAATAGCAAAACATGAAATTTTCGGTCCTTTTGAGTAATTCGACGCTCCCGTCAAATATTTGAATCTACTAAAAAACATGATAAAAAAAATAACAGAGACCAAAAATAAAAAAGACCAATCTAGCTTTTACTCCAAACGTAACGTTGGAGAACTTTCATTGTCCTAGCTTACAGGGTTCTTGAGAAATCGCTGATCCAATTTTCCACGGTTACGAAAACAATAGGTCTTCCGACGGAAGTCGGAAGACCTAATGAGGTGACACCTTCTGATTTTCTGAATTATCGATTTTGTACTGTAGACAGGGATATGGTCATTATCCATATTTGTCACTTCTATTCAGCCCGGTTCACCAGTCAAAAGGGAAGGGATTCCCTGCTAAAATGATTAACTGTAGTTACACCTTCGACGTATATCAAGAGGGATCGCCGACTCTAAAAATAGCACAATATGTTTACGTGTCCGCAGCGCCCCCACCGGGAGGCATAGAAAGTACTTTCACTTTCAATATACGTACCGAAACAACGAAGCGCCGTGAAGGTAAGTCAGCGATTTTTCACATAAATTAGATTAGTAACACCGGTTATGTTAAAACAAATACATGATGGTATAGTTCTTGAAGTAATCAATTCCTAGGTTTAAATTATTTTGATGTATAAACATGTTTTCGAGTTGGATCTAGGCCTATGGCTATGTATTCATATACGTAGTGTGACATGTTACTTGCTGCATGCTGATTTGGTTAAATATCCCATAGAAATTCAATATTAGGACTATAAGTAATATTTCGCTCTGAGCGACTATTGCATACAAAGATATATCTGCAAATGGGGGGGGGGGGGGGAGGGGGGGTATGAGTTGTTTGCATTAATAGTCAGAAAATTTGATTTGGAGGGGGTTGCAAGGGAAAAAGTTATTGCAGTGGTAAGTCAAGTCTTAAAGATTCAAGTGTATGAAAATATTCCATTTTAATTCATCTTCAAAAAAAAAAATATTGTAAAAGTCCTAGTGAGTGTCTTTGGAAATAAGCTTTGTAAAAGCTTAAATGGGATATCCTTGGATATAAATCAAAGTTATTTGGTGAAATAGTTCAAATTTTATTATTGAATATAGATTTATTGTCTCTATAAGAACAGAGAGATCTGAACTAAAATTTACATTTCTAATGTCACTTATTATTTTATACTTACTTGGTTTTGTGTATTCCTTGTGACAATACCTTTCCATTGATACCAAAATTTTGACCTCGTGACCATAACCTTGACCTTTGACGTACTTCTCAAAAACTTAAACATTGCGCATAACTTTTGATTGGTTAGTGATAGGGCTTTCATATTTTACATGTGTATTCCTTGTGACAAGATATTTCCATAGATACCAATATTACGCTGACCCTGACCTCTCACATACTTAACAGAAAATGGCGTTTATACTAACAAAGATGCTGCCAGGGGCATTCTCGTTTCACAAACACAGCCTGTCAGGCTTTATAATTTCTGGCATGCTAGCTATCAATAATGAAAGGTATGGTCGTTCAGTTTTAAATAAACTTAATTTATGAAATCATTTCATTGTTTTATTCTTTTTCTGCTGCGCATTAAAGTGGGATTTTACAATATGATTTTATTTTTGATGTTGCATAATTGAACTATACTAGTGGGGCATATGACTTAAAAAAAGTTATTGTTTTGAAATGTGACTATTTTTTCTTGTTTGTACTTTTAAAGGTTGTCTGAAAAAAAAAACTTCTCTGCATCCGGCAAAAATGTTTTTAGAAAGGTTGTGGGCTAAAATCCCGGTACTGGCACTATCAGTATTCAATAGCAGTATGTCAATTAGAGCGTGCATGGGTATCAGGTGAGCGTTGTGCCCCCTGGGGCTCTTGTTAGTAATATTACTGTTTCCAGTATTCTCTTGGACTGAAACATTCTCATCTATTTTTGAGTAAAAACCTAGGGAATATGATGGTTTATGTGAAATTTATTGTTCAGAATCTAAAGAAAAAATATTAATCCCAACAATTTTTATGTTTCATAAAAACTCATTGATAAAAATTTACATTTTACCTATATGTAATAATTGTACCCAATTTTTAGCTCGCCGGGAGAGCTAATGCCATACCCTCGGCAGCAGCGTCCGTAGACAAAACTTTAACCTGGGCTATATCTCTTGAATTATAAGGGGTAGGGCTTTGATATTTCACATGTAGATACCTTGTGACGAGACCTTTCATTTGAGACCATGACCTTTGACCTAGTGACCTTGACCTTGGACTTTGACCTACTTTTCAAAAACTTTAACCTGGTTTCTCACAAAAACCTGTTCATGTATAGGCGAGCTATGTAATCTTTGATTACCCTATGTTTATGTTTTATTAAAACCCATTGACCAAAAACTTTATCCTGGTTTCTCACAAAAACCTGTATAGGCGAGCTATGTAATCTTTGATTACCCTATGTTTATGTTTTATTAAAACCCATTGATCAATATTTACATGTTACCTATATGTAATAATTGTATGCATTATGATATAGGAAACTGGTAAAAGCTTTCCGGCAAAGAGCCCCCTAAATCCTTCAATGATAGACTGGATCCGTATGGGAACCACAGTTGCTACCAATGCTTTACTAGAGAGAAAAGGGGAACCGATGGCTCTGGCAATCACTAAAGGCTTCAAGGACTTACTACACATCGGAAATCAAGCAAGACCTAACATCTTTGATCTGGTATGTGTATGATGATCGCTATCCAAAGTGTGATTGGGAAAAATGCAGGGCTGTCACGTTCAATATCTGTATGTGGATGTACATGTTTGACGAAGAAGCAACAACATTTCTAGTCTAAAATACCATTACCTGACAAAACCAAGCCTTTGAACCCAGCACCCAATTGCCCAAATAGGTTTGGTCAGCAGGTATTTCAGCATTTCATGTTCATATCATGCATATCGGAAATACAGTTCTTCGTTTGCCGACACTGAATCATGCACTTGATCCCTTCTAAATTCATCTCTAATATGCTTCAGAGGCAATAATTTGCTTCATTTTTTCAAAACTTTCTAGAAAAGGTCCTGTTCCCCCACCAAAGAGAGGGGTAAACATGCTTCCATACCCCCCCCCCCCAACTTTGCCCTTCAGGTCTCGCAAATAATTCCTCATAAAAAGAGTATGGTTCTCTCCCCCCTCTGGTTCACTCCCTTCTGTAGACGTCCACATTGAGAAACACGCTAGCTACTCCCCTTAGAGCTGCATGACTGCTTCAATATTCAGTCTACTTTTTTTTTAAAATCTTACTGTTAATAATAGATAATGGATTTCAATTGTTTAATTCTCTTTAATTGGATTTTTTCAGGAGATCACTACACCTGAGCAGTTGTACCAAGACGTGATTGAGGTAGAAGAAAGAGCGATATTTCAACAAAGAAAATGTCAGCTGGAAAAGGACAACGCAGAAGTGGTGACTGGCAAGACAGGCGAAAAGGTGAGATTTTATTCTTTTGTTCTTCTCAAATTTTCTTTTTTTTGTAAAATGATGCTAAGGCTAAGCCTAAGAACATATTCCTCTTTACAGAGTCATTGTAGGAACAAGACAGAAATGGGAAGAACATTATTGCTTTTACTGTATATTTAAAGGAAATTTTATTCTATCTGATTTGAAAAAAAATTACTGCTTACAATATGCAGGTCAACCAAAGTCTTTTTTTTTCTTAATTGCAATTATATAATTTATATGTGCACCTAACTGCCAAATGTGAAAGTGTGACTACCAGACAGACAGATGCTGGACAAAGTGATCCCTTTATGCCGCTCTTGTGTTGCAGGCGATATAAAATAGTTAATGAGTAATGAAATCAGCTGATGATGTTAATTTCTATGTTAATCTTGCAGCTGGAGGTTTTAGAGAAAGTGAACACAGACAAGCTGAGAGAAGACTTACAGAGATTACTGGATAAAGGAATCAGGAGTTTAGCAGTTGTTCTTCTACACTCATATACGTAATATAAAATCATAATTACTTTTATTCATGAATTTCTGGCAACTCTGTTGTTTCAATGAAAAACTGTCTAATAGTATGTTATGTGACATTTAAAACATATATCTTGTATACGCCACCCGAGTGCAGTCATTTTGTCAATTCTGGTCACTAATGTCTATTCCAAATCAAAGTAATTTTGTTTCAATAGATTAGAGGAAATATGATTTGGCTCTTGATATGAAAAAATATTGATACGTAACAGGATAATTTATAGAAGTTTTGAAATTTAGATCTACATGTACATGTATATTTTGATTTATGATTGATTTTAGAATTTATGGTCTGCTGGCTTTCTATTGTTAAAATGACTGTACATTTCATCTAGATATTTTAAATTGCAGGTTTGCAGATCATGAAGCAGAAGTTGGCAGGGTTGCCATGGAGATGGGATTCCACCAGGTGTCGCTGTCTTCCGACGTCATGCCCATGGTCAGGGTCGTACCCAGAGGATATACTGGTACATACAGTCCATGCAAAACTTCTTTTTTAAGCATCAGACATAGTGTTGTAAAGATAGTCGCCAACATTGGCGCTATTGTCACTAAGATATACAAATCGCCAACTATCGATTCTATTTGATAAACAATATATTGGAGTTAATACTATTCTTTTCGAAATCTTCTCTCTTCATGCAAAATGACACTTGAATTGTATCAGAATGGGAGACATGACTATGGACACTAGCACATACACGTACATGTATCTCTAACCAGGCAAATCGAGATATGTCAAAGTTTATTTAATCAAATTGTGTCGAAAGTTGTACGGAAATAATTTAGGTTACCTGCCCTTCTAAATTTAGGTTAAAAAGGTCTAAAGTTTGAAAAATTGAAATATTTCGATTATTTCAAGTAAAACTTGGTCATTCATGTACATGTAAATGACATCCATGCAATTTCTTGGTTGCCCAAATAACACCTTGGTCATGACTGACGACAGGATTAAATCTGTAAAAAATCTGTTATATTGTTCTCTTGAAGTATAATTCAATATTGATTCTTTGCAGAATACAGAGTTTTCCCCCTTTCAGACGGTATCTGACAATACCATTGTGACGTCATGAAAATGGTATGGTAACGTCCATGTTATACCGTCATTTAATTCCCAGACTTTTAGGACTGTTTCTATAGAATTTTATGACATCATGATCAGTCTACGTCAGATACTGTCTCAAATGGGAGGTAACTCTGGTTTTAGAAAATAGCGAATATGTTAAAGTAATAAATGATGAATTTAATAATAAATAGATATTTATTTAAATTTATAATTTATCATTGTTAATGTTCTGCAGCATGTGCCGATGCGTACCTCACACCTTGTATTAAGACGTATGTGAAGGGATTTGCCTCTGGATTCCAAGGAGGGTTAGAGGACTTACGAGTACTGTTCATGCAGTCTGATGGGGGACTGACACCTGTAGATAGGTCTGTTTAAAATGTTGTTATCCATAAAGTTCATTATTAAATGATCAGGAATTATTGCCGATTTTGCTTATTTCTTATTGGTGGAGACGCTGTTTGATAGAGTGTACCTTAGAGTGAGTTGACTGCTAACGCTCCAAAGCGGTCGATTCGCGATTAGCGCGTGCCGGGTCAGCGCCTGCTTTGATTTTTTAGCTCTACTGGTCTCTGACCAGTCGAGCTTATGCGATACCCCGTTGTCCGGCGTCCGTCCGTCTGTCCGTCCGTCCGTCTGTCCGTCCGTCCGTCCGTAAACAATTCTTGTGCTCGCAACTCCTCTGAAACCATAGGAGATAGAAAGCTAATTCTTTTTGCATCTTACTTGGTATGTGGTCTAGTTGTGCACCTGACATTTGGTTTCAGCCCCTGACCCCCAGGGTCTTAGAAAATGGGTGTGGTCATGAAAATCTATGAAATCTTGTGCTCGCAACTCCTCTGACACTATAAATGATAGAGACTTGATTCTTCTTGCAATATGATGGGTCTGTGGTCTAGTTGTGCACCTGATATTTTGTTTGATCCCCTGACCCCCAGGGTCTTAGAAAATGGGTGTGGTCATTTTCTCCTATATAACTCTATGTTATCTTGTGCTCGCAACTCCTCTGACACTATAAATGATAGAGACTTTATTGTTTTTGCAATATGAATAGTCTGTGGTCTAGTTGTGCACCTGATATTTTGTTTGAGCCCCTGACCCCCAGGGTCTTAGAAAATGGGTGTGGTCATGAAAATCTATGAAATCTTGTGCTCGCAACTCCTCTGACACTATAAATGATAGAGACTTTATTGTTTTTGCAATATGATTGGTCTGTGGTCTAGTTGTGCACCTGATATTTTGTTTGAGCCTCTGATCCCCAGGGTCTTAGAAAATGGGTGTGGTCATTTTCTCCTATATAACTCTATGTAATCTTGTGCTCACAGCTCCTCTGACACTATAAATGATAGAGACTTGATTCTTTTTGCAATATGATGGGTCTATGGTCTAGTTGTGCACCTGATATTTTGTTTGAGCCCCTGACCCCCAGGGTCTTATAAAATGGGTGTGGTCATTTTCTCCTATATAACTCTATGTAATCTTGTGCTCACAACTCCTCTGACACCATAAATGATAGAGACTTCATTCTTTTTGCAATATGATGGGTCTGTGGTGCAGTTGTGCATCTGATATTTTGTTTGAACCCCTGACCCACGGGCTTAGAATATAACTCTATGTAATATTCTTGTGCTCGCAACTCCTCTGACACTATAAATGATAGAGACTTGACTCTTTTTGCAATATGATGGGTCTGTGGTCTAGTTGTGCACCTGATATTTTGTTTGAGCCCCTGTCCCCCAGGGTCTTAAAAAATGGGTGTGGTCATTTTCGCCTATATAAATCTATGTAATCCTGTGCTTGCAACTCCTCTGACACTATAAATGATGGAAACTTCATTCTTTTTGCAATATGATTGGTCTGTGGTGTAGTTGTGCACCTGAATTTTTGTTTGAACCCCTGACCCCCAGGGTCTTATAAAATGGGTGTGGTCATTTTCTCCTATATAACTCTATGTAATCTTGTGCTCGCAACTCCTCTGACACTATAAATGATAGAGACTTGATTCTTTTTGCAATATAATTGGTCTGTGGTCTAGTTGTGCACCTGATATTTTTTTGAGCCCCTGACCCCCAGGGTCTTAGAAAATGGGTATGGTAATTTTCTCCTAGTATATAACTGTTTGTAATGTTGTGCTCACAACTCCTCTGACACTATAAATGATTGAGGCTTCATTCTTTTTGCAATATGATTGGTCTGTGTTCTTGTTGTGCATCTGATATATTGTATGAGCCCCTGATCCCCAGGGTCTTAGAAAATGGGTGTGGTCATTTTTCCTATATAATTGGCTCTCAACTCTTCAAAGCTATTAATGAATGTGAGTTGTTGTAATTCTAAATGAATAAGATGGATCTGTAGTTTTGTTATGTCATTGATAGTTCATTTGAGCTAGTAGTCCCTTTTCCCTGGGATATTGGAAAATGGGTGTGGCATTCTTTAAATACTTTATCTTGGATATTATTAATTATATGAGTGATATTCAAGTTGAAGTCTATTGGATATGTTGTTTTGTGTGCTACTTTTAATTTGTTAGAACGCCTGCTCCCTATGGTCTTAAAAAATGGAAATTGATATTTATGTGTATGTATCTTATTCAATTGTCAATGAGTAAATAAAAAACAAATAAAAAACAAAACAACCAGGAGAGCTACAGTCTCGTCAGAGACTTCTGGTGTAGTGTTAGATCTTTGACTTCGCGTATCATTATAATGCAAATGTTTTTTTTTTAGATAATTTAGATAATTTAATAAAATCCTGATAATTTAATAAAGCATTTATTGACTTTTGATTTTGGTCTACTTGTGACTATACAGACATGGTCAGGAATTGGTTAACCTCGGCCTTTGGCCTCGGTCAACCAATACCTGACCAGGTCTGTATAGTCATGAGTAGACCTCATCAAAAGTCAATAATTGTATAAAGTACATGTATATTGATATACAAAATTAATGGGATACTGATTCAAGTGCAGTAACGGTTCTTCTTCTTCTTTTTTTCTTCTTCTTCTTCCATTACAAAGAATACAAGATTCATTGACATGTAGCTTTTGTCAGGGTCGGTATAACATATATTTCTGTAGGTTTATAGGATCCAGAGCTATCCTGTCTGGCCCAGCAGGGGGTGTCGTAGGATTTGCCCTAACCACCTATCAGGAGGAAACCAGTCTACCTGTAATAGGCTTCGACATGGGAGGTAATTTATAAAATTTGTATCTTTTGTTTGTGCTTCTGCAACCAATATTTTCTAAATCTTCTTCTTAAAAATGATTAATGGTATATCCTTCAGGGATTTTTCAAGGTGTGTTTATTTGGGTTAGGCTCTGATGGAATTAAGAAAAATTCTCATCATTAATTAGAACGAAATTTTGAAATATCAGTTTTGTCAAAATCTTATTAAAATTAAACATGATACTAGATAGATTCTTGATTTTAAATGATACATGATTCAGACTTTTTTTCCGGACATATCGACCATTATTATATTTTATTATTAATGATAAGAAATAACTATGGTATATTTTCATCTATCTGTATGTAGGTACGTCCACTGATGTGAGTCGATATGCGGGTCAATATGAACACGTGTTTGAGACAACAACAGCAGGGGTTACTATACAAGCACCTCAGGTATGTTGTACAATTTAAAAAAAATGTAAAATTTGTTTCAAGTATGTAAAGTTTTTCATTTTTAAACCCTTGATATTATTGAAAATGTTTATAAATAGGTAAAATTTCAATACAGATTAATTCAGTTTAATGATATATTGTCATTGTGGCTCAACTCTTGCCCAAATGAGTTAAAAAAGATCCTGACGATAATCTCAACAGCGCTCACAATAGAGCACAAAATTAAACATCGACGGACCCCTAGCAAGCTAGAGGTGGGACCAGGTGCCCGGGAGGAGTAAGCATCCCCTGTTGGCTAGCCGCACCCGCCGTCGATGTTTATGAAGCATGGAAATGAAAATGTATAAAATTCATGCACTGTCTGACGTTATGTCTATATAGAAATTGCTATGGCGACAATGTCAGGGAAGTATATTCAAAACACTTACTGTCAAACCCCTCGCGGGGAACTTTGTTACGAGCTCCACACGGCAAAGGGCATAAGTGTGACACAAATGAGTTAAAAAAGATCCTGACGATAATCTCAACAGCAATCACAATAGAGCACAAAATTAAACATCGACGGACCCCTAGCAAGCTAGAGGTGGGACCAGGTGCCCGGGAGAAGTAAGCATCCCCTGTTGGCTAGCCGCACCCGCTGTCGATGTTTATGAAGCATGGAAATGAAAATGTATAAAATTCATGCACTGTCTGACGTTATGCCTATATAGAAATTGCTATGGCGACAATGTCAGGGGAGTATATTCAAAACACTTACTGTCAAACCCCTCGCGGGGAACTTTGTTACGAGCTCCACACGGCAAAGGGCATAAGTGTGACACAAATGAGTTAATAAAGATCCTGACGATAATCTCAACAGCACTCACAATAGAGCACAAAATTAAACATCGACGGACCCCTAGCAAGCTAGAGGTGGGACCAGGTGCCCAAGAGGAGTAAGCATCCCCTGTTGGCTAGCCGCACCCGCCGTCGATGTTTATGAAGCATGGAAATGAAAATGTATAAGATTCATGCACTGTCTGACGTTATAAGTAACATATGAAAATGAGTTCTTACAAGCTTTTGACCTCCTAAATTGTACTTCAATACTCTATAACTCATCTTTTTGTTAGTTGGATATAAACACAGTGGCAGCAGGGGGTGGATCCATGTTATTTTTCCGATCAGGAATGTTTGTTGTCGGCCCCGAGTCGGCAGGGGCGGATCCAGGACCTGCATGTTATATGAAAGGTATTGTCTTGTATAGACTATTTTCCGATATTGTTAGGGAGCTTAAATGTCTGAGTCAAGATCTTTTAGGGCTCTTTTTCATTACGACGTCACTGTTAAAAGATGCAATTTCATTGAGACGTAACAATGTGTGTGTGCAAAAAGTCCTGTCTCAGACAAAGTTTGACATTTTGGCAGCCATTACCAATTTCGGCAAAAAAGTGGTCGATGTATGGGCGGACTTACCTTGAAGAAAGGAGTGGATCTCCAATTTTAGTTATTAGGTTTGTTAATGACTGTCTACAGAGATATGTCGGGTTGATCAAGCCCACAGAAGGCTGTTTTATTTTGTCAAGGACCAAAATCTCAATTTTTGTTGACGAAAATTGCCTTTCACAACTCCATTTACGTGCGAATGCATTTATATGGCAATGCAGAATTGTTGACAGTCTATAGAAATTTAGACAGCGTGCACGTGACACGATTTACGTGCTCTGATTGGTTCGAACTAATCCGAGGCAAAATAACAGGACTCTGTCGCAGCTCCGGCAGCCATACATCAAAACACCCAATGTCACACCATGTAAGGTGTCCTGACGACGAGTGATTTTTTGTGTTAATTGTCTTGGATTTTTCGTGTTTGTCCTGGATTATTTGTGTTCGTTTCGAGCGAAATCGGCAAAATTTCATATTTTTTAGACAATTAACGGACATGTAGATCATCGTGAGATACGTATCTTTGCATTAAACATTGTAAATGCATTATAAGACCGAATCAATGCTTAGAGCTGTCAGCTTGTCTTTAAATCAAGAGATTACGACTTTTTTTATAAAATCCATGTTCTCGTCGTTTCAACAGACTAGGTTCAAATATTTTAACACGAAGAACTTGTGCTAGTTCAACAATGCTAGCCATATTTTTTCTCGAGCAATAAAACGGCATTACAAGGCAGAAAACCAAAATTTAAAAAAAGTTAGATGTCCTGACTTTTTTGTGTTTTGTCCTGGATTTTTTGTGTTTGCTGTCCTGGCTTTTGTATATTTCTTCAACAATCTAATAGAGTTTAATTAGGGAATAACTAGCTTCTGACGTTATGTTTGCGGACGGTAAATGCTGATTTTACGGTCGCAAACTGAGTTTTTCTGGCGACGCGTTAGCGGAGCCAGAAAAACGGATGTTTGCACCGTAAAATCAGCATTTACCGTCCGCAAACATAACGTCAGTATCTAGTTATTCCCATTCTAATGCAATCTATATTTTGTGAACATAAGGCGAAATGTGAAGTTAGCAACCTCAAAGCCTAGTATGTTCTCGTTTCACAGCCGTAAGTAAGTAGCAAACAACCAATGAAAATCGACGTTATAGCGACGTTGCATTGGAATTAAGTTTTAGGGGATTTTGCCATGGCAGTAGCTCCACTTTTATGTGCAATTTTATTTTGCAACCCTTGTTTGTTACAAAAATCACTGTGTATTAGTTCTGATTTCTGTATTCAGATGAAATATGTCCTAATTTGACAGGCTTCCCGTGTTAATTGATCATGAGTGTATATAGTCTACTAAGTCACTAACATGTTCTTTGGATCGTTAACTACCTCAGAATGAAAAAAAAAATTGTCTGTTAATACATGTTAGACTAAAAGATACCAACATGTATCAGGTTAATGGTGGGTCGTGCTCACACATTCCGGAAAACACACCATTTGTTGTAAATAATGCAGCAGATGACTGTCCGAAGTTGCCAGGAACGTAGCCAGAGCAATGCTGAAACGCAGTCTACTGACCAAGATCAAGACCAACTTAGATCTATAGGGTGGACAGAGAACAAATGCTTTGTGCCTATTTAAAAGTATGAAAAGAGATACTGACATGTATCTGAATGTATAAAAAATAAAAATATATCTAATTGATATATAAGTGTATCAACCCGGAAATTACATAAAGCAAATCATTTTCCCACATTCTTGACACATTGGCGGATCCAGAAGGTCCATTGTCGGGGGGGGGGGGGGGGGGGGGGGGGGGGGGGGGGGGGGGGGGGGGGGGGGTAGGCGGGACTGAAGTTTAGGAGCGAAGCGCCGAGGGGTAGATTGGGGTACGGGGGGCCTCGGGGGCTCCCCTGAAATTTTTGCGAATAATAGACGCAAATGGTGCAATCTGAGACCACTTTTGAACAACTTTGCTTGATCTTCGTTTTGTTTGATATTCAAGGATTAACACGATTTCATACTTACAATGTTTACAAGTTTTTGTATGTAAATGAAACAAATATTTCAATAATTTTATTTTATCACAGTAGTTTAGAATTCCCCTTTCTTTGCTGTAAAACTTATTAGACTTGAAAAACATAGTTAAAAAAGTTTTTTGGCGCTCTGCCGGGGGGGGGGGCTTCCCTCCCCCTACCCCGTTAAATCCGCCACTGTGGCATTAGCCATAACGAAAATGTTTTGTTGAAATTCAAAGAAAAATTAAGAAGGCTTCTGTTCAATGTCTTTCCATTGTATATTGCAAACTAATTATTGATAGTCGTCCTTTCGATCAAATAATCATGTAAAGATGACGAGGGGCGAAACCACAGGTGCCTGCAGATATGATCGTCCCCCCCCCCCTCTTTCTTTCTCAGAATCATGACTAAAATGGCCGTGGAGTAAAGAAGGGAGGAAAAAGACCTCAAGCGAATTTTAGAAAAATCGAAGCGACAGGAGAGTTGCACACCTTCTCTTTTTTCTCCTTTCTTTACTCCACGGCCATTTTAGCCATGATTCTGAGAGAGAAAGAAGGGGGGGGAACGATCATATCTGCAGGCACCTGTGGTTTCGCCCCTCGTCATCTTTACATGATTATTTGATCGAAAGGACGACTATCAATAATTTACCACCGTACAAAAAGAACTTGGTGAATGACCCCCACCCCTCTCCTTTTGTGCGTAATGTTTGATAATTTGTTCAAAGGAAAGGAGAAAAGAGAGCGGGGTGGGGTGGGGGTTAGCAAGGCACATAGCCAGGCGCACTTACGTACCGAATGCTCTACATCGTTTTGCAAAAAAGACTAAAAAAAGTGTACCATGGTTCATTTTAACGTAGAAAACTGCTCTGTAGACGTGTAAAATGCATTAGATTCCGGGGCTTTGCCCCTTGGCCTGGATACCCATAAGGGCTTTTTCCTGGACCCAATTGGGGCCTCAAAGCGATCCCCACACCTTATGACTGAAAGTGCTTCCACTAGAAAAGCACTCTGGTTACCCGCCTGCCTTTGGAGCGATATGAAAAACAAACCAACATGTCCGCTTAGAGTCACCGTAGTAAAGAAGGGAAAAAACCAAAACCAAACAAAACAAAACAAAACAAAAGCAAAACAAAACATACAAAACAAGCTTTCTCTTCGTTTAAACTAAGGCATGGGTCATTTTTATAAAAGGAAAGAGTTATATAAGCCGATTATATTAAAATATTCGCTTGCTTTTCAAACCTATTGACAATTATTCTAAAATCCAAAACTAGAAAATCCAGGACATCACACAGAAAATCCAGGACTAGGTACACAAAAATGTCAGGACATACTCAACTCTTTTAAATCTAGTGATATTCGTATATTTTTAACTGCGGCCCCTAAAAGATGACTTAGACATCATAAATACATGAAAACAAACTGAAAAAATGTCAAACTGGGCATTTTATGGAGTTTCAATCAATTTTATGACACAAAAAATCCAGGACGTACACAAGAAATCCAGGACAAATAACACAAAAAATCATCCCTCGTCAGGACACCTTACATGGTGTGAATGTGAAAACACAGAGTAGACAAGCTAGCACAACAAGAGAGGCCAAAGGGACAAGGACTTAACATTGAAGAAGAAATCAAAGCATTAAACATAAAAGACTACACATAAACCAACGAGACCAATGGATAATCGGTGCCAACTTAGGATGGTCATTTGCCATGCTAGCTGCAAATGGTATGGTTATCTTGATTATGTGCAGTTTTACCCTCCAACTTTTCAGGTTTCCCAGTGGTGTCAAAGAACGCAAAATTGTTATGTATAATAATCTTCTCACTGTAAGACGACAACACAAGCAAGTCAGCTAAAGAAGAAATGCATGATTTTTGGCCTGATTGCAAAGCAATTCCGGTCTATAGATTGACGATGTCCGTCTGTCTGTCCATCCGTCTGTCCGTCCGTCTGTCCGTCTGTCCGTCTGCTGTCAACATTTTGGTTAAAGTTTCTGGTTGAGGCAAAATCTAAGGAACTATATGCAGTAGAAACTTTATATTATACATGAAGGTTGCCCATGACAAGACCTTTCAATTTATGCCGTAACATTTGACCTAGTGACCTTGACCTTGGACTTTGACCTAGTTAAAGATTTTGGTTAAAGTTCCTGGTTTAAGCAAAATCTAAGGAACTGTATGCAGTAGAAACCTTATATTATACATTTAGGTTGCCCAATGACGAGATCTTTCAATTTATGCCGTAACATTGGACCTAGTGACCTTGACCTTGGACTTTGACCTAGTTAAAGATTTTGGTTAAAGTTTCTGGTTTAAGCAAAATCTAAGGAACTGTATGCAGTAGAAACCTTATATTATACATTTAGGTTGCCCATGATGAGAACTTTCAATTTATGCCGTTACATTAGACCTAGTGACTTTGACCTTGGACTTTGACCTAGTTAAAGATTTTGGTTAAAGTTTCTGGTTTAAGCAAAATCTAAGGAACTGTATGCAGTAAAAACTTTATATTATACGTGTAGGTTGCCCATGATGAGACCTTTCAATTTATGCCATAACATTTGACCCAGTGACCTTGACGTTGAACTTTGACCTAGATAAAGATTTTGGTTAAAGTTCTTGGTTTAAGCAAAATCTAAGGAACTGTATGCAGTAGAAACCTTATATTATACATTTAGGTTGCCCATGACGAGACCTTTCAATTTTTGCCGTAACATCGGACCTAGTGACCTTGACCTTGGACTTTGACCTAGTTAAAGACTTTGGTTAAAGTTCCTGGTTTAAGCAAAATCTAAGGAACTGTATACAGTAGAAACTTTATATTATACATGTAGGTTGCCTCTGACAAGACCTCTCAATGTATGCTGTAATATTTGATTTAGTGACCTTGACCCAGTTGGTGACAAAAACTTACTTTGCAATCCAAGAGTTTAAGGACCGTTTCCGTGGAATTTGCTGGCATCACAAAATATCACAAATACATATACCCTCCAAAACGAGACATAACTCTGATTTTTGAAAATATCCCAAACGAAAAATTATTCATTGCTTAATACTATGAAATTTCTCTCACTATACTATAAAATTACTGTTTTGTATAGCAATGCAGTATAGCCATGGTATAGCAATGAAATTGTGATCTTCAGCTCCAGTTTTCTTCCCTTATCAGAAGTACAGTGATTGTAAAGCAATGGCTCCCATATCCAAAAAAATATTTTGTAGTATAAATATTAGCATTAAACTTAAATAAGGATTTGTAAGAGTACATGTATATTCAGTACACTCAGGCATTTTCTTGAAATGATTTCATGACTTAGCAATGAAAAAAGAATAGTAATACATTTAAATCGAATAATCTTTATAATGGTAATTTTCAGGTGGTCCATTAACGATTACGGATGCTAATCTGTTTCTGGGAAGACTTCTCCCTCAATACTTCCCTAAAATCTTCGGTAAATCTCAGAACAAGCCTTTGGATGTAGCAGCTACTAAAAGGGCATTCAACAAAATAACAAAAGAGGTATATATTCTCTGTACTTCTTAATATATGTACTTTTGTCATGTTCCCAGACTTCCAACTTCAGACTTCCCTCTTCAAACAGACTTTGTCACAAAATGAATTGTTGATTTTATTCCAATGAGCCTAGAATACTTTGTGTGAAGAATTGAATATTTGTTTTAATGTGCGAACATAAATATCTAAAGCTCTCCGATGTCTTTCATCCATTTTATGCTGTCAGATTGTACTTTTCTAATCGCATCTGATGTCTTTGATATGACCCCTAAAAGTGTTTTAAAGTCTGGAGTGTGAAAACAGAAGAATATCAACTTGAAAAATGTCTTATAAGATTATTGAGATAAGTGAGCACTTTGATAAAAAAGAAAACTTAAAGCAGTATTTAGAAAGTTTGTGAGTTGCAACTTACATATAAATTCTTCACTCTGTTAACTTACTGAATTTTACACTACTGTTATCTCAAACTGTTTTAAATGCAACCAAATTGAATGTGCAACTTTTTAATTTACCCATGTTTTATTTTAATTGTTATTCTTTCCGGTCTAACTCAAAACTAGGTAAAACTACCCAACATTATCAATGTAAATTACTCTAATACATGTATCTAACTTGTCAAACCTAACCATTTTACCTTGCGAAAAAAAAAAAAGAATTCCTGTACATGAATGTGGTTTGAACACACATCTTGTAATTTACACAAATCAACAATATATTTATATATATATCAGGTCAACAACTTCCTGAGTGACCAGGACAAGCCTGTGATGACATCAGAGGAGGTTGCCATGGGTTTCATCAAAGTAGCCAATGAAACGATGTGTAGACCAATCAGGGCATTAACCCAGGTAGAAAAATTAATTATGAATATGAAGTTAAGCTTATTTGCAAATTCTGGCAATAACTTCAATTTTTCCTTTAAGGATTACCGTATATCAAATCTGCATTTGATTTAATTAATTGATATGTCAATTTTGAAGCTCAGATCTCTTCTGGATGCATTTTTTTCTGCAAAATTAGGATGATAACAGTTCGCATATGACAAAAATGATGCTTAAATCAAAAATGACAAAACCTGATTTCATTAAAAATTTATTTCTGTGACCTTAAAATAAAGAGTCAGTGTACATGCTTAATTAAATAGTAATACTTTTGCATATTTATGTGATATTATTAGTTTGGGGAATGTTTAAACTTGCAGAAATTGAAGATACATCAAATGTGCCAGAAATTGAATGGAATTATACTTCACAAACTGCTTATTTCAGGCCAAAGGATATGATACATCCAGACATGTGTTGGCATGTTTCGGTGGGGCAGGAGGACAGCACGCCTGTGCTATAGCTAGGTCTCTTGGCATGTCACAAGTCTTTGTGCACAGGTGAATCACTTTATCATATACAGAAAGCTATTTACCAACTAAGGTAATTTCACTCTTGCTGTCTTTTGACAGTAACACAAGCAGCCTATATACATGTATGTAAATTATCTTACTCATTCATTTTGTATATTGTCATCTCATATACTGTATTACAGGTATGCAATTTTTTATTTCATCTAAAACACAAGTGTGACTTATAGGGATCGCTTTGTCAGACGACTCCGTCTGTCTGTATGGTTATCACACTTTCACATATGTATTTGTCTATAACTTACTTGATATACATAAGACATTTTTCAAACCTATAGGGATGGTAAAGCATGATGAGACTCAGCATCCAATGTAGATCAAGGTCAAGGTCAAGGTCATGTTTTTTTTGGGTCAAACATGCGACAGGCGATATTTCTGTTCTTGAACAGTGATATTTTTATTGGCTTGCTATTTACACTTGCTGTCTTTTGACAGAAATTCAAACAGCCAAATTTGTTCAATGTACGTAAAGTAACATACATATACTGTACATTTATTTACGTGTATTTTAGAGCAACCAAAATTTAGCATGAACAGGGCAAAATTTGGCAAATGGACATTATAGCGTAAACATGAATTAGCGTGCTTGACTCATTCTTCATTATAATGTGTGGCAGATTGAACAATTTGTGTATTCTTGAATTATCACACTCTTCATAGCGCTAACTCTGCTGAAATATGAATTCAACTAAATTAAGTACATTTACTGTATTATACAATTATTTGTAAAATAGGTATGCAGGTATTTTATCTGCCTATGGGATGGCACTTGCTGATGTTGTACATGAGAGTCAAGAACCCTGTGCTAAAGTCTATGAACCGGGTATGATATGTGTAGATCTTTATATATAATATACAAATGTAACATATTTTTCATCAGACTTCAGTGATCACATAAAAAATTCTGTAACATATGATAAGAGAAATGTTTATTTATCAGTTCTTGTTTTGTAGGAACTTTTTCGTACCTAGATGATCGTATCAGAGAACTATGTCAAGTTTGCACAGCAGAGCTGGAAAATCAGGGGTTCTCACAGTAAGTCAGGCTTATTTAAATACTGATATTTACATTACTAAAAGATAACCAATGTTAAATGCTCATTAGGCAACTAGAATTATATTCCAATAGCTTGGGTTGCCTATTGTGATGTCATGTGCAAGTTTTGAATGTAGGGAGAATTTACCAACGTTTACATACATTTGACGCTTTTGTAGGCAAAATGTGCGATATTACATGCAAATAAAATTTATTTCTGACATTAAGAATAAATTGATGTAAAGACAAGTAATCACTGTCTTACTTTTGGTGTTCATGGGTGTATAATTCTGGTTGGATGCGTGCAAGTTTCCGAGAATAAAGACGCTTTGCAATTCACGAAATTTCACGTTACCAACCAGAATTGTTCACCCATGAACACCAAAAGTAAGGCTGTGATAACTTAATAATTTATGTCACTTCTTGTTATCACAACAGAATAAGGATTGAAAGATTCAATTTATCATGAATATCAGGTCTCTGAACGTCACCTTAAAATTTTTGTGTCCTAGTTGATGAAAACCTCTGATGTTTGAATAACGGAAGATTACTACATTTATATATATGTATGTACGTCTATTTTCTACACAAATGAACATTTTAAATGTGAAAAAGCATGGTTATGAATTGCATATAGCACATAGTCTCTATTATGATATTTTGATATTATATGTATTATGATATTTTGAGTATCTTGAGTTTACAGACTTGTCATTTGAAGGCTTATGTACAATTAATGTTTATGTAAATCAACATAACTATTTCATTTCTCTATACATGTATATGATTTCATGAATATTAGAAGCCAGATTTCGGAGCAGCCATTCCTACACATGCGATACGACAGAACAGACTGTGCACTCATGGTTTCTACAGAAAAATTCCCAGCAACAGATGCCTCTTGTAAACATGGAGACTTCAAGGCCGCCTTTGAGGAGAGGTTTGTTTAAAATTCAACATGTACAGTGCATGTACATCACAAGTTTACGTCGGCGCCATGGTCTAGTGGTTAGGGCGTTGGGCCAGTAACCTAACGGATGCTGGTTTGAGCCTCACATGGATCTCGGGTCGGCCCGACATACTAAATTGTCCTTGTCTATGTATTGTATACATGTCTGTTGTGTTTAAAAAAAAATTTACATTTTACATTTTGTGTAGCAAGTTTATATTTTGTGTAGCTTCTGTTCTAGGCAGTACCTTACTATTTGATCTTTTCAAAAAGGCAGGTAAAATAGAGTAAAGATTTTTCCGAGCATAAATGTCAATATTTGAGCAACTTTAGATAATAGAAGGTGAATAGTTATGATACTATATGATTAACAGATTAATGTATATTTTTATCAGGTACAGGACAGAGTTTGGGTTTATACTACCGGACAGACCTATAATTATTGACGATATACGTATAAGGGCCGTAGGTAAAGCATATGTTGATACGGAGGAAACCATTGAGGAAACTTCCGAATCTCCACGTGTTGAGACGGTAGGTGAATACAAATTGTTATGTACATGTACTTTTTAAAAAAATGTGCTTTTCTGAGTGAATATGGACACAACCCAGTGGTCAGTTTGATTTGGTCAATCATTCGGAACAGCTATTTTGATAGATTTTGTACAGGATTTTGTCAATTTTTCTCAAGTAAATTAGTCAACCCCAAATTGAGAATTTCTTATCATTGAATGTTGAATTGGGAGAAAATATCTACTATTTCAAAGGGATTTTTGCCAAATTTCAGCCCTGAATTTAACTAAACTGACAAAATTAATTTTTTGTCTAATTACTTAAGCACAAATCTGATATTGTAACGATTCAATCTTTTGATTCAGACGATGCAAAGTCAATTTTTCTTTGTCTAAAATTCATGTCAAAAATTTAGAAAGTTTCCAATTTTGTCAAAATAATGAATTATATAGTGTTATAAATGTTGATGTACATGTATTTTCTGTGAGCTTCTTGATAAATTAATCAATAAGAATTGAGTTCCTGTATTATGAACATGTAGGAAGTTGAATGTTACTTTGAGGGAGGCCGCCAGAATACCAAGGTGTATTTATTAGAGGATTTACGGCAAGGTCACATGATCAATGGACCGGCTATAATCATGAACGGAAACAGGTGAGTTAGCTTGTAAAGCCAAATAAAATAGTGAAGTAACGGTGATATGAAGTATATGCAAAAGCATCAGTAAACAAAAATAAATTTTTTTTTTTTTTACTTTCTTAATAGTCATGTAATATTTACATGTAATTTGTTAACTTGAATTTGATTTAATGTTTTCAAATAATTTTGCCTGATAGCAATACAAGAATGGCGATTTTGCATGTACATGTATGTCTAAGACGTATGGAAAAGTATGCAACAAGTAATACAGTAAGTACTGTAGATGCGACCACTCGTATTAAGCGTCCATCTGCCCTCAGCGACCAGTCTAATATCCTCCCAACGTTTTTTGCTATATAATTCCTCTGTATTAAACGGACATCTGTCCGTTGCGACCAGCGTCCATCTTAATTGTTTCCTATATGATCAATTTATTTGTATTCAGCGACCAATTAAGGTAATTAAGTCGGTTGTATGATCGCGTAATTGCCGTATCGCAATTGTTATCAAAACATAAGCGCACCGATTTAGACCCGCTGAAAGATATTTGGAATAGTATTGTTGACATCAGTTATCTTAACTCGTTAATCATAATTCAAAACAAAACTTAGTTTGAAACTGAAGCATTTGAACTCCGTAAAACGGAGGAAAATGCACCAACGGTATCGTTAAAAAAGAAAAGAAAAGAAATTAAAAAAAGGGAAAGAAAGGAAATGCATCAACAACCACAAAAATTCCAACAAACAAGAATTAAAAAAAAAAGAAAAATAAAAGAAAGTAAAACCCGAAGGTCTCAAAACTAATATGGACGTAAAACCGAAATATCGGAAGATTTTTTAAAACGTAAACGGCATAGATCAGTGCAGGTAAAATCGATAGACAAGACTTTAAATGGATCCATGTAGACGAATCATAAAATGACGATGTATAAGTGACAACAGCGGATTTTATCAATAAAATTATTTGACTGTGAATGTATTGACCTTGTATTTGTGAACGTCAACACTCTTGTAATACAAACGGGAGAATTTATTTTAAATCGAAGCGCTATGAAAGTACCGGTCACACTTCGCGACGGGAACGATGGTGACATTGATGATGGCGACGACGCGGACGAATTATCAATTGGGATTTATTTAACCATCATGATATCAAAAAAATGTTGTATGCAATCGTACATGGAAATCAGAATTTTTTGTACGATTTTGATTTGATGCTTCACGAGGAGTTTGTGAACGCTACTTCAGAATTCTTTAATGAGTTAAAGACTCTTTGTAAATATTTCATACGTTGTCTTTTTTTCAGTTCGATAAACCGGCGAATATTTTTTATCTTATTTGAACATTAAAACTGGATTCCTTTTTGCGAGAGTTTTCTTTTAAACGACCATCTGTCTTTAGCGACCACTTTTGTTCTTTCCCTCGAGTGGACGTTTAATACAGTATTGACTGTATATTAATCATGTTCGCTAAAGCCAGCACCCTGTTTTGGTTAAATATACTGCTGCCATCCAATAAACTGATAACCAGTATATAAAACTCTTTTAGTTCTAACAAAAAACGCCATCCTTTTGGTTATGCATTGCATTATTCAAATATAGGACAGAAAATAATATGTCTACGGATTATCTATAGTAATTTGTATGACATTGGACACCATGACATCACTGTTTACAATTCTTGAAAGGAGAACAATATGATGAAATTAACATGGGAATTTCCCGTAGACATTTTATCTTCCATGTGACAGGTTTAAAATAGTTGAATGTGTAAGTTCATGCACAATTCCTGTTTCAATTAAAGGAGGTAAACCTTTGGAGAAAATTAGTAATTGGAAAATTCAAAAGCCGTCAAAATAAATCTCCAAAACAGGGTGCAAGCGAATAGCTAGTGACAGCTAGTGAACAGGACAGTAACTATATGTGACATATGACTGAGCAAGTTGCTACCGTCTTTATGTTATGTTTTTACAGTACGATTCTTGTTGAGCCAGCCTGCCATGCACAAATCACTAAACATGGGGATGTCAGAATTCAGGTCAGTTTGAATAAAGTACTTTTACTGTACATTGTACATGTAGGTTGTTTGAACCAAAAATATGGAAAATTGATTGGATTAAAAAAATTCAAAGATCCTGAATTTCTACAAAAAGTTTTAATAATTTAAAGTATTGATACACAGTCAATGCACATTATATGCATATTGAAGTAAATCTTATATACCAGTATTAACGCATGAAAATTTAAAAGCGCAATTTTACATGCATAGTTTAGTTTTTTTTTTTTGACAGTTTCCCATTTTCATTTGGAGAGAATATAATGGCAAGTGTCCCAGCTAGAATACAGTATATTAATCCTCCCTAATAATTCTGACATGATCATAGGGTTAAACAGGTCTACAAAACACGCACAAGAAAATATAGCTCTGTAGATATCCATTGTTTTGATTTTAACATGTTTACATGTAAGTTAATATCCAATGTTTCCGCCTTTATTCATGTAGGTGGGCAGTGCCGGAGTGCAGACAGTTGGGCCGGAGCTTGATGCTATACAGCTCTCTATATTCTCTCATAGATTTATGAGTATAGCCGAACAAATGGGAAGGTAGGTATGTATTGTTATGTGGTAGGCTTTGATTCTTTTCTATTTTTGTTGTGACAGTCAGAACAGAAAATGTGACCGGTCCAGGAATCGAACCCGAGACCTTCTGCTTACAGGGCAGACGCTCACTTACCGACTGAGCTAGCCGGCACTATACCCGAACCGTCACACCCCAACCCACCAAATTTTGAGGTTTCCCAAAGTTATTAACTGTAAACCTTACAAAGAAAGACAAATAAATCCCTGGTTCTTCCCCATAGTTGACCTAAACTACAAGCAACTCATGAGGTTCACTCTCATGGCATCAAATAGTGTAACAGGAGGAATGGAAAATGTGGCCGACCTTCTGCTTACAGGGCAGACTCTATACCCAAACTGTCACACTATTATTACGGACCCATTGATTGTTGGCTCAGGTATTTATCAAGCTTCCTGACTGTGGGATTGTACTAATTATTAGTAAAAGTTTCAACCAAGGTTACATAACAACAAATAGAGAATAAGTGTCTTAATTTGTGTTTTGTTACGGGTATGCAACACACAACAAGTGCATTTATCGTACATGTAATGCGTGTTAGCGCATTTCATACGATAAATGCACTTGTTGTGTGTTGCATACCTGTAACAAAACACAAATTATGACATTTATTCTATATATATGCACCATAGTTGTCTGTTTCATTCTTGTTTTCTGAAATTGCCTTTTCTAGGTAAAGAGTGACGTTAAAATTCATCTCACCGCGGGTTCAGTTTGCAGGTTAGAACAGCCATCGCGGCATGTCTCTTTAGATCTTATGCATTGTGACGTCACGAGTGTTAATACACGAATTGCAGCACGTTCCTTTCAATAGTAACATCTCAGGGAATTACATTGGCTGTGCATATATATAGGAATATAAACATCAATTAACCTATTTCAGAAAATTGAAAAAGGTTATTTGACTATTTTTCGGTAGATGCCGAGTTGGATCCCTTTGCATAATTATATAGTGCCATCACACAGCCAGGAAGCACGATAAATCCATGTGGTAGTGGGTTCAAGTCATACTGTCATTTAGACATTGTAATATTACTGTAAACATGGTTATTTTCGTTGGGGGGAATTTACACGAAACGTCACCATTGCAACAGTACGCTAGTGGTGTAACCATTTATCGTTTGTACTCGTATCGCGATACAGTAGCTTGACGATACGTATCACGATACATCATCCATTCAGACTATACACAACAATACAGTATTTTCTAACAAAATCAAGCACAATGTAACAAATACTCAGACAACATTTTTCTGTATCATTTACTTACATGTATAATGCACATTGTATAAAGCCAATAGTATATCCCCATCACTTTGTAAATTGCTTTATGCTGTTTAGACTAAATTGATGCAAATATGTTCAGTTTTTCTTTGTTTTCAAGGAATATGTGAGTGTTGGATTAGATAGATTAATGTATCGTGATACCTATCATATCATGAGCCTTATATCGTGATACGCATTGTATCGTGATCTAGTGTATCGTTACATCCCTACAGTACGCATATGAAATCAGGATTATTTCGTGCCTAAGTCGTTTATACTGGTTGTAATTATCACGCTGGGGTTATTTTCATGATAATAATACAATCGTGAAAATATGCGAAAAATAACCCCCCCCCCCACAAAAATCACCACGTTTACAGTACTTTTGTGACATTTCACAAGTTGCTTTACTCTGAATTATAATCCCGCCCCCTCCTTTGAGCAAACCAAGTAGAAATATAGAAATATAGGACTGACAATATGAATGATTCAATGTTAGCATTAAGTATGACAGCACTTTCATGTTGTGTATTGCTATTTTTGAATCAGAATTTGTTGTGATGAATAGCTGATAAGTATGAACTCTTTCCATGGAAAATTACGAAAGTGCTTTATTGTATCTTCTTCAGAGTGCTGCAAAGAACTTCCATCTCAACCAATATAAAGGTAAATATTTATCAAGTGGCAAAAGCAATTTAAGCTAGTAGTCAGATCTTTATTTTCTGATAAAAATCTTTTCAAAATATTTTCAGAATTTTCTTTTAAAAAAAATAAATCAAATGTTTGAGCAGTTCTTTAATATGACAGTCCTTCTACATGTATTTAACTACAATGTTACTGCCACTCTATATGTCTTTCAATTGTAATTGTGAAAAAATCTAATTTTCATGAGTGATCATAAGAAACAAATCTCTTGATGCTGACTCTGACGTGTATGTCTCTGTCACGCCTAACCATAGTGCTGGTGGTGTAGTGGTTAGCCCGGTGGGCTATGAACCCATAGGTCGTGGGTTTGAATCTCACTGTGGCCGGTCATTGCAAAATCATAGTAACCTTGGGCAAGTTACTTTACACTACATAGCACTCTCACCACCCAGGAGTAAACCGGATACCTGGCACATGAGACAAGCTTGTAATGAGAAAGAAAAGCATTAGCGCCAGCTAAACAGCAGCTCTGTTTGTATACATTTTGTACTCCCAAGGGAGTTGAGAATGTACTGGATTGTATAGGTCTCGCCTGGGAGGTAATTGTAGAAGTCGCGTGAGGCTCAGGCAAACGAGACTATAAAACCCTACCTTTACCTACATGTATATATAACAGGAAAATGCGAACAGTGGCGGACTGACAGATTTCAAATTTTCATTCTGTTTGCAGTTAGTCACCCATTACTCATACGATGCTCATATTTCAATTATGCTTTCTTAATAATATACTTTTTGTGTGAGTGAGAAAGTGCATATATTTTATTTATATCTAATCCAACAGGAGAGGCTGGATTTTTCATGTGCCATGTTTGGTTACGATGGCGGGCTGGTTGCTAACGCACCTCATATACCGGTCCATCTAGGAGCCATGCAGGAAACAGTGCAGTATCAAGTTAGTCGTATTTTATAGCTATCATGTGCTTCATTGAAATTCCAATGTTACTTATATGTTTTCGAAGAATTTTACATTTCCTTTTCATTTCATGTATGATTCTAAGAAATGGTTCATTGCACCAAACAAACATGGATGACTTAGAATAATGGGGTTAAATTATGTATATTTCAAAGTGCAATTTGTCTCTTAAAGTCTGCTATTTGTTCATGAAATTATAATATGCTTTTATTAGTCCCCTACCGGCAACGCCGAAGGGGACTCTTAGTTTCCTCTCGGTCTGTCTGTCCGTCTGTCCGTCCGTCTGTCCCTCCGTCTGTCCGTCTGTCCGAATATCAGTTTTCCGGAATTTTTTCTGCAACGAATGGAGATATTCTGAATCAGATGAAATTTGATACACAGCTTGGTCTTGGATAGTTACAGAGCAAGTTTGAATTTTGTCAGGCTTGATCTATTTTACAAGGAGTTATGCCCCTCTATAACTTGGAAAATTAAGTTTTTGTCAGTTTTCTGTACTTTTTTCTGCAACGGATGAAGATATTCAGATGAAATTTGATACACAGCTTGGTCTTGGATAGTTACAGAGCAAGTCCGACTTATGTCACGTTTGACCTATTTTTCGAGGAGTTATGCCCCTTTATGACTTGGAAAATTCAGTTTTTGTCAGTTTTCCAGACTTTTTTCTGCAACAAACAGAGATATTCAGGTGAAATTTGATACTCAGCTTAGTCTTGGATAGTTACAGAACAAGTTCAACTTTCGTCACGCTTGACCTCTTTTTCGAATCAATAAAGCAGATAAAACCTCAGAACTGAGCTGCGCAGACAGTAAGTTTAATTTAAACTCATATATGTTTAATTGAAGAGTAATTCATAGGCAGAGTTGCAGGACATAAATATATGCCGCCGGTAGGGGACTATATCGCTCAGCGATCATAACATTTTTTATACATTGGTTTTTAGATGAGGCAGCTAGGAGATGAAATAAAGAATGGAGATGTTATTTTATCGAACCATCCACAAGCAGGAGGGAGTCATCTACCTGACCTCACAGTTATCACTCCTGTAAGTTTTCCCATTATGATCTTCTATCAGTCATCTGTACCCAAGATGTCTCAAAATCATGTAAGACCTAATGCTTGAGGCTTGCTGAGGGTTTGTAAGATTTCGAGACCCAAGTGTTAAACAGATGTGTCTTATACAGCAAACCATGAAAGAGCTTTTTTTTCTCTCATCATTAAAAAATGGAGCAAAATTAGAAAAATGCAAAGATCAGATCAAACTCAAAATATTGTCTTATGTGAATTCAGGGTCCTAAACTCTGCATGAGGAAAAGACAGAACTGCAAGATGATAGATTTAGAGCTTCTCATTGCATGTATAAAGGTCACATGTCAAATAAGCTTACAATAAAGTAAAATATGTACAGATAACGCCTATTCAGTAGGTCAAAGTTGCGGTTTAGGTCAAGGTCACAGCTAAAGTCTCTCCTACCACAAGCTTTATTCTGCAGGTATTTTGTATAGACATACAGCTCTTGTCATCTCCAGGTATTTTATGGTGAGAACAAGAAGCCGGTATTCTTTGTGGCCAGTAGAGGTCACCATGCGGATATAGGGGGGATAACTCCAGGTTCCATGCCGCCACATTCCAAGTGTATACAGGAGGAGGGGGCTGTGTTCAAGTCCTTCAAGCTGGTGGAAGGAGGCATGTTCAGGGAAGAAGGTCTGTTATTAAAACTTATTGAGGAATAGTGCTTAAGATGTTTGGTACTTTCACTATCAGGTTTTATACTCAAATTAAAAAAAAACTTTATTTTTTTATATTTTGGTAGTCTTATGCAGCTTTCATGTATGACATGTGAAAATATTGCTATGTTATCCCAACATGGTTAGACAAGGAAATCTTTTCACATTGTACATGTAAATCTTTCCCCAACATTTCTATGGATTCCCTTTTCCACAGTGGGGAAAATTACATCACAAACAATTTTCTACTTATTTAGCTGTAACAGAAGCCCTGATGGAGCCGGCTAATTACCCAGAAAGCTCAGGGACCAGAAATCTCCATGACAACCTGAGTGACCTGAAAGCTCAAGTGGCAGCCAATCAAAAGGTCAGAAAGTTTTTACTGCTGTCTCTGAACTCAATACCGATTAAAAGTTTGTCATATTATTTTGTCTTCTTGAGTTACAGATTGAGTCTTTTCCCATTCGGAAAGGTGTCTTATGTAAATGCATCATGACATGATGAAATTCCCATGGAAACATTTAATTTGAAGGATATTTTCCCTTGTTTGACACAGGTTTGCATAGAATTGGATGTCTTTACATGAAAGTTCATATGAAATACATGTACATGTAAATTTCACATGAGATTTATGTGAAAAATATTCCACATGAATTTCACATAAATTTACTGCACATGAATTTTGCATGAGTTTTTTCTTTGTGACCTCCATGCAAAATTGAACTCACATAAATTTCATGTCAGAAACATCACATGAATTTCATGTAAAAAAAATTATTATGCAAAGTTCATGTAAATTTCACATGTATTATGAGGCACATTATAATTGGCTGTGTATCAATTTTCAAATGGAAAGTGACTTTGTAGTTTGAAAGGAATGAAGAATATTCCAATGCCAGATGAATTCTCAGGACTTACTATAGTAGTAAAGTAATAAAGATTTGATGTGTATACAGCTTGACCTATTTTATGTGACAGATACAGATAAATTGCATGTTATGTAAAATATGTGAAAAAAAAAAGTCAAAATTTTATTCTTCATCATAAATGTACTGAAGGATGATTATATGATTCTTAATATACCCCCTGCAAATTCATATTTCATACACACATTCACCATAAAGAATACTACGTTTTAGTACCATGACTTTTGACCTTGTCACATTGTGACCTTGACCTTCACCCTATACAGCATGTTAGGTTAAGAAGTTTTGAAAGCAAATTTCTTTTATACTATTAATGGTAGGCCTTTCATATTTCATACACATATTCATCATAAAGGCTACTGCATTTTGGTGCCATGATTTTTGACCTGTGACCTTGTGATTTTGACCTTTACCCTATATAGCATTTTAGGTTAAGAAATTTTGAAAGCATATTTTTTTTCATACCATAAATGGTAGACATTTCATACAAACATTCACCACAAAGAGTACAACACTTTGTTACCATGACTTTTGACCTTGTGACCTTGATCTTGACTTTGGGCCTTTGTAAACAGAAATGAACTTCATAACCAGAACAATTGTATTTTGGTTATGAAGTTCTGAAAGCAGCATACTAAGTACATGTACTTTAATTTTCATACCAAAGCATTCAATTCCAAATGAGAGTTTCAGTTTGAACAACTTCAAATTACGTCATAAATGGTCCTGTTAATAAAAAAAAATGTCCCGTGGGGGTTGTAATTTGTCCACTTTAGAGCAGTTCTAGTTATTCATGTAGAATAAATTGAAAAAAGCTTAAGTAAGATCAATGTCTATTTAAGGACTGAGTGTCTTACTGTACTTGTATTTTTTGTGTACCTGCTTGGGTTTTACACACAGTTTCGTCAGGCACAATCTCTTGAATTTTATTGGGGTCAACCTGTTTTCATCATGACAGGAGCCTCAAAATCAAATAGGCATTTAACATTGGAAATCAACATATGTAAATACATGTATTAATACTGCATCTTTATACTTTATTTTGAAACATTAATATATTATTGTTTTTATAGGGTATCAGATTGATCTGTGAGCTTATAGATGAGTATGGACTGGATGTAGTACAAGCCTATATGACCCATATACAGGTATGTTGTATACATGAGTTTCACTACGTTTTCATCAAGTTCAGTCTAAACCATTTACAATAGTCCATTTTATAGGTAATAAATGTGACCATTCTTTAATACCTAGATTTAATATGTTTAGTCAACTTGGCAAAATTTGATGGATTTATTATTGAGATGGATTACATATCGATACACAAAACTTAATGCAAGACATATCACAATGTCAAACCCGTCTGATTCACATGGGGTAATTTTCGCTCATTTTGCGATCATATTAACCTTGCAAAAATAAGCCCCACCTGAACATAACAACTAGTATAAAAGACTGAAAGAATTCATCCTAATTTTGCCAAAATTATCCCCACGTGTACTGTTGCAATGGTCATTTTGCGAATATTTCGCCCAGTATAGAAGATGTACCACTCACCCATGTATAGGCCGAGGACTCCATGGACGACAGAGCTAAAATAAAACTCTCAGCTGACATTGCATGATTATGTCCCATACATTTTGTTTTCAGGCTGAGCTAGGACTCCATGGACGCTGAAATCAAACTCTCCATCGATATTGACTGATTATTTACTATATGTTTTGTTGATAAAGATTGATTATTTCCAGAACATTTTGCTTTCAGAACAATGCTGAGATTGCTGTACAAGACATGTTGAAGGAGATTGCCTACAAGACCAAACATAGAACAGGTACAACACACCTACAGGCCGAGGACTCCATGGACGACGGCGCTAAGATCAAACTCTCCGTCGATATTGATGAAAAGAAGGTGAGAACTTTACTTTGTTTTGTGCTAAATGCATTGATGCTTTGGCAGATCTAGAATTGTTTTCAGGGAGGGGGTTTATCCTATCAGTCAGGAAATTGATGAAAATATTAAGGTGAGAATTCAGCTTTATTTCATCTTCCTTTTCCTTTTTTAGTCCCCTACCGGCAACGCCGAAGGGGACTCTTAGTTTCCTCTCGGTCTGTCTGTCTGTCCGTCTGTCCGTCTGTCCCATTTTCAGTTTGCCGGACTTTTTCCCGCTGTTGTTGCATATATTGAACTCATTTTGGGTATGTGGATATATCTCAATGTGATACAGATCAAGTTTGAGTTTGCTTTTGATTGACCTATTTTTACAAGAGTTATGGCCCTTGGACTTAGCAAATTTTATGAAAATTTCAGTTTTCCGGACTTTTTTCCGCTGTTGTTGGATAAATTGAACTCATTTTTGGTATGTGGATATATCTCAATGTGATACAGATCAAGTTTGAGTTTGCTTTAGATTCACCTATTTTTACAAGAGTTATGGCCCTTGGACTTAGCAAATTTTATGAAAATTTCAGTTTTCCGGACTTTTCTTCGGTTCTATTGCAAATAATGCACTGATTTTTGGTAAATGAATACATCTCAATTTCATACAGACCAAGTTTGAGTTTGGTTTCCATTGGCTTATTTTTACAAGAGTTATGGCCCTTGGACTCAGAAAATTTCATGAAATTTGCAGTTTTCCGGACTTATTCTTTCCTGTTATTGCAGATAATGAACTGATTTTTTGTATGTGAATACATTATAGTGTGATGCAGATTTGACTTTAATTTTGATTGACTAATTTTCACAAGAGTTATGGCCCTTGGACTTAGCAAATTTCGTGAATTCAGTTTCCCAGACTTTTGTTGGCTGTTGTTCCAGATGATGAACTGATTAACAGAGATGCAAGTCATAAATGTATGCCGCCGGTAGGGGACTTATATCGCACAGCGATCATTGCATTTTTGACTTTGAATTAGAAACAGTTTGGATCGGGGTAAAAGTGCATTCACATATTCATCATAAAGGGGTTGGGCCACAAAACCCCTAAATCGGCCCTATTAAAATTTGAATTCATTGAATATTTATTTGTGATTCAATATACTTTGTAATGAGATGTTGTAAATAATGCATTTGTCAGAAGCTTTAAGTCCTCTGAAAGCCCCCACATTGGCTATTTTCAGTACAATTGATGCAAAATCAACATGTTTCATTAAAATTTGGCATTGGCCACATTTATCAATAAAACAAACTCCCCAGTTGAGCTCCCTAAGAAGTCTGAAAGGAATCTGTCCCATTTGACGCAAAAAATTTACAGATACACAGATCTATATTTTTAAGTCAGTGATTTCTACACGAGCTTAAAGAAGTCCTCTACTCGTGGGTATTTTCACTTACATTTACTCGGACAAACTCAAATTACAAAGTATTGGTAGTTCCATAAAAATATATTGTCTCGTTTATCCATGAAACAGTAATTTATAGGCCCATATCAACAAGCTAGCGATTTAACATAGAACTAGTCTGCAACTTCCGCCGAAATTGAAAGTACAAATTCATGACGTCAGATGTGTGTATACACTACACATTCATACGATGACGTAATGTGAAATATAGTACATGTGTCTCTTTGTTTATATGGTACATTTATAATTATTTTTCGGTTTGACCATTTTCAAAGTAAATTAGACATCAGTGTTCTTTTTTTAAAAAAAGACCTGTACAATTTTATTGTCGGGGATCCATCCAGGTGGAGTGGGGGGGGGGGGGGGGGGGGGGGGGGGGGGGGGGGGGGGGGGGGGGTTGGGGGGTTTCTTCCCCATTCCTGGTAAGACTTACATGAACACGGAAAATATTAAATAATGATGGGAGGGGAGGGTGAGAGATAGAAATTTTATAGGATATGAAATCCTAAGTAAAGCCTTTCCTAGCTGTCTAGATGGGATCTCAAATTGATATTCTAATCAGCTTATAAATAGCTAGGACTGAGGGGGGGGGGGGGCGCAACTGTATTAGGAAGAGGGTGAAAAATGAAAATTAGTGTAATTAAATTGACGACACATTTTTTGGCCGTTTCAGATAATATGAATTTTCTGAAGTTATATAAAGTTGTGAAGGTGAAAAAAATTTAAATGATTAGGGTCGACAAAAAAAAAAAAAAAATAATAAAAAAAAAAATAAATAAATAAATGATATGGCCTGGAAAGTTGTCTGTTAGCTCCGATCAGGATTTCAGGAAAAAAAAACTTTCTTAAAATTCAATACCGGGAGAAGTGATCATGTAATGTATATCGAATAAAATGAAATTCTAATCGTTTCAGAATTAAACGGAAAGTAAGGAGCGTTCTTCGTCAACTATCTCAATACGAGAGAGAGAGAGAGAAAGATTTTCATTTCCGAGGTACATTACAAGAATTCAAGACGGACTTAATTTATTAATAATACTATCTCCGCTCCAAAAGAATACGACTACTGTGTTGCCCAGAACAATAAGAAAATAGATATCCGGAATACATATACAAGTATTTGATATATGGTATCTTGTTTATGATTATCAAATATATTTTTTCCGAAATTCAGTCGCGACTCCTTCCGCAGTTAAAATTTACGTCCCCACCCCAATCTATCGAAAATTTTGTAAACATGTAACAGGTTATGCTCTGCATATTGAAAACTGAAGTTCTTGCGTATTTCGATGTTCCACACGGATCCGTTTGATGAAAGTTTTGATTGACATTTATTTGTTTACATTCAATAAAAAAATTTGTTTTACAAAACAACAATCGTCAAACATCGTATCGTTATTTATGAGGGGGGGGGGGGGGGGGGGGGGGGGCTGGAGACGAGAGTTATGTCTGGAAATTCGGGCGGGTTGGGGGTTACTATTTGTCTTTAACAGATGTTGCATACTAACTTTTTTCGGCACTTGGGGCCTGTAGATATGTAAAAAAAAATATAGCTTGTATCTTTCCTTCTTTCTTTCTTTTTTCCCCGCTCACAAAAATAAGTACATTGAACATGTCGATGACTTATATTTTTACATTTAATTCTCACCGATATTTCACAGACATATTTTCTCCTTCTATTAACATGTACATGGCATGCTTTTTCCAATGCAAGGAAGGTAATATTTATTGAAGTACGTACGTGCCGACTGGAAGCGAGGAGGAACAAATGTCAACAAAGGCGGGTGGTATCAATAGGCTGAACGGGAGGGAGTCAGATTACGGGGGAAATTATAGAATTTTGTAAATAGGATACCATCTACAAGCGTGATCTGGACGGTTAGGACGTCATGACCCCTTGGATTCGCCAAAAATGCAGATTTTTTCTTTGTTTTACTAGTACATGTAGTATGTGTTTTTTTTCCGAAATAGACGGCTTACCCCCACCCCCATTTTCTCTCCGGGGGAAAGGAAGGTTGATTCCCTTAAGATTTTTTTTATCTATATATGCCTTAGAATCCCTCTCTGAGATAAACTTTAGGATTCTGGAAATCGTTTAAAATATATCAACACATGTACGTACGTATATAAATAAATTATGTACATTAGTAGTTTTAATGTAAATATTTAGGTTTCATTATTATATGCTCTTTTATCATATTTATCACTCATACACTCTTATTTGATATGTCCTGTATTTTGGCATTTATAAGAGTACAATAGTACACGTATCCACAACATGCATGTACATCTCTATATATAGCGTTATGAAACGTGGTTCCCTTTTACACACTTCTGACGTACTTCCGGTGTGTACAGCTATTTTGAGAAATTGGAAAAGGTGGTAAAATATAAATTGGTTTATATCAGCTCTGAAAGAGATTACATAATGGGGAAATTTCTTGTTGGAATTAAGTTTGATATGAACTGTAATATACACAAAAATCTCCACGACTAGAGAACTTCTTTAATACATGTATATTGTAGATTAAGATTTGATTATGGATTATAATCCAGAAATTAATACATTTTTAAGAATGATAAATTTTCCTCAGAAATTCTGATATTGTATGATAAGTATCTTTCTTTTATGTTCATATAAAAGAAAACCTTTTCACATACTAGACAATGTTTTCCTTATCCTCTTCTTATTTGATTGAGTTATGCCTTGGGTATTTTTACATTCACTGGGACAAACTTTTGCAGTTGTAGGCCAAGTGCAAAAGTAGCAAAGGTTAATACTGTAATTGTGGAAATTTTTGTGTGGGGGTGATTTTTGCATTTTTTAGCTCACCTGAGCCAAAGGCTCAAGTGAGCTATTGTCATAGTGTGGCGTCCGTCGTCCGTCGTCCGTCCGTCGTAAACTTTTAACATTTTCAACTTCTTCTCAAGAACGGCTGAAGGGATTTTGATGAAACTTGGTATGCATGAAGTACTAAAGGTCCTCTACCAAGTTTGTTCATTTCGGCTCGATCCCTTCAGGGGTGGATCCAGGGTGGGGTCAAATAGGCCCCAGAGGGTACCCCTCTTCAAAAATCTTCTTCTCCAGTTCCACTGAATGGATTGAAAAACTAATTGTATCTAAGTGATCTAGAAGGATGTACGATTCAAGTTTGTTCATTTCGTTAAAATCCAATAACTAATTATTGACGCGTTTTTGACGTCTTTTTCGACATTGCATTTTTAATGCAAAAATTGATATTTCTCTTAATATTTTCTTTCTTATTGAAAAATTCTGCTCCAGTTGAGTTTAATTTAGCCATTTTTAAGCAAAGGAATGCTTTAGCGAAAGAATTTTGCTGAAAGGTTTATTTTTGAATTTTTAATGATTTTTTTAATACTGTAAAAAAGGAAGGGAGGATGGTCATTTTCATCATTTTTGGCATTTTATGGTTCTTCCCATGAATGATTGTTTTAACATTTATCATATTTATTGTAAGGAATGTAACAGTGAAAGAATTTTCTCAATATCTTGACTTTTAGATTTTTAATGATTTCTTTAATACTGTAAATAGGCATGTTTTCTTTGTCAATGAGTCCCAAGGTAGCGAGTTCAAATCCTGGCTGGGCCTTAAAAATTTTTTTTCTTTATTTTTCATTTTTCATCCATATTTTAAGCTTTGAATGCTATTTTTAACTTACCTGAATAATTTTAATGCCATTTTTGCCACTTTTTGAACTTTGGAATTTTTTATGAAGTTTGGCATTTTCTCCATATTAATTTCCATTGAGTTCATATTGATATTTTGAAACCTATATCCTAGGTAAAATTAAATTAATGAATGCTTGTGTGATAGCATTTTTGATTAACAACATGTACAATTTGAATTTATAATAATTCTTGTATTCTATAGAGTATAAAAAGGGGGGGGGGGGTTCAAAATTTCTGTAACAACATCTGCTGACAGATTTTTTTTTCTATTAGATGATATAATAAGAACTGGACAAAATAATATTTTTTTTCTAATTGGCTTGTATATTAATGAACTAATCAGAGTAAATACTAATCTTTCTTTCATTTACTCCATCTAACAGTAGTTTTCTGCACTTAATATTTCTTAAGAATGACATCCTATCGGATGCCTCTTTAGGTTGTCCATCCTTTCCCCGAAAGAGAGAGATGTTAGGGTGCTCTTATTATTTTTCTTTAACTATTTCTTTTAATAACTTAGTAAATATATGATCTTCTGCACTCATTTATTGCATGTTTGTCAGATTAAGTTACTCAATTCTTTTATATACATTATTTGCTATAACTTTATTTTTTGAATTTTTTTTTTTTATATATATTTTAATCTAGATATGCTGTGCGTGCACATAGACCCAAGGATTGTGGGTTCAAATTCAGGCACTGGCATCCCAATTTTTTTTTTCATTTTTTGCATTTTGCAAGCTTTTTAAGCACTTTTAAATCATCTGAATACAAAAAAAACCCTTCTTTTTTCTTTTTCCATTTTCATTTTCTCCATTTTGCACACTCATTTATTGCATTTTACTTTTTTGGAATTTTTATGATATTTTTTTTAATTATTTATGGCATATGGACCAAAAAATTCTGACTATGGCTATGGCTCTAACATTATTCAATGTCAGTATGTTCAGAGTGTGCATGGATATCAGGTGAGCGTTGTGCCCCCCTGGGGCTCTTGTTTGGGGATTGTATTATTATAACGAAAAATAACTCCCGCATGAAAATTACAACCAGTATGAAAGTGTTTTTATTATGATTCCAATTTTGTCAAAAATATTTTCACCCACGTGACTGACGTTGCACCCACGTGTACTGTTACACCCACGTGCACTGTTGCACCCACGTGTACTGTTACACCCACGTGCACTGTTGCACCCATGTGTACTGTTACACCCACATGTACTGTTACACCCACGTACACTGTTGCACCAACGTGTACTGTTGCACCCACGTGTACTGTGCACCCAAGTGTACTGTTGCACCCACGTACACTGTTGCACCCACGTACACTGTTGCACCCACGTGTACTGTTGCAATACTCATTTCATCAAAATTTCCCCCATAAAAAGTAACCATGTTTACAGTACACAGCAAATTATTCTTTGTGTACTGTTGTGTACTGTATTTTGCATCAGAAAAAAATTGTATATTAGATAAATGTATATTTTCTATATAGAACACGCCGGATGTAAAATCTCTAACAAACTTCCAGTTCGCTAAGCTCTGCCCATTCTTGTGCTGTAGAACTCGCCTGGTGTAAAATCTCCAACAAATTTCTAGTCCGCTTGACGGCTTGGTGATAATTTGATTGGTTCATGCGTTTCTGGGAATTACTGGACAACAAACCATGGCTAGCTAGTTGTTATTTCTGAAATATTTTACAAACTTGTTGCTCAAGACCAAAGGGTCACTTTTTGTAACTTTTCTGATATTTTATCATGATTACCATAATTAACTTACACTACATGTACATGTAAAACATGGACAACAAAAAATAATTATTCCCTTATGTTTGATTAAAAAATTTATTTGAAAAAATCCATCATCAACATCAGACAAACTGACATATCATTTGGACATAAACAGAATGTTAATGAATGTCTAAAATCATTATGGTAATTAAATGCAGAATAAGATACATTTAGCATGGAAATTGCACTGACTTTAATGAATTACTTATGTATAGTAACATTTCAAAGAGATGAACAGTCAGACAGACAGACAGACAGACAGACAGATGAATGGACATGACAGCAAATATATACTTCCTTGATTTTCTGGGTTTTTTTGGAAGTTAACCATCTTGTTGAAAGTACATGTATATAGAAAATGAGTTTCAAAAGGATTATCTCATATTGTCAAAAATCTTTTTGTTGTCAATTCTTTTGACCTCACTCCCCTTCTTCGTCGTTGCCGTTTGGTTGATCTATGTTCTGTTGGTGACCTCTGTTCCCTTGTTGGTTCATTATTTGTGTTCTGGAAATGGTTCCTGTCCTTCTGTTTTCAATGATGATGAAGTTTATGCCGTTAATTGATATATCCACTTGTGGCTTAAAAAAGGCGTTGAATTTTAGTACAGCTGGAGTACCTCTCATAAGGATCACCAGAATGTGGTTGACGGGGTATAGCCCGCTATGTTGATAGGCCTCATCTACCCCAAGGTTAAATGATATTATGTCTTCATTATCATTTAGAATTCTGCAATATATATCCTCCCCTGTATTATTTCTGACAGAAATTTTGCCTCCCATGGTTCTGGAAAAAAAATCTCATTGAACAGAATGCCAATATAATTTAACATGGTTGCTGAGACTGTTGAACATTTCAATTATCAACAATATACAGTTGTTGACTGGGGTCGAGGTCATTTGTTGGACCCGAGGATGAACTGTAGACCGAGGCCGTATGCGGAGGTCAGCAGTTCATCCAAGGGTCCAACAAATTAGCTGTTGACCGAGACCCCAGTCAACAACTGTTTTGTTAAACCTTTTTCGATCTAAAAAAGAATATTAATAATAATAAATATTGAGACTCCGTTCTACAACTTAGTCACAGGCTGACAGGAGCAACTCGCTGCCATTTTCAAACAATGTAAACAGCTGATTAGGGAAGATAACTCTTATAGTTGACCCTTTCAAGGGGCCCCGCATGGGGAACGTTTTTTTTTTCAAATAAAATTAATTACCGAAAATAATCAAATTTACATTATTCAGCGTCTTTTACTCAGGAAGTAAATAAAATAACCGAAATAAGCAAGAAGATTGTTGTCATATAACAACACTAAAACATCTTGCCGGTCAACAGTTCATCACGTGACCGGTCAAACAGTCGGTTTTAACAGTTCGTTTGGACCGGCTGTTTCTAACAGTCATTATGTTGGACTTTTTTCTTGTATAGACTATTAAGGGGAAAATATCAAAGGGTATAACAAAATTTAATGTAAATGGATTCAATATACTAGTATATACTATTAGAACCAACATTGACTTGAAACAAAACCTCATGAATGTTTTAGGGTTTTTTTAAATATAAAGGTATGCTATTAAATACAGACATACAAGTACAAGTAATATCAAAACAACACAAAGGTCAAACATAGAAAGCATACCAATACATACAATTGTACCCATAGGTATACATGTTCTAGTTATCTGGACTTCTAGAGACATCACAGGGTGCATTAACAATATGTCAAGGTTTATTTTCGTAAAATGAACAAGATGTACATCGTTGAAATAATGCAAAGAAACAATTTTGAAGTAATTACAATGCATGGCATAAATACACTACATGAATACTTAACCTAGAGGATTTCTAGCCCTTACTGATTTAGTTTTCAGAAATTTACAAATTCTTTTGTGTAAGTTTAAATCACAAGATTGAAATAGTTTTTTTTCATAATTACAAGTATTTAGTCTGATAGTATGATATGGAGGATTTAATTTTAATATGTGTGACATTTTTAATTATGTTGTCATTACATTCAAAAAGGAAATGCAATCCGTCCCCAATAGAGCAGTTACATTTATTTTATGCGTAACTTTCAACACCTCTACATCCCATTGATCACTGTGGTTAGGAATTGGGCCATAGTATTTGTTTCCATCCCAGTGTTTAAAAAAGTCACCTTCCAGCTAGGCGAAAACACATCAACATACAATTTTCAGCTCTACTGGTCTTTGACCAGTCGAGCTCATGCGATCATACTGTGTCTGTCCGTCTGTCCATTAAACATTTCTTGTGGTTTCAAGTCCTCTGAAACTGTAGGTGATGGAAAGTTAATTCTTAGCTTATGCTATCGCCCCATCGTTTGCGTTAGTGTCCGCACTATAGGTTAAGCAAAACAGGACAGGTCCATTCTTTCCAAACTATAAGTCCTGCACCAACCAAACTTGCATGGATGATGCATCTGAGGATTCTTACAACAGTGCATGTTACGGAGGCTGCATCTGACCCACATTTCATGCTTGAGTGAGCAGGTTAAGTAATATGGGACAGGTCCAATCCCGCCTTACTATAAGTCTTACATTAACCAAACTTGCATGGATGATGCATCTGAGGATGCTCACAACAGTGCATGGTACGGAGGCTGCATCTGACATACATTTCATGCTTGAGTGAGCAGGTTAGGTAAAATGGCACAGGTCCATTCCTGCCGTACTTTAAGTTCTATACCAACCAAACTTGCATGGATGATGCATCTGAGGATGCTTACAACAGTGCATGGAACTGAGGCTGCATCTGACATACATTTCATGCTTGAGTGAACAGGGTACTAGGTAAAATGGGACAGGTCCATTCCCACCTTACTATAAGACCTACACCAACCAAACTTGCGTGGATGATGCATATGAGGATGCTTACAACAATATATGGTACGGAGGCTGCATCTGAGGTATATTTCATGCTTGAGTGAGCAGGTTAGGTAAAATGGGACAGGTCCATTCCCGCCTTACTATAAGTTGTACACCAACCAAACTTGTATGGATGATGCATCTGAAGATGCTTACAACAGTGCATGGTACGGAGGCTGCATCTGACATACATTTCATGCTTGAGTGAGCATTTTAGGTAAAATAGCACAGGTCCATTCCCGCCTTACTATAAGTCCTACACCAACCAAACTTGCATGGATGATGCATCTGAGGATGCTTACAACAATGCATGGTACGGAGGCTGCATCTGACATTCATTTCATGCTTGAGTGAGCAGGTTAGGTAAAATGGCACAGGTCCATTCCCACCTTTCTTTAAGTCCTACACCAACCAGACTTGCATGGATGATGCATCTGAGGATGCTTACAACAATGAATGGTATGGAGGCTGCATGTGACCTACATTTCTTGCTTGAGTGAGCAGGTTAGGTAAAATGGGACATGTCCATTCCTGCCTTACTATAAGTATTTCAAAAACCAAACTTGCATGGAGGATGCTTACTACAATGCATGGTACAGAGGCTGCATAAAACCCACATTTCACACTTGAGTGAGCAGGTTAGGTAAAATGGGACAGGTCCATTCCCACCTCACTATAAGTCCTACATCTACCAAACTTTGCAGGATGCAGGATTATGCATCTGAGGATGCTTATTGCAATGTATGGTACGGAGACTGCATCTGACCAACATTTCATGCTTGAGTGAGCAGGTTAGGTAAATGGGACAGGTCCATTCCTACCTTACTGTAAGTCCTAGGTTTTCCAAAGTTGTGTGATTGATGCATCTAAGGATGCTTAAAACAATGACCTATGGTCTTATATACTGGGTGTGGTAATTTTCTCCTACATAACTAGATGTAATCCTATGTACACAATTTCTAAGAAAATATTAATTATAGAAAGTTCTTTTTTTTGCAATATCAAAAGACTAGGATCTAGTATTGCACCTGATATTATGTTTGAGCTTTTGACTCCCAGGGTCTAAGAAAATAGGGGTGGACATTTTCTCCTACACAACTCAATCTTGTGATCACCATTTCTCGGAAAGTATAAATGATGGAAAGTTAATTCCTTTTTCAATATTTAAGGTCTATGATCTAGTTGTGCACCTGACATTTTGATTGAGCCCATGACCCAAGCGTCTTAGAAAAGGGTGTGATCATTTTCTACGATACACGTATAACTCAATGTAATCTTGTGATAACCATGTTTTAGGAAGTATAAATGATAGAAAATTAATTCTTTTGAAATATTAAAGGACTATGCTCTTGTTATGTACCTGTAATTTTGTTTGATCCCGTGATTCTTAGGGTAGTAGAAAAGGGTGTGGGCAACTTCTCATATTATATAACTATTAGTCCTGTTTATTGATATTGAAATATTGAAGAGTATCGATATTCTGAGATTTTCAATACGTATCGATACGCAAATGCTGAGTATCGATACTTTCAATACATTTAATAAATATAAACTTTTAATTCGTTTTTATTTTTAGCTCTACTGGTCTCAGACCAGTCGAGCTTATGCGATCACCCTTCGTCTGGCGTCCGTCCGTCCGTCTGTCTGTCTGTCTGTCTGTCTGTCTGTCTGTCTGTCCGTCTGTCCGTAAACAATTCTTGTCCGGACAACTCCTCTGAAACTGTTAGAGATAGAAAGTTAATTCTTTTTGCATTTTACTTTGTCCATGGTCTAGTTGTGCACCTGACATTTAGTTTCAGTCCCTGACCCCCAGGGTCTTAGAAAATGGGCGTGGTTATTAAATTCTATGTAATCTTGTCCGGACAACTCCTCTGAAACTGTTAGAGATAGAGAGTTAATTCTTTTTGTATTTTACTTGGTCCATGGTCTAGTTGTGCACCTGACATTTAGTTTCAGTCCCTGACCCCCAGGATCTTAGAAAATGGGCATGGTCATTAAATTCTATGTTATCTTGTCCGGACAACTCCTCTGACACTATAAATGATGGAGACTTAATTCTTTTTGCAATATGATGGGTCTATAGTCTTGTTGTGCACCTGATATTTTGTTTGAGCCCCTGACCCCCAGGGTCTTAGAAATGGGTGTGGTCATTTTCTCCTATATAACTCTATGTAATCTTGTGTTCCCAACTCCTCTGACACTATAAATGATGGAGACTTAATTCTTTTAACAATATGATGGGTCTGTAGTGTAGTTGTGCACCTGATATTATGTTTGAGCCCCTGACCCCCATGGTCATAGAAATGGGTGTGGTTATTTTCTCCTATATAACTCTATATAATCTTGTGCTCGCAACTCCTCTGACACTATAAAATGATGGAGACTTAATTCTTTTTGCAATATTATGGGTCTGTAGTCTTGTTGTGCACCTGATATTATGTTTGAGCCCCTGACCCCAGGGTCTTAGAAATGGGTGTGGTCATTTTCTCCTATACATGTATAACTCTATGTAATCTTGTGCTCGCAACTCCTCTGACACTATAAATGATGGAGACTAAATTCTTTTTGCAATGTGATGGGTCTGTGGTCTGGTTGTGCTGATATTTTGTTTGAGCCCCTGACCCCCATGGTCATAGAAATGGGTGTGGTTATTTTCTCCTATATAACTCTATGTAATCTTGTGCTCACAACTCCTCTGACACTATTAATGATGGATACTAAATTCTTATTGCAATATGATGGGTCTCTGGTCTTGTTGTGCACCTGATATTATGTTTGAGCCCCTGACCCTTAGGGTCTCAGAAATGGGTGTGGTCATTTTCTCCTATATAAGTTAATGTAATCTTGTGCTTGCATCTCCTCTGACATTATGAATGATGTAGAATTAATTCTTTTTGCAATGATTGGTCTGTGGCATAGTTGTGCACCTGATATTTTGTTTTAGCCCTATACCCTCAGGGTCTTTGAAAATGGGTGTGGTAATTTTTGTGTCGCCTGCGAAGCATAGCGACACTTAGGGATCACTTTGTCCGTTGTCCGTCTGTCCGTCTGTCCGTCCGTCCGTCTGTCAGTCTGTCTGTCTGTCACACTTTGGGTATCACAGCCCATAACTTTTGATTGGTAAGTGATAGGGCTTTGATATTTCACATGTGTATTCCTTGTGACAAGACCTTCCTACACATACCATAATTTTTGACCTAGTGACCTTGACCTACATATTTGACCTACTTTTCAAAAAAATTAAGAATGGATATATCTTTTGATTGGTAGGTGATAGGGCTTTGATATTTCACATGTGCAATCCTTGTGGCAAGACCTTTCAACACATACCATAATTTTTGACCTTGTGACCTTGACCTAGATATTTGACCTACTTTTGAAAAAAAGATAAGATTCGCTATATCTTTTGGTTGGTAAGTGATAGGGCCTTGATATTTCACATGTGTATTCCTTATGACAAGACCTTCCTACACATACCATAATTTTTGACCTAGTGACCTTGACCTACATATTTGACCTGCTTTTCAAAAAAATTAAGAATTGATATATCTTTTGATTGGTAAGTGATAGGGCTTTGGTATTTCACATGTGTATTCCTTGTGACAAGACCTTTCTACACAGACCATAAAATTTGACCTTTTGACCTTGATCTAGATATTTGACCTACTTTTCAAGAAAAGTAATATTGGCTATATCTTTTGATTGGTAGGTGATAGGGCTTTGATATTTCACATGTATTTTCCTTGTAACAATGCCATTCTTAAAATACCATAAGTTTTTACCTTTTGACCTTGACCTAGCTATTTGACCTTCTTTGCCAAGATTGTATATATCATAATTGGTAGGTGATAGGTCTTTCATATTTCTTATGATGAGACCTTTTTGTTACAAATTTTTACGTAGTGACCTTGACCTAGATGATTGACACTCTTTTCTGAAAATTTGAGAATGACCATATCTTTTAATTTGTAATTAAGAGGTCTGATATTTCAAATGAATTTCATATGACAAGACTTTTCTATTGATACCAATAATTTTGATCCACTTTCTAGAATAATAATCAAACAGCTTCGCAGGCGACACAAGCATTCCTTGGATTGCTATTTTTTCTATATAGTTGTGCTCTCTACTTGTTTAAAGCTATTAATGAGGGGGAGTTAATTCTTTATCCAATATTATGGATCTGTAGTCTTGATGTTTCATTTATAGTTCATTTGAGCTAGCAGCCCTTGGCCCCTAGGATCTTGGAAAATGGATGTGGCATTCTTTTTAGAAATACTTTATCTCGGATATTATGAATTATATGAGTGCTATTATAGTTGCAGTATAATGGATATGTAGTTTTGTCATGCTACTTATAATTTGTTAGAGCGCCTGCTCCCTATAGTTTTGGTTTAAAAAAAAGAAAGGAAATTGATGTTTTAGAAAAAACAACCAGGAGAGCTACAGTCTCGTCAGAGACTTCTGGTTATTTTTAAAGGGGTAGGTTCACTAACTACCAAAATCGGCCCTAAATTTTTGCGAAAAATAATTTTATGAAAATTATGATTCAGCATCTCTTATATTTATCTCAAATACCTGCCGAAATAGAAAGTAAATATTTTTCATTGTCAAATCGTCACGTGCGTTTGTTATGACGTCACATTGTGACGTCATTTTCTCTGCATGACGGAAAATGAAGGAAAATCGCCATATTTTCTGTATAAATCTTTAAATTTAGTAAAGGCGCCAACCTTCACCCAGCACAAATTTTATGTAGATCGAAAGATACATTGCAAATTTAACTTTTAATATGAAAATTATTTTGGTTAAGGGCTGGCGCCTTACTTATTTTCATAAATTTTGACCAGAATTATGCCCATTTCTTACGATTTTTCAGCATTTTACGACTTTAAGCCGATTTTGAAGCTATATATTTTGGTGTATTGCACGTAAATTAAAATATTTATTTGGTATTTCAAACAACCATACATTTAACTTTCTTGATACGAAATTCAATCGAAATCTAAAACATTCTAAAATTAGGGCCGATTTTCCATGTTACCGAACCTGCTCCTTTCTTCTGAATCTTCTCCGATCATTTGTACGTTTAGGCATATGAGTGCAAATACAAGCTTCTGGTCCCTCCCATATTGGGAGTTATTATTTTCTGAATTATCGATTTTGTTTTGTGTATTGGGATATGGTTATTATCCATATTTGTCATTCTATCTTACATTGAGTTGAAAAACGAAATAGTGAGGTTAGCTGTTTGGCAGCATTTTCACAAAATTAATGCCGAGGAAGCCAAATGTAATTATGTAAAAATATGTCAAAATAAGTCTTTGTTAGACAAAGAAACACTTTCCATAGCTGCTGTTGTGATCTTTTCATTCCTTTTTTTGAATGGAAAACATACGTACATTTGTTGTTTATTTTTGTTCTGTTTTATAAAGTTGCCATTGATTAAAACAAAAAAACTCAATTTATTGATTCATTATAATGATAAATTTGAGAAAAATGAAAAAAATGCGTATTGTATTGAAAATATTGAGTAGTGAAGCAAAATGTATTGTATTGTATTGTATTGAAAAAATTATTACAATATACAGCACTAATAACTATGCACTTAATGTGTACTTATTATATCGGGATTCATATTTAAGCGAGTTAGCGCTATAAAGACTACGCTAATTGATTGAAGTTTTATAGATTCTAAAGGGAGAAAAGTAAATTGCACTAATTCACGATTACATTAATATGTCAATTGACCCATTTTCGTCCTGTTTGCGCTAAACTTTGGTTGCGCTAGAATAAGTAAACATACAGTAATCTTTGGGTTACCATTTCTCAGAAAGTATAAATGATAAAAAGTTCTAACATGATGGGTCTATGGTCTAGTTGTGTACCTGATATTTTGTTTGAGATTCAGACCCCCAGTGTAAATAAGTGTGGTCATTTTCTCCAATATATCTTTGGAATCTTGTGAAAATCTATTCTCAGAATGCATAATTTATAGAGTAATTCTTTTTATGATCCCGGAATCCAAGATATAGTTTTTGACCTGTCCGTCCGTCTGTTTGTCTGTCTGTCTGTTTGTCCAAAAACTTTAATATTGGACATAACTTTTAAATGGAGGGTGATAGAGATTTCATATTTCACATGTGTATTCCTAGTGACAAGACCTTTCCATTGATACCAAAAGTTTTGACATTTTGATCTTGACCTTGACCTTTGACCTACTTTTCAAAAACTTTCACATTGGGCATTACTTTTGAATGATAAGTGAAAGGGCTTTCATATTTCACATATGTATTCCTTGCGACAATACCTTTCCAATGATGCTAAAAAATTTTGACCTCGTGACCTTGACCTTTGATCTACTTTTCAAAAACTTTAACATTGGGTGTAACTTTTGAATGGTAAATGAAAGGGTTTTGATATTTCACATGTGTATTCCTTGTGATAAGACCTCTCCATTGATACCAAACTTTTATACCTCTTGACTTTGACCTTTGGCCTACTTTCAGAAAACATTGGGCATAACTTTTGAATAGTAAGTGATAGTGCATTCATATTTCACATGTATATTCCTTGTTTCAATTTTTGCCATTGATACCAAACAAATTTAACCTAGTGATCCTGACCTTGACCTTTCACATGCTTAACAGAAAATGGTGTTTATGCTTACAAAGATGGCACCGGGGGCATTCGTGCTTCACAAACACAGGCTTTATTATAGAGTATGACTCTACGGTCTTGGGAAATAGGTTTGGTCATTTTCCACTTAACAACTCCATGTAATCTTATGAACACCAATTCTCAGAAAGTATAATTAATAAAAAGTTTTTTTTTTCATTATATTCATACTTTAATTATGTTATGCTCGCGCATCTGATTTATTTTTTAGCCTTTGACCTTGGGTCTTAGAAAATGGTTGTGTCACTTAGATGAATTTAAAATAAACAACTAGGAGATCTTCAGTCTCGTCAGAGACTTCTAGTTTGCATTGCTGCCAATAAGGTGTGATATTCTGAAATGGTGTTTAAGGCACATATCGCCTGCACAAACCAGGGGAGACGGGGAAAATGAGTCATTATAGCTAAATCGGGGTTTAAATGGATCCATTTGAGCCGTTTTTCGATTCGTAGTTTATACGCCCGCCATAAGACGATAAGTATTATGTTATGGCGCTGTCCGTGTGTGCTTGTGTCCGTGTGTTCGTCCTTGTGTCCGTCCATCCGTCCGAGATCATGTTTTCTTGTTTTGTTTTCTAAGGCTCTTTAATATATTGGATTGAAACTTGGCATATGACGTGATATCAAGTAGGGTAAGATCCAGTTCGAGTTTCAGAATGGCTCCCAGTCCTAGGACCTTCAAATTTATCATTTGGTTTGACTTTAACAAAAGTCCTAAAAAACCTGATATTTTTAAGGTCTGGGGTCAAAGGTCAGGTCATTTTGTGGCTAAAAATCGCTGGGTTTATTTTGGAGAAATTTTCATTTGAAAATTCAGTTAAATACTTATTTTGATTTATAATTTTGCAAACGTTGTACACTTGAAGAAGAACACATGCTCTTTCATATTTGATTCTTACAATTGAGAAATTATGTGTAAAAGTAAAGTAATTTTGGGACTAAAACTGGCATAATTGCATTCACAAAATTTTATATTCATGAGAAATAAATTACCCGACGGGCGTATCTTGCAGTGTTGGCGTCGCAATTTTTAAGATACTTCCTCCAGGAAGTATCTTATTGCTACGGCAGCTACTGTACTGCATATTAACTGCCGCTTTGCACCTCAAAATATAGCGCTCTGTCTAGTTTAAGAATTTGCTGTCTGACACATGCAAAATACAAGAACAAGAACAAGAATATTCTCCCTCTTGAAAAACATTTCAATTTCAAATGAAATAAATGCATCACATAAAATCAACTATAATTCAACTATAAGTCTTATTTTACTGCATATTTGTGGAGTAATAATATATTCATTGTTTATGACAAAAAATAGGAAAGATAACTCAAAAAGTTACATAAAAGTTACAGAGTTGTCTTTCTTATATTATCACTGAGAGACTAAGTCGTGAGAAAAAAGTGTTTTAAAGTATAGTATAGATAAACATAGTTTGTGTTGCTTATAGTGCACATAGAAATAGATATTAAAGTTGTTGTTAAAAAAATGTAAATTTTTTTGGTCTATTAAGAATTCAGGGGATGTGATTGACAAAATGAAATCTGGAAATTTCCAAGCCAATACGATTTCTTCATACGACTTCTCTAATATGTACACCACACTTCATCATGACAAAATTAATGATCGATTATCTAATCTTATTAAATGGTGTTTTGATTGAGAGCGGAAAACTTATATTTGTACATCTGAATCGAAGGGTTTCTTTTCCTCGACAGACTACAAATCATACAAATCATGGACATATAGTGACCTGTGTAATGCCTTGTCCTTCCTCTTGGACAATATTTATGTTAGATTTGGTGAGGATCTATACCAGCAGGTTGTAGGAATTCCTATGGGTACTAACTGTGCGCCTCTTGTTGCAGATTTATTTTTATACACTTATGAAAAAGAATTTATCCAAAATCTTCAAAAGCAAAGAAAATTTGATGATCTGAAATGTTTCAATAATACTTCTAGGTATCTGGATGATATTCTAACCATTTATAATCCTGCTTTTGAATTATATAAGAATGAAATTTATCCACAAGAATTAACACTTAACAAGGCAAACGTTACAATGTAAATGTCTTCAAATTGAATAGCATCATTTAACGTAGCTCGCGGGGAAGCTTTCATCACAATCAAATGTGTACGCAGGTTTCACCCTCGAATTTTTTATGTGCACATCTACGCTATGACGTCATAAACCTTACTTGATCGTAACGTCACGCTACGTTGCGCGACATTTTTCGACAGGGCGCAAATTATGGCGTAATTTTTTCAATACTTATATACACAAGGTGCAATGAATGTAATTCCAAATTTCTATAGGATCTGATAAAGGCTTTACTTTTGATCACTCTTTCTCTCGCTCTTCTTGTTGCTTGTTTCTGTGCACATTTGGCGTGTCCGACAGAAAAGAAGGACGGGCTGCCTTATAAAATTAATCTTGATATGCAAAGCGGTGTTTACCGTAAGAATTTAGGAATACATAGTGTCTGGAAGTTCGATTATGACGTAAGACAAAGATTTTATATATATATCAAAAAGCAGAGCGAACTGGATTGTTTTGTCATATAGAATAAGAATCTTTTGATATCGTTTGGTTTTTTTTTTTTTTTTTTTGATGGGTAACATCACATCACATCTAATCCCCCCACTCTTGTCGTAAAGAATCTAAAGGTGAAATATTGAAACTGTATCAATTAAAGTTTAAAGATTTTGAAAAGGTCAAACTTCAAGGTCTATGAGACTAGGCCAAAGGTCCAGGTTTTCATTGAAAGATCATGTCAAAAGGAATTCCCGTGAGAAATGTAATTCTCATATCCCTTCAACAAATTAAATGAAGATGTAAGTTTTGAAAGAACGTCAAGGTCAAGGTCACTAGTTCAAAGATGGGACAAAAATTATTGGCACGCAGGGTCCATTCCGTCTTTGTTTATCTTCATGTACGGTTCCTTCTCAATGCTCCTTATATTTTTTTCTCCCGCTGACTAAAACACATATGTATATTCTATCTCAAGGTCATATTTATGTGTTAGATTTGTCTCAGTATGGTCTGTTTTATAAGCTGATCCAATCAGATTGTATTCAGCAGAATATAAGAGGAGCGGACAGGGGGTTACCTTTCTCCCACTCCCTACCCCTTATATCCCCCTCCCGCTCCCTCCTTTTCACCCTTCCCTTACCTCCACCATCCGCTCCCCTCCTCCCGCACCCTTCCCCTTCTCTCCCTCCCTCCTCCCTCCCTCCCTTCCCTGTCCACCCCCTCATATAACGTAACAGCTTCCCCAAAAATGTTGAAACACAAAAAAAAAACGGACAAAGGGTTGGCGGACGGACAGAAAGACGCGGACTTCGCCATTTAATAGACCGGATTTTGCTTCGCAACCTGATAAGAATGTATGGAAATCCAAAGATTTTTACAAGTAGATTATACTCCGGAGTCAAGGTCACAGTGTTAAAGATTTGGGATCCACGCAAGGTCTTGCCAAAGAGACTACATATGTGCAAGTTGTTTGTTTGTTTGGATTTTTTTTGTAATCGGTAAAAAAGATAACGTACTGCCTTCTTGAGGAATTCCTGAACTCGGAGATTGAAATGGAAATTTCATTATGATAATATATATAACGACAATCGAGGCGACTGAACGTAATGATTGAAAACGAGCATGAAATGAAAATCACAATGTATATTTTACATGGCCCGCCCCTCCCCAACCCTTTTCCGATATGACAAAGTACACGTACATATAAACAAGAGGGTATTTTTACTGTATACCCCGCCAAAACATATCGGATTAAATACCGGTAGTAATGAGCATGTCCGTCCGTCTTTTCCGTATGATGTTTTCAAATATTTGAAAGAAAAATGTCATGTACGGAGAGTAAATTTAAGATAAAATAAGATAAAAATAAATTCAGATATAAGGTCTAGTCCGAATACGGCCCATGTAATTGTTGCTTAATTATCTAAAAAAATAAAATTGGTTTCTGGATGTTTTAAAGAAGACTGTTACAGAGAATCAAATATTCTGCATACTCCTTGACGTCATGTTGACACATGCGATCTGAACACGCTGTGACTTTGGCGTTGCGAGTAAAATTGACGCCGAAGACACGCAAAACAAATTTTCAATCTTAAATTGCAAAAAATCTGCCGAGAAGACCTATCGATGTTTTTATATATTCGAATTCAGCTCATTCTCTACTTTTACGTGTAAGAAGGGCTTAAAGGATCTCCACAACTTAACGGAGAAAGTGGAAATGAAGCAAGCCGTGTTTTGCCTTTTGAATGGGTGCGCATTTTTGAATAATAAGTTGCAAAATGGCGATAAAAATTGCAAATTTCCCCCAAGATACATAATAATCAGTAGAAATACAATACTCAACATGGCAACAATATTTTCGATCTCCCTTTTCACCCTCCTTGGTAAATTTTCTAGATTAAAATTATTTTAGTTCAGAAAACGCATATTTTCGAATCAGAACGTCAATGCCGTCTTTGAGGCTTTTAAAATCTCGAAAACTTCGTGGAATAATTACATGAAATTTATATCAAAGATTGATCAAATCTTAAATTTCATGTAGACAAATTTTCAGGCTATGTCTTCTCGCAAAGTTTTTCGTGCCGTAACGCCGCAATGTACCTTAAGAACAGATAAATTGACAACATGGACCAGACATGCACGTTTCGGGTACTTAACCCTCGTCAGTGATCCTCAAATCTAAACAATGCAATATGCCAAAAAGTATGAAAGTTACTATGTCGAAAAAACGTTTCGAATTACAGAAACACCGTTTTTGGACCTTAATATCAAAATTGTAAACGGAAAGATTCATACAAGTGTATATGACAAAAGGGATGATTTTGGATTCAACGTAATAAATTTCCCCTGGCTTGACGGTGATGTTCCAAGAGTACACTACAAAACCTAGTAAAATCTCACATTGAAACTTTGAATGGAAATATTTATTTTTCACTCTCTCGATAACATTTGAAATATGTTTTCAAAACAAAATGTGCTGCTTTAGTCCCCTACCTGCTCGCCGGAGGGGACTAATTCTTTCAACCCCATTTCTTTCACACTTTATTTTTCTGGATTTATTGTCTCTGTTGTTGCATATGTTGAACTGGGTTTTTTGTATGCGAACATATCTCATTGTGGTGCAGATCAGGTTTGAGTATTGCTTCGATTGACCTATTTTTACAAGAGGAATGGCCCTTGTACTTAAAGTTTCATGAAATTTAGATTTTCTGGACTATTCAACGATTCCATTGCAGATATTGAACTGATCTTTCGTTTGTGGATACATCCTACTGTGGTACAGATCCAGTTCAAGTTTTGTTTTGATTGACCTATTTTTACAAGAGTTATGGTCTTTAGACTTATCAAAATTCAAGAATTTCTCAGTTATCCGGATTTTTTTTTTTTTTTGCCGAATTGCGAAGCAAAATCTGGCGCATGAAATGGCGATGTCCATCCGTATGTCTGTCCGTCGACGTCAACAATTTGGTTTAGTTGTTGCGTTTCTGTTCAATTGTGAAAGAACTATGATGGGTACCCCGTGACCTACTTTTGCCTGTGGTGGCGCTGCCTTTTTTCGGATCCGGACAAAAACAAGAACACTTGTAGGGGACAATGAGTACTTCATTCCTACCAGGTTTCATAGAAATCCCTTCAGTCATTCTTTAGAAATTTAAAATGTGTAAAGTTTACGCCGCCGCCGGCGCCGAATGACAGACACAGGACAAAAACAGAAAATGAACACCCCAATATGTAAACACAGAGTAGACAAGCACAACTAGAGACATCAAAGGGTGCATTTACAATATGCCATGGTTTATTTTCGTTAATTGTTGAAATAACGCAAAGGAACAATTTTGAAGTAATTACAGTGCATGGCATTAATACACTACACGAATACTTAACCTAGAGGATTTCTAGCCCTTACTGATATAGTTTTCAGAAATTTACAAATTCTTTTGTGTAAGTTTAAATCACAAGATTGAAATAGTTTGTTTTTTTTCATAATTATAAGTATTTAGTCTGATAGCATAATATGGAGGATTTAATTTATGTCTGGCATTTTTAATTATGTTGTCATTACATAAAAAAAGGAGATGGATTTCGCCCCTATTTGTCGCAGAAAGGTGACAAAGTTTGTTATACCAATATGCTACTGTAATGTTAACCTAAAGTTCGTTAAATGCGTATGCAAGACTTAAAAATGTCTAGATTTTTTAGTGCTAATGAAAAGGTATAATATAAATTCCGAAATCAGATTCCAAAAATTACAATAAAAAAATGACAAATTCTTGAAAATATGAAACATAAATTGGATATTGCATTGGGATATGATCATTGTTCATATTTGTCATTTCTCACAAGAAAAGATAATTAGCCCAAAGAAATACGAAGGACAGCTTTTCCATAGGCAAATGAGTTAAAGTGCAAGTACGGAGTGCCTTGTAGATGGTGCTGTTAAAATGTGATAAGAAAAATGATCAATCACTCAAAAACGTCTCATGAGATTCCTCTAACTAAAGTCATTAAACTAAAGTTGATCAAAGCATTAAATTATAGTTAATTAAAGCATTAAATTGTAGTAAATTAAAGCATAAAAATAAGGCAGTGGCTCCGAATACGACCATTTTAGATGATTCATAGCTGTAGACCTGTATCTCATCGTACGGACACGCTTCTGATTGGTTGGCTGTAACAGTCACGTTAATCGGGTAATTATTCAATTTTCACAAAATGTATATTTCATTGTTTCGATTGAGGATCACTGACGAGGGTTAAATACCCGAAACGTGCATGTGTGGTCCATGCTGCTAAACTAATAATTGTGAAGACGGTTAACATCCCTACAGTCCATTTGCTTGATTTTCAAACTGTATAAATATTGGAACTTTCAATTTGGGTCACATTTAACCATCTGACTTCAAATCGGCCAAAAAGAAAACCTTGGCAACTCAGTCTAGTGAGATTATAATTTCAAAACTACGATTTGCGTTTGTATGTAACAGTTTACAGAAATTTGTTCGTACGAGGAGGCCCAGGCCCAGATACGAATCACTCGAAATGTCGTATCCGGAGCCATTGTCTTAAAATAAAGATAGTTAATAGGTGTGATTTTCTTATTCCTTTATCAAGGATTTGATTATTGAAGAATTTATGAATTTTAGAAATTTTGAGACTTACCTATAATTTCTGAGGGACTATATTCAACAAAGGAATTTAAAAGGTTAATGCAACTCCAATAATTGATTATTAGTACATGATCATGTGCATTGCAGAGGTACAATGACTACCGTTTTCTGAAAATAGGAAGAGGTCGTTTAAATTTAGTTCCAGTTGAATACTTTAAACTTCCTGGATCAGCCCATAAAAAGTCGGTAGAGGCGATATAGGTGTTTACAATAAGCTGGGAATCTCCTCTGCTTTGACTGTGTACAGGCTGAATAAAAGGTGTCACGCGATATTGGTTAAAACTATTGAAAATTTAAAAATAACACATGAAATCAATGTATCATTCCCTGTACATAGCCGAGAAAAATTGAGATTTCAAAGCTGTTCTTGTCTTTTATGCAATCTAAAGATCGATTTTAAAATACATTTGTAGATGAAATTTCAAAAATTTTCGAAACGGACAGAGGGGTGAAATAAAAAAGTGGATTTGTGACTCAAGTGAGAAAAGGGTATGCATGACACCTCTTTGTTCTTAATTTATGCGTTTCAAAGATGTCCAAATTCAACAAGACAAATTATATAATTTTTGAAGGATTTGAAGTCACTCAAATTGAGCTAAATGATTTATCATGTAAAAAAGGATTCACCAAAAACACCAGCCTAGGGTCACCTGATCTGGGGAGCACCTAAGTCCCCTGCAAAGGGTCCGTGGTGGACCCCTGGTAGGGAAACTAGGGGAGCGAAGTCCACCGGAAGCTCAAACAATTTAGCCTTTTAGTACCCATTAAGGAAATATCCGGCACCCAAAATTTTTAGTCTTCATATCAAAGAGATCCCAAAAGTCTTTTTCAAATAATAGCACATAGAAATAATATGAGTAAATATTATATTACGGACTGAACATATTGTACCTGTTTATTCCTACCTGATAACATTGCATTGTTTTTTTAAATATTTGTTTTTGTTTAAGATATTGATAAAGTCAAATTATGCTTCAATTATATAACATTAAAGTTAGTACTTTTTCTTTTGAAATAAAAAAAAGTCTAATAAACACCTATTATTTGGGAAATATTCTGCATTTCTGACTTACAAGGAAGATAACTCCAATTTGCATTAATAAATGAAAAATATTTGAAAATGAAACATTTTTATGTCATTTTACACAAAGGTATATGCGGAAAGGTTTTAATTTCTTAGCTTCAATCAATTAGTAGTATATCCAATATATTGTATTCCAAATATGAAAGAAAATCATACAATAACAAAGATATTGAGTAATATTCAGGGATTTCAATAAGAGCCGGCACCCGGCGAAATATCGCCGCTTCGATTGACCAAAATCGCCGCCTCGAATTTTCTCTGAATAAAGCTATTTTTGCTTTTTTTTTCGTTTACAAACATCTATTTACATACAACATGTACAAGATGTAGGCGCTTACATGTTAAAATTGTGTACACAAATACGTATACGACAAATGTTTATTTTCGGAAGTTGACAGAAATAACAATATGAAACGATCATAAAAAAAGAGTGGCAATTTTCTCTAAATGTTCCTTCGATAAAAAGCCGGAACCAAATAGAAACGGTGCGTGATACGGGCGAAATAAATGAACCTTAGGACACGCTAGAGAGAGAACAAGCGTACATGTAGCAATACATTGAAATCATTTTATTTCATGGGTCCTCAATAAAAGTAGATTTTGTAGATGTCCTAACTAAATATCCCCCTAAATATGAATTTTCATAAACAGATACACTAATGTTTTAGCAAAGTTAAAATTGAAGCATTCCATATTTTCCGAAACAGAAGGAAAATTAAAAAATGAATGAATGCAATGTTTTGTCAGGAAGTATTCTATTCTAACTGCAAAATTTGTTCCAAATTAAAATTCGGAAAAACGGAAAATGATCAAGCTCCACGAAAGTAAATGTGCAGTGATCAGGAAGGCAAACTTTCTCAATGGAACTGTGACCCCTTCCACTTGGACTTCAATGGGTCACACTCAAAATCAATTGGCCATCTTTGTTCACGAAAGGGCCACTCCAAAAAAAGATCAATTTTCGAAACATTTTGCATACAATCAAATGTTAGCACATGTTTAGTCGTGAAACTCCCAATTTTACCATTTATGATTTCCAATGAATAATTTTCATTGCACATACATGTATCACAGAACAGCCAAGACCAAACCCTCAGCCACCTATCTTTTATTTTTCGTGTCCACGTATGGACAACTTCATCTTCAGCTTTGTTGATATTAGGGAAAGAAGGTGGGGGGGGGGGACTGCAATTGACATTTCTGCACTTTTATTACTTCAATTTGAACCCATTGACTGACCACTTAATTAAAATGACATGATAAGTTTACGGACGAACGCATACACAAGAACCTTAAGCCCCTGTCACACCTACACGTTCTCTCGAGACTTTCTTACTACGTCCTTGAAGTCCTTGAAATTTTTCATGAACGTAGTGAGAACGTGGCATTTTTTACCCGGAAGGGCTCTCCGAAAGAATAATTGACGACTCCAATACGTGCGCAACACGACCTTTAGCGTCCATGTCACGTTAGCATCGCGTCCTTCCCGTCTTTAATACGTTTAGTCAAGTTCGCACTACGATCGACCCCAAGTTCACACTACGACGAATGCGTCTGTGTTGCGATAGTACGGCGTTATTACTACGTTCTCGAAGTCCCTATTGCGTTCATGCTACGATCATGACACGTTCAAAGAATAGATTGTTTGTGCGAGGTCTATTTTTATTTTTCGACCCCTAAAACCAAGAACGTGATAAGGACGGCAGAGACGCGACGATCTCCATATGATTATATGCAAAAGTTTTAGCCGTCCATACTACGACCCTACTACGTTCGCGACACGTTTCTAATACGTCCATGAAGTTCTCAATACGTTCGCAAGTAGTCCTTAACACGTTCTGTCATCAGCGCGTCCTCACTACGACTGTTTTGAACAGTTCAAAACGGTCGTGGTGGTTCGGCGTACCGGCACGTTCGCCGGCGTCCTTACTACGACCTCAATACGTATCAGCAAGTTCTTACTACGTTCCCCGCGTCCTTACTACGTTCACGCCACGTTTCGTACAATTTTGGCGGTCGTAGTGCGAACGCCATGCCAGAACGTGTAGGTGTGACAGGGGCTTAGTCGATAAGTGGACGTCGGAGATTTAAATCTCAGGCGCAGAATGAGGATAAAAAAGAAAGTCAAAGAAAAATCAATAATTTATCATAACAAAGAACCTTGCGGGTGAGCTGAGCAATTGTCAGAGAGCAGAAGAATTTGTGCTTCTGTCACTGACCATGTTCAGTAAGCTGTGATCCACACGTTACAACGTAAATTTTAGATTATAAAAAAAACCCCAATAATTGGACACAGTAGAATAATGCACACCAGGTCGCAGTTGCCGATTTTATGGGTCATTTTTTATCAAAATGGGACTTTGTCGCAAGGCGCGTAACCATCCCAATCCCTGAATGTGAAACGGAATTTTTTCTGCATGCTTATAAATCCTATCTATATTTGATGTCAATTTTATTCAATTTATAAATACAATTAAATCAATATATAACATTCAAAGAAAGCGACAAATTGAACTATCGCTAAAATATTGAATTCAGTTAGTTCAAAATTAGCTAACATAGAATCAAGCAAAATACATCGCTAAATCCAAAGGATTCCTTTTGATGAGACATGCGTGGAGCCCTGTCTGGTACCCAGAAATATACAAATCAAGAATAAACCATTTACGTTTTTAAAATAGCATAAGCAAATTGTTAAAATGTTATGTATAATAAAACTGAACACATTTTTTTTTTCCATGGGATTTTACATGAAATTTACACACTTGTCTAGGTGATATTTCATCCCCCAGATACCCTCAGAATGCACCATTTTGCATCAAAATTTTGAAAATTTTCCGGGGGAGCATGCCCCCGGACCCCCCTAGAAAGCTCGTGCCTTCGGCACTCGCCTCTCGCCTACGGCGCTCGAATTTATACGCTTCAAATTTCAAATTCACCGCTTCAAATAATTCTTATTAAAATCCCTGAATACTGTGAATTAACTATAGTTGAGAATGGAAAATTATTGCATCAGTCAGTTTGGGAAGTCCTCTGAACTTCAATTTTTCCTATGGTAACCACCAAGTGTCACTACTTATCACTTTTACATACAATAAGATGAAACTTATTCAAATCTAAAGGATATCTATCCTAAAAATGAATAAACAGTGAATGTCCTTAAGTGATTGATAAAGGAATTGAAATTGATGCATTTCACCCATTTGACAATAACATTAACTAACAGGTAATTAATATTTACCAATGCTTACTGTTTTTTTTATGGAAAATGATCATTTTACCTATGATTATGCACATTTCACTGGCGTTAAGCGGCGGATCGTATATCTTTTATGTTCCAATTTTTTACCTTCTTGAAGAAAATTTCAATTCAATTTTAATTTTTAAAATGGGTTCTAGCGAGATCGACTAAAAGACATTCTCCTCTAATACTTGATGGAAATTGTTAACAGATAGAAAACATGGACTTTACCTGTACCTTTGCATATGTCGTCCCTTTATGGCATAAATTCCATCAATATATTCTTAAAACATGAATATGACGTCATCCCATTTTCTAATCAGTACTTTCTATGTGATGTTGTCTGATCCTTTTTCGTCCAAAATTTTACCTGTGACTGTCCATTAAGTCACCTTTAACTGTCCATTATTTTAATAATGGACAGTTAAAGGTAACTTAATGGACAGTCACAGGTAAATTCCCAGACAGAAGAACCCTCATTAGGATGACACGATATCACACAAGAGCAACTGTATATCCCAACAAAAATATATTCCCGAACTTCTTTGATTATTTCGATATCAATTTCCATAACTATCATTCAGTTTTCTAAACTTTCCTTTCCTTTCGATATCAATTTTCATAACTATCATTCCGTTTTCTAAACTTTCCTTTCCTTTCCTTTCGATATCAATTTCCATAACTATCATTCCGTTTTCTAAAACTTTCCTTTCCTGAGTAGCAACATCCCTTCATGGCCAGCTTATGGCGTGTTCATATCTCAGTTGATACGCTATGCCAGAGCAAGTACCAAATATACGGATTTTTTTCTGAGAGCTAGGCGTCTTTCAGATAAGCTTCTCAGTCAGGGATATGTTTGTGACCGGCTAACATCGTCACTGAGGGAGTTCTACGGTCGACATGGGGAACTCGTCATACACTATGATGTCCCACTCTCCAGAATGGTGGATCATATTCTGTCATAGAACATTTGAACCATCAACCAAAGATTGTACTCTATGTCTTCCGAAATGGAAGTTACCGGATGTGACAGTTCTACTTACTGCTTACTCTTCCTGGGCTCCTGGTCTCACTCCCATATCGGGAGTTCGCTTCTTTTCATGTGGTGGAGTTTTTGTTTGTTTGCTTTGGTTCCTGTTTTATCCTGATTTTGTATGCCTTCGGTTTCTGATTTTCTGAATAATCGATTTTGTGCTGTATACAGGGATATGGTCATTATCCATATTTGTCATATCTTCCTGTAATGAACAAAAGAATCTGCGTCGATAATCTAGATCCGCCGAAGCGCAGATATCGTAAGTTTCACGGGGCGGTATTAGAAGATCTTTGTTGTTTATCTTTGATCCTTCTTATCTTGTTAATAATGTCACCATAAAATGGAATACACAAGCAGCAAATAATTTCTACGCTGAAATATCTACATTTTCAAATTAGTAAATATAAACAAGGGGGGGGGGGCAAAATAATCATGATTTTTATTAAAGGGAAGGGCTATCTGCAGCTTTTAGCAGGTATTCTATTTTGAATCTCGTACATTTCACAAGTCTCCACTCTTTCTCCACTCTTTCCAAGCCATTCTAAAATCACGGGTCCACCTGTGTCAGTAATTTTAAAGTCTCCACTTTCAAAACATAGTTTTTTTTAGTAAAATTACTTTTTCCTCTGACACTGTAAATGATGGGGACTTAATTCTGTTCCCAATATAATTGGTCTGTATTCTAATTGTGCACCTGATATTGTGTTTGAGCCTTGATCGCAAGGGTCTTAGAAAATGGGTTTTGTCATTTTTTCCTTTCATAATTGTGCTCTCAACTCTCCTTATTAGACCCCTACCGGCAACGCCGAAGTGGACTCTTAGTTTCCTCTCGGTCTGTCTGTCTGTCTGTCCGTCTGTCCGTCCGCCTGTCCCTCCGTCTGTCCGAATATCAGTTTTCAAGACTTTTTTCTGCAACGGATGGAGATATCAAGATGAAATTTGATACACAGCTTGGTCTTGGATAGTTACAGAGCAAGTTCGACTTTCGTCACGCTTGACCCATTTTTCGAGGAGTTATGCCCCTTGATGACTTGGAAAATTCACTTTTTGTCAGTTTTCCGGACTTTTTTCTGCAACGGATGGAGATATTCAGATGAAATTTGATATACAGCTTGGTCTTGGATAGTTACAGAGAAAGTTTGACTTTTGTCACACTTGACCTATTTTTCGAGGAGTTATGCCCCTTGATGACTTGGAAAATTCAGTTTTTGTCAGTTTTCCGGACTTTTTTCTGCAACGGATGAAGATATTCAGATGAAATTTGATATACAGCTCGGTCTTGGATACTTAAAGAGCAAGTTTGACTTTTGTCACGCTTGACCTATTTTTCGAGGAGTTATGCCCCTTGATGACTTGGAAAATTCAGTTTCTGTCAGTTTTCTGGACTTTTTAGCTCACCTGAGCCATAGGCTCAAAGTGAGCTATTGTTATAGCGTGGCGTCCGTCGTCCGTCGTCCGTCGTCGTCCGTCGTAAACTTTTCACATTTTCAACTTCTTCTCCAGAACGGCTGAAGGGATTTTGATGAAACTTGGTAGGTATGAAGTACTCATGGTCCCCTACAAGTGTTGTTGTTTTTCGTCCGGATCTGTCAACAGGTGGCGCCACCTGTTTAAGATTGTACATAGGTATAATGTATGTTTTCCATGCCAAATGGACCCATGGGGAGTAGCTTCAAACCCCGGCGGGACCCCAACAATTTTTTTCCCTTTTTCAGTTTTTTTTCTCTTTTTATTTTTATATTTATCGCTAGAAATGAAACTGTGAAAGAATTTTGTCAAAATATCAACTTTTCGATTTTTAATGATTTTTGTGTCACTTTGTCCGTTGTCCGTCTGTCCGTCCGTCTGTCAGTCCGTCCGTCTGTCTGTCTGTCACACTTTGGGTGTCACAGCCCATAACTTTTGATTGGTAAGTGATAGGGCTTTGATATTTCACATGTGTATTCCTTGTGACAAGACCTTCTTACACATACCATAATTTTTGACCTAGTGACCTTGACCTACATATTTGACCTACTTTTCAAAAAAATTAAGAATGGATATATCTTTTGATTGGTAAGTGTTAGGACTTTGATATTTCACATGTGCAATCCTTGTGGCAAGACCTTTTTACACATACCATAATTTTTGACCTTGTGACCTTGACCTAGATATTTGACCTACTTTTGAAAAAAAGATAAGATTCGCTATATCTTTTGATTGGTAAGTGATAGGGCTTTGATATTTCACATGTGTATTCCTTGTGACAAGAGCTTCCTACACATACCATAATTTTTGACCTATTGACCTTGACCTACATATTTGACCTACTTTTCCAAAAAATTAAGAATGGATATATCTTTTGATTGGTAAGTGATAGGGCTTTGGTATTTCACATGTGTATTCCTTGTGACAAGACCTTTCTACACAGACCTTAATATTTGACCTTTTGACCTTGATCTAGATATTTGACCTCCTTTTCAATAAAAGTAATATTGGCTATATCTTTTGATTGGTAGGTGATAGGGCTTTGATATTTCACATGTATTTTTCTTGTAACAATGCCATTCTACACATACCATAATTTTTTACCTTTTGACCTTAACCTAGCTATTTGACCTTCTTTTTTAAGGTTGTATATATCTTTTAACTGGTAGGTGATAGGTCTTAAATATTTCTTATGAGGACACCTTTTTGTTACCGATTTTTACGTAGTGACCTTGACCTAGATGATTGACACTCATTTCTGAAAATTTGAGAATGACCATGATAAAATGAGATAAGATGAAATGATAATTTGTAATTAAGAGGTCTGATATTTCAAATGAATTTCATTTGACAAGACTTTTCTACTGATACCAATAATTTTGTTCCACTTTCTAGAATAATAATCAAACCGCTTCGCAGGCGACACAAGCATTCCTTGGATTACTATTTTTTAAATAAGACAAGCTATATCTTACTTATTTTCATACTTCGAATTAACTTGGCCACATACGCTATCAAATATACGCTGAATTTATTTTTAAGATGTTGACTTTTTGTGTCGCCTGCGAAGGACAGCGACACTTAGGGATCACTTTGTCTGTTGTTCATCTGTCCGTCCATCTGTCCGTCCATCTGTCCCTCCGTCTGTCCGTCTGTCTGTCACACTTGGGTGTCACACCCCATAACTTTTGATTGGTAAGTGATAGGGCTTTGATATTTCCCATGTGTATTCCTTGTGACAAGACCTTTATACACATATCATAATTTTTGACCTTTTGACCTTGACCTAGATATTTGACCTACTTTTCTAAAAATCTAATATTGGCTATATCTCTTGATTGATTAGTGATAGGGCTTTGATATTTCACATGTGTATTCCTTGTGATTAGACCTTTCTACACATATAATGTTTGACCTTGTGACCTTGATCTAGATATTTGACCTACTTTTCTAAAAATCTAATATTGGCTATATCTCTTGATTGGCAAGTGATAGGGCTTTGATATTTCACATGTGTAATCTTTGTGACAAGACCTTTCTACGCAAACCATATTTTTTGACCTCGTGACCTTGACCTAGATATTTGACCTACTTTTCAAAAAATCTAAGATTGGCTATATCTTTTGATTGGTAAGTGATAGGGCTTTGATATTTCACATGTATATTTCTTGTGACAAGCCCTTTTTTCACATACTATATTTTTTAACCTTATGACATTGACCTAGATATTTGACCTACTTTAAAAAAAAAACCAAGATTGGCTATATCTATTGATTGGCAAGTGATAGGGCTTTGATATTTCTCTTGTGTATTCCTTTTGACAATACCTTTCTACACATACCATAATTTTGACCTCATGACCTTGACCTAGATATTTGACCTACTTTTCAAAAAAATTAAGATTTGCTTTATCTTTTGATTGGTAAGTGATAGAGCTTTGATATTTCATATGTGTATTCCTTCTTGTGACAAGGCCTTTCTACACATATCATAACTTTTGACCTCATGACCAAGACCTAGATATTTGACCTACTTTTCAAAAAATCTTAGATTGGCTATTTCTTTTGATTGCTGAGTGATTTGCTTTGATATTTCACATGTGCATTCCATGTGACAAGACCTTTCTTCACATGCCATCATTTTTAGCTCACCTCGACAAAGTTGAGTGAGCTTATGCTAAAACCCCACGCGTCCGCGTCCGCGTCCGGTTAAGAAGTTTGGGGTAGCTCAGTATCTGACAAAGTACTAACGCTACAGTAACCAAACTGGCACAAGTGATTCATCTTTGAATGCTGAGGTGAACCCATGCATCGTATGCAGCATCTGACCTACATTTTCCGCTTGAGTGACTTGGTTAAGAAATTTGGGGTAGCTCAGTATCTGACAAAGTACTGTTGCTACAGTAACCAAACTGGCACAAGTGATTCATTTTTGGATGCTGAGGTAAACCCATGCATCGGATGCAGCATCTGACCTACATTTTCCGCTTGAGTGACTTGGTTAAGAAGTTTGGGGTAGCTCAGTATCTGACAAAGTACTGATGCTACAGTAACCAAACTTGCACAAGTGATTCATCTTTGGATGCTGAGGTGAACCCATGCATCGGATGCAGCATCTGACCTACATTTTCCGCTTGAGTGATTTGGATAAGAAGTTTGGGGTAGCTCAGTATCTGACAAAGCACTAATGCTACAGTAACCAAACTTGCACAAGTGATTCATCTTTGGATGCCGAGAAGAACCCATGCATCGGATGGAGCATCTGACCTACTTTTTCCACTTGAGTGATTTCGCTTTTAAAAGCCAATATTGAGCAGAGTATAAGTGCTACATGTACCAAACTTGCATATTGGATGTATCTTTGATCAAACTTTCATAAAATGACCTTGACCTACTTTTTCCGCTTGAGTGATTTTGCCTTTAAAAGCCAATATTGAGCAAAGTATAAGTGCTATGTGTTCCAAACTTGCATATTAGATGTATCTTTGATCAAACTTTCATAAAATGACCTTGACCTACTTTTTCCGCTTGAGTGATTTTGCCTTTAAAAGCCAATATTGAGCAAAGTATAACTGCTACATGTACCAAACTTGCATATTGGATGTATCTTTGATCAAACTTTCATAAAATGACCTTGACCTACTTTTTCTGCTTGAGTGGTTTTGCCTTTAAAAGCCAATATACATGTACTAAGAAATATGTTTGAATTGAATTTTGCTGTCACGAGGTGAGCTTCGTAATCTGTGATAACCTATGTTTTACCTCGTGCACTTGCCCTATATATTTGACCTACTTTTCAACAAATCTATGATTTGCTATATCTTTTGAGTGGTAAGTGATAGGGCTTTGATATTTCACATTTGTATTCCTTATGACAAGACCTTTCTAAGCATTCCATAATTTTTAACCTAGTGACCTTGCCCTTGATATTTGATCTAATTTCAATGAAAAAAAAATCCGCTACGCAGGCGACACAAGCATTCCTTGGATTGCTTTTTTTTTCATACATGCATATTTCAGAACAATTTCCCTATTCAATGATTATTTTCTCTGTCTTATTTCTGTATCTATGGTAAACATAGTCGCCATATATCTTGTGTTACAGATTTGATTGGTTCAATACCTCCTTGCCCCTTTAGTAGGGGTTACTACAGGAAATAAAAAGGTGCACACTAAAAATTTTGACTGACTTGAAATGCCCGGAAGTCTGTAAAATTGGTCTTTTTTGATCGCGAATCTTTGGCATGCATAAAGATGTAAAGAAAAAGGGGGGGGGGGTCATGCATGTCCTTTTTTCGCAAATTTCACTTTTATTACAGGAACTCTGCGTCCTCATCGAAAATGTTCCGAATTTTGCATATTTTCAAACCTATCTGTAGATTGCATAAAAGACAAGATCAAGTTCGAAGTTAAATTTATCACGACTATTGATTCATTATGCTAAAAATACATTTCCAAGCACCGCATTTCAGCATATTTACCGAAAATAATTTGTCCAAGTGGCTTCACTGGGTCATGAGGTTTGATACACCGTACACTGCTGTTTGGAAAATGAATTGGCTCAATTTCTGCACAACTCACTTGAATTAATATTGTCCGCTAACAACTTGTCTGTGTTAATTGGATTAAGACGATTTTGACTGTACGTTACATGTATTAAGATGAAATCAATACTATTCAAAAGCTCTCATTCATAGATTTCTGTATAATTTAATATGAATAAAGGCAAAACCGAAAAGTCTTTGTTTTTTATGCTTCCGGAATCAAAGATACGGGGGCATATAGTTTTTGGCCTGTCCGTCTGTCTGTTTGTCCGAAAAACTTTACATTGGGCATAACTTTTGATAGGAAGGTGATAGAGCTTTCATATTTCACATGTGTATTCCTTGTGACAATACCTTTCCATTGATACCAACATTTTTGACCTCGTGACCTTGACCTTAACCTTTGACCTACTTTTCAAAAACTTTAACATTGGGCATAACTTTTGAATGGTTAGTGATAGGGCTTTCATATTGTACATGTGTATTCTTTGTGACAAGATCTTTCCATTGATACCAACATTACTCTGACCCTGACCTCTCACATACTTAACAGAAAATGGTGTTTATACCAACAAAGATGCCACCGCGGGGCATTCTTGTTTCACAAACACAGGCTTTATTATTTTCTGGCATACTAGCTATTAATAATGAAAGGTTTGGTGTTCAATTTTAAATAAACTTAATTTATGAAATCATTTCATTGTTTAATTCTGTTTCTGTTGCACATTAATGTGGAATTTTACAAAATGATTTTATTTTTGATGTTGCATAATCGAACTATACTAGCTGGGCATATGACTTTCGATCGCATAATCCATCTTTTCAAATCAGTAAAAAAGTTGTTGTTTTGAAATGTGACTATTTTCTCTTGTTTGTACTTTTAAAGGTTGTCTGAAAAAAAAACTTGTCTGCATCCGGCAAAAATCTTGTTAGAAAGGTTGTGGGCTAAAATCCTGGTACTGGCACTATCAGTATTCAATGTCAGTATGTCAATTAGAGCGTGCATGGGTATCAGGTGAGCGTTGTGCCCCCTGGGGCTCTTGTTTTTTGCAACGGATGGATATATTCAGATGAAATTTGATACACAGCTTGGTCTTGGATAGTTACAGAGCAAGTTCGACTTTCGTCACGCTTGACCCATTTTTGAGGAGTTATGCCCCTTGATGACTTGCACAATTCAGTTTTTGTCAGTTTTCCAGACTTCTTTCTGCAACAAATAGAGATACTGTATTCAGGTAACATGTGATACTCAGCTTAGTCTTTGATAGTTACAGAGCAAGTTCGACTTTCGTCATGGTTGGCCTATTTTTCAAGGAGCTATGCCCCTTGATTACTTGCACAATTCAGTTTTTGTCAGTTTTCCAGACTTTTTTCTGCAACAAATAGAGATATTCAGGTGAAATTTGATACTCACCTTAGTCTTGGATAGTTACAGATCGTCACGCTTGACCTCTTTTTCGAATCGATAAAGCTAGAGCAGATAAAACCTCAGAACTGAGCTGCACAGACAGTAAGTTTAATTAAAACTCATACATATTTAATTGAAGAGTTATTCATAGGCAGAGTTGCAGGACATAAATATATGCCGCCGGTAGGGGACTATATCGCTCAGCGATCATAACATTTTTAATGATGGAGAGATAATTCTTTATGTAATATGATGGGTCTGTTGTCTTGCTTTGTATTTTTTTTATACGCCCGTCATTTGACGGGTCGTATTATGGTATGACGAAGTCCGTCCGTCTGTCCGTCTGTCTGTCTGTCTGTCTGTCTGTCTGTCTGTCTGTCCGTCTTTCCGTCCGCCTATGGAACGCAATAACTTGAATATGCGTCAGCGGATTTTCACGAAATTCATACATTATGATTGGACTGTGGAGAGGAAGCCGCCTTTTGATTTTCAGGTTCATCCCATTTGCCGTTACAGAGTAATGGGACTTAGATTTTTAAAATACAGTGAAAATATACTAAAATAGTTAAAAATTATTTAAAAATCTATTTCTGGTCGAAATGTTTTGAAATTTGGTATACTTCAAGTAGAAAGGATGTTCTTTGACATATGTAACGGGTTTTTAAATTTTTTGTCGCATAAGCGAGATATTGTGTGTAATGGGAAGGATGGGTGGGTTATATGCACATACATGTTAAGCTAAGGGCAAAATATAGGCGCATGGAACGCAATAACTTGAATATGCGTCAACAGATTTTCACGAAATTCATACATTATGATTGGACTGTTGAGAGGAAGCCGCCTTTCGATTTTCATGTTCATTCGATTTGTCGTTACAGAGTAATGGGACTTAGATATTTTAAGATACAGTGAAAATATACTAAAATATTTAAAAATTCTTTAAAAATCTATTTCTGATCGAAATGTTTTGAAATTTTGTATACTTAAGGTAGAAAGAATGCTCTTTGACATATGTAAAGGGTTTTTTTTAATATTTTGGTCGCATAACCGAGATATTTGTAATGGGAGGGGGGGCGGGGTTATATGCACATACATGTTAAGCTAAGGGCAAAATATAGGCGCATGGAACGCAATAACTTGAATATGCGTCAACGGATTTCCATGATATTTCTACATTGTGATCAGACTTTGAAGGAGAAGCCGCCTTTCGATTTTCAGGTTCATCCAATTTGTCGTTACGGAGTTATTGGACTTAGATATTTTAGATACAATGTAAAAATATACTAAAATAGTTAAAAATTCTTTAAAAATCTATTTCTTGTCAAAATGTTTTGAAATTTTGTATACTACAAGTGGAAAGGATGTTCTTTCACATATATAACGGGTTCTCAAACTTTTTGTCACATTATCCGGAAACAATATGTAATGGGGGGGGGGGGGGGGGGTTATATGCACATACATGTTAAGCTAAGGGCAAAATATAGGTGCATGGAACGCAATAACTTGAATATGCGTCAACAGATTTTCATGATATTTGTACATTGTGATCAGACTTTGGAGAGGAAGCCGCCTTTCGATTTTCAGGTTCATCCGATTTGTACTTATGGAGTTATGGGACTTAGATATTTTGGTGTTGTGAAAAAAAAAACCCAACGGGCGTATCTTGCTGCGTGAGCGTAGGCTTTATTTTATTGTTCATTTTAACTAGCAGACCCTGGCCCCTATGATCTTGCAAAATAGTTGAAGCTTTGTTGTTTGAAATTCTATATCTCGGATATTATGAATTAAATTAGTGATATTCTAGTTGCAGTCTATTGGATATGTTGTTTTGTTGTGCTCCTGCTCCCTATGGTCTTTGGTTAAAAAAATGGAAATAGATATTTATGTGTATGTATAAAACAACCAGGAGAACTATAGTCTCGTCAGAGAATTCTGGTTTTTCTTTATCATAAGTGCTTGGGAGGCCAAACTTGTACAGATGATGCATCTTTATGAGTACATGTAGATCACAAATCTACGTTCAAATTTAGGTCATGACCTATATTTTCCGCTTGAGTGCACATGTTAGGAAGATTTTGGTATCAATGTTAAGAAGTTTTATTTCTTAATTATAAATGCTAGGGATGCCAAACCTGCATGCAAAGATGATGCATCTTTATGAGTAGATCACAAATCTCCATTCAAATTGAGGTCATGACCTATATTTTCCGCTTGAGTGCACATGTTAGGAAAGTTTTGGTATCAATGTAATGAAGTGTTATTTTTAGCTCACCTCGACGAAGTTGAGTGAGCTTATGCTATAACCCCACGCGTCCGCGTCCGTGTCCGCGTCCGTGTCCACTTCCGCGTCCGGTTAAGAAGTTTGGGGTAGCTCAGTATCTGACAAAGTACTAATGCTACAGTAACCAAACTTGCACAAGTGATTCATCTTTGGATGCTGAGGTGAACCCATGCATCAGATGCAGCATCTGACCTACATTTTCCGCTTGAGTGACTTGGTTAAGAAGTTTGGGGTAGCTCAGTATCTGACAAAGTACTAATGCTACAGTAACCAAACTGGCACAAGTGATTCATCTTTGGATGCTGAGGTGAACCCATGCATCAGATGCAGCATCTGACCTACATTTTCTGCTTGAGTGACTTGGTTAAGAAGTTTGGGGTAGCTCAGTATCTGACAAAGTACTAATGCTACAGTAACCAAACTTGCACAAGTGATTCATCTTTGGATGCTGAGGTGAACCCATGCATCGTATGCAGCATCTGACCTACATTTTCCGCTTGAGTGACTTGGTTAAGAAGTTTGGGGTAGCTCAGTATCTGACACAGTACTAATGCTACAGTAACCAAACTTGCACAAGTGATTCATCTTTGGATGCTGAGGTGAACCCATGCATCGTATGCAGCATCTGACCTACATTTTCCGCTTGAGTGACTTGGTTAAGAAGTTTGGGGTAGCTCAGTATCTGACAAAGTACTGATGCTACAGTAACCAAACTTGCACAAGTGATTCATCTTTGGATGCTGAGGTGAACCCATGCATCGGATGCAGCATCTGACCTACATTTTCCGCTTGAGTGACTTTGTTAAGAAGTTTGGGGTAGCTCAGTATCTGACAAAGCACTGATGTTACAGTAACCAAACTTGCACAAGTGAGTCATCTTTGGATGCCGAGATGGACCTATGCATCGGATGCAGCATCTGACCTACTTTTTCCACTTGAGTAATTTCGCTTTTAAAAGCCAATATTGAGCAAAGTATAAGTGCTACATTTACCAAACTTGCATATTGGATGTATCTTTGATCAAACTTTCATAAAATGACCTTGACCTACTTTTTCCGCTTGAGTGATTTTGCCTTTAAAAGCCAATATTGAGCAAAGTATAAGTGCTAGATATTCCAAACTTGCATATTAGATGTATCTTTGATCAAACTTTCATAAAATGACCTCGACCTACTTTTTCCGCTTGAGTGATTTTGCCTTTAAAAGCCAATATTGAGCAAAGTATAAGTGATACATGTACCAAACTTGCATATTGGATGTATCTTTGATCAATCTTTCATAAAATGACCTTGACCTACTTTTTCCGCTTGAGTGATTTTGCTCTATAAAGCCAATATTGAGCAAAGTATAACTGCTACATGTACCAAACTTGCATATTGGATGTATCTTTGATCAAACTTTCATAAAATGACCTCGACCTACTTTTTCCGCTTGAGTGATTTTGCCTTTAAAAGCCAATATTGAGCAAAGTATAAGTGATACATGTACCAAACTTGCATATTGGATGTATCTTTGATCAATCTTTCATAAAATGACCTTGACCTACTTTTTCCGCTTGAGTGATTTTGCTCTATAAAGCCAATATTGAGCAAAGTATAACTGCTACATGTACCAAACTTGCATATTGGATGTATCTTTGATCAAACTTTCATAAAATGACCTTGACCTACTTTTTCTGCTTGAGTGGTTTTGCCTTTAAAAGCCAATATACATGTACTAAGAAATATGTTTGAATTGAATTTTGCTGTCACGAGGTGAGCTTCGTAATCTGTGATTACCTATGTTTCTTTATTTTAAGTTCTAGGAAGGCCAAACTTGCACAGGTGATGTGTCTTTATGAGTAGATCACAAATCTACGTTCAAATTTAGATCAAGATCTATATTTTCAGCTTCAGTGCATTTGTTAGGGATATTTGGGTAACAATAGAGGCACCCATTCATGCAGAATTTGAGACAATGTATGAAACACTCTACTCCCCTTTTCCAATTTGTTTTTGTGTGGTAGCATTTCTGTTGCTTCTCAGTAGAATAGATTTTCAAATTCAAAATTGTGTAACCTTTGACTACTTTCTGTTTGCTGCCATGATAAAATGCTACCATGAGGTGAGCTTTGTGATTTGATTACTCTACGTTTGTTTAGTGTTTATAGATGTCGTATTTGGAGTTCATTTTTCCTTTTGTGTTCTAGTTGTGCTTGTCTGTTTTGTGCTTTCGCATGGGGATGGATGTTTCTTTATTTTGCTTTTGGTGATGCAATCTTGTTAGAGATTCCCTGCTTTTAAGATTACCTAAGCGAAGTTCAGGTGAGCTATTGCCATAGTGCGCCTTCCTTCGTCCATCTGTCATAAACTTTTTAAAACATTTACGACATCTTATCTCAAAAAAGTTTGGACAGGGCTCGTCGTTGAGTCCCGTCGTCATATTCAGTCTGAGTGCAATTCTTAAAAATGCGCTGGTACAAAACTGTAGACTGGCCAAGTACCGAGTATCCGTTTGTTTCCAGCAGGATTATATCATCTGGTTCATTTCTAGCCTATTAAAAGTCCTCGAGCAACCAAACACGTGTCATGGATGCATCGAAGGATGCTAACTGCAATACATGGTACGGAGGCGGCATCTTTCAATCGCAATACATGTATTTCACACTTGAGAGACCAGGGAAAATGGGATGGGTCTATTTCCCAGAAGTCTTATACAAACCAAACTTATATGGATGATGAATCTGAGGATGCCAATTGCATATCAGGCGTACATCTCACGCATCGCCAGCCTATCAACTAAATTTTACTGACCAAATCGAAAAATATGCCCACAAAGTAGAAAAAACTACAATTTTTCGATTTCTGAAGTGAGCTGCACGGACAGTAAAAATATATTATGAAAGTTAAACGACAATGTTTGTTTTGCTGTGTTACAGCTTTTATAAATACCCATTTGGTCTTATCTATGTGCATAATTTTTAGCTCTACTGGTCTCAGACCAGTCGAGCTTATGCGATCACCCTTCGTCCGGCGTCCGTCCGTCTGTCCGTCTGTCCGTCTGTCTGTCTGTCCGTCTGTCCGTAAACAATTCTTGTCCGGACAACTCCTCTGAAACTGTTAGAGATAGAAACTTAATTCTTTTTGTATTTTACTTGGTCCATGGTCTAGTTGTGCACCTGACATTCAGTTTCAGTCCCCGACTCCCAGGGTCTTAGAAAATGGGCGTGGTCATTAAATTCTATGTAATTTTGTCCGGATAGCTCTTCTATCACTATAAATGATAGAGACATAATTCTTTTTGCAATATGATGGGTCTGTAGTCTAGTTGTGCACCTGATATTTTGTTTGAGCCAATGACCCCCAGGGACTTAGAAAAGGGTGTGGCCATTTTCTTTTATATTATTCCATATAATCTTATGCTTACAGCGCTGACACTATAAATAATGGAGACTAAATTCTTTATGCAATATGATGGGTCTGTAATCTCGTTGTCCACCTCATATTTTGTTTGAGTCTCTGACCCCAAGGGTCTTAGAAAATGGGTGTGGTTGTTTAGAATCTCTCTTATTATTACATGTGATCTCATGATAGCTAATTTCCCAGAATTTATGGATAATAATTAATTGATTTATTCCAAAATATTATCGGTTTGCATTTTAGATGTCATTACAGTATTTTACTTCAGTCCCTGTTCCCTAGGATTCTGGAAAATGGGTATATGGCTATTTTCTCTTACCCTATCTACATGCATTTAGAGTACATAAGTGACAGAAACTATAAGCAAACAAAGATATTGCAATTTTACAATATTATCATAGATGAGTCTGTAATTTAGTTTTTCTCATATTTTATTTGGGACCTGACCCAGGATTTTATCTTCAATTCTATAGAAACGCTAGGGGATAATTTCGGAATTTCCTCTGATCAATCAATCAACATGAAAATCTTTTCTATAGTGTTTATACAGTGCAAGAAAGATATCAAATAGTCAAAATGCATGTATTTCTCACTTATTTTTTATTTGTTTAACATGTTTAAGGTGTAAGATTTTTGGGGAGAGTAGTGAGAATTTTTGTTGCAAGAGTAGAATGTCCGAAGTGATCACAGACTTGAGCTGTGCTTTCTGTTAAATGGGAACACCAGAATCACAAAGATTGATCATTTTATCAAATAAAATAGCAATAATGCATCCTTCACATTGCCAAATGAAAGGAATATTGTGCTTGTGTAAGCTTTTTTTTGGGGGGGGGGGAGAGGGGGGAGGTAACTCTTACATCAAGAGATGCTCAACAGAGGTCAAACTATAATGAGCAGTATAGCCGGAAGAACAACTTCAAGGTACATGGGATACCCGAGGAGCGTAACGAAGACACCCTGGAAGTAATCCGCAATATGTTATCCGATACGGCCGATGTCCAAATTCACGACAGCGATGTTATTGCGATTCATAGGATACCCGGAAGGAGGGGAGCGACAAGGCCTATTCTTGTGAAAGTTAGGAATTCGGACGTGAAAGCTAGGATTATGAAGAAACGGAAGAGGGTGAGACAAGCAGGTCAAGACATGCGCTTATCCGATGATGTTACAAAACTGAATTCGGCTTTGATTCAAAGACTAATAGATCACCCGGGCATAGATCAGGCGTGGTACTTTAATGGTGCAGTATACGCGACAGCAGCGGACAGCGACGGTAAGAAAATCAAGTTTGACATTTTCGACGATATCGAGATGAAGATAAAGAAAAAGTAAAGGAACAAGTTAATATTTAAGTGTTGTATATTTTTAAGCATTAAAGATATGCATCTATATGACATATTGATACATAGAAAACTACATAGAACTACGATGTATACATGTTTTGATTACCCATATATGATAAAAAGCTTTTATTGCATAAGTCTTTTTCTATTTTTTTCTTTTTGTAGGTGAAAGTGAGCACAAGACTACTAGTAGTGGTGTGCTCGCTTTCATTTATAAGGGGGAACGTTAGAAAGAGACAAATAGATTAGTGATATGCTTGAACGGTCAGAATGATCACTACTATCATGATCAGGATTATTTTTTTTCATTTGCTTATACTTACCTGTGGGACTTACGTGAAGGGAGTAAGTCGTAGTAAGACAGACCAGCGTGCAGAAACTTGTGCTTATTTTTGTACATTTACCTGTATTTTCATTTATACCCACATGATGTCACATTTTTGTTCATACGTGTTTTTTTCAAAGAGTGCTACTCAAAAAATGGTTCATTTCACATGCATCCTTATATTTGTGCTAAATCCTTGTATAGTATTACTCATATTTCTTCATTTTTATATCTTGATGACGTTAATCATGTTTATACAGAAAAAATATGGCTCCTGATGATCATAACTTAAAAGTCTTATCTGTAAATGTTCGAGGGTTGGGAGAATCTGCTAAAAGAAGAGATGTTTTCAATTACCTTAAAAGTAAAAAATGCCAGATTTATTGTTTGCAAGACACCCATTTTACGAGTGAAAATGAAAAAAGGATCAGAAGTGAATGGGGTGGTGAATGTATCTTTAATTCATATCGAGGAAATTCTAGAGGGGTATCTATACTATTCAGTAATGATGTTCAGTTTGACATTAAAGATATAGAAAAGGATGATAAAGGAAATTTCATAGGATTAAATGTAGAAGTTGACGGCAAGATGTATACATTAATAACAATATACGGACCAAACGAAGACAATCCATCCTTTTTCGATAAAATAAGTAACTTTATTAATATTTATAAAAATGACAATGTAATCCTCTGTGGAGATTTCAACTTAGTTCAAAATCCTGATATAGATACTTTCAACTATTCCAATATAAATAACCCAAATTCAAGACAAAAGGTTTTAGACATTATGAATACGTTCAGTCTCGTTGACCCATATAGAGAACTTAATCCTACTGAAAAGCGATACACGTGGAGAAGGAGAAATCCTTTTAAACAATCTAGATTGGATTTTTTTCTTGTGTCCAATAACCTGTTACAATGTACCCAATCAGTTAGAACACTACCTAGCTATAGATCAGATCATTCCATAATCCAGATTGAGTTGAAAATTAATGAATTTGTTAGAGGAAAGGGTATGTGGAAATTTAATACGAGTTTACTTAGGGATAAATACTATATTGAAGCGGTAAAAAAATGCATCGAAGATACTAAGAAACAGTATTGTTTACCAATTTACAACATAGATAATATTAATGTAATTGAAAATCGCGATATACAATTCACTATTTCAGATCAGTTATTTTTTGAAACATTGATGATGGAAATAAGAGGCAAAACAATATCGTATTCATCATACAAAAAGAGGACAAATGAAAATCGAGAAAAAGAAATTGTCAAGGAAATTGAAACTATGGAAAATGAACTAATAAATAGTCCAGAGCGAGACAGAAAGATGCAACTTGTTGAGGAAAAGCAAAAATCTTTGGAAGAAATCAGAAAGGTTAAACTACAAGGTTCATTAATAAGATCAAAAGTTAAGTGGACGGAAGAAGGAGAAAAGCCAAATCATTATTTCCTTGGTTTAGAGTCAAGAAATTACGTTAATAAAACCATCCCTTTAATTCAAAAGTCAGAGAGTGAATTCGTTAAAGATCAAAAAGAAATTCTTCATGAATTAAAAGAATACTATGCACAACTATTTCAAGAAAAATACACGGATGAAATTGATCTAAATGAAGCTTTATCACATATACCAGATGAATATTTAAAGAAACTTACGGCTGAACAGTCAGAAAAGATAGAAGGGAAAATAACAAAGGAAGAATTAAGTTATGCAGTACGAAATATGAAAAATAACAAGAGTCCCGGCAGCGATGGGTACCCAATAGAGTTCTATAAGTTTTTCTATAGTGATATATCGGATTTTGTTCTACGGGCTCTTAATGACGGTTATGACAAAAATCAATTATCTTCCTCTCAATCACTCGGCATTATAACGTGCATTCCAAAAGAAAATAAACCAAGAATATTTATTAAGAATTGGAGACCAATAACCCTATTAAATGTAGTATACAAAATAGCATCTTCGTGTATAGCTAACAGACTCAAAACAATTTTACCTTATCTAATATCAGAAAATCAAACTGGTTTCATTAAAGGCAGATTTATAGGGGAAAACACAAGGTTGTTATACGATATAATGGAAACTGCAGACCACAATAATATACCAGGTTTATTACTATTAATTGACTTTGAGAAAGCGTACGACTCAGTTTCGTGGAATTATATGGATAATGTTTTGAAATATTTCGGGTTTGGAAGCTCAATTTTAAAATGGATAAGATTGTTTAATAATAATGTAAAAGCTACAGTCACACAATGTGGATTTTTCTCCGAATATTTTGATATAAAACGCGGCTGCAGACAGGGGGACCCCATCTCCAGCTATATTTTCCTTCTTTGTGCAGAAATTCTTACATTACTATTAAAAGCAAATAAAGACATAAAAGGCATAAGTATAAAAAACGTCCAATACCTAATAACGCAATTTGCAGACGATACTTCTCTTCTACTTGATGGCAGTGAAAAATCTTTATCAGAAACTATGAAAATGTTAAACTTCTTTGCTAGATTATCAGGTTTAAAACTTAACGAAACAAAAACAAAGGCTATATGGATAGGCAGTAAAAAATTCAGTAAAGAAACTTTTCACCATAGGTACAAGTTAGATTGGAGTCAAGAAGACTTCAAAGTATTAGGTGTAGAATTTTCAGTAGATTTAGACAAAATGTTAAGTAAAAACTATGAAATTAAGATTAATGAGATACAAAAAGAGATGAAGAAATGGTCAAAAAGAAATATTACACCAATAGGAAAGATAACTCTAATAAAATCATTATTTCTCTCCAAACTTGTTCATATTATATCTTCCCTGCCAAATCCAAGTGATGATATAGTCCGTAAATTAAATACAATCTTCTATGAATTCATATGGGATGGAAAAAACGATAGAATAAAAAGAGAAACTTTAATACAGAATTACGAAAAAGGGGGGTTGAAAATGATAGATGTTCAAAATTTCATATATTCAATAAAAGCGTCATGGATTAAAAGACTAATAAACAGAAACTCATCTTTTGTAGATTTTTTTGAAAGTAATGTATGTAGCATTAAATATTTAACGGATAGGGGTGAACAGTATTTTGAAAAAGAAGTAAATAAAGTAAAACATAAATTCTGGGCAGATGTATTAAAATCATACTCCATTGTTCTACATAAAAATATTGCTACCTCTATAGATGATGTAAGAGGAATGTGTATTTGGAATACAATGAATGTTTTGATAGACAATAAACCTGTTTATTATAAGCATTGGTATGAAGCAGGTATAACATATATTGAAGATTTATTGGACGAAAATAATGATTTTTTAACTTATGAAAACTTTTTGAAAACTTACAATGTTAGAACAAATTATTTAGAATTTATTGGAATCATACAAACTGTTAAATCATTTTTAAGAAGTAAAAAAATTTCATTAGTAGATTATGCAAAGATGAATATGGTTAAACCATTCAATTTGAAAATCATTACAAAGCAGAAAAATGGTTGTAGATTTATTTATGAATGTCTTAAGAAGGAATTTAAACCAACATGTCATGAGAAATGGATGAATGACATTGATATTACTATAGACAGTAAAGAATGGGAATTTATACATATTGTATCTTTTGTTAGTTGTAATTATGTTAAGTTTCAGTGGTTTCAGTACAGGTTAATACATAGAATTCTTGGCACAAACAAATTATTATACGACATGAAAATTAAGACTGATCCTATGTGTACATTTTGTAGAAAAGAACCAGAAAGCTTATCTCATTTATTTTGGTACTGCGAGGTTGTTAATGATTTTATTGAGAATTTTAGTACTTGGTTATTTTCAAAAACAGGTATTCTTTTGAATTTTAATATCAAAATTATCCTATTTGGAAAACCGAGAATAAACCAAAACAAAGCCATCAATAATATAATCTTAGTTTTAAAGTACTATATATATAGAAGTAAAATGGAAGAAAACTCACTGAGTATTGAAAAATTAAAAATTGACATACAAAAACACATTGAAATCGAAAAATCAATAGCCTTTAATAAGAATAAATACACAAACTTTGTGAAAAATTGGTCATCCTTTCTCCCACTTTGCGAAGAATAGTCATTAAGTAACATTATATCCTTAATGAATTGTAACTCTGACTCTTTTCTAATATCATTATGATGTAATACTATTTTTTTTCATCTTTATTATGACATAATACTTACTATATATACTTCATTGTATTATGTATGTGAAATGTGACAATAAAAATAAAAATTAAAAAAAAAAAAAACTCTTACATCTTTCTTTCTTCTTATAAATTCCTCCACTGCTTGGAGTACCACCCCCAATGGGATGTAAAACTGTGGTTTGATAAAATTTTTCATAATGTTTACATTAAAGCAAGTGACACATGTTTTAATAGAAGATAATATAACAAGAGATGCCTTATTGGCATATCTACTATGTGTTAATCAAATTTTTAAAAAATTAAAATAAAATACTAAAAAAAATCATTTGTAAAAGCCGACTCATACAAAAATATTTCAACCCAGGAAAACTTCTACCAAAATTTTCCTTTATTGCCATTTTACAATATTATCATAGATGAGTCTGAAATTTAGTTTTTCTCATATTTTATTTGGGGCCTGACCCAGGATTTTATCTTCAATTCTATAGAAAAGCTAGGGGATAGTTTCGGAATTTCCTCTGATCAATCAATCAACTTCAAAATCTTTTCTATTATGTTTATACAGTGCATGAAAGATAACAAACAATCAAAATGCATGTATTTCTTACTTATTTTTTAATTGTTTAAGGTGTAAGATTTTTAGAGAGAGTAGTTAGACTTTTTGTTGCAAGAGTAGAATGTCCTACATGTAAGTGATCGCGGACTTGAGCTGTGCTTTCTGATAAATGGAAACACCAGAATCACAAAGATTGATCATTTTATCAAATAAAATAGCAATAATGCATCCTTCACATTGCCAAATGAAAGGTGCTTGTGTAAGTTATAGAAGTTGAATTTGTAACAGGAGAGGGAGAGATGTGACTGTACCGGGAATCGAACCCGAGATCTTCTGCTATCAAGGCAGATGCTTTTACCAACTGAGCTATCTGCCATCTGGGCACGATGCCCGTTCCTGCCACACTCCTATCTACCAATTTTTCAGGTTTCCATGCACTGGAAACCTCACACAAAACTCCACTTCACCTTGAGTCATTTAGTTTGGTGCCAATTCTGTAACAGGAGAGGAAAAGATGTGACCGAACCGTGAATTGAACCCGAGACCTTCTGCTATCTGGGCAGACGCTCTTACCAACTGAGCTATCTGGGTACGATACCTGTTCCTGCCATAAACTAATGGTAATAAACTAATGTTTCAGGCCTTTTTGTCAATTGGACCTCGAGTCATTTTGTCCTTTTAAAATTTGACCAATCAAAAACATCATTTCAACCTCATGCAGATTTTGAAATATTTTTCTGAACTGGGATATATGGTAGAAATGTTTTCTATAGAGGATCAAATATTTCATACCGGTATGTAAAAATATTTTGTATTATATTTTAATAATTAGCTTCTGTCTACATCAATACCACATTCGCCCTAAAAGTTCATGTTCTTCGTTCAATATTCTATTTACATTGTTTTACATTTACTAAATAAATAGCCTAAAACCTTTTTAGGTTTTAGAACAAAATGGCCGATACTTTTAAAATTTCACTCGGTAGGCCACATGTCCTATTATATTTAATTTCAATCTGAAACTGCCTGATTACTTGATCTAAGTATTTTCACTGGTCAGTATAAGAAAGAAGGAAATATCTCTTATAATAGAGTATCCTATGCAATACTATTTCAGCTCAAATGATTTTATGATGAGGTTATTTATGCCTTTAGTCTTAATTTTATAAAAGGGCATATAGTGGTAGGTCTGTCTGTTCATCTGTTTGTCTATCCATCTGACTGTCAGTATATCATTCCATTCAACTAAATTCTGATGAAAGGGTATAAGATAATAGAGCTGTCATATATTGCATGTCTATGAACCTTGAGAAGGCTCATCTTTTGGAGCCAAATTTTTAACCTTTGACCCCATCACTGACCTTTGACCCACATTTTTTGAAAAATAAAAACATCTGTTATTTTAGTTTTGATACATATGGTATGTTATACATGTTGTATATACATGTTTTTAGTAATTCTCTCACATTCTAGAGAAATCTAAGGCACGGTCCATTTGATATTCTTGGGGGGGGGGACTCCGTTTTTTTCAACAACAAAAAAATTTTGCTCTGAATTTTGATGAAAAAAATTAATTAGGAATTGATGGATATGCATTGGCATGTGGTTGTTGGTTCTAATAAAAAAAAAACTTGATACACATTTATCCCGCCTCTGGCAAATTTCTTGCAATCTGATTGGTCGAGAAGAACCAAATATTATGTTGTATTATTTTACTAACAGAATATTATTTTGATATCCTGCTTCTACTAAGATGCTTTATGCTTTTGACGTCACCAAAATGCATTAGAATATGTTGACGTAACATACACAAACCAAAAGCGATTCAGCGGGATAGAGTATATTATAGAGTGTTTTACAGGGGGGATACAGAAATATATTGGGTCGATGAAAAAAGTGGTATTAGGCAAGGTGAAGTCCAGAATTCATTCTCTTGAGTGTATATGTACAAATCAACCAGGAGAGCTTCAGTCTCATCAGAGACTTCTGGTTTTCAATTTTGGAGTTTATCAGACGCAAACTATTTTGTCTTTTTGTTCCTTCTCATTTGGGACGGTATGTGACGTAAAGTCATTGTGATGTCATCAAGTTCTATGTGAACAAGCATAACATACAGAGAAAACATGCTTCAAATTCGACGTATCTGTAGGACTTTGAATGCTAATGATGTCAAACAGAAGGTGTCGGTTATGTTGGAAAGGTTGATCCCTTATTCGGTCTTTTCGAAATCCAATGTTACTTCCCATTTGTGCAGGTATATGACGTTAACACATTGTAACGTCATCAATTTTTATAGAGACCAGCATAAAATTCAGGGAAACTGTTATAAAAATGACGTTTTCAAAGGGATGTAATGACGTCACAATGCTTTTACGTCAGATGCCTGCACAATTCGAACGTAGGGCTGTAAAATCGAAAAGACGGAATTGGGACATCATCAAAGTCAGGGAAGAAATGCTTCTCATTAGGTTATAATTTAGGTAGTACCTTTCCTTATTATACGTTTACCTCAGATACCGTCCAAAAGAGGTGTGTCTTGTGTATATCAAAAAGGCAGAGTACCCTTGTAGAAAGTCAGATTTTCAAAGAATGAATGATAAAAAAGAAGCCATTGAAGTTTCATATGTTAAATCCATGCAGAGGGATTTTTGTCAAAAACACACTCACAAAGAACGTACATGTACACATTGTGCATACCTGTTAAAGTAATGAATAAAACTTAAAATTTCACATCTGTAAAATTATGCTATGATGCAATGTGTCATTTCAAAACTGATTTGATGGTGTATTTGAACTGTATCCCGTTGTAATGTTAAGCAAACGGATATTGTTTCCGGTGATTGATACTTCAATGTTTGGCTTTCGGACAGCATGGAATTTGAGTGAAGCTGGAGTGCCTTTGTAGCTGACCTGCAAATGATGGTGATAATGTGCCAATTTTTCATGTAGATAGGTTTCGTCAGGTGCAATGCTACACCGTGCCACTTCTGTATTCTCATCAACGACTCTGCAGAATATAGTTTTATCTGTTCTGTTGATGACAGAAACATTTCCTCCCATGATTCTGAAAATTGAAAGTAATTTTGATTTTGTAATTTCGATTCAGTCACACTTTAAGTTTCCAGATGATTTCTGAATAAGTAAGCATACTCTAAAATGATGCTAATAAATTTGAAGACGTTAAACATTTGTACCACTTGGTGAACTCGTGTCACTGCTGGTGGACCAAGAGTCCTCGAGGGCACATGTAGCCAAGTTCGATCAATTTCGGTTGGTCGTTTCTTCAAACGCATTTGAAAATTTCTGTTTACAAAAATTTCTCAAATTTCTAAAACGTGGGTCCTGTAGCATCATATTCCAGCCATTTTGCTACGTCTTTCGGTATATTTAGGTCATAATTTTCACAGACTTTGGTCATATTACATTGTTTAGATTGAGGATCGCTGACGAGGGTTAAATACCCGAAACATGCATGTCTGGTCCATGCTGTAAATTCATCTGCTCTAAAATGATGCTAATGAATTTGAAGACGTTTAACATTTGTACCATTTGGTGAGTGTCACTGCTGGTGGACCAAGAGTCCCCGAGGTCACATGTAGCCAAGTTCGATCAATTTCGGTTGGTCGTTTCTTCAAACGCATTTGAAAATTTCTGTTTACAAAATTTTCTCAAATTTTTAAAACCTGAGTCCTGTAGTATCATATTCCAGCCTTTTTTGCTACGTCTTTCTGTTTATTTAGGTCATAATTTTCACAGACTTTGTCATATTACATTGTTTAGATTGAGGATCACTGAAGAGGGTGAAATACCCGAAACATGCATGTCTGGTCCATGCTGTAAATCCATCTGCTCTAAAATGATGCTAATGAATTTGAAGACGTTAAACATTTATCTGAATTTGGCCATCGAAGCGAAAATGGTTACTTATTCAAAGGCGAAGAAGCTCATTATATTTCCCAACGAAACTTAGGTGGTATACTGGTTTCAACTTGTTTTTTCCTTTTTTCGTTTTCATGGACACATTTTAGTTTCAGACCATAACTCAAGTAATCTTTTCAAATAGGGTGTCGAAACTTCACACATAGATTATTTATGAGGAAAGAAAGAAGATCCCTATTGATTTGGGGACAACGGTCAAAGGTAAAAGTCAAGCTAGACATGTATGAAAACATTTATAGGCCATTACTCAAGTAACTCTTGACCTACACGATGAAGCTTCCCTCTTACATTGCTAATGATCCTCTATTAATTGATTTGGGGGTAAAAATGTCAGTTCAAGAATAAATCTAGATATGTGCTGAAAACAGCATTTAAAGGCATTTCCGAACAGTAAATCAAGCACTTCTTGACCTACAGTTATGAAAGTTCAAACATATATTGTTTATGATCGATGGAGGAGATATATCGATTTGGAGAACAAAAGGTCAAAGGTAAAAAAAAAACCAATGTTCTTCACTACAACTCAAGTAAGGCTTCAGGCTCGACCTGGATAGACGAAATTTGGCAACCGATTTCAAATCGGTCGAATTACGACTGAAGGAAGGTTACAGTTATTAAGTTTTCCTTGACATACAGGGATGAAACTTCATAAGTAGATTGTTCTTAATCAAATTTTCAGCAGGATTATCATTTGTTTTGTTGACAAAAGGTAAAGGTTCAAATTTTATTTTGATTATGCCATTGAACGACAGAAGCAGCATTTTTAGCTCACCTCGACGAAATTGAGATGAGCTTAAGCTATAACCCCGGTGTCCGCGTCCGCGTCCCGTCCGCGTCCGCGTCCACGTCCACGTCCGGTTAAAGTTTTGGGGTAACTCAGTATCTGACAACGTACTGATGCTACAGTAACCAAACTTGCACAAGTGATTCATCTTTTGATGCTGAGGTGAACCAATGCATCGGATGCTGCATCTGACCTACATTTTCCGGTTGAATGACTTTGTCAATGTCCTTTTAAAGTGTTTGGGGTAGCTCAGTATCTGACAGAGTACAGATGCTACAGTAACCAAACTTGCACAAGTGATTCATCTTTTGATGCTGAGGTGAACCAATGCATCGGATGCTGCATCTGACCTACATTTTCCGGTTGAATGACTTTGTCAATGTCCTTTTAAAGTTTTTGGGGTAGCTCAGTATCTGACAGAGTACTGATGCTACAGTAACCAAACTTGCACTAGTGATTCATCTTTGGATGCTGAGGTGAACCAATGCATCGGATGCTGCATCTGACCTACATTTTCCGGTTGAATGACTTTGTCAATGTCTGGTTAAAGTTTTTGGGGTAGCTCAGTATCTGACAAAGCACTGATGATACAGTAACCAAACTTGCACAAGTGATTCATCTTCGGATGCTGAGGTGAACCCATGCATCGGATGCAGCATCTGACATACTTTTCCTGCTTGAGTGATTTTGCTTTTAAAGGCCAATATTGAGCAAAGTATAAATGCTACATGTACCAAACTTGCATATTGGATATATCTTTGATAAAACTTTCATAAAATGACCTTGACCTACTTTTTCCGCTTGAGTGATTTTGCCTTTAAAGGCCAATATTGAGCAAAGTATTAGTGCTACATATACCAAACTTGCATATTGGATGTGTCTTTGATCAAACTTTCATAAAATAACCTTGACCTATTTTTTTTACGCTTGAGTGATTTTTTAATATACATGTACTTAAAGATATGTTTAAATTGAACTTTGCTGTCGCGAGGTGAGCTTCGTAATCTTTGATTACACTATGTTTAAACAACACAACAGCCTTGAGGACAGATCTAGTTGATTTTGTAGTCAATAGGAAAACTACACTTAATAATAAAAGTTTATGAATGTTAACGGAAGACCCTTTAACCAATCAACATGAAATTTGCACATTTGCTCACTTATCAGAAACGACATAAAGCCTATCGATTTTTTGATCAAAAGGTCAAGGTAAATTACTGCATAGGAAAAAAATCATTCAGTTTCCAGATGATTACCGGGAAACCCTTTCAACCATCCAAACCAATTTAAAATCAATTCTTACTTATCAGGAGAAGGAGAAGCCTATTGATTTTTGTGTCGCCTGCGAAGCATAGCGACACTTAGGAATCACTTTGTCCGTTGTCCGTCTGTCAGTCAGTCAGTCAGTCCGTCCGTCCGTCCGTCTGTCTGTCTGTCTGTCACACTTTGGGTGTCACACCCCATATCTTTTGATTGGTAAGTGATAGGGATTTGATATTTCACATGTGTATTCCTTGTGATGAGATCTTTCTACACGTACCATAATTTTTGACCTAGTTACCTTGACCTAGATATTTGACCTACTTTTCAAAAAAATTAAGATTGGCTATATCTTTTGATTGGTTAGTGACAGGGCTTTGATATTTCACATGTGTATTCCTTGTGATAAAACCTTACTATACATGCCATAATTTTTTACCTAGTGACCTTGACCTAGATATTTGACCTACTTTAAAAAAAACCTAAGATTGACTTTATCTTTTGATTGGTAAGTGATAGGGCTTTGATATTTCACATGTGTATTCCTTGTGATGAAACCTTACTGTACATACCATAAATTTTGACCTAGTGACCTTGACCTAGATATTTGACCTACATTTAAAATAAATTAAGATCGGCAGTATCTTTTGATTGGTAAGTGATAAGGCTTTGAAAAAGCCTTACTGTACATACCATAATTTTTGACCTAGTGACCTTGACCTAGGTATTTGACCTACATTTAAAAAAATTTAAGATTGGCTATATATTGATTGATAAGTGATACAGCTTTAATATTTCAAACATGTATTTCTTGTGATGAGTCCTTTCTTTTATTCCGAAAAATTTGTACTTAATGACCTTCACCTAGATGATTGACCTTATCTGACAGTAATAAATTGACCATATCTTTAATTGGTAAGTAAGAGGTTAAATATTTCACATGTAAGTTCATTTGACAAGAGTTTCCCACTGATATAGGTACAAATATTAAACCAAGTGACCTTGACCTTAATGACCTACATATTTGATCAACTTTTTAAATATAGGCCGCTTCGCAGGCGACACAAGCATTCCTTGGATTGCTATTTTTTAATCAATAGATCGAAGGTCAAGGTCACTGTTAGGATAAACTCTCCAAAAATAATGGTTTCCAGATGATGATGTAAGAGCTCTTTAACCTTTTCAAACCAAAATCGATCTTTGAATTTAAAGTTCAAGGTCTTTGTTTGGAGGAACATACCTAAAATCTGGATAACTCATCAACTCAATCAATATTTCAAACCAAATTATGATGCCTCTATTATATGAACGCTGAATTAACTGGATGGGGAGACACTTATTGATTTTAGGTACAGTACACATATAGGTCAATTGGTTGTTGAAAGAGTAAACTGTTCCGGCAGGGGTATATGTTTTACAAAATAATTTGTCTCGTCATGGTCCATGCTGCAAATTAACCTGTTCTTAAATGATACTATTGAATTTGAAGACGTTTAACACCTAAATGTATGACTTCTCCTCTGCAACTGCTACACAGAATTTCACGAAACCTTACAGGAAGCAAGTACTCAAGGTCCTCTACCAAGTTTGTGTTTTTCGTGTCAATTGGTAAAAATATGGCCTCCAAGGGCTCTGATGGGCTGACACATTTTCGATATCTCCTTTGCAATGCCTGTACAGATGTAAACGTCTTCAAATTGAATAGCATCATTTAAGAACAAATAAATTGGCAACGTGGACCAGACATGCACGTTTCGGGTACTTAACCCTCATCAGTGATCCTAAATATAAACAATGTAATATGCCAAAAAGTATGAAAGTTACTATGTCGAAAAAGGGTACCGAAAGACGTAGCAGAATAGGTGGGATATGATGCTTCAGGACCCACTATTTAGAAATTTCAAGAAATTTTGATAACAGAAATTTAGATTGCGTTGAAGAAACAATCAACCGAAATTGATCGAACTTGGCTACATGTGCCCTCGGGGACTCCTGGTCCACCAGCAGTGACACTCACCAAGTGGTATAAATGTAAACGTCTTCAAATTGAATAGCATCATTTAAGAACAAATAAATTGGCAACGTGGACCAGACATGCACGTTTCGGGTACTTAACCCTCATCAGTGATCCTAAATCCTAAATCTAAACAATGTAATATGCCAAAAAGTATGAAAGTTACTATGTCGAAAAAGGGTACCGAAAGACGTAGCAGAATAGGTGGGATATGATGCTTCAGGACCCACTATTTAGAAATTTCAAGAAATTTTGATAACAGAAATTTAGATTGCGTTGAAGAAACAATCAACCGAAATTGATTGAACTTGGCTACATGTGCCCTCGGGGACTCCTGGTCCACCAGCAGTGACACTCACCAAGTGGTATAAATGTAAACGTCTTCAAATTGAATAGCATCATTTAAGAACAAATAAATTGGCAACATGGACCAGACATGCACGTTTCGGGTACTTAACCCTCATCAGTGATCCTAAATCCTAAATCTAAACAATGTAATATGCCAAAAAGTATGAAAGTTACTATGTCGAAAAAGGGTACCGAAAGACGTAGCAGAATAGGTGGGATATGATGCTTCAGGACCCACTATTTAGAAATTTCAAGAAATTTTGATAACAGAAATTTAGATTGCGTTGAAGAAACAATCAACCGAAATTGATCGAACTTGGCTACATGTGCCCTCGGGGACTCCTGGTCCACCAGCAGTGACACTCACCAAGTGGTATAAATGTAAACGTCTTCAAATTGAATAGCATCATTTAAGAACAAATAAATTGGCAACGTGGACCAGACATGCACGTTTCGGGTACTTAACCCTCATCAGTGATCCTAAATCCTAAATCTAAACAATGTAATATGCCAAAAAGTATGAAAGTTACTATGTCGAAAAAGGGTACCGAAAGACGTAGCAGAATAGGTGGGATATGATGCTTCAGGACCCACTATTTAGAAATTTCAAGAAATTTTGATAACAGAAATTTAGATTGCGTTGAAGAAACAATCAACCGAAATTGATTGAACTTGGCTACATGTGCCCTCGGGGACTCCTGGTCCACCAGCAGTGACACTCACCAAGTGGTATAAATGTAGCGTCTTCAAATTGAATAGCATCATTTAAGAACAAATAAATTGGCAACATGGACCAGACATGCACGTTTCGGGTACTTAACCCTCATCAGTGATCCTAAATCCTAAATCTAAACAATGTAATATGCCAAAAAGTATGAAAGTTACTATGTCGAAAAAGGGTACCGAAAGACGTAGCAGAATAGGTGGGATATGATGCTTCAGGACCCACTATTTAGAAATTTCAAGAAATTTTGATAACAGAAATTTAGATTGCGTTGAAGAAACAATCAACCGAAATTGATCGAACTTGGCTACATGTGCCCTCGGGGACTCCTGGTCCACCAGCAGTGACACTCACCAAGTGGTATAAATGTAAACGTCTTCAAATTGAATAGCATCATTTAAGAACAAATAAATTGGCAACGTGGACCAGACATGCACGTTTCGGGTACTTAACCCTCATCAGTGATCCTAAATCCTAAATCTAAACAATGTAATATGCCAAAAAGTATGAAAGTTACTATGTCGAAAAAGGGTACCGAAAGACGTAGCAGAATAGGTGGGATATGATGCTTCAGGACCCACTATTTAGAAATTTCAAGAAATTTTGATAACAGAAATTTAGATTGCGTTGAAGAAACAATCAACCGAAATCGATCGAACTTGGCTACATGTGCCCTCGGGGACTCCTGGTCCACCAGCAGTGACACTCACCAAGTGGTATAAATGTAAACGTCTTCAAATTGAATAGCATCATTTAAGAACAAATAAATTGGCAACGTGGACCAGACATGAATTTCATCAAACCTTGCTTGAAGCATCTACCAAGTTTGTGTTTTTCCTGCCAATCGATCAACAAATATGGTGTCCAAGGGCTCTGATTGCAAAGACTTCACAGAATTTAACTAAATCTTACAAGAAGCAAGTGCTTAGGTCCTCTACCAAGTTTGTCTTTTTAATTCCGATTGGCTTCAAGGGTTCTGATTGGCTGACGCATTTTCGATATCTCCTCTGCAACCACTGTAAAGAATTTCACGAAACATTCAAAACTACAGGAAGTCCTCTACTGAGTGTGTTTTTCAAGCCGATATTTCAACATGGCCACCGAGCATTTATCTGCTGCATAGCCATTGAATTTCACGAAATCTTATAAGAAGTAAGAGCTCAAAGTCCTCAACAAATTGGCCACTTTCAGCCCTTCGTCGATAACACCGGTGAGCGATGTAGTTCCCTTAGTCATATTGCTTAGATCACCTAAACTATAGTCATAATGCATTTTTAAATGTTTTAACATTTCAAATATGCCATAGGACAGTGCCTAATGGACATTTTTCATGCTCGTGGACTTCGGACATCACATTTCGAAGGGACTTTGTCTCAAATGCAAAATATGAATTCTGTTCCAAACTTAGAGTACTCTGCGTGAGGAATTCATTTATTTTCATTTGTATAAATACATGTATTTAAGATTGTTCATTGTCATTTCGTCCATGTGTGGCCTGATTTAATGTTTCTAATCGCGCCTGATTTCTTTTATATGACCCCTAAAGTGCGAAGTCCGGAGTGCGAAGTCGTAGTACGTTTACTTGAAAAAGGTCGAGTATTGACCAAAATAACATTGACTATGATCTCTGTAGTATTAAGAATAGAAATTAAACAAATGAGATTGGCAGTGATCTTACTTGGTCTTTGACTTAGCCTCCACCAAAAAATATCTATATTCGAATGCACAGTACTGGTATTTTACAAACACACATTGTACTTCCTATAACTGAACGATATCATATCCATACACTTATCACAATTCAAATAAAATTTATCAAAAGCTGATCGTGATATCACATGTTTGTCAAAATGAAATTCTTTTTTTAAATCTACTGTTATGTAACGCATGAATAAATGAAGTCTAAAAACATGTTTACCTTATTTGTCAGTTTTTTTTAATTATATGAAAGCGATTAGATATACCCTTTCAAATGTTAGGACCCGAAAAAAATTGGCATACATATTTTCATTATAAAAATACTAATTAAAATTACCTGGACTTCGGTCCCTCGACCTTTGATCATGGTGATAATAAATCTTTGGGTCATGAGCAAAAACTTTGAACATACTTAAATATGAAAGTGATGGAGTAATCGGTGTTAAAGGTATAATAATTCGCTTATTGATTTTGGGGCATACAAGTCGAAGGTCAAGGTCACCATTAGGACAAACATATTAAATCATAGTTTCCAGAGGACAACTAAAGAAGTTTTCACATTATTATTATGAAGGGGAGAAGAGTATTATGAGTTTGAAGAAATATGCCAAAGGGCAAGGTCACCGTCAGGGAAAATACACTTAAAATGTTGATTTTCAAGTGACAACTCGGATACCCTAACCTATTGAAACCTAGATCGGATTCATGGTTACTTTAGAAAAGATTGTAATCTTGGTATCAAAGGTCAAGGTCACTGTTAAGAGTTGGTAGAAAAGTACAAATGTCTGAATAACCCTTGATTGATTTGTCAGTTTGCTAAGAATATGTATAAGAATCAGTTCTCATGTGAGCCGTTTGGTCCTCTTAGGCTTCTTGTTTCCACTTCAGATATTATATACCCCCGCAAACAAATTTTAAGGGAATATATTGGAAACACCCTGACGGACAGTGTGGTCGTCTGTCTGTTCGTCCGTCTTTCCATAAAGCAGTATAAGTGATAGGGCATTCATATTTCATACATACAATTACAAACCATAACGAGTACTACATTTTGTTACCAAGACATTTGACCTCGAACTTCGACATTAAATACAATATTAAATATTAATTTGTGACGAAGGTTCTCTATATAGGGCTTTTATATTTCGCACACTCATCTCTGATCTCTGAGCTTAGATAATATTTTGGTTCAGGTGTTCTTAAAGCAATTTTTCTCTAAATGTGCATATTCCACGTACATGATATTAAACATTTCATTTCCAAAGCATATGACCTTGAATGCTGCTCGTGTAATGTATGAGAGTATTAATTGTGAACAATTGAGTGTGATGTCATTAATGGATCTGTTAAAAATGTGCTGATGGAGGATATGGTTTGATAATTTAAGTCAGTTCTAGTTGATTTTTTATGCCCCCGGAATCAAAGATTGGGGGCATATAGTTTTTGGCGTGTCGTTCTGTTTGTCTGTTAGTCTGTTTGTCTGTCCGAAAAACTTTAACATTGGACATAACATTTGAACAGGAAGTGATAGGGCTTTCATATTTCACATGGGTATTTCTTGTGACAAGACCTTTCCATTGATACTAAAAACTTTGACCTCGTGACCTTGACCTTGATCTTTGTCCTACTTTTCAAAAACTTTAACAAATGCATGATAATTTATATTATCTTTTAAAATAGACCAAGCTAGGTCATGAATGAAATTGTTATATGCAGTTACAGTGAATCACAGATTCGGGGGCATATAGTTTTTGGCCTGTCCGTCTGTTTGTTTGGTTGTCTGTCTGTCTGGCGGTTTTTCTGTTTGTCCCAAAAGATCTTAACATTGGGCATAACTTTTGAATGAAAGGTGATAGAGCTTTCATATTTCACATGTGTATTCCTTGTGACGAGACCTTTCCATCGATACGAACATTTTTGAACTCATGACCTTGACCTATGACATTATTCTCAAAAACTTTAACATTGGGCATAACTTTTGAATGGTAAGTGATAGGGCTTTCATATTTCACATGTGTATTCCTTGTGACAAGACCTTTCCATTGATACCAAAAGTTTTGACCTAGTGACCTTGCCCTTTGACCTACTTTTCAAAAACGTTAACAGTGGGCATAACTTTTGAATGGTAAGTGATAGGGCTTTCATACTTCACATGACATGTGTATTCCTTGTGACAAGACCTTTCCATTGATACTAAAATTGTTGACCTTGACCTTTCACATACTTAACAGAAAATTAAGTTTACACTAACAAAGGTGTCACCGGGGGCATTCGTGTTTCACAAACACAGGCGTTATTTTCACATCTGTCAATTTATGTAATCATACGTGTGATCCACTTTGTCATTTCCAAACTGATGTAATAGTGTATTTCAACTGTCTCCCGTTGTAAGGTTAAGCAACTGGATATTGTTTCCAATAATTGATACTTCAATGTTTGACTTCTGGACAGTATCGAATTTGAGTGAAGCTGGAGTGCCTTTGTAGGTGACCAACAAGGTGGTCATAACCATCAAAGGTTCTTATGTAATTTGGTTTTGTTGTGTGCAATGCTAACCACGCCATTTCCGTATTCCCGTCAACGACTCTGCAGAGTGTAGTGTCATCTGTTTTTTTGATAACGGAAACATTTCTTCCCATGATTCTGAAAATTAAAAGATATTTCAGTCGGAACAGCTCTTAATTTTTAACAAAAATTATGCCTCTACCATGGAATGGCCAAGGGCATTAAGAGTTTGCATTGTCTGAGATTCAGTTCCTTCCGTTATTCCATCATTCTGTCACACAATTTCAGTTTTCAGACCCTTTACACCTATCTAACCATCTTACTTTAGATAAATGCTAACATATCAAGAGAAGAAGAAGCTTATCAGATTCCATGCCAAAGAAGTTGAGAGGTATTCTGGTTTTACCATATCTGCCTGTCTGTCTGTCTGTTTGTCTGTAAAATTCCAACTTTTTTCTATAATGTAGAAAACATTAAAGTGGGTCCCTACTTATTTCCCGATTGTTCTTATGGTTGAAACTAAATATTTTTGGCCGGATTGCGAAGCCCTGAAACCTGAAAAACCTAGTGACCTTGACCTTGGAGTTTGACCTACTTTTGAAAAACTTTGAACTTGGTCATAGCTTTTGAATGGTAAGTGATAGGGCTTTCATATTTTACTTGTGTGTTTCTAGTGACAAGACCTTTCTATGCATACCAAAAATTTTAACCTTGTGACTTTGACCTTGGAGTTTGAACTACTTTTGAAAAACTTTAACCTTAGCCATAACTTTTGAATGGTAAATGATAGGGCTTTTATATTTCACATATATTTTCCTTGTCACAAGACGTCACCATGGATACCATAAGTTTTGACCTTGTGACCTTGACCTTGGAGATCGACCTACTTTTAAAAATAATAAATCTGGACAAAACTAGTACATATATCTCATTTACTATAGAGGAGTTTTTCACATGCAGAATGTTTATGACCAAACCTTTCATTTGATATCATGAGTTTTGACCTAGTGACCTTGACATTGACCTTTGACCTACTTTTGAACTATATGTGGTAGGGGTTTAATATTTCACATATACATTCCTCATGACCGAATTTTCATTTAATATCATGGCTTTTGACCTAGTGACCTTTACATTAACCTTTGACCTTCTTTTAAACTATTAGAGGTAGGGTTTTTAGCTCTACTGGTCTATGACCAGTCGAGCTTATGCGATTGCCCTGTGTCCGGCGTCCCGTGTCCGTCCGTCCGTTCGTATGTCCGTTAAACATTTCTTGTGGTTTCCATTCCTCTGAAACTGTTGGTTATGGAAAGTTAATTCTTTTTGCAGCATGATTGGTCCATGGTCTAGTTGTGCGCCTGATATTTTGTTTGAGCCCCTGATCCCCAGGATCTTAGAAAATGGGTATGGTCTTTTTCTCCTATATAACTCTGTAATCTTGTGGTCACCATTTCTCAGAAAGTATAAATGATAGAAAGTTACTACTTTTTGCAATATTAAAGGTCTACGATCTAGGTGTGCACCTGATATTTCATCTAAGTCCCTGACCCCTGGGGTCTTAGCAAATGGGTGTGGTCATTTTCTCCTTTATAACTCAATGTAATCTTGTGGTCACCATTTCTCAAAAAGTATAAATGAAAGAAAGACTATTCTTTTTGTCCCCCGCTTTCGCGAAAGCGCGGGGACATTAAAACCGGTTCCTCCGTCCGTCTGTCCGTCCGTCTGTCCGTCTGTCCGTCAGTCACAAAAACTTTAACCTTGTGCATAACTTTTGAATGGTAAGTGATAGGGCTTTGATATTTCACATGTGTATTCCTTGTGACAAGACCTTTCCATGGATACCAAAATTTGTGACCTTGTGACCTTGACCTTGGACTTTGACCTACTTATTAAAACTTTAACCTTGACCATAACTTTTGAATGGAAAGTGATAGGGCTTTGATATTTCACATGTGTATTCCTTGTGACAAGACCTTTCCATGGATACCAAAATTTTTGACCTTGTGACCTTGACCTTGGACTTTGACCTACTTATTAAAAACTTTAACCTTGACCATAACTTTTGAATGGTAAGTGATAGGGCTTTGATATTTCAAATGTGTATTCCTTGTGACAAGACCTTTCCATGGATACCAACATTTTTGACCCTGTGACCTTGACCTTGGACTTTGACCTACTTATTAAAAACTTTAACCTTGACCATAACTTTTGAATGGAAAGTGATAGGGCTTTGATATTTCACATGTGTATTCCTTGTGACAAGACCTTTATATGGATACCAAAATTTTTGACCTTGTGACCTTGACCTTGGACTTTGACCTACTTATTAAAAACTTTAACTTTGACCATAACTTTTGAATGGAAAGTGATAGGGCTTTGATATTTCATATGTGTATTCCTTGTGACAAGACCTTTCCATGGATACCAAAATTTTTTACCTTGTGACCTTGACCTTTGAGTTCGACCTTCTTTTCAAAAAACTATAACCTTTTGACCTTGTGACCTTGACCTTGGACTTTGACCTACTTATTAAAAACTTTAACCTTGACCATAACTTTTGAATGGAAAGTGATAGGGCTTTGATATTTCACATGTGTATTCCTTGTGACAAGACCTTTCCATGGATACCAAAATTTTTTACCTTGTGACCTTGACCTTTGAGTTCGACCTACTTTTCAAAAAACTATAACCTTGTCCATAACTTTTTAATGGAAAATGATAGGGCTTTCACATTTCACATGTGTATTCCTTGTGATGAGACCTTTCTGTTGGTAACAACAACCTGACCTTGTGACCTTGTCCATGGAGGTTGACCCACATTTAAAAACTTCAACCTCGACCATAAGTTTTTTATTTTAATTTAAATCATAGGTCTTAAATATTTCACATGTGCATACCTTTTCATAAGCCCTGTCCCTTGGAAACAAAACAAAAGTTTGTACCTTTTGACCTTTTCTTGGAGTTAATCTTTCATATTTAGAATGTTGATAATATATGAGATATATTATTAAAACTTAAGAATGGGGGGATGTCTGTAAGCATTTCTTTAAAGACAAACAACCAAAAGCGGGGGACCACAATTCCTTGAATTTGATTTTTGTAATATCAAAGGTTGATGATCTAGTTGTGCACCTGATATTTCATCTGAGCTCCTGTCATTTTATTCAATATAACTCTATGCAATCTTGTGGTCATTGTTTCTCAGTAAGTATAAATGATAGAGAGTTAATTCTTTTTGCAATATTAAAGGTCTATGATCTAGTTGTGCACAAGATATTTTGTTAGAGCCCCTGACCCCAGGGTCTAAGAGAATGGGTGTGGTCATTTCCTCTTATATAACTCTGTGTAATCTTGTGGTCACCATTTCTCAGAAAGTGTAAATGATAGAAAGTTAATTCTTTTTGCAATGTTCAAGGTCTATGAGCTAGTTGTGCACCTGAAGTTTTGTTTGAGCCCCTTACCCAAGGGTCTTAGACATTAGGTGTGGTCACTTTCTTCTTTATATATAACTCAATGTTATCTTTGTGGTCAGTTTCTCAGAAAGTATAAATAATAGAAAGTTAATTCTTTTTTTTATATATTATAGATCTATGAGCAAGTTGTACACAAGATATTTTGTTTGAGCCCCTGACCTTGTGGTCTTAGAAAGTGGGTGTGGTCATTTTCTCCTAATATATAATTCTCATATAATCTTTTGGACACAATTTCTCAGAAAGAATAAATGTAGAAAATTAATTCTTTTTGCAATATAACAGGTTTATGATCTAGTTGTGCACCTGATATTTCATCTGAGTCCCCGACCCCTAGGGTCTTAGAAAATGGATGTGGTCATTTTCTCCTATATATATTGCTTACTGCAATTTTATGGTCATCTTTTCTCTGAAAGTATAAAGGATACAAAGTCAATTCTTTTTGCAACATGATGGGTCTATTGTCTAATTGTGTACATGTACCTAATGTTTTGTGTGAGATTCAGTTTCCAAGGGTCTTGGAAAATGGGTGTGGTCATTTTCTTCTACATGTATATATATTATATATATTATGCATTCTTGTGAAAACCAATTCTCAGAGTGCATAATTGATAAAGTATAAATTCTTTTTGCATAATACATATGTAAAGGGTATGTGGTTTGATTATCCATTTGATAATTAGTTTTAGCCCCTGACCTCCAGGTTCTTGGAAAATGGATGTGGTCATTTTCTAGTATACAACTCTATGTAATCTTCTGAACACTATTACTAAAGAATGACTGATAAAAAGATTACTGCATTATGTTCAGACTTACGCTTAATGTTATGCTTGCACATCTGATATACTTTTTTAGCCCCTTACCCTTGGGTCTTAGAAAATAGTTGTGTCATTTAATTATGTATTTTACTAAACAACCAGGAGAGCTTCAGTCTCATCAGGACTTCTAGTTTGTATGACAAATATGGATATATTCCACATGTAGATTCCTCATGACCAGACCTTTCATTTGATATTATGACTTTTGATCAATTGATCTTGACATTGAACTTTGACATTCTTTTAAACTATAATAGTTAGGGTTCTGATATTTCACATCTAGATTCCTTATGATGAGATCTTTCATTTGATATCATGAATTTTGACCTAGTGACCATGACATTGAGTTTTGACTTACTTTTAAATTATAAGAGGTAGGATTTTTTATACTTCAGTCGTAGAGTCCTAATGACCAGACCTTTCATTTCATATCATGACTTTTGATCAAATTACCTTGACATTGACCTTTGACCTACCTTTGAACTGTAAGGGGTAGGGCTTTGATATTTCACATTTAGATTCCTTATGACCATAGCTTTTTGTCATTGCACAATAGTATTAATGACCTTTGACCTTTCTGTCTGCGCAAAAATATTTACGTCATCTAATACAAACACTTCGCAATCCGGCCTTACCGCCTTTAGCGGTTTATGGTTTATTGCACTAAATATTCACTACCGACCAATATAAATTGTTTTACCGTAAAATTTTGAATATTGAAGATTATTGAAAATTTGATTCATGGCTTTTTATGTAGAAATTGTATACAACACATCTTTGGAAGTTTAGGGGATACGTTTTCCCTTCTTTTCTGTATAGAGTGTACGCTACTCGCCATGTTTGTTTTGATTCGTACAACACGACGAGCCGTATCGCGCACGCGTGAGGGCAGGTCTATCCCAAACATGGGCAATTTTTGTGGCGCCACAAAAATTGGTTTTTAATTTCATTTATTTTGATAACTTCAAGGACCTTTAGTTAACAATTTTGGTATTAACGGAAAGTTTATAACTTCTATTATCCAGGAAAAATAGAGAATTGCCCTATATCTTTTTTATAAAGCATATTTTCGTCCGAAGGCGGAACGTGCTGCTTTAACATTTTCTACTTTTCGTCTGCAACCGCTGAACATAATTTCACGAAACCTAAGAGCAAGCAAGTACTCAAGGTCCCCTACCAAGTTTGTGTTTTTCTTACCGATCGGTCAACAAATATGGCGCCAAGGGCTCTGATTGGCTTGCGCATTTTCGCGTTCTCTGCAACAAACCATGTGGTGCAGTGACGTCATAGAGGTCAGTCCATATCTGACCCTATACACTGTCTGGAAATGACGTTTAAGTAACCATTGATGAACCCTACATTACAGCCCGGGGGTAGATCGGGGTTATTGGGTACAAAATACAAAAGTTAACGTAGGTATACCGTGTGACATATCAAATGAAAGGTCTCGGGGAGAACACTACAGCCCGAGGGTAGTTCGGGGGTAATTGGGTACAAAATACAACAGAAATCGTAGGTATACCGTGTGACATATCAAATGAAAGGTCTCGAGGATGACAATACAGCCCGGGGGTTGTTCGGGGTCATTGGGTACAAAATACAAAAGTTGTCAGAAGTATACCGTGTGACGTATCAAATGAAAGGTCTTGAGGAGTACAATACAGCCCGGGGGTGATTTAAGGTCATTAGGTGCAAAATAACAAAGTTACCCGAAGTTTACCATGTGACATATCAAATGAAAGGTCTCGACGAGTACAATACAGCCCGGGGTGGTTCGGGGTCATTGGGTACAAAATAATCAAGTTATCAGAAGTATACAGTGTGACATATCAAATGAAAGGTCTCGACCTGTAGAATGCAAACCGGAAGGTTCTGAAGCATACCCTCCTCCTCCTCCTCCTCCATCACCACCACCACCACCGCAGCCACCGCCGCCGCCACCATCACCACCACCAACGCCGCAGCAGCAACAGCAGCAATGTTTCGAATGAATTTCTTACCTATCTGCTACTGGATATTGAAACATTGCTGCTGCTGCTGCTGCTGCGGCGGCGGCGGCGGCGTTGGTGGTGGTGGTGGTGGCGGTGACAGTGTATAGGGTCAGATATGGACTGACCTCTATGACGTCACTGCACCACATGGTTTGAGTGGTGCTATGGGGTGATTTCATAATTAAATCTGACGGAGAACCCTCAGAAATCCACTACTCTTACAGGAAGTAAGCATTGAAGGTCCTCTATTAAGTTTGTGTTTTTCGTGCCTGCCGATAGGTCAACAAAAATGGCTGCCGTGGGCTCTGATTGGCTGACGCATTTCGACTTCTCCTCTGCAACCGCTGCGCAGATTTTCACGAAACAAGAAAGTTTAATATAATGTTTATTTTGATGTCATAGGAATGATTGTACAACACACAAGTGATAAAAAAACCACGGGCAATGATCGTCTACACTTCACACAATATCGTTATTTTTTTTTTTTTGCCAAAATATATATGAAAGTTATACGACAATATTGAAATGTTAAACGTCTTCAAATTCAATAGCATCATTTAAGACCAGATAAATTAACAGCATGGACCAGACATGCACGTTTCGGATACTAAACCCTCATCAGTGATCCTCAATCTAAACAATGTAATATGGCCAAAAAGTGTGAAAATTATTATGTCCAAAAATGTACCAAAAGTGCTGTGTTACAGCTTTTATAGATATCCACTTCACATGTACAGTTACTTTCAATTTTGAGGGTTTCAGATGCAAAGTATTTGTGATGCCATCAAATTCTGTGGAACTCCGCGTAAAAGTCAGGGAAGCTATGCTTTTAATCAAATGTTTCTATAGGAGGTTCATCACATAACAATATACAGTTAAAGTATACCATTGAGGGAGTTAGCACGATTCTGGTTCCCCGAGACCAGACCTATTTCCCGAGTAGAAGCCGAGGGAAATAGGTCTGGTCGAGGGGAACCAGAATCGTGCTAACTCCCTCAATGGTATACTCTAACTGTTTTATTATACCGAAACAAACATTATACTGAAACAAACATATCTCTTAGGTATACAGAAACAAACATTATACTGAACCAAACAGATCTCTTAGGTTCACATGGTTCCGATGGAAATTGATTTTGCCTTGCCTCCTGGACTGAATGACTGAGTGACGGAAAATATCAATTTTTGATGCTAAGGTAAACAGAAACATCATTTATCATACTCATACATGTTTAATTTTTGATTGTTTTATTTTATTATGGATTAATTTATGTGCTAAGCGGATAGGAGGCGGATTACTCTGCTCGCGTATTAATATCGTCATCCGATCAACCTTCAACGGCGCTGATTGGCTGATTCTTACATACCCCCAAAGAAGCTCCGCCCCATTTTGAAACTATCTCCCTAGGGAGATAGTCTTCTCAACTAACGCACCCCTTTGCAGGGAAATAGTCTTATCAGGCGATTTTCAGGGATTTAGTTAAATTTAATTAGTCTCTTTTTATATAGGAAAAAATCAGTAGAGGTATAATAATACATCTTATGCCAGATACCGTTCAATGATTCTGAATGATTTATAATAATTCAATAGATCAAAATAGGCTTTGTAGGCATAAAGAACACACACATATATATAGATATATGTATTGAAAAAATAACAAACGCCGAATTAAAACTCAACCGGTTTCATTGGTATCATCAGGAGTTTTCAGGAGTTTTATCATCAGGAGATATATATATATATAGTTAACACAAAAAGGTACAAGCGGCTACGACACTAAACCCAGCGGAAGGGAAGTACATCTCTTAAGCCGTCTGGATTCATGAATATGTACTTGTCCCGTCTTGATGCCATAGCAAGGAATACGAAAACTGACGTTTATATGCAAAATAAAGCCCTTTTTAGAGGCTAGTACCCCTTAATGAACCCCGATGACCTCAAGATTTCATAACATATATGAAATCTATGAATCTTCATTTCTAATGTATAGTAGTCAGATTTATCTAAATAGGCTGATTTCCATTTAAACACGTTTAGTGTCGTCGCCGCTTGTACCTTTTTTGTGCTATTTATATTTTTTTATTTCCATGCGACGTGCATTCGCACTTTATTGGACGGTTCCGACGTTGTCTGAATAATGAACATGGTCGATTTCACCCCTTTTGAGCTGTCTATATGTATATATGGTGATATTACTAGTACATGATGATTCATATGTAATCTTATTAGACAAAGCAAGGTCATGAATAGAGTACTTATATGCAGTTGCATTGTATTGATTTGTGATAGACTAATAAACAGTATGTTGTTTTAAAAGTATATGACATAACTTAGAGCTTAACATCTGTAAAATTATGCTTTGTCATTTCAACACCGATTTAATGGGGTATTTGTTCTGTATCCTGTTGTAAGATTAAGCATACGGATATTGTTTCCGTTTATCGACACTTCAATATTTGGCTTCCGAAAAGCATGGAATTTGAGTGAGGCTGGAGTGCCGTCATAGACGACTTGCAAATTATGGTGATAATGTGCCAGGTCATAATGTAGGTAGGTTTCATCACGTTCAATGCTAAACCGTGCCACTTCTGTATTCTCGTCAACGACTCTGCAGAAAATAGTTTCATCTGTTTTGTTGATGACAGAAACACTCCCTCCCATGATTCTGGAAATGTAAAGAAATTTGATTGGAAAGGATCTTTTTTTTTCAAAATCATACCCCCACCATGGCGAAGGACATAATAAGTTTGCTTGACATTCGGTTCCTTCCATAATATCCATCATTCCGACACACACTTTGAATTTCCAGATAAAAAAACTCACCTATTCAAGATAAATTTTGATAAATGCTAACTTATCAAGAGAGGAAGAAGCTTATTATATCCCCTGCTGAGGAGGTACATATTTGTTTCACTATATCTGTCTGTTTGTCTGCAAAACCTTTACCTTTTCCATAATTATGTCTCCCCCAACAAAGAGGATACATATTGGTTTTGTCTTCGCGTCCGTCCGTCTGTCTGTCTGTCACACATCGTGTCCGGGCTATATCTCCTGAACCGTATGCCCGATCACTGTCGTATTTTAGAATGTTGTTGCTGATGACCCGTAGGTTTCACATAACCTTGACCCAATGTCATGCGACCAAGGTGATGGTCACTTAGTACATTTTAAACGAAATTGTTCTTGACAAACATTCCTGTCAGGGCTATATCTATTGAATCGTTTGCCCGATCACTCTCATATTTTAGTATGTTGTTGCTTATGACCCGAAGGTTTTACATCACCTTGACCCAATGAAAGGGGTAGGGGCAAAAGTGACCATTTTTGGTCCCAATCAGAATTTTTTAAAAAGTTATATTTTCTTATTCATTATGCTTCTTCTCTACAACAAAATTACAATTTTTAGCTCTACTGGTCAAAGACCAGTCGAGCTTATGTGATCGCCCTGTGTCCGGCGTCCGGCCGTCTGTCTGTCCATCCGTCCGTTAAACTCGTGAGAGCGAATCCTCTGAATCTGTGAATAGTACAAAATAAATTCTTTTCTTATAAAGACATTTCTTGTAAAGACTATATAAAGAATAGATTCTTATTCTCAGTCTATGGTCTAGATGCGCACCTGATATTTTGTTTTAGCCCCTGACCCCCAGGGTCTTGGAAAATGGGTGTGGTCATTTTCTCCTGTATAAATCTATGTAATCTTGTGAGCACCAATTCTCAGAAAGTATAATTGATAGAAAGATAATTGTGTTACCTTTATTCTCAGTCTGTGGTCTAGATGTGCACCTGATACTTTGTTTGAGCCCTTGACCCCCAGGTCTTGGAAAATGGGTGTGGTCATTTTCTCCTATATAACTAACTCTATGTAATCTTGTGAGCATCATTTCTCAGAAAGTGTAATTGATAGAAAGATAATTGTATTTGCATTATTCTCAGTTTGTGGTCTAGATGCGCACCTCCCTTGTTTGAACCCCTGACCCCAGGTTCATGGAAAATTTATATATAATTTTCATCTATGAATTTATAACTATCATGTAATCTTGTTAACAGCAATTCTCAGAAAGTATAATTGATAGAAAGTTAATTCTTTTTCCATTATATTAATCATTCTCTGGTCTTGTATTTTGTTTGAGTCCCTGATCTCAGGGTCTTGGAAAATGAGTGAGGCACTTAGATTAATTTAAGCAAACAGCCAGGTGAGGTTCAGTCTCAGCAGAGACTTCTGGTTTTGTGATTTTTTGAAAACCGTGCCTTTCAGGGCAAAATGATTGAAAGTTTAGTACTATGTCTTCATATTAGAAATTCTGATTTTTGGCAAGGGACACACATACCTACAGTTGTAAGCCCTAGAGCAAGGGCGTGTAACAGGTTCATACTAATATTGGACATTCCTTTTTATATTCTGAATGTTCATGGAAAGTATAAGTTTGTTACATGCGCTTGCTCTATATATACTATAAACTATTATGTTAAAATCTGGTTGTTATCATTTTACTACTAATTTCTACAGTAGTTGGCAATTTTGGCGGGAAATAACACTCATATTAGTTGATTATATATATTTTCGATTCAGTTTCAATAAACAACAATACATCTATTCTTATTTGAAAGATAAAAAATAGTATGAAAACAATTTTTGAAAATAGCAAAATATGGGGCCAAAAACGGCAGATTTTGCCCCTACACATTTTAAATGCTATACTGACCGAGCTATATCTCTTGAACTATCTACCAGATCGCTTTCATATTTTAGTATGATGCTGCTTATGACCCATTGGGATTAAATCACCTTTGCCCAAGGTCCTGTGACCAAGGTCAAGGTTACTTTGTACATGTTTAATGAAATTTTACATGCTGCCCTGAACGGGCTTTATCTCTTGAATGGTATAGTGGGTCATTGTTTTGAAATTGCTTCAAGAAAACAGTATGTTCTTTTACATATGTAACAAATTTTTAAATCTGTTGTCATAAAATTGAGAGACTAGGTGGAAGAGGAAGGGGATTAGATATATGATGCATACATATAGTTTTTTTTTGTATTTGTAAACAAGATAGATCACAAACCAGTTCAGCTAGGAATTTCAGATTAACCATGTGGATTGAATATATTAAGAAGAAGAACCCTATAGATTTTCAAGGTCATAGGTCACTGTTCAAGGTGATTTGGGGGCTAAAATTCGATTTTTGGGTGAAAATATTTCAAAAATTCATTAAAAATCTATCTTTTGTGAAAATGTTTTGACATTTTATACACTTCAAGAAAAATGTTACTCTTTCACATATATAATTTCCAAATAAATTTGTTTACATGAATCTATGCATTTTGATTGGTTAATTGATCGTCAGAAAATGGCGAAATACACCTTCATACCCAAATGAATACGATAAAATACCGGAAGAACCGGAACTACTTCCATCAAAATCATTTATTATGTTGCTAAGATCGGCTTTCGAATGATAATTATGCAAAGAAAAAATGATTTATTTACAGTAGCCCTTAGATATAAATACGATATCAGAATTAATGAAACTTTTATGACAATTTCGATGATGTACCGGTATATGTGGATTTTACAGCGTTGTTCGGTTGCTATGCTCCTGTTTTTAGCTCTACTGGTCAAAGACCAGTCGAGTTTACGCGATCGCATTGTGTCCGGCGTCCGGCCGTCTGTCTGTCTGTCTGTCTGAGCGCGAATCCTCTGAATCTGTGAATAGTACAAAATAAATTCTTTTTGCATTATTCTCAGTCTGTGGTCTAGATGTGCACCTGATATTTTGTTTGAGCCCCTGACCCCCAGAGTCTTCGAAAATGGGCTTTGTCATTTTCTCCTATATAACTCTATGTAATCTTGTGAGCACCAATTCTCAAAAAGTATAATTGATAGAAAGATAATTCTTTTAGCATTATTCCAAGTCTGTAGTCTAGTTGTGCACCTGATATTTTGTTTGAGCCCCTGACCCCCAGGGACATGGAAAATGGGCGTGGTCATTTTCTTCTTTATAACTCTATGTAATCTTGTGAGCACCAATTCTCAGAAAGTATAAATGATAGAAAGATAATTGTTTATGCATTATTCTTAGTCTGTGGTCTAGATGTGCACCTGATATTTTGTTTGAGCCCCTGACCTCCAGGGTCTTGGAAAATGGGCATGGTCATTTTCTCCTATATAACTCTATGTAATCTTGTGAGCACCAATTCTCAGAAAGTATAATTGATAGAAAGATAATTCTTTAAGCATTATATCAAGTCTGTGGTCAGTTGTGCACCTGATATTTTGTTGGAGCCCCTGACCCCCAGTGTCTTGGAAAATTGGTGTGGCCATTTTCTTCTTTATAACTCCATGTAATCTTGTGAGCACCAATTCTCAGAAAGTATAAATGATAGAAAGATAATTTTTTTTTTACTTTATTCTCAGTCTGTGGTCTAGATGTGCACCTGATATTTTGTTTGAGCCCCTGACCTCCAGGGTCTTCGAAAATTGGCGTGGTCATTTCTCCTACATACCTCTATGTAATCTTGTGAGCACTAATTCTCAGAAAGTATAATTGATAGAAAGATAATTGTTTTTGCATTATTCTCAGTCTGTGGTCTAGATGTGCACCTGATATTTTGTTTGAACCCCTGACCCCCAGGGTCTTCGAAAATGGGTGTGGTCATTTTCTTCTTTATAACTCTATGTAATCTTGTGAGCACCAATTCTCAGAAAGTATAAATGATAGAAAGATTATTGTTTTTACTTTATTCTCAGTCTGTGGTCTAGATGTGCACCTGATATTTTGTTTGAGCCCCTGACCCCCAGGGTGTTCGAAAATGGAAGCGGTCATTTCTCCTACATAACTCTTTGTAATCTTGTGAGCACCAATTCTCAGAAATTATAATTGGTAGAAACATAATTGTTTTTGCATTATTCTAAGTCTGTAGTCTAGAAGTGCACCTTATATTTTGTTTGAGCCCCAGACCCCCAATGTCTTGAAAAATTGGTTTGGTCATTTTCTTCTTTATAACTCTATGTTATCTTGTGAGCACCACTCTCAGAAAGTATAAATGATAGAAAGATAATTGTTTTTACTTTATTTTCAGTCAGTGGTCTAGATGTGAACCTGATATTTTGTTTGAGCCCCTGACCCCCAGGGTCTTCGAAAATGGAAGCGGTCATTTCTCCTACATAATTCTTTGTAATCTTGTGAGCACCAATTCTCAGAAAGTATAATTGATAGAAAGATAATTGTTTTTACTTTATTCTCAGTCTTTGGTCTAGATGTGCACCTGATATTTTGTTTGAGCCCCTGACCCCAGGGTCTTCGAAAATGGAAGCGGTCATTTCTCCTACATAACTCTTTGTAATTTCGTGAGCACCAACTCTCAGAAAGTATAATTGATAGAAAGATAATTGTTTTTGCATTATTCTCAGTCTGTGGTCTAGATGTGCACCTGATATTTTGTTTGAGCCCCTGACCCCCAGGGTCTTGGAAAATGGGTGTGGTCATTTTCTCCTATATTACTCTATGTAATCTTGTTTAGTTTAAACATATTTTATTTCCATAATGTCGAAATGGGATTAGGCAAAAGTTTAACAACATTATAGACGCATTCTCCCTAATAATAATTATGTAATCTTGTGAGCACCAATTCTCAGAAAGTATAATTGATAGAAAGATAATTCTTTTAGAATTATTTTAAGTCTGTAGTCTAGATGTGCACCTGATATTTTGTTTGAGCCCCAGACCCCCAATGTCTTGGAAAATTGGTTTGGTCATTTTTGGCCGGATTGCAAAGCAATTCCGGTCTATGGATTGACGATGTCAGTCTGTCCGTCCGTCTGTCCGTCTGCCGTCAACATTTTGGTTAAAGTTTCTGGTTGAGGCAAAACCTAAGGAACTATATGCAGTAGAAACTTTATATTATACATGAAGGTTGCCCATGACAAGACCTTTCAATTTATGCCGTAACATTTGACCTAGTGACCTTGACCTTGGACTTTGACCTTGTTAAAGATTTTTGTTAAAGTTCCTGGTTTAAGCAAAATCTATGGAACTGTATGCAGTAGAAACCTTATATTATACATTTAGGTTGCCCATGACGAGACCTTTCAATTTATGCCGTTACATTGGACCTAGTGACCTTGACCTTGGACTTTGACCTAGTTAAAGACTTTGGTTAAAGTTCCTGGTTTAAGCAAAATCTAAGGAACAGTATACAGTAGAAACTTTATATTATACATGTAGGTTGCCTCTGACAAGACCTCTTAATGTATGCTGTAATATTTGACTTAGTGACCTTGACCCAGTTGGTGACAAAAACTTACTTTGCAATCCGGCAATACCGTCTTTAGCGGTGTTTTATCTTCTTTATAACTCTATGTAATCTTGTGAGCACCAATTCTCAGAAAGTATAAATGATAGAAAGATGATTGTTTTTACTTTATTCTCAGTCTGTGGTATAGATGTGCACCTGATATTTTCTTTGAGCCCCTGACCCCCAGGGTCTTTGAAAATGGGCGTGGTCATTTCTCCTACATAACTCTTTGTAATCTTGTGAGCACCAATTCTCAGAAAGTATAATTGATAGAAAGATAATTGTGTTTGCATTATTCTCAGTCTGTGGTCTAGATGTGCACCTGATATTTTGTTTGAGCCCCTGACCCCCAGGGTCTTCGAAAATGGATGTGGTCATTTTCTCCTATATAACTCTATGTAGAGCACCAATTCTCAGAAAGTATAATTGATAGAAAGATAATTCTTTTAGCATTTTCCAAGTCTTTGGTCTAGTTGTGCACCTGATATTTTGTTTGAGCCCCTGACCCCCAGGGTCTTCGAAAATGGGCGTGGTCATTTCTCCTACATAACTCTTTGTAATTTTGTGAGCACCAATTCTCAAAAAGTATTATTGATAGAAAGATAATTGTTTTTGCATTTTTCTCAGTCTGTGGTATAGATGTGCACCTGATATTTTGTTTGAGCCCCTGACAACCAGGGTCTTGAAAAATGGGTGTGGTCATTTCTCCTGTACAACTCTCTAATCTTGTCTAATTTTCAGAAAGAATAATTTCTACGCTTCGCGGTTTTACACAATTTGTGATGCGACAAACCAAACTTCATACTCCAATACGTCGTTTCCTAGATGTCGAAACTCTTACGTAAGGAGGCGCAAAAAGGTTACCTGGTCATGTGACCGCGACTAAATTTAGGGCATATTTTGATTACATTAGAAACGACGCGGCGATCTATAAAGGCCGTCCTAAATCGGAGAAATTGAAATTTATACAATGTTGTGATGTTCATAGGATTGTTAAATGTCCATAAAATTCTAGTATTTAAAAATTCTAGTATATCCCACGCGGATGGTGCGGAAAAAGGGGGGGGGGAGGGGGTTCCGGGAGAGATTCTGGAGGAGTCGCTCTATTATTGATATACATTTAGTATTATGCTATAAAATGAATTATGAAAGTTCATTTTCACCTTACTCTGATATATTGAACAAAGAATATGACCAATATGATAACGATCATCCAGACCAGCCTTGAAAGCTGCCGGGCCTAGAATTATATAGCTCATCGCGGCCGGGTGCTACGGCCATCAACCTTCCCCCGGGCTATGCTCGATCTGTAGTTTCACAAAAAGAGTAAAATCTCTTATCAAACTTGTAAAAAAGAAAACTCTTACTGATTTTCTATGTATATACGTACTGTGTTTTGAATTAATATTTCAAATATGCATCTACAGTTATAAACGGAGAAAAAAAATCGCAGTGGACACAGATCGAGACCGGATATCTATCTAATCAGAGATCAACATCTAAAGGGCTCAGCCACGATTTCGGCGAAATTAATATTTTTATTGTGTCGCCTGCGAAGCATAGCGACACTTAGGGATCACTTTGTCCGTTGTCCGTCTGTCCGTCCGTCCGTCCGTCTGTCTGTCTGTCACACTTTGAGTGTCACAGCCCATAACTTTTGATTGGTAAGTGATAGGGCTTTGATATTTCACATGTGTATTCCTTGTGACAAGACCTTCCTACACATACCATAATTTTTGACCTAGTGACCTTGACCTACATATTTGACCTACTTTTCAAAAAAATTACAAATGGATATATCTTTTGATTGGTAAGTGTTAGGACTTTAATATTTCACGTGTGCAATCCTTGTGGCAAGACCTTTCAACACATACCATAATTTTTATACGCCCGTCATTTGACGGGACGTATTATGGTATGGCGAAGTCCGTCCGTCTGTCCGTCCGCCTATGGAACGCAATAACTTGATAACGCGTCAACGGATTTTTATGAAATTTATACATAGTGATCAGACTGTGGAGAGGAAGCCGCCTTTCGATTTTCAGGTTCATCCGATTTTTCGTTACAGAGTTATGGGACTTAGATTTTTAAAATACAGTGAAAATATACTAAAATATTTAAAAATTATTTAAAAATCTATTTCTGGTCGAAATGTTTTGAAATTTAATATACTTCAAGTAGAAAGGATGTTGTTTGACATATGTAACGGGTTTTTAATTTTTTTTTTTTTTTGTCGCATAGCCGAGATATTGTGTGTAATGGGAAGGGGGGGTGGGTTATATGCACATACACTTTAAGCTAAGGGCAAAATATAGGCGCATGGAACGCGATAACTTGAATATGCGTCAACGGATTTTCATGATATTCATACATTATGATTGGACTGTGGAGAGGAAGCCGCCTTTCGATTTTCAGGTTTATTCGATATGTCGTTACAGAGTTATGGGACTTAGATTTTTAAAATACAGTGAAAATATACTAAAATATTTAAAAATTATTCAAAAATCTATTTCTGGTCGAAATGTTTTGAAATTTTGTATACTTCATGTAGGAAGGATGTTCTTTGACATATGTAACGGGTTTTTAATTTTTTTGTCGCATAACCGAGATATTGTGTGTAATAGGAAGGGGGGAGGGGTGGGTTATATGCACATACATGTTAAGCTAAGGGCAAAATATAGGCCCATGGAACGCAATAACTTGAATATGCGTCAATGGATTTTCATGATATTCATACATTTTGATTGGACTGTGGAGAGGAAGCCGCCTTTCGATTTTCAGGTTCATTCGATATGTCGTTACAGAGTTATGGGACTTAGACATTTTAAAATACAGTGAAAATATACTAAAATAGTTAAAAATTATTTAAAAATCTATTTCTGGCTGAAATGTTTTGAAATTTTGTATACTTCAAGTAGAAAGGATGTTCTTTCACATATATAAGGGGTTCTTGAATTTTTTGTCACATAATCCAGAAATTATGTGTAATGGGGGGGGGGGGGGGGTATATGCACATACATGTTAAGCTAAGGGCAAAATATAGGTGCATGGAACGCAATAACTTGAATATGTGTCAACAGATTTTCATGATATTTGTACATTTTGATCAGACTTTGAAGAGGAAGCCGCCTTTCGATTTTAAGCTAGGTTCATCCAATTTGTCCTTATGGAGTTATGGGACTTAGATATTTTGGTGTTGTGAAAAAAATCCCAACGGGCGTATCTTGCTGCGTGAGCGTAGGCTTTATTGACCTTGTGACCTTGACCTCGATATTTGACCTACTTTTGAAAAAAAGATAAGATTCACTATATCTTTTGATTGGTAAGTGATAGGGCTTTGATATTTCACATGTGTATTCCTTGTGACAAGACCTTCCTACACATACCATAATTTTTGACCTAGTGACCTTGACCTACATATTTGACTTACTTTTCAAAAAAAAAATTACAAATGGATATATCTTTTGATTGGTAAGTGTTAGGACTTTGATATTTCACATGTGCATCCTTGTGGCAAGACCTTTCAACACATACCATAATTTTTGACCTTGTGACCTTGACCTCGATATTTGACCTACTTTTGAAAAAAAGATAAGATTCACTATATCTTTTGATTGGTAAGTGATAGGGCTTTGATATTTCACATGTTTATTCCTTGTGACAAAACCTTCATACACATACCATAATTTTTGACCTATTGACCTTGACCTTTATATATTTGACCTACTTTTCAAAAAATTACAAATGGATATATCTTTTGATTGGTAAGTGTTAGGACTTTCATATTTCACATGTGCAATCCTTGTGGCAAGACCTTTCAACACATACCATAATTTTTGACCTTTTGACCTTGACCTCGATATTTGACCTATTTTTGAAAAAAAGATAAGATTCACGATATATTTTGATTGGTAAGTGATAGGGCTTTGATATTGCACATGTGTATTCCTTGTGACAAGTCCTTCCTACACATACCATAATTTTTGACCTATTGACCTTGACCTTTATATTTGACCTACTTTTCAAAAAAAATTAAGAATGGATATATCATTTGATTGGTAAGTGAAAGGGCTTTGGTATTTCACATGTGTATTCCTTGTGACAAGACCTTTCTACACAGACTATAATATTTGACCTTTTGACCTTGATCTAGATATTTGATCTACTTTTCAAGAAAAGTAATATTGGCTATATCTTTTGATTGGTAGGTAATAGGGCTTTGATATTTCACATGTATTTTCCTTGTAACAATGCCATTCTACACATACTATTATTTTTTACCTTTTGACCTTGACCCCAGCTATTTGATTTTCTTTTCTAAGGTTGTATATATTATCTTTTAATTGGTAGGTGATAGGTCTTTAATATTTCTTATGATGAGACCTTTTTGTTACCAATGTTTACGTAGTGACCTTGACCTAGATGATTGACACTCTGTTCTGAAAATTTGAGAATGACCATAACTTTTAATTTGTAATTAAGAGGTCTGATATTTCAAATGAATTTCATTTGACAAGACTTTTCTACTGATACCAATAATTTGATCCACTTTCTAGAATAATAATCAAACCGCTTCGCAGGCGACACAAGCATTCCTTGGATTGCTATTTTCTCTTCAATTTAGTTGGAACAATCAACAATGATTCTAACAGTATCTTTAGAACGGCGTTGAAAATCGGCCATTTGCCGCGGATATTTATACTTCAGATATCCCCAAACCTCCCCCCCCCCCCAAGTTTCCAGGATATTTACAGATCAAATCTGGATCAAGTGGGCAAAAATAATGTACATGAAACGGATTAAATGCGTTGACTATTTTCTTTTTTTATTTCATTGAATGAATGATATAGATATCTGAAAATAAATATCTTTTTTTTTCGTTTGTTTAATGTGTATACGATAATATTACTAAAAGGAAAAATCATGTGTAGTTCAATTTCAAATAATGACAATGTCTCAATAGAATAATGTTTTGAATTAATATAAAATGCAAAAGTAATAGAGAAAAAATATGTGGTTTGTATTGCTATACAAATGAAGACGGGAAATTGACTTGCATGAAGAATGCTTGATGCACCTTTGATTTGCCAATATTTAGTTGCAATTAAGCATTAAATATTTTCATGTTTAATTTTTAGCTCGCCGGGACGAATGTCCGGAGAGCTATTGTCATACCCCCGGTGTCGGCGTCTGTGTTGGCGTTGGCGTCTGCGTGCGCGTGCACAAAAACTTTAACCTTGCTAATAACTTTTAAACCAATACAGATTGGGCTTTCATATTTCACATGTGCATTCCTTGTGACAAGACCTTTCCATGGATACCAAAATATTTGACCTTGTGACCTTGACCTTGGAGATTGACCTACTTTTGAAAAACTTTAACCTTGGCCATATTTTTTTAATGGTAAGTGATATGGCTTTGATATTTCACATGTGCATTCCTTGTGATAAGACCTTTCCATGGATACCAAAATTTTTGACCTTGTGACCTTGACCTTGGAGATTGACCTACTTTTGAAAAACTTTAACCTTGGCCATATTTTTTGATTGGTAAGTGATAGGGCTTTGATATTTCACATGTGCATTCCTTGTGATAAGACCTTTCATGCCGTACCATAAATTTTGACCTAGTGACCTTGACCTTGAAATTTTACCTACTTTTCAAAAACTTTAACTTGGGCCATAGCTTCTTTACCCCCGAATAGGGAGGGGCTTTCATATTTCACATATGCATTCCTTGCGATAAGACCTTTCATCCTGTACCATAAATTTTGACCAGTGACCTTGACCTTGAAATTTGACCTTATTTTCAAAAACTTTATAATGGGCCATAGCTTCCTTAGCCGAATGTGCATTATTTATTGTTGTTGTTGCAATTTACATATGGTTGCCACCGGCGAGCTATGTTGTCATTCTGACAAGTCTGGTCAATATTAATTTAATTCCTAATTCCTAGGAAGATGATTTTTTTATAAAACCAACCTCGGAAACCCTTGATCGATTGTGCAAAACGGAGTGCGACAGAGCGCGCATGCCAACGGGTTACCGATGTATAAGATCTCAACCCCCCCCCCCTTCCTTTCCTAATCTTAATAGAGGCTCCAATGGTGACGAACAGAGGTGTTTCTACAGCTGACGTCTACTTCAGATAACTCTCATTTACCATATTATTTTTTGGTCCAGTAAACTTAATATAAGAGGTGGGGGGGGGGGGGGGGGGGGGGTTGCGGGGGTACAACTGTGGGCCTAAGACTGGCTTTATCCATGATGTGACCCTCTCTATCCTTTATATTTATTTTTTTTTATTTATTAAATTCTTTACATTCATTCATATTTGTTTATTGATATTTCTATTTCTGATGAAAATCTAGCACTTTATTCTCTGTTTACATCCATCTATGGATAGTTAGTAATAAGTGACGCCATTTTGAACAAAACATGCCCTAAATGACGTCATAAAAGGATGAAAGTCACATGACACATTGTGACGAAACCGGGATCTCCGAAATGACGTATAAACTGTCAAAATTGAACAGTCAATTCTTATAAAACGGATTTTTTTTTATTTTTGTCTTTTGTCAGAAAATTGAGAAATTATGCGAAAGGGGAAGGAAAGGTCAATAGATGCCTACTTTTACCTTGTAAACAAGATACAGCCCAAACCAGTTGAGCCAGGAATGTGAAATTTAACATGTGGATTAAGTGCAATAAGACAAAGAAGCCTATCGATGTTCAAGGTCAAGGTCATTTTGTGGCTTTTTATGATATTTGTAATTCATGATAATAATATAGGAGGGACGCCAATTATCAAATTTGATGATATACTAATTGTCATTACACAGTTATGGAGCTTAGATTTTCTGAAGTGGGCTTTAAAAATCATGACTAATTAATCCCAACGGGCTTATCTTGCTGTGTTAGCGTAGGCTTTAAATAATGCCTATTATGAACGAACAACATCTCCTCAAACCATGTGACCTACCGTGTGATCACTGATCATCAGAAAAATGACTTTATTTCAATGAATTGTAGCGACAGACAACGTATGTTACATCACGTTTGTTAAAAATCAATTTTCATCTCAAGATTAGTTCATACTTTATGATACGTGATTAAATTTCTTCTTGCTTTAGCGAAAAAGGGAAAAAAGAGTGCAGACACTATCTGTCATGTTCATGCGAAATAGTATGATATCTATGTTAAACGTCTGCAAATTCAATAGAATCATTTAAGAGCAAATCAATTTACAGCATGGACCAGACATGCACGTTTGGGGGTACTTAATCTTCGTCAGTGATCCTCAATCTAAACTATGAAATATGGCCAAAGAATGTAAAAATAATATGTACAAAGCTTTACGGAAAGACGTAGCAGGATATGTGGGATATGATGTTACAGGACCCATGTTTTAGAAATGCGTTGAAGCGACAGACGATTCTGAACCTTTTCTCTTTATCATAAAGTCATTTAATCATTTATAAATATCTTTTTAGCAAACGTAAGATATTCATAACGTTGAAAAATCGAAAACTAGGGACATTTTTCAGTGTGATGGACATCAAACTAATAAGGATTAAATGGAAAACTCATTAATCAGAAAAGATGATAAACGCATGCCCCTAAAATGAGAAAATAAAATCTTCCTGGGTTTGAAGTGTGTAAAATTCTTAATATAGATTCTATGTAAAAACCTAAAAAATCAGACATGTTTGGCCACGACATGTCTCAGATTTTGGATATCTTTTGTGTATAAGGTAAATATGATGTCCCCAGAACGAATTGACCTTCCATTTTTTTCTCCGACGTTCCGTTGCCATGGTAACCAAGGTTTTGTATAAAAACACCTTTAAACAAGGCATTTTATGCATCCCGTTACCATAGAAACAAATGTTGAATGTATATGTAATTTTCCGAAAAGATTATTTAAATCCTCTTAAGTTGATACAATCTGATTTTTCGATGCTCCTTCTTTCTGTGTGTCATGTAAATTCACTTCAAATTCAAGAAAAATTGCTTATTAAAAATGAGCCATTTTCGGCCAATTTAGGCCTTATTTTACCTATATTTTACTTACTTTTGACAAGAGTAATAATGCAATTGCACAAGATTTGAAATACAGTTGACTATTTCCTGAAGAGTTTTATCCTAGGACTTCATGGGAATCGAAGGAAATTTATCTAGAAGTGAGATTTTTCTGTTTACATGCCTTTGAAATAGGTTACCATGGCAACATTTGGTACGAAGGTGTAAATACCTGTCATAAGTAAAAAGCTAATTTCTACAGATGTATGCCTGCTATTGTTACAAAACTTGGTATGTAGATGTATTAAAGACCATTTGATGCTATCATGACCTTGAGAAAAATGTCAAGGTCATTTGCTCAATTTTCAAGGTCATTTAAAAACATATGCTATTTTCAGGCCAAATTTTGTGGTTTTTCACTTAAAAGAGACATGATTAACAGTAAACAGTATGGAACCTTGGCAAAACAATCAATTATCGGTAAAAGTTTGATAAATGTATTATTTGTTGGGATGAGTATCACATTTATCAGAGTCCAATGAAGACCCCAAAAAATGTCACATATTTTACGAGAAAATTTTAGAAAATCGCAATTTTATGCTCGTTTGAAAGTATGTCACACATAGAAGTGAAATACAATTTAAGAAAATTGTGATGAATTCTACTTCTTTTGATCGGTTGTTCAACTGTAAATATTTAAAATAAAAATATCTAATGAAATAAGTAAGAGAAATCAATTTAAATTAATTGGAAATCCTTATTTTTGTCTTAATCTTAGTCTAAATTTAGAAATGACCTTGAGATTTGGACAGATGACCTTGAAATGATTTGAAGGTCAATTGATAATGATAAATATAATTTGTATACTGGTATGCTATTTCATAATCATAGGACTCAAACATGAGGAAAAACAATGTTTTTAAATATGCGGTATATGGTAATATGGATTCCAAGTTGCTATAGCAACGGATTTTGATTGGCATTCATGACAAAATGGTGAGTTTCACCATAGATTTTATTTCTTGATTTTTCCCAGCTATAGACATTTATTTTGGCAAGGTGATGTTAAATACCCATAACATTCACCGAATAATGGTTTTCAACCTTCAAAATAATCAAAAACAGGCCAAAAATGACCCTAAAATTAGACCTTATTTTTGCTAAATTTTCACAAAATTTGACTGAATATCAACAACTACCTGATAACCCCCTCCCTCGAGAAAGTTATTCTTGTCAGAGTTAAACTTACAAAGAAAAGTTTTTGTGTTCATAAAATAAATTTTCACCATGGTTTCCATGGCAACAGAATGCCACAATATGTCTTATCTCTCATATTTATGGGGGTGTCAAAAAGATTGACCCCGTTACCATGGCAACCGTTGTTCAAATATAACAATATGGTTTGTTTTCATTGTTTTTACATTAAGTATGATAATTACAGAAAGTTTCATCAAAATCCATGACATGCCGTGGCCAGCTGTTTTAGGTTTTTACAGAGAATCCATATTAAGTGGCGACAGTCACGTATGTTACAAAAAATTGGTATTTGAGCTGGTCTGCAGACAGGATGATAGTGTCAAATATATTTTTTCTTATATGGCCATGAGGTCCAATGTACTCCTAAGTCACGACATATAGAAATGCCTCGTATCTGTTGCCTATGAATAGCTAATAGCGGGGCACACCATTTGCATTGTTTTATTGACTTTGAGTGTAAACATAACGAAAATACTCAATTACAGGATTGTTGTCATAGATTTAAGGGGCCAGCACCCTCCCCCTAAAGACTTCAAAAGATTACATTTTGCCTTTTTTTGTTTAAAAGCTACTCGTATAAATTAGAAGTTGCAAAGCTTCTGCATCCCACTTTTTTTATTGTCATTATAACGTGATGTTATGAAGATAACATTATCATGATCATTTCATAATCCGTAATCCAATTTAAAAGAATGTTGGCACTGAATGCACTTTACCTGTACATGACCGCCGTCTCGGATTCGCGCAAGCTTGAGCACAACGTTAACTGTGATGGGAGGATAGGCCATCTCTTTGTTATGCCCCCGGAATCAAAGATTCGGGGGCATATAGTTTTTGGCCTGTCCGTCTGTTTGTCTGTTTGTCTGTTTATCTGTTTGTCTGTCTGTTTGTCCGAAAAACTTTAACATTGGACATAACTTTTGAATGGGAAGTGATAGGGCTTTCATATTTCACATGTGTATTCCTTGTGACAAGACCTTTCACTAGATACCAAAATTTTTGACCTCGTGACCTTGACCTTGACCTTTGACCTACTTTTCAAAAACTTTAACATTGGGCATAACTTTTGAATGGGAAGTGATAGGGCTTTGATATTTCACATGTGTATTCCTTGTGACAAGACCTTTCCATAGATACCAAAATTTTTGACCTCGTGACCTTGACCTTGACCTTTGACCTACTTTTCAAAAACTTTAACATTGGGCATAACTTTTGAATGGGTAGTGATAGGGCTTTCATATTTCACATGTGTATTCCTTGTGACAAGACCTTTCACTAGATACCAAAATTTTTGACCTCGTGACCTTGACCTTGACCTTTGACCTACTTTTCAAAAACTTTAACATTGGGCATAACTTTTGAATGGGAAGTGATAGGGCTTTGATATTTCACATGTGTATTCCTTGTGACAAGACCTTTCCATAGATACCAAAATTTTTGACCTCGTGACCTTGACCTTGACCTTTGACCTACTTTTCAAAAACTTTAACATTGGGCATAACTTTTGAATGGGAAGTGATAGGGCTTTCATATTTCACATGTGTATTCCTTGTGACAAGACCTTTATATTGATACCAAAATTTTTGACCTCGTGACCTTGACCTTGAACTTTGACCTACTTTTCAAAAATTTTATCATTGGGCATAACTTTTGAATGGGAAGTGATAGGGCTTTCATATTTCACATGTGTATTCCTTGTGACAAGACCTTTCCATTGATACCAAAATTTTTGACCTCGTGACCTTGACCTTTGACCTTTTAACCAAATGACCTCACATACATGTACTTAACAGAAAATAGTGTTCATACTAACAAAGATGTCACCGGGGGCATTCGTGTTTCACAAACACAGGCTTTATTATTTTCTGTTTTGCGTCCTATTGCTGGTTGGTTTTGAGCCCAAAGTCATAAAACAAAACAAAATTAGAATAAAAAGATCTTTTGCAAATTAAATGTGTATTCTAAAAAAATTAAAGAAAAACTGTATAAATTTTATATATCATGTAAAAATGAAAAATAAAAATAAAAATGCAATGACTCATTTGTTGACTAAAATACCTGTATGTTCATCTGTCAGATTTCACACAGTCACATAATATGAAATTGCAACTTTGTTATATATGCTTGTTTGTTTTTCTCCCTTGCTGGCTGGTAGGTTTCTCAATGTCAAAAGGACGCAAAACAGAATTAAAACAAGAAATGGCCTAAGGCTTATCATTTTAAAAATGATAATTCCAGTCCAAAGTCCATTTGCTTTTAAATTTGACCTACAATTTTATTGATTATCTGTTTGAATCCCATGATGTAACCAGTAAATTCAAGATATATATGCATTTAAACTTTCAAGAGACTTAGACCTAGGCCTTAAGGAAACTAATATCGATATGCGATGAAGATCATAGCTGTGAAATCACGATAAAGGGTGAATATTTTTGGTTTCGAAAGGTGTTACCATTAATAACAAGAATATCCCATTTCTATAAAGTTATCATGACCTATCCACTTGATTTATTTTGTTTTTATTTGTAGATGTCAAAGTACATGTACAGGTCTATGTCTGTCCAATACTCAATCTAGGTCGCATGATTTTTTTTACTAATAAAGACCCCTTCACATATAGACGAATCCATATAACGAAGCCTTGCGAATGAGCAAAATTGGTAAAACTTGACGAATTTTGAACGAAAACGGTGTTCAAAAATATGACAATAACGAAATGCAAACGCAATGGAACTGCTTGTTGCGAATAAGAAACGAAGCACTGCGAATTGTTACGACTTCGCGCTATGATACGTTAGAATGAGCATTGTGTATTTGTTTTTTCACTTGCGATTAGGTGCGCAAATATGCGAAAGTTTACGCAGCATTGCGCATTGATACGAACTCTTCCGAAGCTAGCCGCACCTGCATTTAACAGACATGACATTTCCTGTAGACTAGCAGACGTTAGTACAATTATTCCAAGAGGAAATGGGAAAGGTACGTGTAGAGGATCGGGAAGGAAGCAGCCTGCAAATCGGCCTAGTAGTCCTAATCCGTAAGAACTATGTGGCTGTTTTTGTATATGTAATATACACTAAACGTGAAAATAAATTTCATAAACTATTTGTTGAAAGCAAATTATTGATCACCGAAAAAAGCTGGTCTTTGAGTCCATCATTCAGTCCACCTCTCTATCTGTCCGTCTGAGCTCATTCATGTACATCCTTATATAATATGTATACATCAGAATTAGATTTTTTAAAAAGAAGTTTGTTCATTTGGATAACGCCACTTTGGGTCAAAGGTCACTTAATGTCGCTCAGAAGTCAAGGTCACTTTATAGCTAAATTATACTATTTACTTCATAAAATATTTCAAACATTCATTAAAATTTCTTGCCCAAATGATATGAAAGAATATCAATAAATCCATGTGTTCTGTAATTATATCTGAGCTTTCCAAAGCTTTTTCAAAGGTATTCAAGGTAATTTTAGGACTGAAGGTCAAGGTCATAGATATGAACTTGTCGTTTCAGGTTATTAATATGAAAAATAAATCAACAAACACATGATTAATTATTAATCTCTTAAAGGTCAAGGTCAATCAGAAAACAGAAGTTCATTAAGATTGAATTGTTTTGGGAGTATAGTTTTCCTTATCAATTCTATTTTTTATTTTGGTTCAGAAGCAGTGATATGCAGCCAAAAAGTCCAATTTATTGAAGGTTCTAGGATTTTCTCTTCTGAGCTCAACCATTAGTTGATCATAAATTCCAAATAGACCACTTTCCGATCACTGTTAATAGACGCAATTCCATAGTGACGTAACAATGAAAAAGTGCGCTTAAATTGCCAACAACGGACATTTTTCGTCATTTTGTCAGTCATTATGAATTTCGGCAAGTGGCCTATTATTGGCGCCACATGTCGTGATGCAGCCATGGTCTTATCAAGATACGACCTGCCCTGGCTTCTCTTCTCCATCTGATACGGCATCTGATATACTGATAGGTGTTGAGTTATTGCCGTAGCACTTCCTAAAGGGCTATTGCAGGCGTACACTGAAGAACCAGACGTTGTCTATCTTCCATCTTGAAAAAGTAATTTCCAGAATAATTCCCTTTTCACAATAAAAATAAACAAATTTGTAAGATGTTTCAAAAAGCCATCGAAAGTTTTCGTTGCTATTCGTATGCAGTGGTAACCCTTCGTAATGATTATTACTAAAACGTTTGCTGTTCGTTTCGTATCGTCAACCTATCGCAATAATTCGTTTTTATTCGTCATTTAATTCCGATTGAATTATTTACGCATCGTCGCTATTCGTTACAGGTCGCAACAATAAGCAAAATATCGCAAAGGTGCGCTTTCAGTCGCCTCGAATGCAAATACGTTGTGTAATATGCAAAACAGTAGGTCACATTCTAGGCCCTTGCGTATACGTCGACGAACATATAACGAATGCATACCGAACGATTAACGCATTATAACGCATTATAACGAATACTTACGAATGATGGACGAAAATTTTATTCGCTGTGAAATTTTGAACATGTTTAAAAATTAACGACGAACAGAACTAACCGGAACGAATTAAGACGCTCACAAACGAATCCGCGCGAAGTCGACAACGAAGTATAACGTTGATATGCAAACGGAAACGAATTTTGCAAAAACCTTATTCGCCAGTTTGCGCAAGTTGACGTCGGAGGGCTTTCGTCCATATGTGAAGGGGCCTTAAACACGACTAAGATTTGAGGTCCCTTCACATATAGACGAAAGCCCTCCGACGTCAACTTGCGCGAACTGGCGAATGAGGTTTTAGCAAAATTCGTTTCCGTTCGCATATCAATGTTTTACATCGTTGCTGATTTCGTATGGATTAAATTGTAACCGTTCAAATTCGTTGCCATCAGTTTTATTCGTCGACAAATTTTTAACATGTTTAAAACTTTTTGACGAATACAAATTACGTCCCGTCCGTCCGTCATTCTTAATAATCCGTTTCAATGCGTTAACCATTCGGTACGCTTTTGCTATACGATCGTTAACTGTCGCAAGCAAGTGGATGTGACATCTTTATTTGCATATTTTATACCGTAATTTACATATAAGTTTACTGGAGGCGCAAAGAAAACGCATCATTCCGAAGTTTTGCGAACAAGTACGAGTCGTAGCATTTAAATTAAATAAATGTCTGCGTTTAGTAGCGAATTCAAGGCTAATTTTATGACGAATATTTGCGAATTATAACGATTGATTAAAACGAAGCACGAATGCTTTGAACGAACGATTACGACATCTATAACTACAATGTTCGAATCCAAAGCAAGGCGAGTCGCAATCTTTGGAAATCACTGGAATAGCTCTACAGTTTTGCAATCCGGATTGTCAATGCGTCCGCAAGTCTGAACGCCAGTAATGCATTTAGCTTTACATTCTTGCCATCTTTATGGACAAATATGTGAAAGAAGATTCTAACGAAAATTTAAATAGCACTCACAATAGAGCAACAAATTGAGCATCGACGGACCCCTAGCAAACCCTAGGTGGTACAAAGAATACATGTACTGTCTGTGGTTTCGTGTATATAGAAAGTGCTATGGCGACCATGTCAGGGAAAATATTCAAAACACTTACTGTGAAACCCCTCGCGGGAACTTTTTTACGAGCTCCGCACGGCAAAGGGCATAAGTGTGACACAAATGAGTTAAAGAAGATCTACTAATGATAATCTCAACAGCATTCACAATAGAGCAACAAATTGAGCATCGATGGACCCCTTATAAACTAGAGGTGGGACCAGGTGCCCTGGAGGAGTAAGCATCCCCTGTTGGCTAGCCGCACCCGCCGTCGATGTTCATGCACGTTAATGAAAACAATTTATAAAGAATACATGTACTGCCTGTGGTTTCGTCTTTATAGAAAGTGCTATGGCGACCATGTCAGGGAAACTATTCAAAACACTTACTGTTAAACCCCTCGCGGGGACTTTTTTACGAGCTCCACACGGCAAAGGGCATAATTGTGTCACAAATGAGTTAAAGAAGATCCTAACGATAATCTCAACAGCAATCACAATATTGCAACAAATTGAGCATCGACGGACCCCTAGCAAACTAGAGGTGGGACCAGGTGCCCGGGAGGAGTAAGCATCCCCTGTTATATAGCCGCACATAAATCGGCGCTGACTTTAGAGGGTCATCTGCTATTTACATAAATAATTGTATGCTCCGGGGTTTTTGTATACAACAATTCTATTTATTCATCCGAAAAGAAAGAGTTGTTCTTTTAAAATTATCAATAAGATGTAGAACGTTAACACCCTTGCATCAAACCTATAATCTTGTATGGATTTTGCCACAATACGCAAAATTTGTAGCTACTCATGAAAAAAAAAACTATCTGAAAATTTGAAGTTGCAAAGGGCACAATAAGTCGTATATGAAACATCTATGTATAGTGATTTTGCTCTCTGACAGATAAGATCTTTTTTACAAAAGTATTTTCGTTGGAAAAGGAAGAAGTGGATCTCCAATTAGACTTGGTTTCTCCAACAGGATTCGGTTTAAAGGCCCCTTCACATATTGCTAACTCGAGGAATTGCACTACTACTGTTTTATCCAGGAATTTGATATCAGGGTTAAAGGCCCCTTCACACGTGGGCGAATCTATTAAACGAAGTCTTGCGAATTAGGAAAAAGATCTCAAACATTGCGAATTTCGAACGAAAATATCCCTTAAAATTTTTAATGTAACGAACAGCGAACGTAAAGAAACCATTTATTGCGAATCGATTCGATTACGAATTATTCCGAAAGGTTACGTTCTGCGCTATCGCTCGTTTGATTGCACAAACACAACTTATTCACTAAAGAGCGAATGGGTGCGTACAAATACTTACATTAACCATCAAAGCTAGACGCAGCTTCGCGAAAATATATGCCAAAATCCTAGCAAACGTTCAAAGAAAATACTGAAGACAAATATTATACAAATAAATATTTTAAGTATGACCTTGTTATTATTCTGTCCTTAGTCAGCACCGGTCGCCCATTGTTTTATGTGCAGAATATTGTGTTCAGTGTTTTCATGATATCTTTTGGTGTTGTATACAAAACCCCGGAGCACACAATTATCTATGTAAATAGCAGATATGTGTTGTCCATAAAGATGGCAAGACTAAAGGGAATTCTAAAAGCATTCCTTGCGTTCAGACTTGCGGACGGATGGACAATCCTGAGTGCAAAATTGTTTGGCTATTGAAGAGATTCCGCAGGATTGCGATTCGTCTTGCTTCGTTTGGATTCGAACGTTGTAGTTACATGTCGCAATGATTCGTTCAAAGCGTTCGTGCTTCGTTTTAATGAATCGTTATTATTCGAAACTATACGTCATAAAATTGGTTTTGAATTCGTTACGAAACGCAGACATTTGCTACGTCTCGTACTTGTTCGCAAAACGTCGCAATGATGCGTCTTCCTAGCACCCTCAATGAACTGATGTGTAAATTACGGTATAAAATATGCAAATTAAGAGGTCACCATCAAATTCCTTGCGACAGTTAACGAAGCATAGCGAAGCCGTACCGAATTCTTAACGCATTGAAACGGATTATTACATCTATGAATGGTGGACGTAATTTTCATTCGTCATAATTTTTTAAACATGTTCAAAATTTGTTGACGAATAAAACTGATGGCAACGAATTTGAATGCTTACGATCGAATCCATACGAAATCAACAACGATGTAAAACGTTGATATGCTAATAATAACGAATTGTGCTAAAACCTTATTCGCCAGTTCACTCAAGTTGACGTCGGATGACTTTCTTTTTCATGTGAAGGGGCCTTAAGCAACCACAACAAATCACCCAAATGCAATTTAGGGTGGACAAGTACAACAAGAGACAAAGACTGATCAACATGAAAACTCTGAACACAAAACACTAATTATTAACTAATTAGTATGTAGTTTACCTGTGAAAGTTTACATATGAGATGAGTATTGAAAGCGATTGTAGACCAGAAGATAAATTGATCGTGTGATGTAATGTGTCTTTCTTCAATTTGTATAGATGTACAGGTCTTAAACTTCATTTACTATCTTTTACTCCTTGTCAAACTTTAGGTGACCTCAGAAGGGAAGCGACTCATTCGAAATAATTACTACCTTTATACCTAAAGGAAGCATAATAATGAAATTTAAAATGTCTTGAATTTGGCAAATGTTGTCTTACTGGAAAGATTATTCTATTTTCTATCTATAACATCATCATTTGTCGTGAAACTCTCTGATGGATGAAAACTTTGGGATACGAAAGTACCCGACCCCTAACTGGAACCTTACGTTTTTCTGACTCGTTCAAAATACAGAAAATTTTGATTTAAGAAGGAATTTAAAGCCATTTGTCAAGGAATTATGTTATATATAGCTCAATCAACACAATATTCAATCTTATCTTAACATAATCACGGAATGATAAAGACGAAAAGAGTTTCATTGCAGGAGTTATCTGTTCTTGAAAAGTTTTGGTGGTGTTTTTACACCCAATTTCAAGAATCAGGCCTGTGCTCTTATCGTATTTCAACGTTGGATTTGAATTAGCATTATGTCAGAAGATTATAGTGTGTACTTTCACATTCTTTACAGAAATACGTTTCCATGAACAAAGCATTCGCAGTAAAGGTCATTAATGCAGGTGACCCCCTTGTTAAATTACATCCAATTTTAGGGGGTATACTTACAAAAAATTCTCCGAGATGAAGAACATTAATTAGATATCTATGTTTGACGTATCACTTCTTTCATTGAGTACTGAGGAAATTTTCAGAATCAACCAAGGTAACGAAAAGGGCATGTATAAGGTTCCAAAGGAGAATAACTCTATAAAACTTAATGAAATTTGAAATTTACTACATTTATGTGAACCTGTTGCAACATCTTAAGATTTTAAAGGAAACCATGAAATATGTCTGAACATAAATAGCGATAAAGACTCAATGAACAATTCCTCGTGCGAGAGCTGCCAGGATTACTACTCTCCTGCTTACAAGCGGGCATTTCTGTAGATCCATAGCAAATTTTCAGCTGCATATGACGGCAAAACTTTAAGTGCCTAGATACGTTTATATGTCATTCCAGAGGAAGTTTATCGATTTCATATGCTTTTACATATCAATTCATTCAAACAAACATATAATCCTTTCAGCTAATTGCTTAAACAAGATTTTATTTATTTTACGGAGCCCCTGCCCCCTTTTTTCGAACATTTTATTCAAATTGCCTATATATTAAAAAGTACGTCTTGAATGGAGCCAATTTGAATTTTGGATGATAAAATAATCTCAGCAGTACATTCTGGAACTACGTTTGCCAAATTCACACCCTTTTTTAGGTATGAAGGTAGTGATTATTTATTCGGTCCCTTTAACATAGAGTTCTATGGGAAGGGGTTATCCCCATTGGGCCTCCATAACTCAGTAAAAAAAAGTTGATTTGAAAAATATGCTTATCATCATAACAGAGATTAATGAATTATCTTACTTTTGACCAAAAAAAAATTGGGGGTTAACGTTGCTTTTCTCCCCTTAAATTTTGATTGAAAAAAGGGGGGATGAAATGAACTGTTTAAACTAAAAAAAATACCCCCCATTTGGCACCCCTATATATTTCTATCTGAAATAAATTTCATGAAAATGCTGTACATGCAATGAAAGTCCACGATCTGTACTTTTCTTTCATTTCTTTATTAATGAATATTATCCAATCACAGAAGCGCCATCTTTTACTCCTTGTCAAACTTTGGGTGACCTCAGAAGGGAAGCGACTCGTTCGAAATAATTACTACCTTTATACCTGCTACATGTTCCATACTTACATGCTGGATGTATCTCTGATCAAACTTTCATAAAATGACTCTGACCTTTTTCCGCTTGAATGATTTTGCCTGTAAAAGCCAATATTTAGCTAACTATAAGTGCTACTTGTTCCAAATTGGATATATCTTTAAGCAATCCTTGACCTACTTTTTCCACTTGAGTGAGTTTGCCTTAAGAAGCCAATGACAATGACAATGAAGTTTATTCTCATTGAATGCAAATGACATTACATCGAGAAAATATGGTATAGAACAGAGATGGTTTATAATACATGCGTTTACAGATGTATGAACAAATGAATCGTGATTATACAATACAATAACTTGGAGGATCATTGTTACTCTCTCCTCAATCACTAAGAGGAATTTACATAATTTTTTTAGTAGTATTTCGTCTTGAGTATTAAACAATTTTGTAAATTTATAAGCCAATATTGAGCAAAGTATAGGTGCTACATGAGTATACAATTGTGTTTAATTATATAAATTGGAGAAAAAAAGTTAGCTTAAGAAATTGACTGTCATTAAAGACATTATGCTATGCAGTCGAGCATTAGGTGACTCTGGCAACTATTTTTTCCAATATATTCACTTTTATCAATCATTTATATAAAGAAAATATGATAAGTTTGTCTATAGTATACAGTTAAAGTATACCATTGAGGGAGTTAGCACGATTCTGGTTCCCCGAGACCAGACCTATTTCCCGAGGCGAAATCAGTAGAGGTATAATAATACTAATTAATACTCTTTTCATTGAAATTTCACATAAAGTATGTGTTCTTTTTTCCATAATTTTCTTTTAGTAATATATTGTTTATTATTATACCTCTACTGATTTTTTCCTAAATAAAAAGAGACTCATTAGATTTAACTAAATCCCTGAAAATCGCCTGATAAGACTATTTCCCTGCAAAGGGGTGGGTTAGTTGAGAAGACTATTTCCCTAGGGAGTTAGTTTCAAAATGGGGCGGAGCTTCTTTGGGGTGTATCAGCCAATTAGCGCCGTTGAAGGTTGATTGGATGATGTGAAGGTTGATCGGATGACGCTATCAATACGCGAGCAGAGTAATCCGCCTCCTATCCGCTTAGCACATAAATTAATCCGCAATAAAATAAAACAATCAAAAATTAAACATGTATGAGTATGATTAATGATGTTTCTGTTTATCTTATCATCAAAAAATTAATATTTTCCGTTACTCAGTCATTCAGTCGAGAAGGCAAGGCAATATCATTAGAATTTTCATTTGAACCCTGTGAACCAAAGAGATATGTTCGTTTCAGTATAATGTTTGTTTTGGTAAACCTATGATATATGTTTGTTTCAGAATAATGTTTGTTTCGGTATAATAAAACAGTTAAAGTATACTATTGAGGGAGTTAGCACGATTCTGGTTCCCCGAGACCAGACTGGTCTCGGGGAACCAGAATCGTGCTAACTCCCTTAATGGTATACTTTTACTGTATACTTATCATCAATTGACCCTTTTCCTTTAACTACGACCCGGTTACTTTGGACGGCAAAATAAGTATCGTTCCCGTAAAATGACGTCAAAGACAATCACTTCTGAACTGTGACGTAATCAGAGTCGGTACTTGCCGTCCACAAATTTCTAGTCACACAATTACATGAAAAATGCAAACAAAAAGGAAGAATTAAAACAATCATGGTCATTACCATAAATACTGAATTGCATTTGCAAATTAAAGGAACATATGATTTATATTGTCTTATGTTTAAAATATATAGATATGAAATATACAAACTTACCCCTATAAATTTATGGCTAAAATGTTCTATGTTACAATAGAATTATGCTTTCTATGATCGTGCACCAAAAATGAATCGATACTTGTGGATATACGTGTATATACCCCATTTATTATATCGGTGAACTATTTATAAAGAGTTCCAGGTAATTCCGAATGTTTTCGAAGATCGACCGTTTTAAAAAGGTTTTATAAGTCTCTTCATTTTATGTATGTATAGGAATAAAGAAAAGAATAACGGAAACTGTAGGTCACAGCAAAGTCATTTTTTCATGTTCAGCTGCGGATTCCAGATTTGAAGTTATAAGGGAAGCCAAATTATTTGAAAAAGTATACAAAAATGAACTTTCTTTTCAAGTATCCAGGACAGGTAGCTCTGTGGTCTTCTCAAAAAAGGACCTTAGTATAGAATCCCATCCAAGATACATGTAGATTTGATCAAATGTCACGAAGGAGTCGAATCGCATTCTCTGAATGACTGGAAAGACCTCATTATCCCCTCGCAAATATTTATCCCCTCGCAATATAGTTGCAGGAGGACGTTCGTGTGTAAGGGCGTGTGTACGTGTGTGCGTCATAAGTTCCTTGTATACAACCATTTTTGATTGGTCTTGACCAAATTTCATGCACTGATTGCTTATGACAAGAGGAAGAACCCTATTGATTGTCAAGGCCATAGGTCAAGGTCACAGATCGGAAATGGTAAAAAGCTTTGTATACAGCCTAGAGGTCGCATTTTGTAATGGATCTTGACCAAACTTCATACACTGATTGCTTATGACAAGAGGAGAACCCCATTGATTTTCAAGATCATAGACCAAAGGTCAAGGTCACAGATTGGAAATGGTCAAAATCCTTGTATATAGCCTGGAAGTTGCAGTTTAGTTTGAATCTTAATCAAACTTCTTGCACTGATTGCTTATGAGAAGAGGAAGAATCCTAGTGATTTTCAGGGTCATAGACCAAACGTCAGGGTCACAGTCTGGGAATGGTCAAAATTCTAGTATACAGCTTTGAAGGTGCAGTTTTGAATGGATCCTTACCAAACATAATACACTGATTTATCTTGACAAGAGGAAAAACCCTGTTTATTTTCAAGGCCCATGGTCAAGGTCACAAATTGGAAATGGTCAAAATCTGTGTATTCAGCCTTGAAGGTGTAGTTTTGATTGGATCTTCACTAAACTTTATACACTGATGTCTCATGACAAGAGGAAGAACAGTATAGTTTTTCAAAGTCAAAGGTCTTGGTCACAGACTGAAAATGATCAAAATTCTTGTATACAGCCCGGAAGGTGCATTTTTGAATGGATCTTCACCAAACATAATACACTGATTTCTCTTGACAAGAGGAAAAAATTTATTTATTTTCAAGGTCGAAGGTCAAGGTCACAGATACACAGCACAAAATCGGCCATTCAGGAAATCACAAAACGAAGGCATACAAATTCAGGATAAACAAGAACCAAAGCAAACAAACAAAAACCTCCGCCACATGAAACGAAGCGAACTCGTAATTAGGAGTGAAACCAGGTGCCTAGGATGAGTCAGCATCTCCTACTTAAATGCAACACCCGTCGCTTCAATTCGTCAGAAATATCACATCCGGTTAATTCCACCTCGGAAGATACAAGTATATTCTGTGGTTAAATGTTTCAAATGGTCTAAGACATAATATCATTCACCATTATCGACAATGGGACATCATAGTGTATGACGAGTTCCCCGTATCGACCGCAGAAGTGAGTTGTTCATGTGACAATCAGTGTCATAGGACAGCATTATGTCCAAATAAGATGCTGAATTATTTGTCTCTGTAGTTTCTTTGACTTCAAGCTCCGACGGATAGATTGCTAAGGTAATCCGCGGATTTTGGATCATTGATGGACAGCACATCGTCTTTATATCTGTAAGTGAAGTTAAAGTCAGAATCTAAGTATCTTTTCCCTTCAGAGACCAAAGATTAAATGAATTCAGCTTCGTACAAGTAAAAAAAAACGTCGGCAAGAAGTGGGGCACAATTGGTCCCCATTGGAACTTCGACAATTTGTTGGAAGACCTTTCCTCCAAACACAACAAAATGTTGTCGATCAGGAAGCTTAACATCTGAATAATATCTGTTTCAGTGTACTTATTTTCAGAATCGGACTTTCCTTTTAGAAAGTAGGTTTTGTCAATTTTCTTTGTCAAACTTTTCAACACAACGGACATCGCCGGGCGAATAGCGGATTTAACGGATGAGTACCGATACGAACGGACGCCAACGAATAGAAAATTTTGCTAGGTGTAATACAAATGAATTATTTCTGTGTCAAAACCATGTTTATTTCTCATATATATATCTTTGATTTTTGTAATAAAGATACCATTTATTCTAATAGGGTACTGCGGTGATAGATTTTAGTGGTACATCATATGAGGTCCATGGAAACTGTAATGCCCCAAGGGCAGTAACTCTGTCGGCGCTGATCTACTGTTTACGATGTATGGTCGGGCATGATGTTCCACTTAATCAGGTTAGTATGAATTATATTTAAGGACATTGATAGGACTCATTCAACTTCCATCGTTGGAGAATATATTTCACATGAAGGATAATTCTATCTGAATCTTTCGGAAGCATATTTAAGATTTCAAAGGAGCTGTCAAGATAATTAGGGCAGTATTAAGCCCTGAATCTCGTGCCTTATTTCTTCCGCATGACGATTCACATGTTGAAAAAAAATAATTGAAATATGATGTATTTGAAGATGTGTCATATGTTTTCATATGAAACATCATATGTTGTCATCATTACATCTTAGTCAAGTACTATTAAGATTCTAAAATTATAATTAAGGTCGAAAGAAGAAGCTGTACTCGGATAGGTAAACTGATGAAATCGACCAAAAACGTATAAATTTAATAATATTTTACATACAATGGGTAAATATTTACTAAAAGACATCAAATATGTCTGCATTGTAAATCAGAAATAGATTTCGAACGTTATACATGTATCTACTTTCATTGGCAAATAATAAAATCCGGAAATCAAAATACGGTATCAATTTGTATTCAATGTCTACAATGTAAGCCTTTTTGCACGAAATACTCACTGATGAAGAAAGAAAAATATTTCATTTCCAATTCTTGTATATTTCATTCGATCATATTTAGAATACATTTTTGGCTGGATTAAAGAGGAAAAATAGTCAAAATTGTCATATGTTATGGTCTAAAATGTCGATCTTACAAAAATGCACCCCTTACGTTTTTGGTTTTTTGTCTCTAGGATAGTGTTCCCCCAGGAGATACAGAACCCCACTTTTCCAGAAAATTTGTATCATGGATATACACCTCCAGTTAAAGTTTAATTCTGTATATCCGGAGGGGGGGGGGCAATGTTCAATAAAACTTTTCCGTTTTCTATTGATTTCTGTTGGGAAAAATACAACTGTTGACCCAAATATAAGCATATTTAAACAAAACAGATAAAAAATTACTTCAGATTCTGATGGGATGCCGCATAGGTATCAATTTTACGAAGAGAGTTTCTTGAAATTTCCTTTTTCAAAATCCCACTTTTCAGGGCTGATTTTACGTCTTTTTGAATACCGTTTCTATAAAACTTAAAAGGCTGGTTTGTAAATTTTTAGCGGAGTCGCATAACTCGGCATAACTCTGTAGAATAGATACAGAAATTTAAATTCTAAAAATAACACAAGAGGGCGCTTGTGAAATTAATTTGATCTGCTTATTAAAAAGTACTTTGGCTGGAAGCATCACTGATGAGAATTTAATATTCGAAACACATGTCTGGTGCATGAAAATTGGTTGGAAATTTTCTTCAAGAAGGTATAGAGTTGGAAAACTTCCGAATTCTTAATTTGATGTGAGAAGGGCGGGCGTCAACTATTGGTTTCCAGACCATTAGTCAACTATGATAGATGCTAGTGCAATGAAACTTCATACTTTTACTCACCATGAGTCAAGGATGACCCCTATTGCTATTGTGGTCAAAAGGTCACAGGTCAAGGTCATAGGACTTAGATGATTGAAAATGGTTTCCGGACCACATAAGAGCATGAATTGCAACTATGATCATGAAACTTGCCAGAAATGTTTCCTATTAGTCAAGGATTGTCCCTTATTAATTTTGAGTCAAATGGTCAAAGGTCAAGGTCATATAGGACTCTGGTTATTGTAAATAGTTTCTGGATCATATGGATAATTGAAAACGATTCTGAATAAATATGAATTTGCATCTGTCAAGACTATAAACAATGGTCTGCATATTCTTACTAACATAACAGTTTTGCAACTCGGTACTTTGCGTCTTTGATGCATTTTAAGCTTATCTTCATCTTAGATTGTAGAAAGCATTCCATTATGTTATATGTATTTTGAAAAATCAATATAATCTTGACTCAGTCTGGTTATTTTGTGGCCGGGTTGGCGCAGTGGTAGCGCGTCGCTCTCATCTCTAAAGCCCTGGGTTTGAATCCCAGATTCGAAAAAGGGTCTTATGTGGGAGGGTAGGTGGTCCCCCACCAAGTCTTTCTCCGGGTACTCCGGTCTCCTCCTGCTCATTGGACCCCTCACTCCAACATCTAAGCCAACGTGGGACATTAATATAATGTTAAACGTCTTTAAATTCAATAGCATCATTTAAAACCTGATAAAATTACAGCATGGACCAGACATGCACGTTTCGGTAACTTAACCCTCGTCAATGATCCCCAGTCTAAACAATGTAATATTGCCAAAAAGTATGAAAATAATTATGTCCATAAAATGTACCAAAAGACATAGCAGAATGGATGGGATATGATGCTACAGGACCCACGTTTAAGAAATTTTAAGAAATTTTGTAACAGAAATTTTCAAATGCGTTGAAGAGACAGACGATAAACCAAAGTTGATCGAACTTTGCTACATGAAGTTATGTAACCTCTTTGTTACATTGTATACATAGTAAAATAGATAAAGTTTAAATTTTATTTGAGGCATTTTAAGCTTATCTTCACCTTAGATTGAGAATAGCATTCCATTTATGTTATCTGTATTTTGGAAACGTCAATATAATCTTGACTCAGTCTGTAATTTTGTCTTTCTGCCAATATTTACTGGCGTACAAGGAAGACTAGAAAATCTGTGTCAGTATTGGAATCAATATTACAGACCCGACCAGTCGAAAGTTTAATATTCGCTTTCAATTCGTAATCGAATTGAAAGCTTTTTGAAGGCTTAGCTTTCAAAATTTCGTCAGCGATTACTTTCAAAATTTTGAATACTCGAGAGAATTTCGTCAGCAATTTCTCGTTAACTAATTTTCGTCAGCGATTCCCTAGCCTTCAAAATTTTCGTCAGCTATATATATATATAGCTTTCAAAAAATTTTGAAAGCTAGTCGCTGACGAGAATTTCCTTAACTATAGCTTTCAAAATTTTTGAAAATTTCGTTAACTATTGAATTTGAAGACGTTTACGATTGAACTACTTGGTGAGTGTCACTGCTGGTGGACCAGGAGTCCCCGAGAGCACATGTAGCCAAGTTCGATAAACTTCGGTTGATCATCTGTCTCTTCAACGCATTCAAAATTTTCTGGTACAAAATTCTTGAAATTTCTAAAACGTGGGTCCTATAGCATCATATCCCACCCATCCTGCTACATCTTTCGGTACATTTTTGACATAATAATTTTCACCCTCTTTGGCCAAATTACATTTTTTAGATTGAGGATCACTGACGAGGGTTGAGTACCCGAAACGTGCATGTCTGGTCCATGCTGCAAATTTATCCGTTTATAAATGATGCTATTGAATTTGAAGACGTTTACGGTTTTTAAGAGCTTTCAAAATTTCGTTATCTCAGTAGCTTTCGAAAAAAATCTGACGAATAGTTAACGAAACTTTCGCATTTAGCTTTCAAAATTTCGTCATTTCGGCGTTAAACTTTCGACTGATCGGGGCTGTTAAAAATCTATTGAAAATTCGTATTATTTATATATTTAAAGATGAAACTCTGAATTTGAGAGAAAATTACCTTAATCTGATTCTGATTACAATACGCACAAGTAATTGACAAAGACAATGAAATGTCCTAATTTCTTCCCCAAAACTTAAAAAAATTCTGCCGGAAATCCAACTATTCCTGGTGATTTATTAGGGTTAATTTTTCTCACAGTAGAAGTAGCTTCTTCGTATGATATTTCTCCCTCGATTTCCATTTTTTCATCATCTGATAATTTATAAACACAAGAGATCTAAGTCTTAGAATTAAGGTCGACATCTTCAATGAGATCGTCTCTACTCGAATATAGTTTTGCACAAAAGTCTTTTTGTTTGTTCAGAATATCGTGCTGATCAATTATGACATTCCGTTTTCTTCTATTATCTTTAAAATGATAAGTTTACTTGTGAAATTCCTGAATTCAAATTTCTGTTATCAGATTTTATTTGAAATTTTTAAAACGTGGGTCATGTAGCATCATATCCCACTCATCCTGCTTCGTCTTTCGTTACAATTTTGGACATCATAATTTTCACACTCTTTGGCTATTCGTTCGCAACCGTTCCGATGGGTATTCTCACGATTTGGCCTAGCCTTCTTGACTTTGAGACTGAATAAGTGTTAGGTACTTCTTTGATGTTTATTGTTTAGATTGAGGATCACTGACGAGGGTTAAGTATCCGAAACGTGCATGTCTGGTCCAAGCTGAAAATGTATCTGTTCTTAAATAATTATATTGAATTTGAAGACGTTTAACATTCTAATCGGCAAAAGTATTTGATGGGTATCTTTCCTTCTTCTGACCATCTCAACCTTGACCCTATAAAAGCACTTCTAACTTTATCTTTCCTCATCTTCTCTATCTCCGTTTTTTATCTCCAAAGTCTTTAAATTTTCTTGATTCAAATTTGCCTCTAAAATATTTATCTCTTCTGTAAGTTTCGTTTCCTTTTCAATTAACTTCTTTTTTATATATGACGAATATGAAATGGACTTGCCTCTAATCTCCATAAGCAATGTTTCGAGAAAGAGTTGTTCATTGATGGAAAAAAAATATAGATTCAATATTTTCCAGATTATAAAAAGGAAAGGCGTGCTGTCTTTTCATTTCATAGATTTTATCATTTATAGCCAGTAAATAGATAATATCGTGTAATAAACTAGTATCAAATTTTCATATCCCACGTCCTCGGTCAAATTTTGTGAAAGATATACTTAGAATAACAGAGGAATGCTCCGTTCTATAACCTGCTTCGATTTTACATGAGTTGAACTGCGTATGAGATTTTTGGATATGAGAAAAAAATCAAGTCGTGATTGTTTAGTGGATTTTTTAGTCTCCATGTATAGCGTTTTAAATCCGGATTGAACTGTCTAAAAATATCAATAAAATTATTATTTCCCATAAAGGAACTGACAAGATAAGAGCTGCATCATTTAGCCCTGAATCTCACCATGTATTTCTTCTACACAATGATCTATACACACGAAAAACTTGATCATTACTAAAATATAATGTATTTGGAAATTCCTCATTCAACTTGTATTTTAGCAAGCTTATTTCTTGATACTTAACGAGGCCGAGTTCGGTACGAGTTATAGTGTATTGCGCATGGTTACGCGCATGGCGATCTTATTCGCTTGTTTCTTGACGGATTTCAACAAATTTGGTATCGATGAAACCAGAAAATTATCATCTACAATCCTATAGTAATGAATATTTTGTAAGATTTATCGTTTACTTAATAAATGCAAAAATATCAAGTAAATGAGACCTCCGGGATATCGCCGAAAACGTTTCATATTTATAACGTCACCATCGGAAATTCAACCCGCTTGTTGCTTGGGAACAAAATCAAACAGGAAACTTTTGTTTGACGATCTAAATGGATATTTTTTGCAGATTTTAGCGATATAATGGATTAGAAATTTCAAGTTTAGTATCTCAAATTATCTTTGATTTTAAGAATTTTTCTGCAATTTTGTAAATCTTCGTACTTTGCACGGAAATGTTATCGAATAAAGTTTCTCTGTTTGAAAACTTTGAGCGAGTGAATTTTAGTATCAACTCTGCTTTGTTATAAGATGTAACCATTCTACAGGTAATTGCACGCATTATCGAGAACTAGCGAGAACTAGCGAGATGAATGACGTTCATTTCTTGACCTGTAACGTCAAAATTGAAAACGCTTACGTTTATTTTTTTCTCTCTGTTTTTTCGTGTTTCCGTATCTCTAAATTGATTCATGGAACTAAATGTCAGCTTTTTTCACACACACTCGCACAAAAAAAAATACATGTTATAGATAAAATAAAATAAATTGGGAGGGGGGGGGTGCAAAACGGACACCAGAAATTGTTACAAACGAAAAGGGCGAATAATGCTTGACCAGGGATTTAGATTTACTTGGTTTATTTTTTCAATACATCATTTTTAAACTTGGTTATTTTCATTTTATCTCGATGATAAACTATCGTAGAACTTTATGTTTATAAGAAAAAAAGTCAAAAGTATAAATCGATCATGCTTGTACCAGAATTTGTATGTTTCACTGAGAAACAATTCTCGAATCGCAGTCACTGACTCCATCCCTCCCCCCCCCTTTTTTTTGTCTCATGTGCCCGTTGTTTGCATTCGTAGTAAATGTATGCATGTAAACATGAAATTCAGAATTAATGAGAAATGATACAGATAAAGAATATATACAAAAATCAAATTCAGAATTGTGGTCCCCTGCTTTTGGTGTTTGTCTGTCATATAAATGTGTGTAGACCATGATGTGAAACCGCACCCTCTGAGGTTTTAAAATTTTATCTCATGTGTATTAGGCAATATTAAATCTAACAAAGGATAAAGGGTTATAAGAAAAGAAGTTTTAGGAAAGATTCTTTCACAAGGAAAATGTGGGATATTCTAAAAGGCTGTAGATCACTTAAACTATGCAACCATTGAAACTGAAATTGAAATGAAAGAAAATATAATTACATCAGTTATTTATTCATTTTCATTTAAAGTTGTCGTGTCCTATCCATGCTTGTCCAGACAACATGGTGGTCAGTGTAAGGCACAGGATATGTATGACCGTCTAGTTGTTTATCTTTTGTTAGTATTAAGTCCAGAGTATTTCCATTCACATGAGTTGGATGATGGATAATGTTTGTGAGGTTGTAATCCTTAAGAAGGTCCACAAAGTTAACACTGTTAGGATCAAGATTAAAGTCTCCCAGAATAATATATGCTGTTCTACGATTCTCGAGTTCATTCAGAAGTTCCTTGAATTGATGTAAGAAATCTGATGTTGCTGGAGGATGATACAGGGCAACAACAAGTATTTGCAGAGATTAAACAGTAACAGCAAGGGCTTGACACACATCAGAGGAAGGAACTTGTAAAACGCTGCATTTCTCCTTCTTTGAAACATATATAGCAAGGCCATGCTTGGTCTGTTTATCAAATGCTTCATAATGAGTAAGAGAATGATTTGTTCGTAGGTGTTGAATGTGAGTTTCTGAAAGACATAATACATCTAAACATTGTATGGAACGGTCAACTTGTAAGTCACAAGCATGCTTTGATAATGAGCGAATGTTAACATGGCCAACAGTCAGATTTCCTGGGTTTTTCTCTATCAGTAGATTGGTACTGTTTAAGATCGACTCTGTCTTCATACGTGTCATTTCTTCAGATGCATTCTTGTTAACCTTGATGTCTTTCATGTTAAAGTTGACTAATTTTATTCCTTGTCTCGATGTTGCTCTACTGATCATGGTATATGCAAGACCTTGTGGAGGAGGTGATTTTGTCAGTCTTGGGAAGTCTGCTATCATGTACTCGTATGTGCTTCCTTGCGACTTATGTGCAGTTAAAGCATAAGCAAGTGTTACTGGATACATTTTTCTCTCAACAGGCACACTGCACTGAGAAGCCAGCATAAATTTGATAGTAACGGCTTGAATAGGAACTGCATGTCTCAAATATGGTGGTGAACTTTTCCTTGCATTTTTACCAATTAGATCTTTTTCAAACCTTATGAATAATTGACCAGATAATTTGTTGTCACTTGGGATGTTGTAATCAACCAAGGTTCCAATGACTCCATTGACAAGGTGGTCTGCAATATCATAATTCTTTGTTAGCATCAGCCGAGCACCCTTAGCGAAAGTTATAGAGGATGAAAGACCTCCCGTTTGATACATATTTGTAGATGTGATTGTTACTTGTTCCAAGTTTGTGTGTAAGTCTCGCTTGCTATCTTTAGCTGTTATAGTAAGATGTGGTCCTGAAAGTTCCTGTAGCTTTTGAATGTTGTAGCTATCAACTTGGTTGTTGGTCATATAGAGATGAACAGTATCCTTTGGAAAGTTTGAAGTATCTGTGTTGTGGAGGTCATTTAGCAGTGTTATGTCCTCTTCAGATGTTTCACCTGTCCTTACTCTAGATAAGATTTCAGCAAACTGTGGATCACCCTTTTGTCTGACAATTTCTGTGAGTTCATATACTTTAAATAATTGCTGCCAGAGAGATCCAGCAAGGGAACTGTAATCATTACTGGAACATTGCTTGAACACTGGTCTGTCCCCTACTGGGTTTAACTGTAGCAAGTCTCCAACAGCTAACATGGCTATATCTCCAAATGGTTTGTTGCTGTCTCTTCCAGTAAAAATATCTTGAAGAGTAAGATGAAGGTGTTCTAAAGATGTAGCTCCAAACATTGAAATCTCATCTGCAATAATAACTTTCAAGTTTGCATACTTGCATCTCATGGTATTCAGCTTTTCTAACGATAACGTTTTGAATTGCAATGTCCTCATCTTTTCTTTTACCGGGAGTGAGAATGCAGAGTGCAATGTTGTACCATTTATGTTTGAGGCTGCTTTTCCAGTTGAGGCCGTCATAAGCACTGTTGGCTTGTCTGGATCTTGACCTGGTTTTCTTAGAGCTCTAACAAGACCTTCATATATTGTATTCACAAGGTGCGTTTTCCCAACTCCACCACCACCACTAAGAAATATATAGAAAGGTTGTGGAACAGAATTATCATCTGATGCAAGCCTTGTACGAGTTGCCCAGTCATACATGTAGTCAAACAAAATCCGTTGCTTGTCATTCAGTGAGCGCACTAACTCATAGAATCTGGAATCTGTCACAAGCTGTGTCTTTCCGATGGTGTAATTTCGTGGAGTAGTGACTTCATTGTCTTCTATAGCCTGTACAGGAAGGAGACTTGGGTCAAGATATGGATGCTTACAATGGCTTTCATTTGTTTGTTCTTCAAGACATTCTTGTTGAACACCAGCTGCAAATTCATTCCATATTTCTGGTGAGGCATCATCTGGATCGAAGTCTTCCAGAGCAGCTTCTACTTCTTCATAAAAAGGTTCATAATGATTTATGTTTCCTAGAATGTCTTTCTTCACTTCAGAAAACTTATCCTTGTATGTTGAGCTCTTCAGTTCTGACTCGGACCTCCATGGCATGTAAAGTAATAGCAAACGATGATAATATAATTCCTCATTTCTTTCTTTGGATACGTAATGGTATCTTATAAAGCGTTGATTTCTTCGTTCTCTCAAGGTACCCATCTCATCCCTGAGAGTAATGGTATTTCTTGTGCCCTTTTCCAATATTTCCTCTTCATCTTATTCATCGTCGTCTTTAGAGCCAGAAGTTGTGTCGTACTGAGCACTGAAGTCTGCTAAACAGAGGTTTTCCATCATGTTAGGACGTTTTGAATACTTGTCGTGTATACTTGGAAGATACAAATCTGTTTCATCATCCTCCATGTTCTCAAGTATACTGCGAGGTTTCAGTAAGCGTGTACGGTTTTCTTTAAGATCTGTTTGGATGAATAGGACATCAGTGTTAGATTTCCGGAGAGGGAATGAAAGAATTCTGGCGATCGCTTCATGTTCTGAAACCTCTCTAGATTTTCTGAATACGTCACCAATGTCTTTAAGAGCTTCTCTCATAGGCTTGCTATTGGACTAGAGCTGTAACGATTCACCGCGGTGCACCGAGAATCGCGATTCTTAGCTCCGACTCGAATCGCGAGTCGTAGTGGTCAGAAACGACTCGAGTCGAATAGTCTAAATAATGCAGAAACGTTCTAATTTCAACTTTAAAGTGTTCACTAATCACAGGATTCCAAATAAGATTGATTTTAGGTGGTGATTAAGATAAAAAGTTAACCTTTCAAGTGCATTTACCTAGCAATTCGTAAGAAAATACAGGGTCAGAGGAATTTCGAACCGGCGACTTTTACCGCATTTCAACGAGCGCGCGAGTGCTACCCCAAATTGAAAATTGCCTCTTTTAAAGTATTTTACCTATGCACTTCTTTGTGCAAACTGGTTAGTTATCATATATCTTTTGTACACAGTATCAACTTTATATCCTGTGGAGGGGGGGATGGCTTGAATAATATTTCCACATGATACATAAACATATATATCATACAGTGCTTTCACATGAACTGGGTATTTTAAGCATTTTATTTTAGATTGAGATGAGATTTTCAATCAAATTTTTTCAAATAAAAGGAAAAAAATTAAATCTCCATGGAAGATTATAATGCAAAAAACTCGAACCGAAAAAAACCGAATCGAGACATAAAAATCGAAATCGAACCGAATCGAGATGTTCCCGACTCGTTGCAGCTCTATATTGGACTCTTTACATGCCTTCCTCATCATTTCACTCATACTTCGCTCTGGCTTGCAAATGTACGACGTCAGATATACAATACATGCCCAAACGTTAGTGATGAATTGGATGAGCGGAGAGCACGTAATATATGAGGATTGTAATTATTTACACGAACCTCGCTAACATCTCTTTTCATGATCACTGCAGTGCGTTTTTTGGAAACTGAAAGGGCATCAATGTACTGTTGTTCGGTAAGATCAGCCGACTGAAGAATTTCCTCAAACAAGCCAGTTTCTTCTGAAGCAGATTTAAGAGCTGTGTAAACCTTTCTTTGAATTTTTGTTGAATCATCAATTAACTGCGCTGCATTTTCTCCTTTCGGAATTCTAGCAATAACAGTCCTTGGTGATGGACAACGTGGGTATCCAAACCTACACTGAGTAATTTTTTTCTTGCATGTTCGAGTATGATGGTGCATTGCCTTGAAACAACAAGATCATGCAAAGGGTCATTTTCTGGTGGAATGTGACATTTTACATGTTTATCTATGAAGGATACACATTCCTCATCAGTATTCACGTCAATACGAGGAGCATCTTTCACATGAATGGCACTATGAAAATGTTCTGTACCACGTCCTTGCATTTCCTTTCTTAAGTCATAGTTCAGTATTTGACCGATGGGGTGTGCACCACATAGTATGAATTTTGTCCATAATTGTTCAAAGATATAATCAATATGCTTTGCAGCTATTACAGGATTCCTCTGAAGCCACTGTCTCTTTGTGTTCCAATCCATTGCCGCAATATCATCATCTGTAAGGTTTGTACCGTACCGTCGAGCAATAAGTATGATAACTTCTGGCCAATAAAATTCTGCAGCTGAACCTGTCAAGAAAAATGTGTAGGGACCTAATTGTCTAAGCTTAGCAAGCATATCCAGCTGCATCTGTTGCCAGTACTGTGGTGTTCCTCGAATGGTTTTGAATGTTGCATATAAATGGTCTTCAGTTAAAAGACGATGAAATCTTGTGGGATCCTTCAATTGTCCAGCTGAGATGTCCTCATGGTATGATTTCCTGGTTGTGATTGAAATGGAATTTTGAATTTGTCTTTTTTCTAAAAGATCAAGCATCTGGAAGATATATTCTGAGCACTCAGAAAATCTGGTATCTACAGACAGTAATCTCACATTAGCGTACTTCTTTTCAGAAGTCTTTTTTCATTAATATTGTTTCTACCATAAGGAAAAAGCTGAGGAAAAGCTAAATATTCCCAGTCTGGCTGATGGTATGTAGAACTTGGTGTTTGACCCTCGGCAGGGGCAATGTTGATGACTGCATTAGATCCTACTGTAGGTCCATTTGTAGGCTGAAAACATGTTACACTATTCAAAGCTTCCTTTTGTTGAATGTGTTCTTGAACTTCTTCAGGAGCTGTTTTGTCAACCTCATCTTCACTGTCTTCTAATGCCTCTACGACCTCTGTTTCTTCATTACTACATGTTATACTATGAGTAAAAGGAAGGTCAGGAATCCAATGTTCATTTATTTCAATGTCCTTATAAAGTGGAGAATGCAGTTTGAGATAATGTAAAGCACGGATAATATATGATGGTCTGATGCACTGTTTATGTACAGGATATTTGTCTGATAATCGTCTCTTTAGAGCTAATGTAATTATTTGAGATTCAGCAGACTGTCTTGGTAAAGAATTCACAATTTTCGTAAGGTCAGAAGGTACTAGTACAACTTGACCACTGAGTTTGTGCTGAGCTCCTCTCTGTTGGGCAACAATCCTCATGAAAGGTAGAGTTTTGCAAATAACCTGAACTTCAAGGGGACATAGATCTTTAAGTATAGGCGATATGATGTCTAATTGGAGTTTATTTGCAGTGCATTGAGCTGGCATATTCCCTTTTTTCAAGCTTAAGTGACAAGTCTTGCAAATAAATCTTTTGTTCATATTTGATTTTCCATCCAAGGAGAGCCATAGGGAAAGATGAGCATTTGATACCTTTGGGTAATTTGTTGACTTGTGACAAATAACAGATGATCTATAGAGGCAGCGATTGCACGAAATACAGCAATAGTCTGATCCTGAAGCAATAACAGAGAAAAAATTTTCTAAGGCCATTTCTATTGTGATATTTGAGCGCCTCTCTTTATGCTGTATTCTGTTCTTCTGTCTATCTCTCTCTTTAACAGACTCCTCTAATGCACTTCGCCTCTCTTTATGTTGTTTTTTTGTTTTGCTCTCGCAGTTGTTGTTTGACAGACTCCTCTAAAATACTTCTCTTCTCTTTATGCTGCATTCTGTCCTTTTGTCTATCTCTCTGTTTAACAGACTCCTCTAATGCACTTCGCCTCTCTTTATGCTGTATTCTGTCTTGTTCTCGTTTTTCCTCTTTTAAAAGTTCACCCATCCTGCATCTTCTTTTTTTATGTTGAAATTTATTCTTCTCTTTTTGATTGCTTCTTTTTTCAGCAGAAAAGGCTTTTCTCCTTTTCTGTTGTTCCTGGTTGTTTATCCTTCTGTATGTTTCTTTTGTAGAATCTGTGGATAATAATCTTTCTCTGCTGTTTTGTTTGCGTATACGATTTTGTTCCCGTCGACAGATTTGATCATTAGTTGTCGAGGAAATGTTTTGATTTCATTTGAAGAAATGCAGCATTTCAAATGATGTGCAGCCATATCTATATCATAGTGCAAATGTTCACAGTCTTCAGAAAGAAAGCAAGAAAATGCAAATGCAATTTCAAATACTCCACATATAGGTTGTGTTGTTTGTTGTGTTACAGCTGGATATCTCACTCTGGACACACTGTCTTCTCCATATATAATTTGAAGCTGCTTAAGTACATCAACAAAATGTTTCTGACACATCAGTGAGTCATACACAGTAATTATTCCATTAGCTCGTTGATACGATGTCACCCAATGACCTGGAAGGTGATGAATGTTAATGGAAAATTTATTTGCAGGAATGACCAATTTCAGAACACTTGTATCATTTGTAGTAAGAACAAGTTCCATTTCTGCTGGTGTGTAATATCCTATATACTGTGGATCAATAGACACACAATTTTGTCTCATTAATGTCAAGGAATAACACACTACATCATCAGGTATCTCTGAGGTCCCTTCTCCAACAAGTGATATAATGAGCTGTGAGGAACTGTTGACTGGGTTTGTTTTCTGTAATAATTAAAGATAGAAATTTCATTGAATTAATCATACAAAGGAAACTTACAGGAAACAAACTTTTCAGTGTTGAAATTGTATATAATGTAAGTAAGATGCTCATCTTCTTTTTCAATTAAAATCAAACATTCTTTCCTAAAGACTTTGAGTACTTTGAAATTTGACAATATACATGATTGTTTACATAATATTAACATTATATACTAACCTCAGCTGTTGTTTTTGATTCTGCACCTAAATTGTCTAAGGTTGACTGATGTGATTTCTTCATGGAATTGGAATAAAGTGGAGAACATGTCAAACTCTGTAAAAAAAAATTGAAAGTACATGTATAATGATTGAATTAATTATTAGATGCAACAAAATCATTAATTTATTTTAAGGTTTGAAGAGAATTTATATAAACTAAAGTTACCCTGTGAATCTGGAGTTTTTGATATGTACTAAAGATCTTGTTACATATCGTACAATATGCACACTTATGGTTCATGAGGGTACAAGCAGACTTGAAGGTTCGCCCACATTTGTTGCACTGAAAGGGGTTTCCATTGTAAGAATGTGCACCTCTATTTCCCAACAGATAATGTTGCCATGATGCCATGCTAAAATAGAAAAACATTCAAACTGAATAAAAAAAAATATAGAAAATTAAAAGTCTTGTCCAAGGAAATGGTGATTTACTAACATAATTTTAGCAATGTATATCAACTAAATTAAATAGTCAAGTGGAGTACATTTTCGTACACAGCTGTATTAAGAAAAAGTCCAGTCCAAACAAAGGCACAAATACAATTCAAACACCATCGTGTACATAAATATTTTTCTCTTAAATTTGTCTCCTACATTATCATGAATAGCATATACATGTAAATGAAAGTAATAACAATGTAATGCATTGTGTACTACAAGTGGTTTGTTTTTCTTGATACAATTTTTCTCTCAGAGTTTTTTTTTCTTCTTTCACAGAGGTTTATGCATAGAGATTTATTACATTTTGTAACACATTACTACATTCATAAAATGATTATTATATGTATCTGTCTGATACACATTTTTACAAAAATAAGTTATATTTCAACAAGCGTTTGTACGTACCTGGTACAATTTGTTAGTATGAAAAAGAAGCTTTAGCAATCATTGATTTCTTGTACCTGTCTGGTACAAAATAAAATAAATATACATACATCATACAATTTTTCTGAACGAAATACATACTTTCTGAACGAAATACATACTTACGTGCCTTGTGAAAGTAAAGCTAATAATGGAAAGGAATATGATTAACAGAAAGGAATGAATTCACTGATACACATGAGAGAAATAAGAGACAAAAAAATTGCCCCAATGGAAACACATGTGAAAAATAATGAAGTCCAAGGTTAAAGAAGTCTTATCCATGGAAAGGTCTTGTCACAAGGAATACACATGTGAAAAATCAAAGCCCTATCACTTTCTATTCAAAAGTTATGGTCAAGGTTAAAGTTTTTAATAAGTAGGTCAAAGTCCAAGGTCAAGGTCACAAGGTCAAAAATTTTGGTATCCATGGAAAGGTCTTGTCACAAGGAATACACATGTGAAATATCAAAGTCCTATCACTTTCCATTCAAAAGTTATGGTCAAGGTTAAAGTTTTTAATAAGTAGGTCAAAGTCCAAGGTCAAGGTCACAAGGTCAAAAATTTTGGTATCCATGGAAAGGTCTTGTCACAAGGAATACACCTGTGTAATATCAAAGCCCTATCACTTTCCATTCAAAAGTTATGCACAAGGTTAAAGTTTGTGTGACTGACGGACAGACGGACAGACGGACGAACCGGTTTTAATGTCCCCGCGCTTTCGCGAAAGCGGGGGACAATAATGCATATTTAGATGGGGGAACTCTCCGGTCAAAAGATAAGTTTCTTCAGTAAATGATAACCAAAAGCCGATCTAAAATGGATGATATTCAAAGTAAGTAAACCAGTAATAAATATTCATTGCAATTGTTTAACTCTCTTTCCATGTTGTGGATAAAAGAATATGTAATTCGTTTATGTACAATTTTTTTCATAAATTTATAACGACTGATAAAGTGCGAAACGAAACAAAAACGAAACGAAACGAATCGAAAAGAAACGAACCCTTTAGAAAAAAAAGGGAACTCTCTCTCTCTCTCTCTCTCTCTGTCAACTTCATGTGATGATATCAAATGTATGTCATCGTCATCTATAAGAGAGATATGAAATATACGAAAAGAATGATTTATTACTTCTACATGTTTCGTTGCGTTCTAGTAGCTTTTGACGTCTCACGGGGAATCTTTTCCCGTTTTATTTTACACTCAAATCCAAATACTAGTATACATTCTTTAATTTAAACATTGTATATACATGTATCTTTATCTTCTAAATTTATTCAGTTTAAAGAAAGAAATCAAATATTAAATGCAGAATCCCTGTCCTGCAGCGTAACTGTTCTTTTACACATTGCGGTATGGGCGAACATTATTTTCGGTAAGTGACGTCAAAATTCTTGCACCAATCGTAAATTACGCATTATTTTGAAACGGACCCTGAAAGTAATCTAGACGGAGGATTTTTTTTTCTGAAAATCTCTCAAAATGATTACCATTTGATTTAGAACATCATATAAAGTAATAAAGGGATTTATTTTTCTATTATGGTTTTTGAGTTATGATGACTCATGAAGACCCTTATCAGGCTCACATTTGATTTATTAATTTTGAGATTACCCCCACCCTTCCTCGCATATATTTCTTCTTTGTTTTTGTGTTTCATAATTTTGAAGCTAGAAATGAGGATTTACAAATATCGAGTACTGGTACAGCATTTTGAGGAAAATTCTTTATTTTTTTCTTGCCACTTTCAACAATTTCTATCAAAATTTTACAGTTTTGATAGATTTTCATACTTTGAAATGCCCCCCAAATGCATAATAATCGGTCAATTTTTTTTCTTGTCGATATATTGTGTTAATCATTCATAAAGTAATAGTATATTGCAATTTCAATCAAATCTCTATTATAGTATTCTTGAAAATTGGCATTTTATAGGAAAAATCGATTAATTCCCATATACCCCCATAGTAAAATAGCGTTATTTTGAGACGGGCCCTACAACTACACCAATCGGTCGATTTTTTCTAGAAATCTGTCAAAATGTGAATAATTAAGAAAGTAATAATTCGTGTAAAAATAATCAATTTTTCTATTATAGTTTTTAGCTCTACTGGTCTCAGACCAGTCGAGCTTATGCGATCACCCTTCGTCCGGCGTCCGTCCGTCTGTCCGTCTGTCCGTCTGTCTGTCTGTCCGTCTGTCCGTAAACAATTCTTGTCCGGACAACTCCTCTGAAACTGTTAGAGATAGAAACTTAATTCTCTTTGTATTTTACTTGGTCCATGGTCTAGTTGTGCACCTGACATTCAGTTTCAGTCCCTGACTCCCAGGGTCTTAGAAAATGGGCGTGGTCATTAAATTCTATGTAATTTTGTCCGGATAGCTCTTCTATCACTATGAATGATAGAGACATAATTCTTTTTGCAATATGATGGGTCTGTAGTCTAGTTGTGCACCTGATATTTTGTTTGAGCCAATGACCCCCAGGGTCTTAGAAAAGGGTGTGGCCATTTTCTTTTATATTATTCCATATAATCTTATGCTTACAGCGCTGACACTATAAATAATGGAGACTAAATTCTTTATGCAATATGATGGGTCTGTAATCTCGTTGTCCACCTCATATTTTGTTTGAGTCTCTGACCCCAAGGGTCTTAGAAAATGGGTGTGGTTGTTTTCTCTCTATTAAACTACAGGTGATCTCATGATAGCTAATTTCCCAGAATTTATGGATAATAGTTAATTGATTTATTCCAAAATATTATCGGTTTGCAGTTTAGATGTCATTACAGTATTTTACTTCAGTCCCTGTTCCCTAGGATTCTGGAAAATGGGTATATGGCTTTTTTCTCTTACCCTATCTACATGCATTTAGAGTACATAAGTGACAGAAACTATAAATAAACAAAGATATTGCAATTTTACAATATTATCATAGATGAGTCTGTAATTTAGTTTTTCTCATATTTTATTTGGGACCTGACCCAGGATTTTATCTTCAATTCTATAGAAACGCTAGGGGATAGTTTCGGAATTTCCTCTGATCAATCAATCAACATGAAAATCTTTTCTATAGTGTTTATACAGTGCAAGAAAGATATCAAATAGTCAAAATGCATGTATTTCTCACTTATTTTTTATTTGTTTAACATGTTTAAGGTGTAAGATTTTTGGGGAGAGTAGTGAGAATTTTTGTTGCAAGAGTAGAATGTCCGAAGTGATCACAGACTTGAGCTGTGCTTTCTGTTAAATGGGAACACCAGAATCACAAAGATTGATCATTTTATCAAATAAAATAGCAATAATGCATCCTTCACATTGCCAAATGAAAGGAATATTGTGCTTGTGTAAGTTTTTTTTGGGGGGGTGGGAAGAGAGAGGGGGGAGGTAACTCTTACATCTTTCTTTCTTCTTATAAATTTCTCCACTGCTTGGAGTACCACCCCCAATGGGATGTACAACTGTGTGGTTTGATATTTTTTTTCATAATGTTTACATTAAAGCAAGTGACACATGTTTTAATAGAAGATAATATAACAAGAGATGCCTTATTGGCATATCTACTATGTGTGAATCAAATTTTAAAAAAAATCAATTTTTTTTAGGGGGGGGGGAGAGGGGGGAGGTAACTAGAATGTCCTAAGTGATCACAGACTTGAGCTGTGCTTTCTGTTAAATGGGAACACCAGAATCACAAAGATTGATCATTTTATCAAATAAAATAGCAATAATGCATCCTTCACATTGCCAAATGAAAGGAATATTGTGCTTGTGTAAGCTTTTTTTTTGGGGGGGAGAGGGGGGAGGTAACTAGAATGTCCTAAGTGATCACAGACTTGGGAACACCAGAATCACAAAGATTGATCATTTTATCAAATAAAATAGCAATAATGCATCCTTCACATTGCCAAATGAAAGGAATATTGTGTTTGTGTAAGCTTTTTTTGGGGGGGGGGGGGGGGGGAAGAGAGAGGGGGGAGGTAACTCTTACATCTTTCTTTCTTCTTATAAATTCCTCCACTGCTTGGAGTACCACCCCCAATGGGATGTACAACTGTGTGGTTTGATATTTTTTTTCATAATGTTTACATTAAAGCAAGTGACACATGTTTTAATAGAAGATAATATAACAAGAGATGCCTTATTGGCATATCTACTATGTGTTAATCAAATTTAAAAAAAAATTAAAATACTAAAAAAAATCATTTGTAAAAGCCGACTCATACAAAAATATTTCAACCCAGGAAAACTTCTACCAAAATTTTCCTTTATTGCCATTTGACAATATTATCATAGATGAGTCTGTAATTTAGTTTTTCTCATATTTTATTTGGGGCCTGACCCAGGATTTTATCTTCAATTCTATAGAAACGGTAGGGGAAAGTTTCGGAATTTCCTCTGATCAATCAATCTACTTCAAAATCTTTTCTATTATGTTTATACAGTGCAAGAAAGATAACAAACAATCAAAATGCATGTATTTCTTACTTATTTTTTAATTGTTTAAGGTGTAAGATTTTTAGAGAGAGTAGTGAGACTTTTTGTTGCAAGAGTAGAATGTCCTAAGTGATCACGGACTTGAGCTGTGCTTTCTGATAAATGGAAACACCAGAATCACAAAGATTAATCATTTTATCAAATAAAATAGCAATAATGCATCCTTCACATTTCCAAATGAAAGGTGCTTGTGTAAGTTATAGAAGTTGATTTTGTAACAGGAGAGGGAGAGATGTGACTGTACCGGGAATCGAACCGGCGAGATCTTCTGCTATCAAGGCAGACACTCTTACCAACTGAGCTATCTGGGCACGATGCCCGTTCCTGCCACACTCCTCTCTACCAATTTTTCAGGTTTCCATGCACTGGAAACCTCACACAAAACTCCACTTCACCTTGAGTCATTTAGTTTGGTGCCAATTCTTTAACAGGAGAGGAAAAGATGTGACCGAACCGTGAATTGAACCCAAACCTTCTGCTATCTGGGCAGACGCTCTTACCAACTGAGCTATCTAGGTACGATACCTGTTCCTGCCATAAATTAATGGTAATAAACTAATGTTTCAGGCCTTTTTGTCAATTGGACCTCGAGTCATTTTGTCCTTTTAAAATTTGACCAATCAAAAACATCATTTCAACCTCATGCAGATTTTGAAATATTTTTCTGAACTGGGATATATGGTAGAAATGTTTTCTATAGAGGATCAAATATTTCATCCCGGTATGTAAAAATATTTTGTATTATATTTTAATAATTAGCTTAATTCTGTCTACATTAATACCACATTCGCCCTAAAAGTTCATGTTCTTCGTTCAATATTCTATTTACATTGTTTTACATTTACTAAAGAAATAGCCTAGAACCTTTTTAGGTTTTAGAACAAAATGGCCGATACTTTTAAAATTTCACTCGGTAGGCCACATGTCCTATTATATTTAATTTCAATCTGAAACTGCCTGATTACTTGATCTAAGTATTTTCACTGGTCAGTATAAGAAAGAAGGAAATATCTCTTGTAATAGAGTATCCTATGCAATACTATTTCAGCTCAAATGAGAGGTTATTTATGCCTTTAGTCTTAATTTTATCAAAGGGCATATAGTGGTAGGTCTGTCTGTTCATCTGTTTGTCTATCCATCCGACTGTCAGTATATCATTCCATTCAACTAAATTCTGATGAAAGGGTATAAGATAATAGAGCTGTCATATATTGCATGTCTATGAACCTTGAGAAGGCTCATCTTTTGGAGCCAAGTTTTTAACCTTTGACCCCATCACTGACCTTTGACCCACATTTTTTGAAAAATAAAAACATCTGTTATTTTAGTTTTGATACATATGGTATGTTATACATGTTGTATATACACGTTTTTAGTAATTCTCTCACATTCTAGAGAAATCTAAGGCACGGTCCATTTGATATTCTTGGGGGGGGGGGGACTCCGTTTTTTTTCAAAAAAAAAAAAAAATTTGCTCTGAATTTTGATGAAAAAAATTAATTAGGAATTGATGGATATGCATTGGCATGTGGTTGTTGGTTCTAATAAAAAAAAACTTGATACACATTTATCCTGCCTCTGGCAAATTTCTTGCAATCTGATTGGTCGAGAAGAACCAAATATTATGTTGTATTATTTTACTAACAGAATATTATTTTGATATCCTGCTTCTACTAAGATGCTTTATGCTTTTGACGTCACCAAAATGCTTTAGAATATGTTGACGTAACATACACAAACCAAAAGCGACGGGATAAATTCGTTATAGAGTGTTTTACAGGGGGGATACAGAAATATATTGGGTTGATGAAAAAAGTGGTATTAGGCAAGGTGAAGTCCAGCATTCATTCTCTTGAGTTTATATGTACAAATCAACCAGGAGAGCTTCAGTCTCATCAGAGACTTCTGGTTGAGATATGAAACCGAACTCGACCTCCTTAAATAACAGTCCAAATAGTAGGGGGTAGCCATTTTGAAAAGAAGCCAATATCGATAAAAAAAAAAAAAGCTGAACTTTCTAGCTTATATGGATATCTAATATGAACTTCAAAACATAGTTATAGCCTAAACAAGATACTAGAAGTCAAGTTTTAAAGACTGGTCTCAATTTTAAAATCTTGAATCTGAAGTAAGGTTGTATTTTGTATTCATTGGCTACAAAGTAGGCATTTTACCGCGAAATACACACTTTGTAGAAATAAACAGCTCGCTTTTGTTTATTTCATTCCAAAATCTTGACAAGTGCATTTCATGTGAATATGTTTAGAATGAATAAATGAGTGACTTTGAAAGGGAAAAAATGAAACTACACTTATTATATTATGGCCTAAAACACAGATTCGTAAAAAGCTTCCTACCAATCCTTTTTCAGTTTTTCGTCTCTGGGGCATCGCCCCCCCCCCCCCCCCCCTTGCTACAGAACCCCACTCTGTCAAAAAATGTGTATTTGTGATATACACCTTCTGAAAAAGTGGCGTTCTGTAGCTAGGGGGGGACAATGATTCAAATATGTTTTCCATTGATCTGTATAGAAAAAAAGACATATTTTGCCCCCAAATTTAGGGAAACGATGCACGATAAATCTTAAGACATCAATTTTGTGAAAGAAATTTCTTGAAGTTCCCATTTTGAAAATTCCACTTTTGTCAGGGCAGAGTTTACGCCTTATCTTATCAGCTCCTTCGAGAACTATTTTTCTCTCCCAAGGGTGGTTAGTCATATTGTAATTATAACAATCTTTAGTTACACTGTAAAGGTCATCATGGTTGACCTATTTTACCTTTTTACGACTTCTTCGAAAGTCATCGAATATGTCGAAGCGCAGTCTAAGGCCGTCGGACACTAAGGAGTTGTTAAGATAAGGGCCCTATATAGCCCTGAATCTCGTGACTTATTTCTTCCGCATGGCGAATCGTATACAGAAAAAACATTAATCATTATTTAAATGCATTTGCAGACCTTTTACATGTTTAACATTTTGTTAATGAACTCTTAAGATGGTAAAATTAAGGTCCTAAGAGGTAGGGGTGCTCGGATAGAAAATCTGATAATATCGACAAAAAACGTGAAATTTTAGAATATTTTACCTAAAATGGATAGATATAAGCTAAAGGACATCAAATATGTCTAGATTGTGTATCAGAAATAGATTTCGAGCGTTCAACCTCCTTCAATCGGTAAACAATGAAATCCGGAACTTAAAATACGGTCTTATTCCTCATTCAATGGCTACAATGTAAGCCTTTTAGCGCGAAATACACATTGGCGAAGAAATGAACATCACTCTTGCTTATTTCGTTTCTAATTCTTATATATTTCATTCAATCATATTTAGTATACAATTTATGATTGATTAAAGAGGGAAAATAGTCAATTGTGCTATATTTTATGGTAAAAAGGTCGATTCTTAAAAAAAAAAATGCACCCCTTTCAAATTTTTGATTTTCGTCTCTGGTGTAGTGTTCCCCTCGGAGATACAGAACCCCACTTTGCCAAAAAAAATTGTATCATGGATACACATCTCCAGTAAAAGTGGCATTCTGTATATACGGGGGGAACAATGTTCAATAAAACTTTTCCGTTTTCTATTGGTTTCTGTGAGAAAAAGATAAGTTTTGACCCAAAAATTAGCAATATTATGCAAAACAGATCAAAAATAACTTCATGTTCTGATGGGATGCCGTATAGGTATACATTTTACAAAAAAAAAGTTCTTGAAATTTCAATTTTCAAAATTCCACTTTTCAGGGCATATTTTACGCCTTATTTTCCGTATAACATGTCCATTTAGTGGAGCAACCAAGTCGCTAAATTTGAAATTTTAATCAACCCACCTAACACAGGGCTAATTTTTATATCAAACGAAAGAATATAACATGGGACATCAGATTTGACCTGTCGTAAAAAATTCGTATGGTCAGAATTACTGTAAATTCAGAGAAAAGCGGAAAGTTAGTAAAATTCAAAATCATAGATATTTTAACAAAAATTATCATCCTTTAATAAATGAAAAGTCAAACTGACCGAAATCAATGTCAATATGCTAATTGAAGTCAAATGAAAATTTTTGGATCAAATTGATTTTTCTAATTTCAACTTCATGGATGAATGAGCACAAATTCTAAGATAAATTGGTAAAATTGAAATTTTCAATACTTTCACTTTAATATTGAGAATGTTAATTCGAAGATAAAAATTAACATGCAGAAACGATATTTTGATATGTGAATGTGTTTTTAGGAAAGTTTGATAGAGATCGATTGAAAAACTTAAGAGTACCAGGCAAATAAAGTGCCCTACCCCCAACTTTGTTATAAGCGATTCACTGCAATATAAACTAGGAGATGTTTTCTCGATAATACGGAGTAAAACTAAATAATTACGGCTAAATTAAGTTTTAACATATAATAATGAATGAAAAGTATCGCTTTATTTCAAAGAAGATGACTTATTTACATCAATAATTTTGAAAAATAATTTTTTTTCTGTACTATCTATGTTCTTGTAATTTCAAACATTGTGATATGGACGCAGCCGAATTTTAGAAATAATTAAGTATAACAAAAATTTTATGATCAACAAAACATGGAATTATGCAATGCAATTTAGTTCCACAAGCGTAGCTGCCTATACGACCCCATCACATTCGAGGCAATCATGGAATTTTCTTTCTCTGTTTGACCTTGTGACAACAGTTGTCGCTAAAACGTAGCTCAAAGGCATCGTTCTACAGGTATTGTCGTAGCAAACTGACATGACCGGGCAGAGCTTATTTTCACATGGTCATCGGAAGAGTTTATTACTTCTGACCAGGTGATAAAAGCCATATAAAATTACAGATAATGAGTATTTACTCTAATTACGATGTGCAATTCATAATCTATCTACCCTAAAATTGTATCAATTCGTCTCAATTGGTTGATTGAATTAGCTCCGCCCGGTCAGGTTTTTTGCTACGACAATAGATGATAATAGGGGATAGCCTCTGATTTCTAGTTTTGGTTCTCTAGTTTCTGATTGATTGATCGTTGATGGCCATTATACGATATTGTATGTTTTTGTTGGGTTTGTTTTTTACTGTCTGTTTCTCTGCAATTGTTTTTATATAAATGAAACGGAAAAGATACAAACAAATAGTGAACATCAAACAACCACATTTAAAAGAATTAAAGACGCTCACATAAAACTACCAGCCGAGAGGCAATATTAAGATAGAAATGACCACACAATAAAGGGTGTTCTATTCTCTGAGGTCTCACGCTGAGCTGTCAACATATCAGTCTCGTCGATACAAAAGTTAAATTTTACTATGTTGTATCGCATCTTGGGACTCTTTAATATCCATCGTTGAAGGTCGATGCTTTGCTGTTGGAATAGTTTCTTCTGGGACACATTTCACCGACTATTCTTTGCGTCATACTTTCACACTTTTTCAATTTTATTTCTTTATTCGGGGCTCTTTGGGAAATTTTATACGGCCATTGACGCGCCAACATTCTAGGCTCCTGTTGCGGCGAATTGTTCGTTGTCAACAGACGGTTCCTTTTCGTGATATAACCTTTTATTTTTTAATTGTATTGTAGACGTATGTAGTCCTTATTAATGTAGGAACTGCCCAATTAAATTACCAATATTACATATGACAATGAGGTGTTTGTGCGTATGTACAGCATTATAAATTAAAGCCCCCCCCCCCCCCCCCCCCCCGTGACCCTTGAGGACTTTCCATTGGATCTCACGGAGATATCAAATGGGTTCTCTGACTCAGTATATCTTGAAAAGCATCCACTTGATTTTGTAAAAACACAGATAACGAAGAGCCCAAACTCTGACCAATGTACTTTACATGTATATTCACATCTCTGTGGTACCAAAATAAACGTCAAAAGATACTTTTCATAAATTTATATAAACTTAATGCATTTGTCTTCAATTCACGTATTTTCATTTCAACTTGTCACGAATGGGTTTCCATCCACGGTCTTACCACGACATATTAAAAAGAAGTATTTTTCATTAATTTTTAAACAGTATGATGTAATTCCACTTTCTGCATTTAACTTTTATCAAAAATATGTATGTATACCGGTTGATGGGTACGATTTGATAGAAACTGTAACACGTGGTCGACCGAATCTTCATCTACGGAAACTAATTTGTGAAATGACGCTTAAATCAAAAGTATATACGCTTTAGGTTTTTAGCTCACCTGAGCGAAGCTCAAGTGAGCTATTGTCATAGCGCACCGTCCGGCGTCCGTCCGTCGTCCGTCGTCCGGCGTCCGTCGTCCGGCGTCGTCCGTCGTAAACTTTTCACATTTTCGACTTCTTCTCCAGAACGGCTGAAGGGATTTTGATAAAACTTGGTAGGTATGAAGTACGCATGGTCCCCTACAAGTGTTGTTGTTTTTCGTCCGGATCTGTCAACAGGTGGCGCCACCACAGCCAAAAGTAGGTCACCCTCCTTTGACAAACTTCTTCTTCAGAACCGAAGCATGTATCGACAAACCGAAAGCATCAGGATGATCTAGAGAGATGTCTTAAGAAGTGTTGTTATTTTTGGTTCCACTTCGAAGTCAAATTTTTGACGCGTTTTTGACGTCTTTTCGGACTTAGTCAGAAATGCACATTTTTGCACTATTTCTTTAAATAACTCAATAAGTGTATGATTTTACACACTCATTTACTACATATTTATCATATTTAACTTACTTAATGCTTTGATATGTATTTTATGCTTAAATTTTATTTTTTTTTGATTTTTTATGAATTTTTTTCTTATGTAAAAAGGAAGGGGGGGGGGGTGATTTTCATACATTTTCTGCTTCTTTTCTATAACCACTCTTCAGATTGTCATGACAATTTGTAGGTATGAGGTACTCATGCATGGTACCCTACAAGTGAAAGAATTTTGTCAAGATATCCACTTTTGGATTTTTAAGGAATATTTTTTAGCTCACCTGAGCAAAGCTCAAGTGAGCTATTGTCATAGCGCACCGTCCGGCGTCCGTCGTCTGTCGTCTGTCCGTCGTCTGTCGTCCGTCGTAAACTTTTCAACATTTTCGACTTCTTCTCCAGAACCACTGAAAAGATTTTCATGAAACTTGGTAGGAATGAAGTACTCATGGTCCCCTACAAGTGTTGTTGTTTTTCGTCCGGATCCATCAACAGGTGGCGCCACCAGAGGCAAAAGTAGGTCACATGGGGTACCATCCTTTAACAAACAATTTCTTCAGAACGGAAGCACGTATCGACAAACCGAAAGCATCAGGATGATCTAGAGAGATGTCTTAAGAAGTGTCGTTATTTTTGGTTCCACTCGGAAGTCAAATTTTTGACGCGTTTTTGACGTCTTTTCGGACTTCGTCAGAAATGCACATTTTTGCACTATTTCTTTAAATAACTCAATATGTGTATGATTTTACACATTCATTTACTGCACATTTATCACATTTAAGTTACTAAATGCTTTGATATGTATTTTATACTGAAATTTTAATTTTTTGATGTTTTATGAATTATTTTCTTATGTGAAAAGGAAAGGGGGGGGGGGGGGTGATTTTCATACATATTCAACTTCTTCTCCAGAACTGCTGAACAGATTTTTATGAGTATTTTTTCAATCATGAATAGATATGTTTATTGTGAACATGGACCCAAGGCTTGTAAGTTCAAGTTCTGGTACCCTGGTAACTTTAGTTTCGTATAAGTTGGTACATGTTCATGTATGCAAGAGTTGTCTTTCTTTAATATTGATTTATGTTTTTGAGGTTTAAATTTTTGGATTATCGATTCATTTGAATGTTATATATTTTAAATTATTAAATAGGTATGGAAAAGGAAACTAAATAATTTTAAAAAGATGAATAAGTATTTTCAAATTTATCTTGTGAAGACTTGGATATACAACTTTGAAATTACAATATTGAGAGCAGCTCAAAATATTAATGTAAGAACAGATCAATATTATCAATAACACAGTGAAAAGATGGGGAGGGGGTCTGTTATTTTGCTTTAGCTTCTGTATAACTATCTCTCTCGGGTTACTTAGATTACTCAAGAAGAAGGGGGGGGGATGATTTTCATACATATTCAACTTCTTCTCCAGAACCACTGAACAGATTTTCGTTAAACTTCGTAGGAATGAAGAAATCATGGTCCCCTACAAGTATTGTTGTTTTTAGCCCACCTGAGCGAAGCTCAAGTGAGCTATTGTCATAGCGCGTCGTCCGTCCATCGTCCGTCCGTCCGACGTAAACTTCTAACATTTTCGATATCTTTTCTGCAACCGCTGCACAGAATTTCACGAAATTTCACAGGAAGCAAGTACTCAATGCCCTCTATCGAATTTGTGTTTTTCAAGCCGATCGGAAATCCAAAATGGCCGCCACAGGCTCTGATTGGCTGACACATTTTCGACTTCTCTTCTAAAACTGCATCACAGAATTTCATGAAGCTTCACAGGAAGCAAGTACTCAATGCCCTCTACCAAGTTTGTGTTTTTCGAGCCGATCGGAAATCCAAGATGGCCGCCACAGGCTCTGATTGGCTGACACATTTTTTACTTCTCGTCCGAAACCGCTGCACAGAATTTCATGAAACTTCACAGGAAGCAAGTACTCAATGCCCTCTACCAAGTTTGTGTTTTCCGAGCCGATCGGAAAACCAAGATGGCCGCCACAGGCTCTAATTGGCTGACACATTCTCGACTTCTCATCTGAAACCGCTGCACAGAATTTCATGAAACTTTAGGGAAGCAACTACTCAATGCCCTCTACCAAGTTCGTGTTTTTCGAGCCAATCGGAAATCCAAGATGGCCGCCACAGACTGATTGACTGACACATTTTCGACTTCTCCTCTCAAACGGCTGCATAGAATTTCACAAACCTTCACAGGAAGCAAGTACTGATTGCTCTCTACCAAGTTTGTGTTTTTCGAGCTGATCAGAAATCCAAGATGGCCGCCACAGGCTCTGATTGGCTGACAAATTTTCGACTTCTCCTCTGAAACCGCTGTGCAGAATTTCATGAAACTTCACAGGATGCAAGTACTCATACCCTCTATCAAGTTTACGTTTTTGGAGCCTATCGGAAATCCAAGATGGCCGCCACAGGCTCTGATTGGCTGACGCATTTTCAACTTCTCCTCTGAAACTGCTTCACACAATTTCTTGAAACTTCACAGGACGCAAGTGCTCATTGCCCTCTACTTAGTTTTTTTTTTTTTTTTCGAGCCGATTTGAAATCCAAGATGTCCTCTATAGGCTCTATTTGAATGACACATTTTTGACTTATCCTCTTAAACTACTGCACAGAATGTCACCAAACTTTACAGGAAGTAACTTGTACACCTTGTCCTTCTCAAAGCTTCACTAAAAGCGATTTCCTTCAGGTTTTGACTTTGATTGAAAACATACATACAGTCTCCTCAGGTGAGCGATGTGGCCCCCTTGGGCCTCTTGTTACATTTATTTATGGCCCCTTAGAAAAATGATCAATAAAAAGGCATTGGAAATAATAAACATATATTTGTCGATATGTTTCGAGACAAAAATTTAGTCTCTGTGCTTCAAAGAAAATATTAACACGGATTCTTCATATTTCACAGAAATTTGCATAAAACTGTAATTTTTAGAGAGAGAAGAAAATATTCTTCCTCCAAAACAATTATATAACATGTGCACATATCTAATGCATTGATTGCAACGACTTTCTATACAAAAAAAGAACAAAATATAGGAATACCGAGGATATAAACGATAAATATTTCGTTTTAATTTTTCACGATTTTATCGCTTTTTACCCAATTTAAACAAAATCTGACCGTGGCATATTCTTTACGACAACTCTATTTGAAAGGAGGGGTATTCAGCAAAAGGTTCAGACCAAATTCAGGCCTGTGTTAGGTGTGTTGATTAAACTCGAAAACTAAGCTTCTTTTTTAAATTGGTTGCTCTACTAATTGAAGTAGTACTCCTGCGCAATGTCATTGTGATCGTTAGCCTAATCAGCGGCTTGTAACATCGTCTACGACCTTGACCTCTTTATTTCTCAGTTCTTTTCTCTTCATCACCACTTTCTTCTTTATATCACAGGATTATGCATCCGTAATCGGAGTTTTTGGTATGCCCGTCTGTCTGTCTGTTTGTCCGCAAAATCTTTAACTTTGCCATATCTTCTGAGTGGCAAAGGATAGAGCTTTCATGTTTCAGATGTGTATTCTTTGTGACATAACCTTTCCGAGGATGCAAAAATTTTTGACCTCTTGATCTTGACCTTGGAGTTTGACCTACTTTTGAAAATCTAAACTTTGGCCATGACTTTTGAACTGAAAGTGATAGGGTTTTCATATTTCACATATGCATTCCATGTGGCACGACCTATCCATTGATACCAAATTTGACCTTGTAACCTTGACCTAAAAATGTGAACTAATTTCAATATTTCAGCAGTTTTGCCGAAAAGGATGCCAACGGGGCATTCGTGTTTCACAAACACATTTTTTTACATAAATGAACAGTCAAGGGAAACTTGTCAATGGGTGGTTTTCATAGATGTTAGTAAACAAAAATTTCTGAAACGAAAGTCTGAAAGGTTTAAAATTTACATATTTAAATGAAGAATTTCGTCATGAGTACAAAATAAAAAAAAATCAACATTCTTTAGAACAGTGGAAGAGTTGTCTATCTTTGACCATTTTAAAGACTGAGCTTGCGTTATTCTGACCCCATGAGCTTGACCTAGATCTTTAATCAAGATTTACCATAATTATTGAAAGGTAATATATAGAGACATTTCCAAAAATTTAAGAAAAATTGGGAATTATTGCAAAGTGATAGGACTTAAACATTCCACACGTTTACCCAGTGACGTTGATCTAGATGTGTGACTTAACCCAAATTTATGTTGCATCAACGTCAAAAATATATACAAATACTAGTATGCTATACACTGGCAAGTACTGATTATACCCTCTTGATCATTACGATAGACTATATTAATGGCAGCGTATTAACCTACGAAAAAATGAGACTTGATAGCGTTTGTAACCTGCGTTTATGCTGTGGTTTGAAATCTGGTATCAAGATGTTTGACAACTCATTATGTGGTTGATTATATCAGATTTTTTTCCCCTGAATTGCCTTCATCAGGGCTGCCTCCTAGATATTCTATAATCTTTATATTTTACCAACACCCAATAAATTAAGCTGCACTTTTGATAGAGTGAGATAATTCACATTTTGCAGCTGCATTCCGGTCGAAACTTTTATCGAAGACTTACCTTTCATCGTGCAAAGTAGTTTGAATTTGACGATTTCAGATTTCTTATCACAAATAACACATGGTCCTTGAGTGATTAAAATCATTTGTGCACTTAAAATCAAAATGTTTCAAGCATATTTCTCAATTTCATCGAGAGATGAAAAGAGAATTGTCGAATTTCTGCATACAACACATTTGACAAATTTACAAATCGTCTTTGTATTTTATTAGATTAGTGTATGAGCATGACTTCAGATGTATCCATTTTCATATATTCTTTTGGATGCACGTACATTTGTAATTTTATAGAGAAGAATTTGTTACATAGTTTAGTCATTTTAAAAAGTAAAACAAAGTGACCAAAGAGAGGGAGTCTCAGAAATATTGAGAGAGGATGAGAAATATGACAGGAGTGATTGAGAGAGTGTGAGAGATCAGATATGTGTCAGAGAGAATAACAGAGAAAAAAATGTTATGATCGCTGAGCGATATAAGTCCCCTACCGGCGGCATATATCTCTGTCCTGCAACTCTGCCTATGAATTACTCTTTAATTAAACATGCGTTTTAATTAAACCGTGAAGCTCAGTTCTGAGGTTTTATCTGCTTTATCGATTCGAAAAAGAGGTCAGGCGTGACGAAAGTTGAACTTGCTCTGTAACTATCCAAGACTAAGCTGAGTATCAAATTTTACCTGAATATCTCTATTTTGTTGCAGAAAAAAGTCCGGAAAACTGACAAAAACTGAATTGTGCAAATCATCAAGAGGCATAACTCCTCAAAAATTAGGAACTCTGTAACTATCCAAGACTAAGCTGAGAACAAATTTCACCTGAATATCTCTATTTGTTGCAGAAAAAAGTCTGGAAAACTGACAAAAACTGAATTTTCCAAGTCATCAAGGGGCATAACTCCTCGAAAAATAGATCAAGCGTGATGAAAGTTGAACTTGCTCTGTAACTGTCAAAGAGTAAGCTGTGTATCAAATTTCACCTGAATATCTCTATTTATTGCAGGAAAAAGTCGGGAAAAGTGACAAAAACTGAATTTACCAAGTCATCAAGGGGCATAACTCCTCTAAAAATAGGTCAAGCGTGACGAAAGTCGAACTTGCTCTGTAACTATCAAAGACGAAGCTGTGTATCAAACTTCATCTGAATATCTCCATCCGTTGCAGAAAAAAGTCCGGAAAACTGATATTCGGACAGACAGAGGGACAGACTGACAGACGGACGGACAGACAGACAGAGAGGAAACTAAGAGTCCCCCTCGGCGTTGCCGGTAGGGGACTAATAAGAGAGAAGAAAAGAAAGAAAGGGAATGATATAGAGAGCAAAATGAGAAAGAGAGAGAGAGAACAGATTAAGAAAGAATAAGAGAGAAGAAACGGAGGAAGCAGACAATTAACTTACGAAAGGGGGAGGGGCACTACCCTAAACAAAGCACATTTTGTATAAGTTTATATATGAACATGCATCGTTTTAAAACTTATCTTGCTTGTTTCTTTCACAGGGTTGTCTAAAGCCAGTGACGGCTATCATACCCCGGGGAAGCATCCTTGACCCTTCGGAGAACGCGGCAGTGGTGGGCGGCAACGTCCTGACGTCACAACGGATAGTTGACGTCATTCTGAAAGCCTTTGGAGTGTGCGCCGCCTCTCAGGTACAAGCGTATTTTTGCTTCGTTCTTGACTATCAAATGGCATAGATCAAGGTCATAAAAATAAATTTCGTTCGGAAGTCAAGAAGTAATAGGAAGGTAAAGGTACTTCTGAACTTTCTGCAATCATGGTTAAATAAGTTTTGTTGTAAATAGCTGTATCACATGCAAGGCAAAGTGGCATTGTACTTGTAGCATTTATATGTATGTCTTTCCGTCTGTCTTTGCAAAAAAGATTAATTATGCTCATTTTGTCAGGAAGTCACGCTTTATACAAAAAGTAACAGTATAAATGTCGACTGTTTCTTAGGTATTCAGTTGCAGTACATGCAAAATAAGAGTCAACACCCACGAAGGTAAAGGTTGCCTGCAAGGTCAACACCCAAAATTCAAGGTCAACTCCCAAAATTCAAGGTCAACTCCCAAAATTCAAGGTCAAAGACCAATATCACGTTTTTTACCCTAGAACACTCTAGTTTCTGATCTTATGTTTAAATACTGTAAACATGGTTATTTTCCCTGGGGGGAAATTTCGCGATTATAACTGTTACATCAAGACATTACGCGTGGGGGAAATATTCGCGATAAAAATGTCTCAAGTTGCCCATTGTAAGAATGCAGCAGGGATATTTTCGCGTGGGGGATCTTTCGCGATATCTATCGATTTGCAAAAAACGCGAATATTACTCCCACGCAAAAATTTACAGTAATTGTATTGTGCGTTTATCTATTCTGATACTTTGACCTTTTCACTGGTCATCCCAGAAATGTCAATATCAACTAGTAGATTTACATTGATGTAAACCACACTGTCCGAAATGTACATGTGATTGATATAACAATTATCGGGGCCCACCGTCGATGAAACCAGCAGTAATTATTCAAACGTCTGTAATTTACATACAAAACATCAGTTTCTCTGGCATAAAACATTTTGGTAAGACTATTTGTCTGGGCCGTGCCATCAACGCCATATGTATGTGTATGGAAATGCAGAAACCTGGGATTGCAGCGATACTTAAGACGTTTTTAGCTATCCACATCTGAAAATTACTATGTCAATATGTTTACTTTGTGGTATATGAGCGGGGAATCATAACTGAAACTTGTCAATCAGTTTCATAACCCATTTAACGTAAGATTTGTCTTGTAAGTGCAGATTTATGGATGCCGTACAGACAAACATAAAGAAAAGTTGTCCTGATAAATCAGTTTATACTGATAGAAAGCCAAAGTTTTGTGTTAGTTTGTTGATACGATAATCGTAGTGAAACAAGAAAAAAATTATTGATGCCCCCCCCCCCCCCCCCCCCCGCTTGAACAGAAAGAGGGTGGGGTGGAGTGGGTATAGTGTTCGATCGAAGCAGAACGTTGTTTCCAGTCTATGGTCTACAGAGAAAAGCACATGTATACGGGTATTTGGAGAATTCTCTTGTTATATTCCAGGGGTCCTCTCTCAGACTCTGCCCCGACTCCCATGCATGAAAAATAGTAATAACGTATTAATAATCAAGCATACATGGAATGTGCAACATTTATCACGTTTTAAAGAAAGTTTGCGTAAAATTCACCAAACAACATTAAGAGATTGTAAATATTTGTTTGAAAAAAAAAATCAATCAATTTGTTTGAATTAGATGAATAGTACCACCCTCGTTTGTGCGTATTTGAAATTCATAACGAATTTGCTCCACTTTCATCTCCAATAATCAAGCTCTAAAGTATTATTACAATTTTAAGTGAAGACAGACTCGCCATTTTGTGTCAGATTTGAAAAATTAAGTATATGATGCGTATTTATGATTATTTAATCCAAAACATCTGTTTTAAACCAGGCCAGTAAATGGATAGTTATGTTATCGGTTATTTAATCAGTGAATGAAATTTTCACGTGTTAAAACTTTTACAAACAGACGAATTTTCGATTAGAGGCGTTGGCAAAACGAAAAAGAAATTCGTTCCGTCATTTGTAACGTAATATAAGACAAAATTTGATATTTTATAAACCAGTCAAACCGTACGAGTTCATGTCTAATTGTCATGTCTTTAGCTTAGATATGTCACTGGGAAACAGCAAGCACAGTCTTGAACAAGAAAAAAAAAACATGTGTCTTTATAAATAAAAACATAAACGCTTTAATAAACTTATGTATTAGAGTGTTTTTGTCTGTATCATTCCTACCCTCTGGAAGAAATATTTCAATTTACTATGTCTTTATAAGTTGTATCCATGGTAAAAGTCTGTCAGGATACTCCTCCTCGCCATTTTACAGGTTATAGTAGTATTGACATATCTTTAAACATTAAAGTCATAATGTATATGAATTCATGATTACAGGGTTGTATGAACAACATCACTTTCGGAGACGAAGAATTTGGACATTACGAAACAGTGGCCGGAGGAGCGGGAGCTGTGAGTATATATACCGGTGGTATACAATGTAATACCTTGTGCTATCAAGCTTTCCAAGCGTCGGGTGTTGCATGTAGACAGAGGACGCTTACTCCTCCCGGACATATGATCCTGTCTCCATTTAGGGGTTCACGATCTCCTTGTTAATGGTGACTTACACAATTATGTCATACTCCCCTGGATCTTTGACTCCTGTACTACGATTGGTACTTCTTCTCTGGTATACTTTCAAAGTTAAGAATCTTTTCGTGTTCTGTTCAGACAGCAGAGTTCTGTTGTTCATTGTCCGTTGTTGTTCATTGTCCGTTGTTGTTTATTGTTGTTTATTGTCCGTTGTTGTTCATTGTCCGTTGTTGTTTATTGTCCGTTATTGTTCATTGTCCGTTATTGTTTATTGTTCATTATTGTTTATTGTCCGTTGTTGTTTATTTCCGTTGTTGTTTATTGTCCTTTCTTGTTTATTTCCGTTGTTGTTCATTGTCCGTTGTTGTTCATTACCCTTTGCTGTTGATTGTCCGTTGTTGTTCATTGTCCTTTATTGTTCATTGTCCGTTGTTGTTCATTATCCGTTGTTGTTCATTGTCCGTTGTTGTTCATTGTCCTTTATTGTTCATTGTCCGTTGCTGTTCATTATCCGTTGTTGTTTATTGTCCGTTGTTGTTCATTATCCTTTGTTGTTTATTGTCCACTATGTCTCACTCCCATATCGGGAGTTCGCTTCTTTTCATGTGTTGGAGGTTTCTGTTTGTTTGCTTTGGTTCCTGTCTTATCCTGATTTTGTATGCCTTCGGTTTATGATTTTATGAATTGTCGATTTTGTGCTGTATATAGGGATATGGTCATTATCCATATTTGTCATTGTTCATTTTCCGTTATTGTTCATTATCCTTTGTTGTTCATTGTCCGTTATTGTTCATTTTCCTTTGTTTTTATTGCTGTCGTTATTCATTATCCTTTGTTGGTTATTGTCCGTCGTTGTCCATTATCCTTTGTTGGTTATTATCCTTTATTGTCCATTTCCTTTGTTGTTCATTATCCTTCGTTTATAGTCCGTTATTGTTCATTATCTTTTGTTTGTTATTGTCCGTTATTGTTCATTTCCTTTGTTGTCCATTGTCCTTTGTTGTTTATTGTCCGTTATTGTTAATTGTCTTTTGTTGTTTCTTTGTTGTTTATTTCCGTTGCTGTTCATTGTCCTTTGTTGTTTGATCTCATCTGACACAAAAACTGAGTCAACTGACTCACCTGATAAGTTATATGTAAATTGATGACTTTTGATATCGATCTTTGATAATTTTCAAAAACATTTCCAAGGGTCTGTTTTATTGAAACGTAGATCAGGAAAGTTTGATCTTACAATGGCACAGAAATTGACTCACAGAGTCAACTGACTCACCTACTAAGTTGCACTTTCGATATCGCTATGATAATTTTCAACAACATCAACATGGATCTGCTTTATTGAATCGTTAATATCAACAGAAGATCAGGAAAATTTGATCTTACAATGACACGTGTAGCAGACGATAATGTCTACCACCAACAGCTTACACCAAAACTTTGATCTATCATTTGTGATTTTGTCTTCTGTCAGATCAAGGGCATGGAGGCAATGCATGAATGAAGGAATTTGAAATCAAGATGATTTTTCTGGATATACCTATCATTGGTAAACAAGGTTGCGATGTCGTTGTTGAAATGTTAATACATGTACAAGCACACTAGGACAGTGCAGTACTTCGACGAAATTAGGAAAATTTCTAAAAAAAATCCAAAACTTTAAATTTTGTCTGTGTGTCCAAGAGTCTGTTTGTCGTAAGATCCATTTTGACCGGACAATAAATTGGTAACTCAGTCATTTTATTTCACCTACAATACAAGAGCCACATATCTGAACAGGAATAGTGTGTCCGACATCCTTCTGTCCGTTCGTCCGTCCGTCCTTTCGTCTGTCTGATATTACGCGTTTACTTTGACATTAATTTACTTGATATGCACAATGCAATATACTATACTACCATAAAAATCAAACCTGAAAACGATGGTGAAACATGACGAGATTCAAAGAGGGTCATGGTCGCTCCCTAGGTCGTGACCATGGTAACACATGTCCAGACATAACATAATGTATGACTATTACTTACTTGGTATGCATCATGCAATGAACTATAATCAAATTAAAACCTAATAGGATGACCAAGCATGATGTGACTCAACATCCAAATTAGGGTCAAGGTCACCTTCAAGGTCATATTGTCATGGTAACAGCCATGTGGCAAACGGAATATTATTTTGTTCTCTAGAGTTTTGATAGATTGATTAATTTTGGATACTAATAATTATTTCTTATTTTTATCATTTGTATGAAAACTCAAGTTTCACATTCACACGAAAACAGATTTTCTGCAACAAACATTTGGCTTAAAGTACATCATCACGTGATAGACAAAGCGTTGCAAGGATGCACAACATAAACGTTTCACTCTTTTAAATAAAAGGGAGAAAGCTGTAATTTGATTTACAAATCCGTTTTTAATCCCCCTCATTTTCTAAAGATAAGCTCCATTAAATTAGTAGAGCTTTGTAAACATGCCTCATAAACGTCGCTTTATGATCGGGAAAGAAATGTTTAGCGATGCTTACGTACTTCCTGTGTAGTTCCCGCCATTATTACATAATTTGGCATTAAATCATTTATGAAATTTTCATAATTTCGTACAAATGAATGAAGTTTCTTGAAAAGCAAACACGATTTCTACCTAATTGTGCTTGACAAAAGACGAGCTTCTCGATCGTATGGGAATCCAGATGTGTAGAAAGCTCTCAGACTAGCAGACGACCGATGACGTATCATGGAGATCGGTACAGGGGCATAGCCACTGGAGTATTGATGAATTACGTTGTGTTGTTGCTATTGTCTTGGACAAGGACAGTTTTTGCATCTTCGCATTGACAAAGAATTACAACCTAGAACTACGGAATGTACATTACGACCCATTAACAGTAGGAAAATTCAGTATTTGATGTTTACCTCTCTATGGAGATCAATATTAGATGATTATGATAACGACGATATCGTTATTGATTTAAATGGCAAAATGATTAAAGTGATAGAAAATTTAAAATGATGAAAATTTAAATTTGTCTTTAAAAGACTGTAATCATGATGGGGACTGTTAAAGATGAAATGGACAGCGGCGACGACGACGATGATGATGATGATGATGAAAAATCGAGGAATTAAGGATTTGAGAGAAACATTGTGCAACTGCATTGTTGCTACGCAAATGGCAGCTCTCAAATTGATTACAATCGTTAAACACGAATCAGCGAATAGTTATTGTCAAAGAAATTGTGGCTCTGTAAAATTGATGGACCACAAATGTTGCCCAGGCGACAGGGGGAGGCTAGAGGAATTTATACCCATGCTTTAATTGTTATCTTACATATTCAATGTATTGGTACATGCTTCGATCATGTTCTAGGAAATTATCGCTTCAATAAAAAACGCTGAAAGAATATTATTAGATTTTGAATGCATTTACAGCAACCCCCCTTTTTTCTTTCTCTTTATGTTTTTCCTAGTTTTGAACGATATCAGGGTATTTTTTGGGAAAAAATCACATTCTATAAAAATCACATTTTATAAAACTCACATTCTATGATGCTATGTGTGATGAGTTCAACATTTCTTTCATGTTACAATCATGTACAATTAAATTGAAATTCCAAACATGCCTTTATTATTACATAATGTATGCATAATAATGTATTTTTAGCTTGAAAGTATGAGCTAAAATTTTTCCTCAGAAACTTACATTCTCCGACAATTTATAAACGAACATTTACGACATAACAACCAATACTTATGTAATACAGTAATTGATGCATTTTTCAGATTTCTTGGTTTTACGATTTGTTTTTATTGTGTAAATACTTTACCACTGGATATGCGATATTTTGTGAGTTTGATGATCATAAACGCCGCAGGTTTTGACAAAAATGGCATGTTTTCTGAAATTTAATTAGACATGTTATAATGATTATTTTTATGTATGTGTGGGGTAAGAGTTGGTGCACCGTGAAGACGTGTGCCTGTTTCAGAGATTAAGTTATCATATCTTGTGTAAATCTGTACATAGATCTACTTTAATCGTCATCATTAGCTAATTTTTATCAAACCCTAGAGACGGTAAAATATCGAATGGTGGGGTCCTTTATTTTTGTCATTAGGAACAAAGAGTAGGTCCAGGGGATTTTTTCGGGGATGGTATAATTTATATAAACGAGTGTATATTGCAGAAAGGTAGATGACTTTTATATTTCGCCCCTTCTTCTAGCAAGGTCGCCGTCAAAGTCACAAGGTCATTCCTTGGCACCAAAAAGAAAGATATTTTCAAAGAAAAAGTAGGAATGAAACATGAAAGTCATCTACTATTTTAAAGATATGAGTAAGCTTAAAGTTTCAGACGTACAGACAGATGTACAGACAGACAGACAAACAAGACAATATGTCTCGAGGTCCGATCTTCGATATGGTGGTGTTATTCGTAAAAGGGGTGCAAAATATGGATAATCAGTGAACAAAGAAGAGTGCGCCATATTCCCAAGATTACGAACTTTTTTTAGTCGATAAATTTATAATCAATACAGATCCCGTGATTACTCCTGACATTCCGGAAGTAAACAACTGCATTTTATCAATAGACGTGCATCTGTTTGCATGCTGTACAGATTAAAGTTTATTTCTGGGCTGTAATGAAATGAACAATACACATCAACGTTTTTGTTGTTTGGAAGAAAATAAACCTATCAAACTTCATTGACATGATTTCCTAAAAACAATCAACTTGAAGAGGCGCATTGTTTCTGCAGATGAAAATTTTAAATAAACGGGAAACATTCAAGAATTAAATACAGCCAATTCACATGTTTCTTATGGGGGAAAGAACGATATCTTCGACCCCTTGGCCTTTGACAATGTAGTTTTACCACATTGTTGTTTTTCACTCGATAAAGGCCGAAAATTAGTGTATGTGAGTGTTTGTGTATTTATTTAATCAAATACATGCATTGTATTTTAATGAGGCGACGATCTACACTTGTAAACCCACAAAAATATTGCCGTGGTCTTGTTGATAAGATGTCGGGCAAGTAGCATAAAGGTTTCTGGTTCGAGCCTCACTAGTCCTCACTAGTCCTCACTAGTATAGGCCAACACACATGGATATACCTCTATGTCAAAATGTTTTGTGTTACCGGTATATTAACTACATTAATGTCTTTTCCTGTGTAATGTATACATGTCTGTAGTGTTTAGAAAAAAATAGAATGAAAAATACACTATTTAAAAAGACAAAGGTAGGCGATGAAGACGTTAAAGATCTCCAACAAGACAAAGTTGCAATGACCACAGTGGAACACACACACAAGATCGCAACACATAATAGACAACACGTAAAACAGTCACACCGTTAAGTTGACATCCGATGATAGCCAAAGAGAGAGAGAAAGAGTGAGAGATAACCCATAGGGAAGACAGAGTATCGCCTCTTAAAACAAAGGATTTTTTTTCAAAGATAGACAGGCAATAATGGAATGTAGATACCCGGAAAGGTAAAATTAGTTATATGGAAAATGAAATCGTCACGTTTGTAGCATAAAGATGTTCGGAAGACCATGATCGTAACTTAATAACAGTATACTATCTTATTTTGATTTATTCCTTCGTTTGATTCGGAACCACAATTTTGTTTTATTTTAGGGACCCACGTGGGACGGAAGAAGTGGTGTTCATAGTCACATGACCAATACCAGAATCACCGATCCCGAAATACTCGAAAGGAGGTTAGATGTAAATCATATTGATCTATTTCGGTTTCGTATTTTAAATGAAGATGAAACATTCCCAAAGCTCAGTACAAAAGAGATGTACATGTATTGATTTTGAAGTAGTTGTTAGGCAGTAGATGCTTACTATTTGCAGATATTAAGTAAATGTAATATTCATATATGAAAAGGAATGTGTTTTGAATCGCAATATCAATTTTAATATTACAGGTACCCAGTAATTCTCAAAAGGTTCCACTTGGATCCTAACACGGGCGGGAAGGGTAGGACAAGGGGTGGGGACGGCGTGGTTAGGGAGTATCTCTTCAGGAAACCACTTACTCTGTCTATACTCACAGAAAGGAGAGTGTTCAGACCTTACGGGCTCCTGGGTAAGGATTTTATTGGCCGCATTGCGAAGCAAAATCCGGTCTATGAAATGGCGAAGTCCGTCTGTCCGTCCGTCAGTACGTCAACATTTTGGTTAAACATGTTAAAGTGTTGTGTGTAAGTCCGTTGAGAGAAAACTGATTGGAGGAGTAACTTGAAACTTGACATGGTGATAGACCATGATGAGACGAATCAAACACAACAACAAAATTTGACCTAGTGACCTTGACCTTGGAGTTTGACCTACTTTTGAAAAACTTTAACCTTGGCCGTAGCTTTTGAATGGTAAGTGATAGGGCTTTCATATTTCACTTGCGCATTTCTTGTGACAAGACCTTTCCATGGATACCAAAAAAAATTACCTTGTGACCTTGACCTTGGAGTCTGACCTACTTTTTGAAAAACTTTAACCTTGACCATAACTTTTGAACGGTAAATGATAGGGCTTTTATATTTCACATATGTATTCCTTGTCATAAGACCTCACCATGGATACCAAATATTTTGACCTTGTGACCATGACCTTGGAGAATGACCTACTTTTAAAAATAATAAATCTGGGCTATATCTCATGAACTGTAGAGGATATGGCTTTGAAATTTCACATGCAGAATCTTTATGACCCGACCTTTCATTTGATATCATGAATTTTGACCTAGTGACCTAGACATTGACCTTTGACCTACTTTTGAACTGTAAGAGGTAGGGTTTTGATAATTCACATATAGATTTCTCATGCCCAGAACTTATATTTGATATCATGACTTTTGACCTAGTGACCTTGACCTTTGACCTACTTTTGAATTATAAGAGGTAGGGTTTTGACATTTCACCTATGGATTCCTCATGACCAGATCTCTTAATTTAATATCATGCCTTTTGACCTAGTGACCTTGACATTGACCTTTGACCTACTTTTAAACTATAAGAGGTAGGGTTTTGATATTTCACACGTAGATTCCTCATGACCAGACCTTTCATTTCATATCATGACTTTCGATCAAATGACCTTGACATTGACCTTTGACCTACTTTTAAACTATAAGAGTTAGGGTTTTGATATTTCACATATAGATTCCTTCTGACGAGATCTTTCATTTGATATCATGACTTTTGACAAAGTGACCTTGACATTGATCTTTGACCTACTTTTAAATTATAAGAGGTAGGATTTTGATATTTCAGTTGTAGAATCCTCATGACCAGACCTTTCATTTGATATCATGACTTTTGATCAAATGACCTTGACATTGACCTTTGACCTACTTTTGAACTATGAGGAGTATGGCTTTGATATTTCATATTTAGATTCCTTATGACCATAGCTTTTTTCATTGTGCAATAATATTAATGACCTTTGACTTTTCTGTGTGCGCAAAAATGTATACGTCATCTAATACAAACACTTCACTATCCGGCCTTACCGCCTTTAGCGGTTTATGGTTTATTATTAATATTTTCTTTTTTTAAGAAAAAATGCATATTGAAATATTATTCTTTCTGTAAAGTCTATGGCATCTATTTCTTCGAAATTTCCATTATCAAATATGAAATTGTCAGTATTGAAATATATGTTCTATAGTACCAATTTTGTTGTACTAGACATGTGTTCCGGATATTTTAATCCTGGTCAGTAGTACTTCATAAGTACTCATAAAGTTAATCCACATGTGGAAAAATGATGTATTGTACTTTTAAATTATCCTTTCATCCTGATTTGAAGCAGAGAATCTTAACACCTGGCTGTAGTACCATTGTAGTACCATTACTTTACTACACCTGTAGTACCACTGTAGTACCATTACTTTACTACACCTGTAGTACCACTGTAGTATCATTACTTTACTACACCTGTAGTACCACTGTAGTATCATTACTTTACTACACCTGTAGTACCATTGTAGTACATGTATTTGTTTTTGTTCAGGAGGTGAACCAGGGGAGAGAGGACAGAATCTTATGTATTATAACGATGGCAGGATTGTCAACTTAGGCTCCAAAACGTCAGTCAATTGTAAAGCAGGGGTAAGTGCTAAATGGTTATCAGTTATATTTTAAAATTATTTCCATCACTTAGTTTCAAAGATGCATGGCGCAAAAAAGAAGTGGATCCCGAAGGGTGTTGCTTTGCAAATGTCACACATTTTTCTGATTAAATGTTTTTTTTTTAAACGTCTCCAAAGTAATTAGTAAGTAAAGTAATTAGAGTTTCTAAGTTTCTTGAAATTCCATGTATTGAAGGCCTTGAACTGTATTCGTGTTATCATAAAAAAGGTACTAGTATATGAAAACAAATATAAATAGCTACATTTTCGCTAGTTTGTATTTATTAAAGAAAAACGAATTATGTGATTGAATAGTCCAACAAGTTGACCGAAGACGATTCTTGGTTACTGTTGTGTACTAACGTTTTGGGTAAGACAGAAATGCATAGGCAAAAGTTGAGTATATGGATTTCCGAAATTTTCTTGGTGATGCATATTTTTCAACCTACATGCGTTATATAATGTCAACTATTGTCATACCCAAATCTACATTTGGGTATAACGAGTTGTACTAGTGATTGACTAGCCTACGTTACAGAACACTAGTCTAGTGAAATAGAAACAACATTTACTATTCTTGGCATTACATGATCAACATCATGATATCATTTCTCGCAACAATGCACTGACGTCATCGTTTTCGCTATTGCGTCATTAGCTGTACATCCAATGAACGTGCTCCGAAGAGATGCGTTCATGAAAGGTATGGCATGTCGCAGTTCTGTGTCGTAACGCTGTGAACGAGTGTAGATGGTACATGGCTGTATCACGTGATCAGTGAGTATACGTGACGATTATCACTTACAAGAAGAATTTAGATTTACATCACAGAACCTAAATCAATTTCTGTTCTACAAATTTTAAGGCGGAAACATGGAATGCAGTACAATATCGATTAATCAGCCTGTAAGCCGAATGAAATCCCTGATCGATCACCTTACAAATGACTTAATCAGCACTTCTCCCAGAATAACACTTATTCTCCAGATTTTACCTATGGGTGGGACTTCGCTGATTGGATTTTAATGACCTATCTAGGAATAACACTCCATCTCAGTCATCAAAGGGTACCGCCGAATGATTTCCTATGTAGCTGTGTACACCTGTGTGTAATCAGACGTTGTACTGAACACAGATCTGTTGGAGGATGTGGCAAGTTGCTTATGTTATAACATCCGAAACAAAACAACGAATAACAAATAAAAACATTCCTATAGAGGCATTTAATGTAGCGAAGTTAATGAATTGCATTGTTTGAATGTCGTTTACTGATCATTTACTTGAGGGGGGATGAAAACATAGGAAGTACGTTAATCAAGAAAGTGAAACTTAAATACTCCGATTACTTGATATCCTTAAACTGAATATTTGCATATTGACTTACTATGAAGATAAGAATGCAAGAAGAGCAACATAAAAGCCACAAAAGTATCGTATGTAAATTATGTAAACATGCATTCCCCATTTTAGACTGTGTTGTTGGTATATTGCGATAATACGAAGTCTGATTATGATGCTAGATTCCTGTCATGTACACGAAGTAGTGTTGTAACGAATTACACAACAAGCGAATAAACGTCACATAGACAGAACTCTTGACGATGCAGCAAATTTGCATTGCAGCAAAATATATACCGGTATGGTCACGTGATCAAAATTATCACAGAATGTGATGACCGAAATACGATGTTATCTGTTCGAACACTTCTTACGGCTAAAAAGACAGCGCTCCCTGGTGGTCAAACGTTTTCAGACTTGATGACAGCGCTCCCTGGTGGTCGTTTTCAGGCCTGATGACAGCGCGCCCTGGTGGTCGGTTAAGTATGTGGTATGATCGTCAATTCATGACCGAGCTTCTATCTTACATGACGTGTAGTTTTCCAGCCTTCATTCTTACATCCCGGGCTATTACCAGCTACATGTCCGCGTGCCTTTTACATACTGGATACTAACATTTCCTTTGATGTTGATTGCCGGGATGATGTATGTTTCAGACAGTCATAACCTAAGATATTCCTCTTTCGCCCTTTGTTCAGTCAGTCAAGGTCATGCGGCTTTGTTTTGATTCATTTCTTCTACGAGTCTTCAATTTTCTTATGTTCATTGGTCCTTACTTACTCTACTGTTGTACTACATTAATTTTGTTACTCGTTGGTTTTGCTGTAGGTGCTGCAACCGAGTTCTGTCGGAGATCACTTCCTTTCTTTTACGAAACTGAATAATTCATTGGAGAATACAGAAACTGAAAAAAAACTAATAAAATAACATTCACATACGCAAATTTTCAGCCCCTTGGCCTTTATGAAGTGCAAAAAAGACAATGAGGTACATGTAAGTGAAATCCATCCTTTGTATTACGAGCGCTCATTGCAAATCTTTTTATGCCCCCGGAATCAAAGATTCGGGGGCATATAGTTTTTGGCCTGTCCGTCTGTTTGTCTGTTTGTCTGTTTATCTGTTTGTCTGTCTGTTTGTCCGAAAAACTTTAACATTGGACATAACTTTTGAATGGGAAGTGATAGGGCTTTCATATTTCACATGTGTATTCCTTATGACAAGACCTTTCCATAAATACCAAAATTTTTGACCTCGTGACCTTGACCTTGACCTTTGACCTACTTTTCAAAAACTTTAACATTGGGCATAACTTTTGAATGGGAAGTGATAGGGCTTTCATATTTCACATGTGTATTCCTTGTGACAAGACCTTTCCATTGATACCAAAATTTTTGACCTCGTGACCTTGACCTTTGACCTTTTAACCCAGTGACCTCACATACATGTACTTAACAGAAAATAGTGTTCATACTAACAAAGATGCCACCGGGGGCATTCGTGTTTCACAAACACAGGCTTTATTTTTATGCCCCCGGAATCAAAGATTCGGGGGCATATAGTTTTTGGCCTGTCCGTCTGTTTGTCTGTTTATCTGTTTGTCTGTTTGTCTGTTTGTCCGAAAAACTTTAACATTGGACATAACTTTTGAATGGGAAGTGATAGGGCTTTCATATTTCACATGTGTATTCCTTGTGACAAGACCTTTCCATTGATACCAAAATTTTTGACCTCGTGACCTTGACCTTGACCTTTGACCTACTTTTCAAAAACTTTAACATAGGGCATAACTTTTGAATGGGAAGAGATAGGGCTTTCATATTTCACATGTGTATTCCTTGTGACAAGACCTTTCCATTGATACCAAAATTTTTGACCTCGTGACCTTGACCTTGACCTTTGACCTACTTTTCAAAAACTTTAACATTGTGCATAACTTTTGAATGGGAAGTGATAGGGCTTTCATATTTCACATGTGTATTCCTTGTGACAAGACCTTTCCATTGATACCAAAATTGTTGACCTCGTGACCTTGACCTTGACCTTTGACCTACTTTTCAAAAACTTTAACATTGGGCATAAATTTTGAATGGGAAGTGATAGGGCTTTCATATTTCACATGTGTATTCCTTGTGACAAGACCTTTCCATTGATACCAAAATTTTTGACCTCGTGACCTTGACCTTGACCTTTGACCTACTTTTCAAAAACTTTAACATTGGGCATAACTTTTGAATGGTAAGTGATATGGCTTTCATATTTCACATGTGTATTCCTTGTGACAAGACCTTTCTATTGATACCAAAATGTTTGACCTCGTGACCTTGACCTTGACCTTTGACCTACTTTTCAAAAACTTTAACATTGGGCATAACTTTTGAATGGGAAGTGATAGGGCTTTCATATTTCATATGTGTATTCCTTGTGACAAGACCTTTCCATTGATACCAAAATGTTTGACCTCGTGACCTTGACCTTGACATTTGACCTACTTTTCAAAAACTTTAACATTGGGCATAACTTTTGAATGGGAAGTGATAGGGCTTTCATATTTCATATGTGTATTCCTTGTGACAAGACCTTTCCATTGATACCAAAATGTTTGACCTCGTGACCTGGACCTTTGACCTTTTAACCCAGTGACCTCACATACATGTAATATAGAAAATACATGTAACATACATGTAATACAGAAAATAGTGTTCATACTAACAAAGATGCTACCGGGGGGCATTCGTGTTTCACAAACACAGGCTTTATTTTCATCTTCAATGAACGCTTCTTATGCAAAGGATTGAGTTCACGTAGCTCATATATACAATTTGTTTAAGAAATAAAAATGACAAGCCGGGTTCTATTGTCTCATAATGCCCGAGCGTCCTCAGCCAATTACATTTATTACCGAGCCGCGTCAGCGGCGAGGTGATAAATGTGATTGGCTGAGGACGCGAGGGCATTATGAGACAATAGAGCCCGGCTTGTCATTTTTTATTTCTATTCTAATGATGACCATCGATTCTTGGTAAAAACCAGTTCCTGTCGGTTTATCTGCTTTCAGAAAATGGGTAGGCGTTGCTTATCGCTATAGGGCCTATATTGGAGAATAGAGCCCGGCTTGCGTCTGTTGTCTTAATAGGGAAAAAGAATCAAGTCATATTAGAATGTTAAATAGATATGCACCTTATTATACTCGCTTGTAAGTATTGTCCATGGTTATGAATGACGGGATCAACAATTAAATGAAATTCTGATTTCTATTCACCTTATTTTTACCTGTTACGTTTCATTGTCTGAAATGAAATTTTATGATAAAGGTTTTTGCGGCAATGATAACTTCTTCAGACTCTGTTGCATGCTCCAATATAAAGTTGGCAATAAATCTCGTAGCTTTAAAACACCAGAGAGTGTTCGAATGCTTTCTTTTCTCCCATCTGCGTGGAATGATAACGGAAACAATGGGTGGACGTCTTTACAATGGGTCTTGGATTGCACATACGTAAATATTTTGAGACGTGCTTATTGTCATTGTGCTACTTTAATTACTGTTTGTATTACACACTCGATTTTTTTGTATTCATTCTATGAATGAAGACATCGACCGAATTACTTCGTAATTTTGTGTTTTATCAGAATGAGATTTGTTTGGTTTTTTTTTTTTTTTTTTTTTTTTTTTTTTTTGCTGGCAAACGGAAGTATACTACAATATCTTTTATTAAATGATCAGGAATTATTGCCGATTTTGCCTATTTCTGATTGGTGGAGACGCTGTTTGATAGAGTGTATCTCAGAATGAGTTGACCGCTAACGCTCCATAGCGGTCTATTCGGGATTAGCGCGTGCGGGACCAGCGCGTGCGTTGATTTTTGTAACTTCGCGTATCATTACAATGCAAATGGTAATAAAATCATTTAATAAAGCAGTTATTGACTTTTAATTTCGGTCTACTCGTGACTATACAGACCTGGAGTAGACGTCATCAAAAGTCAATAATTGTATATGGTATCAAAGTTCGAAACCTTCAACACTTTATCTCCCATACCGAAGGTCGAGGAGCATAATTTTTTTTATCCTGTTTGTCCGTCTGTTTGTCTGTACAGACTTTGTGTATAGCTTTTGAACGGATCGTCATTAGGCTTTCGTATTTCACATGTGCATCCCTTGTGACAAGACTTTCCTTTTGGTAATATCAAAATTTGACCTCGTGACCTTGAACCTGTTACATGTGAAGGTGTTTGACTTACCAAACCACGTTAAACTTAAATGTCGAGGGGGGCATTGTTTTTAACTGTTTAGTAATTTTTACGTGCATATGGGTATTCTGCCAGCCATATTACATTATACATGTACCTGTCAAAAATAGACCAGAAAACAACGCCTTCCAGATTTTTTAATTGCCAGTGATCTTGAAACATCTTCAATCTTTTTTACGGAATTGAAAAGTTTTTACAGGTTTAAAATATTCTTGAAATTATCTTTAGCAACAGCAGCACTTGCAGACAATATGAAGAGCTAGTTTGCCACCTAGATCGAGGTCGCTCGTCTGTTTCCTTCTTGCTTTTCCCCGGCACTGTGCATGCGCCATTTCCCTGTGTTAGACGTATAGTTTCGTATTCTGGCACGTACAGCGTAATGATTTTTGCACACCTACATTGTAGTTATTGAACCTCATCAAAGTTAGTAAACATGTTGACTACCGACAAATTGATACGTCATCGTGGTAGTTAGTAGGGGGTTTTTCCTATAATAGAGGAAAGTAATATTTTTGGGTTGTTTTCCCACAAGAAATGTCAGTTTTTTGCATTGCTACTTGTTTCTTGTTGGATTGAAATAATGTTTGTGATGTCTTCTTTTCGCCCGAATCCATGAGTGACAATTTCCTCAAATGGTAAGACACATAATCAATATAGAAATATGTGTGAATTTCAAAGCTGCATAGTATGCGTATTTCAACAAGTATTTTTTCTTTTGCGATTCTCTCTGGTCTCCTTCCTTGTATGTGTTGTCATCAATGTTTGATGCCATCAATGTCTGTTATGATTGTTTTGTATGATGTGCTAGTGAATATTGTTGTGTCTGATGCGATTTGTAGTTTTGTATGATGTCATTTATGTGTCACTTTCTTGTGGGTTTGTTTCACCGCTGGGTGAGTGCAGGCGGTAGATCCGTCCCTTTTCTAGGCCAAAATAAAGTGTAATAAGTATGTATGAAGAACGAAAGTCTAGACATGACGTTGAAAAAAAAATCTGCTAAAGATCCAGACAAGGACAGTTATGTTTACTTTGTCCAAGTAAAGTGTTGGTTTTTTGTGTCGCTGCGAAGCATAACGACACATAGGGATAACTTAGTCCGTTGTCTGTCTATCCATCTGTCCGTCTGTCTGTCACACTTGGATGTCTGCCACACCCTATATAAAAGTGATTCCCAAGTGTCGCTATGTTTCGGAAGCGACACATGCATTCCTTCGAATGATTTTTTGTAACATTTTTATAATATTTTGAAAATCTTGTCGAAAAAATAAAGCAATACAAATAAAAAATCCCTAGAAAAATATCCAAAAAGAAAATTAAAATTACCATAAATGGCATATATTTGGTTGCTCTTACATTCCTTCAAGACATCAATATCTTTTTAATAGCTTCTGTATCGCATTCAAGTGAGGCATGTAGACTTCACCCCCCCCCCCCTCCTCACATAAAAAGTAATCAACGGTATATTCAGGTTGCAAAAGCGCATACCATTGATATTACATCATGCATGTGTTACATGTATGATTATGAAATGTGTCTAATACTGATCGGTCTTTCGCTGGCCTTAACGTAACCTAGACACCAAAACGATTAATATTTTATGTACATAAAGCAATTACTTCTTTGATGTATTTTTGGCATACTGAAATACTTTTTCACAGCAAATGAGAAATTTCTCATTTCTTCGTTGAAGCAAATATTTTTTAATGAAAATCAAGGAGTTCGTTGTCCTGGTTCCATATAAATAGGTTTGACCTCCTGTCAGTTTCGTATATCTAAGGATTAGTTTCGGATTATGGAAGTCGCGTTCCTTGACATGAGTAGTACTTTTTGAGTTCAGAACATACCCAAAACACCAGAAAAACACATTATTAGAATTAACGTAAAGAAGTTGAGCCTGAAAATCATTAAGGCTGGAAAATTCATTAATGCTCGCAGCATGCCGGTGTAATAGAGAGGGGATTTGTAAAACATATTTTATACGGCATTGGACGTGCGCTTACCTCCCATCGACATTGATTCAAAGAACATCCATGATTTTATTAGCTGTTTTATTATAAATACATCGGGCGGGGAGTGCTTTGTACATAAGCTCCACGGAAACGACTCCGAACGTGATGCGTCGTGTTGCGAGCAGTCGCCGCTAGGTGGCCACATGTAGATGGCGCTGTCAGCTGTCAGCGGGAATTTTAATATGGATGTTACGAAATTCGCTAAATAGTGTATGGTACGCGTAATACTGGTTAAACTTTTACATACACTGATACACATGAATCTTTAGATATTAGTCCCCATAAATTTTCTCTGTTTCTTTGTCCAATTTAACGGGTTTGTATTTCAGCTATTTTCTTGGACAACGTTTCAAGGTCCTTGCATCCTTTTCTCCGAATTTTAATCGGCCAATTTTATTTTTTGGGTTTTGTGTGTGTGAGGGAAGGTGTGTGTGTGGTTTAATTTGTGTGTTTTTTTCATATTATATATAATTACTAGTATCAGTCTCAAAAATAAATTTTTAAAAGAGTCTCTTCTTTTGGTTCGAGATGATTTTGAGTGAGTATGATTCACGACCATTTTTCCCCGAATATCTAATAAATAATTATCAGAGCATAGATATTATATGCTACATGGTGGTTATTCCGATCATGTACAAAGCTAGCACAACAATGTCACAAAAAATACGTTTGTAACAGTAAAATAAGGTTTAAGATTTTAAGTCTGGAGAGAAGGCATGCTTCGTGTGAAAGATTTTCAAAGAATTCATCAAAAACTAGGCAATCAGACATATGTTACGAGTGTGAACAAACAAATGTTACAGCTAATTTGTCTGATGAGCTGACTAATTACTGGCGATGATTCGCTAGCAGAGGAAGTTTGGACCGCTCATTTACTACTTACCGGACTCAATAATAAGCGAGTAATCTCCAATGATAACATCTGTTTTGATTATTAGATGTCCATATCTTACCCATGACATTTCATCTGACGTATATTTTACTAATGGACATCAAAGATTGACAGTAATAAACTTTTGCTCCCATTTTGCAATAATTGTTTTTCCAAAACTTGCGTTGGTTGATAATTTGAATAAGCGGTTCGGTTATAGAATGTAACCAAATCAGATACATGTACCTGTTAATCTGAAAAAAAAAATAGTTGGAAAATTTGATGATTATTTCGTGTTGCAATGTATTTACAAGTATATGCATTAAAACAAAGAATATTACATGTTTTTATATATGTGTGCATATCTTATAAAGAATGAGTAGATAAAATCAATTATTCTATAAACTATAAATAGCGACGCTCTGATTAGCTGATAACGTCGTCGATGCTCTTGGATAAATCACCATCGGTCTATAATAGACCGGGATTACCCCCACTAAATTCTGCAAATGGCGACGTTATTTTATATGAATCAAATATGAAATTACAGAATAAAACAGTTATTGACTTTTAACTCAGTATATATGATGTGATATTGACTTACTATGAAAATATTGACCTCGGCTTTGCTTCGGTCAATATTTTCACAGTAAGTCAGTATCACATCATATAGTCCATAATCGTATGATATATTTATAGCAATCTGAAGAAAATATTACTTCGGATAAGCTGCATACATATCCCATATATATCTTAAAGATGTTGCACAGAGATTCAGTCATCAAGTAAAAGGAGCTGCTTCCAAGTCGATGGGGGTAAAATATAAGATAGCATGGAATAATTGATTGCATGGGTTATTGCCCTTGTTTTGCATACATCATCCTCATCAAAATGTCAGCCGAGTTATGAGCTAGAAATGAGCATTCTGAGTATAATTTCAACACCTGTGCCTGTCTGCGGTACTGGAACGCACATTGAGTATGCACCAGGGGGCGCGCGTAAATAAAAACAATGGTAGTGAATCAAATTCACTCGAAAAATTCATAAATTATGTTTCCCTGGTCGGTTTTATATTTTATGTGTGCCGAAATTTGGGGAAAGAGAAGGAAGAGTTTTAATAGTACAAATGCTTATAAAGACTTGATCTTTTCATCTGGTGCCAGAAATACATGTACGCTTCAGAGAAATTCTAATCTTTCTTTGTGATAATGGAATTAAATCTTTGAGATATCCAAATAAGCATGTTTTTGTTCTATATTTTGAATATTTTTGTTCTTTAATCTTGTTTGCCTTCGTTGTAGATTCCGTTAAGTTTCATTTTCCTTTTAGTGATTTTTGTTTGGCCAACAATATACCGAAAGATGTAGCAGGATGGGTGGGATATGGCGCTACAGACTATCCTTTTCTATTTTTAAAATGTCTTAAGTTCAAATAGATTGTATTTCATCTATTTATACAGAAGATATGAATACTAATCTTGAATTATCCCTACCCATCCTGCTACGTCTTTCGGTATTTTTGGACATAACTTTCAGTCTTTGGTCATGTTTTCCTTGTTTTAAAAAAGATACTATGAATTTGAAGACGTATAACATTCTAAACATATTCTTTACTGTTTACCAATTATTTCTTTATTTCACTATGGCCTTATCTTTGATGCTTTGCCGAAAAACTAAACAGAATTAATAATTTATTGAAATCACAGGGAAAAGGCGCATTTCTTCCCCCCAAAAAACATATTCCATCCTTGCTTTGGTGATCTTTGCTCTCATTCAAAACTCTTTGATACGGCCGTTTGATATAAGAATGTTTCTGATTATCTGGCTAGCGAGTTTATACGATGGATTCACTTAAACCAGATTTGAGATCTGTTTTAAGGTTTTGTTAATGGGTAAACAACGCTTTACTTTGTTTGTTATTACGACTTCAGGAAGTACGTTTTCTGAATTTCTTCGTAAATCTCGACAACTCTTTAGTAAATCTGTGTTCTGAACATCAGGTGTTCGGATTTGATTAGAACAGATTCAGAATTATTTTAAATCTATCTTGAAGATGAAATTTTTGAAACCAAATACATAGTCAATGAATTCGTATATTATGCCTACGTTTTCTGAACTTCTTCTTAAAGCTCCTAAAGAACTCTTCAGTAAATCTGCGTTCTGAACGTTAGGTGTTCGGATTTGATTAGAACAGATTCAGAATTATTTTCTTCTTATTTTTTCTTGAAGATGTAAATTTTAATTACTAGTAGTTATTGAATTCACGCATTATTCTTTGGGTTTATCACCGAAATGTTTACCCTTTACGAAATTTTAACGAGTGTCCAATGTATTAAACATGAACCAAAAATTAAATTTCAACGTGAAATAGACAATTATATAGCAAGTAAGCTCTCTCAAAGTATAGATGTATAGTCCAATCCATACAGTCCAATCTGTTTAACGAGGAGCAGCTAGAAGCGGAATTATTCTGTCGATGAAGCCATGAGAGCCTGTTGTCTGTTTAAATTGGGGGGGGGGGGGGGGTGTCATCTTAAATGTTGCATTGAGACTAAAAACCCAGCTTCAAATCGGAAATGACTTGGAAACAAATTTACTATAGAAGTATACAAACATTTATCTCCTAACTTTATTGTCAAGAAACTTTTTGAATGGTTATTCGAAGACATTCAAGATACGAATGCCATTATTTATTTATGAGTAATAGTATACATTTCTTAGCAAGTGTTTCTGAAATTGTACAATAAAGAAAATTAAAGTTGAATGAAACTGACATTATGCCACGAAAAAGCGCGGGATTTAGCATGCTGTCGACATCGGGTAAAGATGAATGTGAGTGTTCGAGTGGCTCGAGTTTCACGACAGTTGTGTAAGCTGATGTAACCTGTCAGACCTTCGCTAAAGACGCCAACGATAACATCTTTTGATGGAAAAATAAGCAACAGCTCGTATATTTACAAACGCCACTTGTATGAAATGGATACCCATTACTTACGCGTAAAACGTGTGCGACTAATCCTATGTAATTCCCACTTCCTGCTTTTTTATGTCAGGGGCGAATTTTACGCTTGGTCACCTCTCTCTATGTTCGCAATAGCTTGCGGACTGAGGGGTTTGAGGTGTTACCACTTGTGCACACACGTCGACGAATCGAACACGTGTTTCATTGACGGTACATCACATGTCTACTTTGGGAGTTACCGATAAATCACGCTTTTTCCTGCTTTTTATGCGATGCGCTATAAGCTTCCTTGATATACCTGTCAGAATTTTGTTTTCGATGGTTGATAATCGTTTTTCCTCCGTCTACCGCACGTATAGCAATGGACGGCCAAAGTCTTTGACAAATAACACTTTGCCTGTTTGAGTGTATCAAATTTGAATGATTCTTGCAATGCTCTCTCGTTATGTAATCGCTGCAGTTTTTTGCTTCACCTTGCTTCTGTTTTGATATCACTGTAGGAGACATTGAGGAAATTAGAATAGCAGATCCCAAATTATCTTGGTATTTTAGAAAGCAATGTTCATGAAACGATTCTGACAGAGAATGAGAGAATATAAATGTTCCCTGAAATCAAACTCCATCATGCCTTATCCATCTGATTGCAGTTTTCGACTTTCTTTTCATGCTTAAACATTGTTTTAAGCTCAAATTAATATTTAAAACCCAGTGGTTTTAAGCTCAAATTAATATTTAAAACCCAGTGGTTGTTATTCATATTTCTGTATTTAAAATGCATTTTCAGATGGATTTTTTTGTAATTTGCGCAAATATGTCACAGGATATAGCTATTACGTTTGTATCTTCATGAAATGTTATTGATGATCAAGTGTTTAACTCTCCTGGGTCAAAGACTGGAAGTTAGACATTGTCGAAACCTGTTTGAAAGTGCCCGTTTGTCCATCGATCCTTTTCTTTAAATGTTTGAAAATCGAATCTCACTTGATCTTCTGGAAGCAAGTGTACTACTTAAAGTCATTGTGCGATCCAACTTGTTTTCAAAAATGGCTACAAGGAGTTATGGTTGGCTGACACCTTTTAGAAATTGGCTTTTAAGAATTATGATTGACTTACATCTATTCCAAAATGGTTACAAAGAGTTGTGATTGGCTGACACTTTTTTTTTTCAAAAAAGGCTACATGTACCAAGAGTTATGATTGGCTGTCACCTTTTCAAACATGGCTACCAAGAGTTATGATTGGTTGACATTTTTTCAAAGATGGCTATCAAGAGTTATGATAATGATTGGCTGACACATTTTCGAATGTCAAACGTCTTCAAATTCAGTAGCTTCATTTTAGAACAGATAAATTTTCAGCATGGACCAGACATGCACGTTTCGGGTACTTACCGTCACGCGCTGTAGCTCCGCCCCATTTCGAAGTCACGCGCTGTAGCTCCGCCCCATTTCGAAGCTATATCCCTAGGGAAATAGTCTTCTCAACTAACGCACCCTTTGCAGGGAAATAGTCTCATAAGGGGGGTTGTAGCTAGTTTTAATGAGTATCTTTATATATAGGGAAAGACAAGTAAAGGTATAATAATGCAAAATATCGCGAATTTTTCAACGAGAAAGGCACACGAACCTTCTCGAAAAAAAGATGAGAAAATGTGAGGCAAAATGTACAGTAAGGAGTAAGCCTCTCCTGTATGCCTTGTACGCCATGCTTTTGTTTAAGCAGTATTTGTTTAATTACAGGATGTATTCCTCCTGAGGACTCCAGGCGGAGGAGGATATGGCGAGCCAGAGGAAGTGGAGGAGGCCGGGACATCAACACCCAGGAAGCGGAAGGCAATTCAAAGTCCGAGGGGCCGTCCCAAAAATAAAATGTCTCACGTAGGGAGAGGGAGCGTTTACGAATACAAACGTGCCCAAGAATCTGCGTAGGGAATTGATGTATTAACGCAAGAATGATAATCGTGACAGAAAAAAATGAACGATTAGTTTTACCAATAAGCGATTCATTTGTCTTCCTGTTGAAGGACATTATTCATTTGTTGCTTTCGGATCCCCTCGCCTTTTTTTGAAATGGTGCTCGCTGACATCCGTCAGTCGGATCCCCTCGCCCTATATTTGTACGGCATAAAAAGACTCGGGACGCCAAAGGTGGAAAGATTTCCATCAAATCGATGTAAAAGTAAACAGGCACTTTTTCAACATTCAAAATTCTCCGAACTTAAGTGAGTAATGTTGTGAGTAACAATTGTCAATTACGATCCAGTGTTAGAACTTGTATTTCATGATAGATTATTACAAAAACTAATAGACCATTGAGGAACTATTTTGAAAATGGCTACCAATGACTGTCCGAGTCTTTTTTCGAAGAAATAGGTCGAGGCTAATCCGAATGGAAATCCGGGTCGAGGCTGATCCGACTAGTCATTTCACTTTATTTTTTATAGGCAACTAAGTGTATCTATGCAGATTGAAATCCTAATACCATTATCCAAGATATTTTATTTTTGTATCTATATATTTAATTCGATTTTCTTAATATATTCACCATTTTAATAGAGATGATGTTGTTGATTTAAGATATTAAAAATATCATATTTTATTATGTTCATGTATAGATATAATATAGTGATAAAATCAACGAGTTTTGTGATGGCATATGGATGTGATGTATATATATTTGGAGTTAATCTAACCGTTTATTATTATAATATTTATTTTATACATTGTAATGCGGGGAAAGGTCTCATGAAATTTAGCAGCAGTCTTTATAATTTGATAAATGTCGGAAGGTTTAAAAATTATATTTTACTCTCCATGTTTTGATCTGATATGTATAAAGATTTTCACATAAAATTGAATTACTTTACTCTTTTTGTTTTGATATTTTTTCCTCCCAATTGATTGTTTTACTTTCATAAATGTATAAACATTTTGTAGAAGGGTAGGTAATGATATCATGTGTTGTGCCCCCCCCCCTCCTTAATTGCAGATATCGGAAAGGTGGGGGGGGGGGGGGGTTACTCTGCACAACTTCTACATTCCTGCATATGTAAAATTAGCGCGGCAAAGGAAGCTTTCACTAAAAGTAGGACTCAGATACGGGACAGGACAAATTAAAATGTGGAAGAAAACGAACGAATTGTAAGAAGAAAAAAATATAAGAGAGAAGAAATTACAAATTTAAAGATCGTACGATTGAAGTTCTGAACCAGATATCTAACTGTTTTGTTCTCGAAGCCGGACCACTTGCCGAAATTCATAATGGCTGATAAAATGACGTTACATGTCCGAGGTACAAACTTTTTGCGCTCTTTTGAATTATTACGTCACGATGGAATTGCGTCTATGAACAGTGACGTCATAAACAAAAACAACGCCAAAAGATGTTGACTCGGACATTTTGAACTCTCATACAAGATCGGAAAATGGTCTATTAGAAATATCTGCGTTTGCAGTCGACCGTTTCCATCGACAGATAAGTATTATGCACATGCTTGCTGCAATCAGAAACGGAAGAAGACTGTCTGATTGCCTGTATGCTACCTCTACGGAGTATGTTCGGAAGTAAAACTACCCCTACTGTCCGCGCAGCTCACTTCAGAAATCGGAAAATTGAAGTTTTCTCTACTTTGTCGGAAAATTTTGCTTTTGAAATTTATATAGATGGATAGATCTCAAGCTCTCATAACTAACGGTGTATTACGGTTACGACCAATACTACGCTCACAGTGAAAGAAAATAATTTTAGATAGGGAGTTTTCTATGTTAATTTTAGCGCGACGGTCGCCGATGTTTAACACTGAGTCTATGGAGAACGGCGACGACGTCACGCTAAAATTAACATAGAAATCTCCCCATCTAAAATTATTTTCTTTCACTGTGAGCGTAGTATTGGTCGTACAGACATATATCATACACCGTTAGTTATGAGAGCTTGAGATCTATCCATCTGTATAAATTTTAATCGGAAAATATGCCGACAAAGTAGAGAAAACTTCAATTTTCCGATTTCTGAAGTGAGCTGCGCGGACAGTAGTCTGTTCGGCTTCAGGAAGCCGGACAATTATTATCGCAGAAGCCCGGAGATTTCGACAACTAAAGATTTAACTTATTCGTTGCCACTAAGATAGTAAATAGAATGCAGTTTGACCTACTCTCTGTGCGGCACAACAACTAATGGCAGATGCACACATCATTGTCTCCTTGTATAATTGATAATTTAAATGTGAGAACGTAAACTATTATTCTTACCGCCTTTGATGGCAACTACCCGAGGAGCAGGAGGTTTCAAGATCTCGCCCTATGACGGGCAACACATATTCCCCCATATTTATACTCTTTGTTTGTTTCGTCTGCGAAGCATAGCGACACTTTGAGATATTTTTGTCAGTTGCCTGTCTGTCCGTATGTATGTCACACTTGAATGTCTGTCACACCCTATATAAGTGATCCCTAAATGTCGCTTTGTTTCGCATGCGACACATGCATTCCTTGGAATGATTTTCTTCACAACTAAGACTTTCACATTGAGAGCACATTGAAAACTTATATGCTTGGTCAAGTTTTGATATTGTATCTAAGCTTTTTTAAATACCTTTGAAAGTTTTAGGGAGCAGCCACAATTTAAGGAAGGAGAGGAAGACATTTTAAGAGGTCTTTTTGGGGTAGTCACATATTCCACAATTAGATTATATTCATAAGAAAATACATGTATTTTTGTAACTCTATATTCTTTTGGCGAATTGATGCGTTGCATCAATACTTTTCTAAAATTCTTAACTTGAGCCATGAACGATCTATTAATATCTTTTGAAATATTAGAGATGCTGTTTCGTTACTTGAATGTAATGTAAATGTACAAATCATTAAAGAGGGCGCTACTGATTTTTAGTGGCTCCGCTATATATGCATCACTGATGAGAATTTAATATTCAAAACACGTGTCTGGTGCATGGAAATTGGTTTGGAATTTTAATTCAAGAAGGTAAAGAGTTGGAACCCTTCGACATTATTAATATAAAGACTTATTTCACGTTGCAATGTGGAGCAGTTAAAATCGTTCCCCGTGACCTGATGTTTGTCAAGTGTATTAATTACTTCTTTCCAGCTCTGTCACCTGAAAGAACCTTTGTTTTGGCCATTTATCAATGTGACATCATATATATATTTTTTGCTATTTCGGAAACTAGCCATTTCACCGATAAATATCATCGAAATTAGAGGAGTTTAACATCTTAGCACCATCCCTCCAATGCTATTTTGAACATTTTATTTTTATTTAGATTTTATTTGGATATGCTACTGAATCGACCCTACAGGAAATTTGGGGCCGCGCACATCCTGTAATGAAAATGTTCAAATTCAAATTCAAATAATTAAAGAGGGCGCTACTGAAATGATTTTTGGTGGCTCCGCTAGAAGCATCACTGATGAGAATTTAATATTCGAAACACGTGTCTGGTGCATGGAAATTGGTTTGGAATTTTAATTCAAGAAGGTATAGAGTTGGAACCCTTCGACATTATTGAAGTAAAAGCCATTTGGCGCTCTTTACTACCCCTTACAGTCACGAGGAAAGCATCAGTTATTTTATGAGTTTTTTTGCTTTTATCATTTTTGATCGGTTTGCTATAGTTCAATGTAGTAACCTTCGGATAACTTTGCTTAAGCCATGACAAATCTGGATAATGACCATATCCCAATACATAGTACAAAATCGATAATTAAGAAAATCATAAACCGAAGGCATACAAAACCAGTATAAAACAAGAACTGAAACAAACAAGGAAAACCCCCCACCATATGAAAAGAAGCGAACTCCCAATATGGGAGTGAGACCAGGTGCCCAGGAAGAGTCATCCTCTCCTGCTTGCATGCAACACCCGTCACTTCAATTCGGTAGAATTGTCACACCCGGTTACTTCAATGTCGGAAGATACAAGTATATTTGGTGGTTGAATGGTTCAAATGGTCTAAGACAGAATATCGTCCAGCATTCTGGAGAGTGGAACATCATAATGTATGACGAGTTCCCAATATCGACCGTAGAACTTCCTCAGTGACGAGGTTAGTCGACAACAAACGTATCCCTGACCGAGAAGCTTATTTGAAAGACGCCTACCCTCGGAACAAAATCTGTATATTTGGTACTTGCTCTGGCATAGCGAATCAAGTGAGATATAAACACGCCATAAGCAGGCGATGAAGGGATGTTGCTACTCAGAAAAGGAAAGTTTGTGATGTTGAAATTGAATTCGTCATAGAGTGAGATGTTCAAGTTAGGACTTCGATTAACGTAAATATTTTCGACTTCACCTCCACAACCGCTGATCAGAAATTCACCTTTATGCCAAGTTTGTGGGGGCTTTTTTAGCAGATCGGTCGACCAAAATACCCATGCCGATCAACGTTTTCGACTTCTCAGGCGAAACTGTTACTCAGAACTTCATTAACATATGTACTTTTAAAACAAACTTCTAATTGAACAAATTTAAATTCATAAAATAAAACCAGCGGCCGCTACTGAAATACGTTAAATCACTTCGGCATTTAATAATTACCACTGATGAGGATTTTTAATATCCGAAACACATGTCTGGTACGTTAAAATTGGTTTGAAATTAAAGAGTTAAAACACTTCCGTATTATTACCCCCCCCCCGCAAACAAAGTTTGGGGGGATACATGTATATAGGAGTCACGCTGTCTGTCCATCCATCACACCTTGTCCGGGCCATAACTCCTCCCCCTGTAGATGGATTTCAATAATATTTCACAGAAATGTTCATTAGGACCTAAAGGTGTGGCATGACCTTGAACTAAGCTCAAAGTCACAATAGACATCAGTAGTAAAAACCTTGTCCAGAGCATAACTCCTCCCCCTGTGGATGGCTTCAATAATATTTCATAGAAATGTTCCATAGGACCTAACGGTGTGTCTTGACCGTGAACCAAGCTCATAGGTCAAAGATCAAGGTCACAATAGACATCATAAATGAAACCTTGTCCGGGGCATAACTCCTCCCCCTTTGGATGGATTTCAATGATATTTCACAGAAACGTTCCTTAGGACCTAAGGGTGTGTCATGACCTTGAACCAAGGTCATAGGTCAAGGTCACAATAGTCACCATTAGAGAAACCTTGTCCGGAGCATAACTCCTCCCCCTTTGGATGGATTTCAATGATATTTCACAGAAACGTTCCTTAGGACCTAAGGGTGTGTCATGACCTTGAACCAAGGTCATAGGTCAAGGTCACAATAGTCACCATCAGAGAAACCTTGTCCGGAGCATAACTTCTCCCCTGTGGATTGATTTCATTAATATTTCACAGAAATGTTTCTTAGGACCTAAGGGTGTGTCATGACCTTGAACCAAGGTCATAGGTCAAGGTCACAATAGTCACCCTTAGTGAAACCTGGTCCGGAGCATAACTTTTCCCCTGTGGATGGATTTCATTAATATTTCACAGAAATGTTTCTTAGGACCTAAGGGTGTGTCATGACCTTGCACCAAGGTCATAAGTCAAGGTCACAATAGTCACCCTAGATTGTTGCTGGTTGTAGACACCAAAAGGATTTCTCCTAGTTGAACCCTTTGGCATCTACGTGTATAGAGAAATTTCACCCTAACTCGATGTACATTGTTTTCATTTTCGTGTGTGAACATCGACGGCGGGTGCGGCTAGCCAGACAGGGGATGTTTACTCCCCCCGGGCACCTGGTCCCACTTCTAGCTTGCTAGAGGTCCGTCGATGCTCAGTTTGGTGTTCTATTGTGAGGGCTGTTAAGATTGTCGTCAGGATCTTCTTTATCTCTTGTAGTTACCCAAAAGTGCAATGCATCACTGCAGAAACATTCATATTCTGCAAAATGATCTAAAAACGGTTGTTTCGAAATATTTGAACAAATTACTCTCTACATCTGGCAATTTGTGACCTGCCATTAAAGTGCATCATAAAGTGACGCCTTCGCTTTTCTATCACCATAAATTCTGTTCCCTATAGTAAGCAATACATTCTTTTCATATGAGACCTCTTGCAAGTCAAGTGCGCATTCACTTGTTCAGAACAAGTAAATTGGAGCCCATGGATTATGAGTTCCTTGTAAATTAACAAAACATTTGTTCAGAAGGGGCATCCATATCACTAGATCTAGTCATAAGGGATATAGTTTCAGATTTATTTTTCGCAAAAGAGGTAATTTCTGAAGCCCCTTATCTACTGATGAATATAACCGATAGGGGAAGATTTTAATATATCCTCGGTACCTTCTGTGAAATAGTGAGTGTGAGGGGTTTTAGATCTAAGATTACTTATTGTTTACCGATCTATCACTCTATAGGGAACGTATAAATCACATTTTATGAGCACTTCATCCCAGTTTTCTTGTATAGTTTTTCTCCTCTTTTCATTTTTATTCGTTCCCGTCGGGATGCACCAAGAGTAAAATTTATTCGTCTGCAAGCAAATAAATATATTATCCTCCGCACTTTTGAAATACTGTATAATTGTGTATCAACAATTAAGATAATCTACATATTATAATACCATTTTCGTTTAAACGAACGAGCGTCTCATGAAAAGTTGATAAAGATACTTCACTCTGAGTTTTTCATCAAATTTTATTTACAGAGAAATGACATGGAAATTAAATTACTACACTCCTGATGCTTGATAATGAAGGAAGCATGTCTAAGTAATCATGAGAGGATCTAGAGTATGGTATAGGTAATCAGACCCCCCCCCCCCCCACCTCCGTCCCTTTCCCCAAAGGAATGTGTCAACAAATCTTGTTCTCCAAATTTTTGTGCATACTTGAAATCATTGACTATAATTCATCCGCAACTTTTAACTTCCTAGAATTGGCAGTGTTTGTTTTCCACATTTTCATGTAAATTGAAAACAAAATTCTGGGCTCCAGAACCCCCCCCCCCTTTTTTTTTGAAAAATAAACTAGATCCGCGCATGATACTGATAAGAATGCAACATGATCAAAGGTGTACATTGATGAACATTTACAAACTAAATACCTCTCAGACTAACGGTTATCCCACAACATAAGTCATACATACAATGTACAATGTAAATGACGTACAGATTAAGTGGCATGACAAAACGAAAAAAGAAACAAAAATCTAAACAAGTAAAAAAAATATTTTGCAAATGGAAGATTGTCTCTGCGTACAGAATGAATGATAAAATACTTATTTGCCCTATTCAGGCATACATTTAGTACACGTAACGGCTGCTGTAGCTAGACTGCCATAATTGTTATTTTGCTACGTCCACGTGAGCTTTTGAGACATGCCTCGATTTCACATGGAAAGCCTCGGTTTCATTCGGGGAGCCATTTGGACAGCACTGTCTTTTCGTTCCCGGAGTAATTCCAATCTGCTCCTCACAATGTCACATACCGACAGTTAATCCCAGTTGAACAGTTTCAACTAAATACATGTCCTCAAGTTTTTCACCTCTAAATCTCGTGTAATATCCGGATGCTGACTTTTCAGTTTAAATTGTTTCTTTAAATTCTGTTCGTCGTGGGAAGGTGATTCCTTCTCTGTTGGCGAACCATATTTCATTTTAAAGTCTTTATTGAGCATAATTCTTTGTTCCGGATTCATATCATATTTATGTTCTGGATAATATAGTTTTGTATCTGGATTTCCGGTATATTGAAATGTTTTCTGTGGCATGTTATATTTTGCTAATTTTGCGAGATTTTCGCTGAGCGATGATGGCGACCTGGGATCTGTTGGGGACTGCTTCCATCCATACCCTCCCCAACCATAGGTTCCGTCTATTTCTGTCTGTGGGGGAATATCGTGCCTCTCCTACGATTGTTGTTAAAATAGGACCTTGGTTGTATAGGGATGGACAAGGACTGGTCTCATCTTCGATATTTGTGAACTGGTCCATGACCATATATCGTTTGTAAGTACCCGGATCATGACTGACTGATCGCCATACTCGCCCTCGGACGGTGACTGTAGAGAATTCGTCAGACTGTTCCTATGAATAGAATCTTTGACACTTCCAGACCGTCCGCCCTGGGGTCGAGGTAACGAGTAATACCCCGGGGGACACGCCCCCTTCTTTGAAGATAAGGTGCTCGTCGTACTAGTCATTTCGATGTTCTTGTCTTTCATTTTCTCTTGTTCAATCGCCAGCTCTTTCTCCTTCTGTCTCCGGTTCCGTTTGTTTTTACTAGCGTTGCAGGCGACGATGATTGCGGTGAGAAGTATGGCTGTTAGGACCACGCCTCCTACAGCGCCTCCTATAATGATGTACATGGGAACTGGTGCTGAATCTACAATAAGCAAAATTTAATACTAAAATTATTTCATAGTTTAAATTCTGTTAAAAAATAAGGCAGGGTAATTAATGTTTGACCTGACGCATGTTTGTAAACGTACAACATGGCGCTTGAATTCGAAGAGACAAAGCGAAGGAAAGTGGAATTCCGGCCGTAACATTGATATTTTAAAAGCTTAACAAGAAAAATATGATTGCCGATCGTTTATTTTTGCTTTATCAAAGTCAGTAATTCCTTGGAAAAATTGCCGATTCGTGCCGGCCAAGCACCCCAACGGACCAAATAGCCAAGTGTCGTTGGCCGTTTCTGCGGCTACGTTGACTTATACAATTTTAAGTGATACGATTATTTCAGACGAATTATTTTGTAACGAATAAGCCACGTTTCTTCAAACATTTCGCCAATGAACGAAGATCAAAGTGAAAATTAACACTACACCTGCCTTGGAGGTGTTAAGATTTTTTGTGAAATATTCCATATACCTATCAATGAATTGATTTCATAAACATTTATGCGAGGAATAATTCAGATGATTAATTTCGTTTTGAGAAGAAAAAGAAAAAATATCGGGAACGCACGCCACGTGCGAAGCAGACGTTATCTACGTAATACATCACTTCCGCTGAGCGCCATCTGCTTTTTTGAAAAGCAGACGTATCATGAAATCCGAAAGGTGTCAGAAGAAATCAGCATCAGAATGAGATGAAATTGATCGTGGATGTATATCTGTAAATATTTATAGTCAGATCTATCTCCCATTTTATCAAATATCATTATCCTCTTTTGAAGTCATAAACATGCACTTGGTTTGACTTTGTACTCGGATGCTTAATGGGTATTGGTGATACAGAAATAGGATTAAATTCTTCAGAATGTATGTTTTAAGAAACAAATTTATTTATTTTCAAAGGAATTAAGTTAACTTTGTGAAATGCAAAGTTCAACTGAAGAAAAGCTTTGAGGTTGAAGTCGAAGATGATAGGGAAAGAAGGTAGCGAAATGTTCTTCAATATTCACAGCTTATTCTTATCAAATGTGTAAAATGACAAATCGATCATCCACAGGGGATAGGGATGAGAAAGCTACACGTGCAAAAGTTAACTATGACGTTATAATAGCATGACGCGTTTCGTCGCTTCATTCTGGATCAAATTATGGTGGAAATGCGTACAAAAATGATCATTTTGTAGGGTTTTTCAGGCAATGGGAGATAAATAATCAACAGCAGGGTATGCTTATTGACAAGGAAATCTAACCCTCGATACCGTGATTTGCTTTTGTCCATGACTCGTCAAACCTCGTCATGGTACAAGCAAATCCCGGATTTGATTTCCTTGTCTTGTCAATGATCGCACTCAGTGATAGATTTCTATTCATCTCTATCTGATAAGGTGGGAACGCACAGTGACACCTTTACATCCATTATCTTATTTCATTAGTACCTTTTTGCACTTGAAAGTTTAACTTGAAATTCGCATAGTCATCAATGTATTCTCAGAAGTAGAATTAAGAGGAAGTTTGCTGAAGCTCCTTAAAAACAAATTTCACCCACCAGTATCGTCGTTCATGCCCGGGCAATCCTCTTCATCCGAACCACTTGGGCAGTTTTTCTCACCATTGCATTTCAAAGACAAATTGAATGCAACTACTGTCGCAAGCAAACTCACTGGATGAACAACCACCTGAAGAAAGGTGACGTGCATAAACACAAATTATGTAAATCAGAATTAGAAACGAAAAGGACTAGTAATTTCTGGAAAATATCCACATTGATAGATTACTCAGTTATGTTATCAAAAACTGTCCATACTAGAATGTAGTCAGTTTGTATTATCTCATAATCTATGTTTTGTTATATGTTGATGTATGCCAACATGTTTGGTCAGAATCAATCAATCTGGAGTCAGTCTTGATTTCAATGATAGTTTAAATTGTTTTCATGAGATTCGTTCTTCTTTCAAGTCCTCATCTTCTAAAAGCTACATCTGCATGTGCAGCAAGTTTAATTGAAATTTTCAGAATGAATGCCAATATTTCAAACGTTTCGATGACCTCTACTCACCCATACTGGCAATTGGAAGAATGGTGTATGCGATTTCTACTTTCGGTTTCAGTTGAAGCGACACAGCGAACACTCGGACAAAAGCCAAACTTGTATCCAACATTATACTCGTGGTTCGCTCTCCACACAGCTTTTCTCTCAAGTCCTCTGCCCGAGTTGTTGTCTCGTATATCTCAATACTTCTCGTATTACAATCAGAAGTTAGAAAATTCAAGTTTCTTTATGACCAGCATAATCTGTAACCAAGAAAAGGAGGATGAACTATCTAATCTAAGTGGTATCTATCTTTTTGCTTTATATACAAGAAAGTAAATATTTTTATGCAACATTGAATTTGATAACATAAAGAAAAACTTTGTCATATCACTCGTATTAATCTTCGCTGATTGGAAATTTACTGCTGAGATCTAGGTCAATAGGGCATCAGACCCTTTTTCGTGTTTTATATTTACGGAACAAAGTCTCGCGAGGTGAAATTGAAAATGTTCGGATCTATTTCCCTTTAAATTTTGTTTGTACTCTTGACATATTTTAAGGGAAATTTCCTATCAATAAAGTCAAACAGCATTAAGAAATCTAATTCGTTACCTTGCTTTTTGGTGGACCCTGTATTTCCCATGTGCAATCTACATTTCCGGTAACGAGAGTTGACATGGTTGATGACGTCAGCGTTCCGGAAGGGTTATTGATGACATGTCGACACACAAACATTCGCTCTTTCTCTGCATTGTATTCTGCAATAAAAAAAACTATGTGAATGACCTTGTCTATATTAATAAATAACCTATTTTTTCAAAATGGATCATAGCAGGTTTTGTACCAAATCTAATTCATCCTTTGCAATTGAGATTAAACACATCTGTGCATATTGATTCTTAAAATTGAATTTATAGATTAAGAGATTCTTTAATATTCCTAAATTACCTCCGTTATCTTTCTTCTTAATGTAGCTGTACACGCCCTTAAATCCTCCTTTCTGCTCATTGTCATCACTCTTAAATCTCAGCCACATGAATCTTGTGCTTGATACAAGTAGAGGAGGGAACTTATTGCCACAGTATTTATTACTGGGGAGGGAGTAAGCAAACGGCCCCTCCCGAACTTCTAGGAAATCAAACTTGCAGTCCCCCGACTCGGCTTCTTCGATGTCGAATTTTTCCCGGAAGTCCAGATGAATCTCAAATCCAGGCTGGGCTAGAAAGAAAGAAAGAAATGCATACTATTATATCTATAAATTAAGTACATGGGTAAATCTAAATTTTCTCTCGAGCGAGGGGAGGGTTCCAGTCCATCAAGAACGGTCCTGGTTTCCAACTCATGATTTCTACAAAAGAACTCTGATAAAACAGGAAAAATAAGCCTTTTTGGAAAATTGAAAGGGAACTAAGGTACAAGGTCCCCTCCCTGTCCTCCAGAGTCGCCCTTTATGTATTTGAAAAAAAAAACAAAAACAAAAAAAAAAACCAGGGTGTAATAAAACTCAAATCCACCGCCTTCGTAACTGAAGTTAATTGTCGGATTTAATCTTTCTAGAACGGTAAAAATTAACAGATTTTTAAATGAAGGTCACATGTATGACGTAATAACGTACAATATGACATTTATATGACGTGTTATCTCAATAAGAGGTGTGGCAGCAAGTTACAGTGAAATGGCACTCCTTTATTTTATCACCATGGCAGGGACTTTTTTATTTTGGTTTTTGAAGATTAAAAGATAATTTGCTTCTCAAGTCTTCAGGTTTAAGGCATGGAATGTATAGAAAAGTATGCGTGAAATTGTGGTAGAAGTAAATGCAAGCGATTTTCAAATTCTTATACAGCATGGCGTGCATTCGAATTTCGGATTTAATCTCTTTCTTGTTTAATAACAAAATTGAATAAGAATCAAGGGTAATTTATATCTGATACACAATTTTAAAAAAAAATATGAAATCGGGTTATTTCATTTCAAGTAAGGGCCTAAAGATGGAACACTAGGGGTAAGGCCTTAGGTTCAACTAAGCCTAAGTTGGAACCCTAGAATTAGGGTTGACTGAAACCCTAGGGTTAGGGTTGAGGGTTAACTAAATCTAAGTTGGAACCTTAGGGTTAGGGCATAGGGTTGACTTGAACGCTAGGGTTAGCCCTTAGGGTTAACTTACCCTAACGTGGAATCCATTAGTTCGGACTTAGGGTTAGGGTTAACTAACCCTAAGTTGGAACCCTAAGTTGGAACCCTAAGTTGGAATTGTCGGCTTAAGGTTGACTGTAACCCTTTGGTTAGTTTTAGGGTAAGGGTAAACTAACATTAAGATGGAACCCCTTTGTTCAGGCTTAGGGTTAGGGTTTTCTAACCCTAAGTTGGAACCTTAGGCTTAGGACGTATCACTGACTGTAACCCTAGGGTTAGGGCTTAGGGTTAACTAATCCTTAGTTCGGACTTAGGGTTACCTAACTCTACGTTGGAACCCCAGGCTTAGGGTTGACTGTACGTAACCCTAGGGTTCGGGCTTAGAGTTGACTGTAACCCTAGGGTTTGGGCTTAGGGTTAACTTAGGAACCCTAGGTATTTAGGACTTAGAGTGAACTTAACTGGAATCATAGAATTAGGCCTTAGGGTTATGTAAAATTTCCAAGAAAGAAATTACAATGTTCAAGAAAACTCCAAAACAACTAATATTTACTTAGTTTAGATTTCAGGCTTAGATACATTTATTGTTTAAAAAACCTTGTAGATTCCTTACAGAAATGAGGATGAGTATGATAAATTAAAGCAGTATTGACTGCTCTATCATTGTAAAATATGTTCTTGGATCTGTTCCCTTTCATAATGTACAAAATTCCTGGCTTCATTTCACGAACATCTGAACAAAAACTGATCCTCCTGTTGTGACCTCATAAATATCATATTTCGGAAAGTAGGTAAATTTTGACATATTGTTATATTGAGTCCTCATGAACACTCTTACCATCTGTCACGGTTGAGTGCAAATGTTCAAAGAAGCATTTATATTGAACTTGGGTGGTTATCTTCAGCATAAATCACAGCGGTTTGAGGCTTGGACAGGGGCATACGATACGGTGGGTTCTGCATTAGCAAAAGTACAACTCCTGATTCAGATAAAAGCATAAACAATTGTTGAATTAGATGGATAAATAGCCGTTTTATCTGTGCTGCTCGTCGTCACTCAATGAAACAGCGCAGAGTGTTCGAGTAGGTAGTAGGTATCCTTCACATCTGGCGTTCGTCTATCAAACTCACACGAGCCAAGTATTAACTAGGCTTATCTCTTGCTAATGTATTTTATTTGACACTAAACCGAAGGTCATCATGATATGTTTGAGTGCTGATTTGAAATGTACTCTTTCCTAAACATCTTCCTCATTTTCTGGGCCTATCTTAGGAGCTAGGGATTTTTACTTGTACTCTAAAATACATTAATCTAATTGGAAGCAATATATAATTTGTCTCTTTTACTATCTAAAAATCAGACCGAAGAGTAGGTATTTGAAAGACACAAACAGACAGGCATTCTTCTTCAGAATGGTAATAACCAAGAATGGTAAAGATGCATGATCGTAAACCGAGAATAGTAAAGATGCATGATCGTAAACCAAGAATGATAAAGATGCATGATCGTAAACCGAGAATAGTAAAGATGCACGATCGTAAACCAAGAATGGTAAAGATGTAATTGTAAACATCTTCAAATTGAATAGCATCATTTAAGAACAGATAAATTGGCAACGTGGACCAGACATGCACGTTTCGGGTACTTAACCCTCATCAGTGATCCTAAATCTAAACAATGTAATATGCCAAAAAGGTATGAAAGTTACTATGTTGAAAAAGTGTACCGAAATACGTAGCAGGATGGGTGGGATAAGTTCGTAAACCAAGAATGGTAAAGATGCATGATCGTAAACCAAGAATGGTAAAGATGTAAGTTCGTAAACCAAGAATGGTAAAGATGTAAGTTCGTAAACCAAGAATGGTAATGATGTAAGTTCATAAACCGAGAATGGTAAAGATGTATGATCGTAAACCAAGAATGGTAAAGATGTACGATCGTAAACCAAGAATGGTAAAGATGCATGATCGTAAACCGAGAATGGTAAAGATGCATGATCGTAAACCGAGAATGGTAAAGATGTATGATCGTAATTAAAGAATGGTAAAGATGTATGATCGTAAACCAAGAATAGTAAAGATGTAAGATCGTAAACCAAGAATGGTAAAGATGTATGATCGTAATCCAAGAATGGTAAATGTTAAACGTCTTTAAATTCAATAGCATCATTTAAGAACAGATGAAATTTCAGCATGGACCAGACATGCACGTTTCGGGTACTTAACCCTCGTCAGTGATCCTTAATCTAAACAATGTAATATGGCCAAAGAGTGTGAAAATATTATGTCCAAAAATGTACCGAAAACGTAGCAGGATGGGTGGGATACGATGCTACAGGATCCACGTTTTAGAAATTTCAAGATTTTTTTATACTAGAAATTTTCGAATACGTTGAAGAGACAGACGATCAACCGAAGTTGATCGAACTTGGCTACATGTGCCCTTGGGGACTCCTGGTCCACAGCAGTGACACTCACCAAGTGGTTCAAATGTTAAACGTCTGTAAATTCAAGAGCATCATTTAAGAACAGATGAAATTTCAGCATGGACCAGACATGCACGTTTCGGGTACTTTACCCTTGTCAGTGAACCTTAATCTAAACAATGTAATATGGCCAAAGAGTGTTAAAAATATTATGTCCAAAAATGTACCGTAAAGGTAGCAGGATGGGTGGGATACGATGCTACAGGACCCACGAAATTTTCGAATGCGTTGGAGAGAAAGACGATTAACCGAAGTTGATCGAACTTGGCTACATGTGCCCTCGGGGACAGATGTATGATCGTAAACCAAATCCTATCCGTTCTTAACTTAGAAATCACAATAAACTGTAGTCCCCCCCATGTATCTCTTTTATTCCATCTTCATTTTCGGGACTTGGCATTGAAAAATAGATTTTAAATTAATTTTATAAAGCTGTCTCAATACTATACTTAGACGACAAAAATTGTGTGAATGTCCGGTTAGTATGATCATCCCACCCACGTGACATGAAAACTACTCAACGCAGATGTCACATTGGATTGGGACTTATATACCACATTTAATGTGAGGTGAAGTTTTACATTGCATATTTTGTTCATGAATTGAATATAAGTTCTATCATCAAGAGGACTGACTTCCAGACAGACAAAACGACAGACATGCAGGACGCAAGAAGCATCTCCAGAAACGTTTTCACTTGCCTCGAATATAAATTGGGAAATCCCAAAGACCAACTGAATAAGCATACTAGGGTGAGTAAGATTTACAAATAACAAGCCAATAAAAGAATTTCTTATTACTGAACAGGGCATTTTTATTACCTAACCTCACCTGACCTTAACTTTTTTCTTTGCCAGATCTGTTATTTCTACAAAACTAGTTGGATGAAAAGAATTTGGACGATACCCAATATAAAAAAGCAATATTGTACGCTTTTCAGCATAGTTTCTGCTGCATTTCTAATCAACCGCGGTCTGAATTTCCTCTGTCCGTACAATAATAAATCATCGTCAATCTAGATTTAATTGGCACTCAAAAAATAGTTGTCGATTCGAATCGGTAGTAATCTAAACTTTGATCTTGGAAGGTGCGAATTATTGCTCCTGATGTTTAGATGAAATAATAAAACATCTTCTGTTCGATGACGTATAACACGGAAGAGGCTAGAGATCAAAGACATCGTTTATTGTAGGAAACAGGACAGAGGTGGTCCGAAATCTCTTGGCGGGAAAACTTATCAAAACTTCATTTCGTGTTTATTCCAGCGCTACAAGAGTTGGGCGGAGAAGCGTTATTGCTTGCTAACAAATACAAAGCAGGCCCACCATGCATTTGAAGTAGAACTTTTCAAAAGAAACAGTTGCACGTGTAGTTGAAGATTGTGTATTATAATACGTGTTGAGTAAATGGAAAAAGCGAAATCTGAAAGAGTGAAGGGCTTTGTTTCATGTAGGGGAATGATAACTTTGTCATCCATGATGTACTGATTAGCAAATGGAGTTTTTGCATTAAATAAACATTTTTTCTCACTTCGGAATGTTTTTCATTCCGAGGTTAGCAACCGTTCCTATGGAAATTATAATGATTTTGCCCTGTCTTCTCGACTTCGAGACTGAATAACTGATAGGATAATGTTAATTCCTTTAAAATGTTTGTTTAAAGATATTTTATTTCTCAGTCCCAGAAATTTGGTTACACAAAAGTTTCCCAACATTGCATGTGTCCTTTCTCTATGTAAAATGTGTTCAAGCTGATGCCCGAGATTTGCATAAAAGTACTTTTGAAGCTTCCGTTTCGAATCTAGACATACTGAAGGTCTAGCCAGATAAAACTTGATTTTCGTAAATGATCCGTACAACAGTATATGCTATAGTTCTACTTGAAGAGCTACATGTACTTGCATTATGTAAACTAAATGACTCTTATCAACGAAATTGCATTCGAGTGCAGCATACCTATAGTAAAAACATTGAAGCCATATCGAATCAGACGTTTGCTGACTTACATCTAAATTTCAAATTTAGTGAAATCAGCGTGATAGGCGGCTCATTTATCAAAAATCGTTAAAACCAGACATTTTGAATTAAAAAATATTCGGCTATGTCATAATTTATATGAAATATGTTTTTACTGGTTTTCTTTACCTTTTACTAGTTTTTTTTGAGAAAGATTTTCATGGATACAATAGGACTTCGTAATTAAGTTGGACACTTCGGTTTTTCTTTCTTTAGAAAAACCTTGAAGTTATCTTTATGACAATAGAATGAATTTTTTCTGCGATGAATTCCCAAATTTACGGTATAACATTCTTTTCTCGAGACAGTAGGAAAGCTAAAAGAATATATCCAAGACTAGCAAAGTCATTTTGTAAAACTTTAGTGCGCAGAAGAATGAGACCCCAGATAATTTCACCGAAATGGGAGTCTGCACAACTTTTAGAATGGGCTTCTCGTCTTTGAAAAAGTTAGCACAACTAGGCCCGTTATGGAATACTGTCGCTCATGTCGGTCAACATGCAATGTTTTCATAAATTATGAAGTTATACAAGGTTGTGAATCAGTTCAGAACAAACCAGTATGCTGCATATCCGTATTCACTATAATACCAATAGTCTATGCAAATAAATAAGATTTGTATGGAAGACAGAAACGTCAAACACGCAATTTCTCAAATATGATAACACATTGAAGGAACAAAAAGAGACAAAGCAAAAGACATTGGCTATACAAATTCGGCTTTTACGTAGATAACACATTTATATTACATCGTGCTGGTTCTGATCGTTTTAAACAAGTAAAACTGTACCGCTATTTTTAAGAATTGAATTTTTTTCTCTGGTTTCCCTAGACGATCCATTATCACGAAAGCACTTAACCTCTAAATGATTTCTCCCAGTGGTTCCTGTGTCGTTTGCATAACGTTCTTTTTAGTTCAATTTGTCACATGGCTCTTATTCACAAGTAACACATTTAGTCCCTCTGTGATACCACAAAGATTCAGCTGAATTTCTGGGAATATTACTTAAAACTACTTTACTCTACTTTACTCTTGGTGTTTGCAGTAAAGAGGTTTCTATGCCGTCTGAAGAAATTGGGGCAGAATTTTCACACTGCATAATGAAATGCATACAAGTTTCTCTGATTAACTATAATTACATTCTAGACAGAAATGCCGTAATTTTCATAGAAAACTTCATTATATTAAAGCGAAATGGTCCAGCGTGTATCCCAGATATAATTAATTATGAAAATAAAGAGGCTTTTGTTGATTTTATGAAAGTCCTTAGTATTTTTGTTTTCTTTTGCAAGAGGATCCTTAGTTCATTTCAATGATGAACAACGAGTCCCTTCTGAAATAAGATTAGTCACTTACGGTATGTTCCTGACACAATTTGAATAATGCCCTTGGTTCAATTACGTAAAAATTTAAATCTTGATTTCCCTTTACTGAAAGACACTACAGTAACAAAATAAATTTCATCTGTTCAAGAAAAATCAACAATGAAAGCTTGGTGTAACCACCTTTCGGTAATGACGGGTTAATGACGTGATACACTTCGTCATACTCAAAACTTTAATCATGTGGCTTTGTTTTGGAACATCAAAGGAGAATGCCGCATGGTGATGTTTGTTTCGCTGATTTTGATTGAAAATTCAACGTCTTAGTTGCGTTTCCTTTCTTTTTGGGTATTTTCGTCTTTCAGTGTTCCTTTGTGTTACTGCTCATGAGTAACTGTGCATTTGCTGCCATGGAGTCTTGTTTGAAATATTTCCTATCTTTCATTCGTGCACATCGAGTAAAATCGAGTAAAAAGTTCATCTTCATCATAATCCTAGATTTTCTTTGTCAGAAATCATGATGAGCTCGGCTCTAACCTGAATCCTATTGGATACATCTAGAGTCACTATAACTATTTAACGACCTAGAAGTAGATAAATACCTTCAATGGTGTGGACACAGTCAACGTTGTTAGGATATTTTTGCGGGAACATTGGGCTGAAGAATTCCATATGACCGTAGGAAAAGTTTACACACTGGGGTGGGATTTTATCCGCCACTGACTGGAGCACACTGTACGTATAGGCTTTTGGGGATGGAACGACTGTTACTGTAAAAGAAGTGAAATTGTCAGCTTTCTTTGACTAAAAAATTTCTTAATAAAGGATTCCACCTCACAAATTATATATTTTCCGAGGAAGAGAAGGTAAGGAGGGAGATAAGAGGTAGTTTTTTTTTCACATCTTAGGTCTATCTGTTTATTTGTGTTTTATCAAGTTTGTTTTGTTTCGTTTTTATTTGTGTGTAGCCTAGGTATGATTTTGTCGTAAATTCATACTTCTGTATATCACGGTACTCGTTAGACTTGCTCAAGTCCTTATATCAAATGATTTTAATAGTAATACATTCAAATCATTTTTTATTGTTCGAGTGAAATCCCTTTGGTTGTTTTGTGATATATCTCTGCAGCCAATTGCTTACTGCTTATAGTTTTAAAGGGACATTTCTTTTCTACTTGAAAAAAATTATTAATAATTATAATTTTCTTCATAGAACTTTATTTGATATAGGACTTGAGCAAGTCTAGGTACTCGTATGTAAAAAAAGAAAAGAGGGAATCGCACTTCATCGGACATACGTACACTTCCTTGTACAAGTTTCAGCTTATTTATCCGTGGTACAAAAACTACTACATGTATTTTCCTTACAAATTAACAAAATGCGTTAATCTTTTTTCCCGTTCATTTCAAACACTACTTCCAGTTTCTATTTTGATTTAGGAAGCTACTGGGAGGGAGCGGCACCTCTTTGAATTTTTTCAGAAGTTTGAAGTGTTAATTTGAAATATTAAACGGTACAGGTGGCTGACTCTCTTAACTCGGGCAATAAAATGAAAATAAAAAATTACGTGTCGTTCTTGTAGATCATTCATTCTTGGCTCTAGAATTGCAGGAAAGGCATTTTATATCAGAATTTGATCTGATATGATACAAAAATTAGAATACTTTTTTAAAATCTCTTTGCTGCGCGTGATATTTTTTTTTCTAAAGATGACTAATAAAGTAACACCTTGGCAGAGACGGTATTTTATATTAGAATTCGATCTTATGCGATAAAAAAAAAAAGAATTTATCGAAAAAAGGGGGATATGACTCTCAAAAAAGTAACACCTTCATTTGGCGTTATTGACTCAGGTGGGGGAGAGATGGAATGGCAAACAAAGTGTTGATTTGTATAGATAATCGGATAGAGAGGTTAAGCTATTTGCACATGTGTATTTGATAATGATACATAGTTCTGTGTAATTCTGTGCACACTATAAAGGTCTGACATAACTGGCTTTTTTTTGTCGTGATATCACTAGATCCGTGTGGCATCTAGTTGATTTAACCTGTAAAGATCTCGATTAAGGTTAAACCATGTTATTTTCATTTGAATTCCCTCTGTATGTAGGCCTAGATGCACTGAAATTAGCTACATTAGACAACTCTCTGCATACTGCGTCTGAATCGGCACTTTGGCAGGCATAATAATGAAGACTTTTATATTAAAGATGTTAACAAGATTCTGATAGCACTGCTATACAATCAAACTTTGATGCTGCTTGCTCTTTACATCAACAAGAAGCAGAACTCTACTACTCTAGTGCTCCTTGTTACACGCTATATTCTTGTATATTTATGTATTTCCAGAGCATATTGTAGTCATCTTGCATTTTGCATCATTTTGTATTTTGTATCATTTTGTATCTTGTATCATTTTGTATCTTGTATCATTTTGTATCTTGTATTGTTTTGTATCTTGTATCATTTTGTATCTTGTATAATTTTGTATCATTTTGTATCTTGTATCATCTTGAATATCTTGTATCATCTTTGATATCTTGTATCATTGTAATTTCCATAACTTTTAAAAAGTAGTATTTCATATTGATTCTTGTTTCAATATTGTATCTTCGTTTAACGTTTACATTGTTTTAATTTCAAGATCCTGCAATATCAATGCTTTTAAGTGTATAGTGAGGATTTCTTCTCCAAGCTTTCGAACATATAAAAGGGTTACTGAGTGGGTATCAATAGGTGGCGAAATTTCCCTGTACGTTATTAAAGTTGGTATTTTAAGTTTCGAATTTATAGCACCGCAGAGACCGTGAGTCTGATTCTGTGTTCAACATTTTTGTGAAACCACGGGTAATAACGAAAAACTCATTATGAACATATTTTGTCATTTTTCTCCGCCCCGAAATAAAATACGATTTTTTGTTACGCTTCAATTTCTGGAAAAACTCTAAAATTTTCATAGTATGAGAAAGCGATTTACCAGCGGTAAAAACTCGCCGTTCTTTAGTGTTGTAGTGTCAGTAAAAAGTCATGAAAACATCATAATGGTTGCAAATGTCAAGACCTCGAAATTGTTGAAGAGCGAAATGTCTCTCAAATGAAATGACTCTTGTCTAATATAGCAGACGAAGTATCTGTAACATTTCAACAACAATTTATCTCGTTTCTTTTTTGTTTATTATCTCCAGAATCTGTTAAGGATGCAGTTCGCTTGATGCCAAGTAAAGCAACAAAATGAATGGAAGGATTAAGAGATTAAAGATACATAAGACGATTTCGCAGACGATAAAACTAGTTGCTTGTGAAAATCATTGAATCTTTTAAAGATCGATTATAAATCATTGCTTATCGACGTCAAAGTTGCAGTTTCGAAAGAAAAAAATGTAGATCGGTGAAGTTTTATCATTGTTTATGCTTGTCGTCTGCGGTAGGTGTAGCTTTTTCTGAAGCCGGGAAAAAAATTGTCCGAACTTAATTAAGTTTGATATCGAGGTCATTGTCAACTATGGTAGACAATCCATGTTTATGAGTCAATATTTTTATTATAAAATACGATAATTGAAACGGAAAGACAAGAAGGCCTTGATCATTACGAATAGTTATCAACCAGTCAGATAACGAAAATCAAAACTCATGGTCAAGAAAATTTGCTCTGCGTGAGAGACAGGAAAGAACCGGAATCGAATTAATTCAAGGCACAGAAACGTGACAATTTTGATGTTTGTAATCCATCGTTTGTCGTTATGTTTAGTATTATGACACGGACACACAGACAGACAGACGGGAATTCCGAACCCATGTCCTTTGGTCAACTGGTCAATAGCTTAAAACCAAGATACTCATGGATCATGAAAATACAAAAAGAACGACAGATTTCCTGGAGGGATAATCCTTTCCTGCATAACGTATCAAATCATATGTACATGTAGGTATAATTTTCATTTCTACATACCTGTTTGATTGGCGAGGTAGGTATCCAATAAACATAGAGTAGTTATCCATAGTAATGACTGCATGCTACCTAGAAAATACAAAATAAGACATGTAAGAAAACTACATGCATGACGTCATTTGTTTACTGTTCAAAACCGTTGGGTTTGTTGTGAGTTTTACATGTATGTGTTCTTGGTATGCTACATTGTAGTCTTCTTTTTTTCATAGTTTCCGCCAACCCGTGTCACATTGGTGGAATTAGAAATATTTTTTCCGGGTCGGGGGTTCCAGTCCGTCAGTGGGGTCCAGCCTATGATTTTGACAGAAACGTGAATAAAAGTTTAGATTCCTGGAATTTGGCAAATTCCAAGGGAGGGTTCCGTGAATAAAAGTTTAGATTCCTGGAATTTGGCAAATTCCAAGGGAGGGTTCCCTAACCCCCCCCCCCTCCATCTTGGTCTGCCCTTGACCATGTTGACTTTGAAATAGGAATACCACAAAATATGTAGAGATGATCACCACAACTTTTGGATGTTGACTTTAGATGATTTTGATTTTTACAAGTTGGTAATAGATCTCTATGGGCACGATTGACCTATTTTTGGAAGAGTTATGCCCTAAATTACATATACTATACTCCTGTACAGCAACTTATTGCTTGAAAATTTTTAAAACAGAATTTTTCTTAAAATTCTATTTTTCTGGAGGAGTAGAAAACCGGAAATACCACGTGCTCATACGTAGTTTGGTATTTTGGCGCGTAAATTGTTAGTGACATTTGTACATTCTAAGCATTCTGTTGACAGAATCGGATCATAAGGGCTAGGTACCTCGTCATTACAGATATTACCAGATGAGTTACGAAGATGTATTGATATAGCAACCATTCTCCTTGCCAAAATTCCATTATGCAGAATACCTCCGTGTTTTTTCTTGACACACGTTTTGTCTTTCACAGATTAGGGTGATATATTTAGGAGGTCTTCATGTAATTCTCTTCAGTAAAACTTTTGCAATTAAAGTATCTTTCATAAAACAGGTGCTATGAAAGTGTTTTGAAACTTAATTAGTCGGATTTTCAATTCAGTTCTCTTGCCAATTTTACTTCAGACGGACTATTCTAAAAAGAAAAGACCAAGGAAAATGTTCATAAAATCTCGATTGATCCATATATAATTATAGATCTCAGTCTGAGTTTTGGAAAGACACTTTTGGTAAAGTCTTCGAAATTATTCCCAAGGGGTTCTTCAAAGTCTCTTGTATACAAACGTAATATTTTCAAATGTACTATGTTATTTCTCGCACTTCTGAAGTCGTGTGTAACCCACGGGGAAGGTATGTCGTACCCGAGAGGGGGGGGGGGGGGTCATATGATGCCCTCCTGAACCCGAGAGGGGGGTCATGTGATGCCCTCCTGAAGTTTTTATAAGTAAAAAAAACTTGCTGTTTCCACCAATATGCCATTTTTCTGCCCTCAAAATTCCTTGAATACCTAGACCCACAAGCTTCATGGATGCACAATCCATGCAATCTTAATCATGTTAATAGCAGAAGTTGTAGAATCAAATAAACACAATGTAGATTTCTATGATAAAATCTTATCTCCGTCAATGATCAGTTATTACATGTAGATATGGAAATGAGCTCGCAGAGATTATATTAATTATGTGCACAACAGGTATTGGTTGATATTAATACATATAGATACAAACGCGGATCTAGAGGGGGTTGTTAGGGAATCAGGACCCATTCCCCTAAAATATGCCCAAAATGCTGATTTTTTTACGTCTTTATATATTTTTTGTTTCCAAAACCATATGCTGGAGTCACCCCCCCCCCCTGGACGGATCACCACCCCCTCCGATCCTATGGAAAAACTTTCTAAATCTGCCCATGTCATGATACTACATAATAGATTTCGATGTGTGCATCCTTTAATATATATTTCAATTACTCAAACTTTCCTAATTAAAATGGACAACCCCCTAGTAATGAAATTCTTACTAGAAGATAAACATATGTATTCTGTCAATTTCAAGCTCTTGAATTTCACGATGTAATTTCTGTTTCCATGAGAAAATTACATAACCATAGAATGAGAAATGATTTTAGTACTTCTGTTTGGCAATTGACACTGATGTTGCCACCTAATATCATTTGCTCTCACTAACTGCTACTTATAGATGTCGCCACAAAATACCACTTTCTCTCATTAATTGTTATTTACATGTAGACGTCGCCACCTAATATCATTTGCTCTCACTAACTGCTACTTATAGATGTCGCCACAAAATACCATTTGCTCTCATTAATTGTTATTTATACATGTAGACGTCGCCACCTAATATCATTTGCTTTCACTAACTGCTACTTATAGATGTCGCCACAAAATACCATTTGCTCTCATTAATTCTTATTTATACATGTAGACGTCGCCACCTAATATCATTTGCTCTCACTAACTGCTACTTATAGATGTCGTCACAAAATACCATATGCTCTCATTAATTGTTATTTATACATGTAGACGTCGCCACCTAATATAATTTGCTCTCACTAACTGCTACTTATAGATGTCGCCACAAAATACCATTTGCTCTCATTAATTGCTATTTATACATGTAGATGTCGCCACCTAATATCATTTGCTTTCACTCAATGCTAATTATAGATGCGCCACTTACTTTAAAATTCCTCGACATTGTTATCAAAAGGAATATTTACAGGAGGTGTCCGTCCGTCTGTCGAGTAGACAAACTTTTTACATAAATTGATTTTGCATCTCATATTCATAAAACTTGCAGAGATGGCTAACAAGATGAGACGTAACACCCGATGAGGGCCAAGGTAACTGATCAGAAGGGTCAAAGGTCAAATATACAACATGCTACATAACTGTTCTTTAACAGTTCTAATTTTTTTTTTCGTTAATTTAGTTTCGTTTCCAATGCTGAACAGAGCTGAATAGATGAAATGTAATGTAATTCTTCAAAATAAAGTCATTTTACATGTTAAAACTATTTCGTACTCTTTGAACTAAATCATCTTGCAAGAAAGGCTATCGTATCCAAGAAACAGGAAATACGGTGCAAAATTGTGATCTATATCGTCTGATATTGCTTACACTATCACATGGTCATAAATCATTCCTGTTCTGATCAGAAAGGTCAAAGGTCACTCGTATACAACATGGCGAGGGAGGGATCGTTACACACAAATGAATGGAATTATCGTGGAACTGATATTTTTCATGTTGTGTACACGTGCAGGTGCACGGTACGATAAATGTAATGTCGGTGAATTACTAACGTTGGAGGGCCACACCCTGAAAATTCATCAGCGTTCTAGTTATATTTTCCTATATCTCACTCATTTATAAATCAGATCAGTTTAATTGTACTAGTCTACCGTATAACCAGAAATTTTCGCAAAATTATTAAATTTCGCGATTTTGTAGCAAAATAGAGTCTCTTATTTCCGCGAGTACAATTTTTTCGCGATTCCTAAATTACAAACAAATAATTATGTTCATATGGTTTTACTGTTTTGTACCTTTCATTATTGAAGTTTTAGTTAGGTATGTGATTGCGTCTAATTGGGAACTAAAGCATGACGCATACATGTATATGATTAGAACGAAATGTAAATGATATACCAATTTATGTTGTAACTTATCAAACACAATTTGTCGCGAGAATAATTTTTTCGCCATTCAAAATTACTCGCGAATATAGCGAAAATTAGTATCCCGCGAAAATTTCTGATTATACGATACCATGTTTATCATACCGGCGAATGAAGAGAGATCTCCCATCCTCAGAAGCAATCATTACAGAAAAAAGACGCAAGAAACCCCCATTATAGGCGACATGTTTTACCTTTGAGAAAATATATTATGAAATAGGTCGATCTAATGTGAGAAACTTGATTTTCTATTTTAAATTTATCTGTTCTTAAATGATGCTATTGAATTTGAGGACGTTTAACATTATTACAGAATACAAAGAAGATAATAATTGTTAAAGATAAGAAATCAATCGGGAGCAAAATTGAAAAATCATCAGATATCGTTTCCCAGTCTCATTATCTAAACCCCATAGCACATGTTTTATTTTTTCTAAGAAGTAATTACTCAACTTCAAACTGAAATAAATGGTTCTTTTACTTAAATTCTATAAAACAAAATCTCCAGCATTAAAACAAAACACAGAGAAGAGAGTAATATCGGTTACAAAAATAAATATTTAGAAGATTTCTGAATGACATACAATCAAATTAAACTTAACGGCAATCAAGTGAAGGGAAGTTATTTATACAAAACGTTCAATTTAAACGTAATTCTGAGTTCAGATGAATTGGGAATTGAAATGCACCGTGCGTGTAAATGCACGTCAAGGTGATTCAATCTGGTTTCCGTGCAGATTTTTTTTTCTCGAAATCGTAACCGCACTCTTGAGTTTGAAAGAATTGTAGATTTTACAATCAGGGAAAAAGAAGAGGATCGGGCGGGACATCTGCCGTTTCTACTTCCGCTTCACACTTATTCAAGGGTAAATGGTATTGCTTGGTTTTGTTTTTTTAAGGATGTGGATGAGTAAGGACCATATATCCGCTTAGCAACACCTTTTAACAGTTGTAACATGTGCAAAAAAATAAGATGTTGCTTTGTATGATGTAAACTTGCATTCACCATCGTGACTATTTATACCCCCGTGGAAGACCAGGGATGTGTACTGTTTTTGTCATATCTGTCTGTCCATGCATCTATCTGTCTGTCCGATTGTCTGTCGAAACTTTAACCTTGGCCATAACCCGGACAACAAGTGATAGGGCTGTCATATTTCACGTGTACATTTACCCTGCAAATCCGATTCTTATATGACTTCTCTCAAATTTTGAATGGCGTTTTAAATCATAGAAATATTGAGATTCCAGAACTTGATATAGTCCTGTGTCTGTCCTTAAGACCTTACTTTTGATACCAAGGTTTGACCCAAACTTCTACCAGCGAACGTTTACCTAAAAACCAAGTTATTGGGGAGCTCGACCGGGGAGTTTGAGGTTTGACTTTGATATTGGCCGTGCTTTGACTAAGTTCGCTAACGAAGGATGTTTCACAAAAACATGTTGTTCTTGCTCTCTTTTTGGCATGTTGAGCAAGATAAGTTGTTTCGTTCTGCACTCTGTTACAATTGTGTCCGTTGTGTCTCTGTCTGTCCGTTCGTCCTTCTCTCATAGTCATTCTACAGCACATCACATAGTAAAAGAATTATGTGATTGTCCATGATGTCCACTGATGGTCTGTATCCCTTCATTTTCGCCAAAATGATATTTTCAAACCGTAAGGATTTCAGTATTTGAACGCAATGCATAAAAGGGTCTGTATCCCTTCATTTTCGCCAAAATGATATTTTCAAACCGTAAGGATTTTCAGAATTTGAACGCCATGCATTTTAAATAACGAGGAAACAAAGACACGTAGTAAGTCCATGAATACAATGTATTTATATAACAATCTTACAGAAGTAATGCTTTCCCCGCTGCTTTTCCAGGCATGTGACTTCTGTGATAAAATTCACGATGCATTGTTGATGTGTGTGAAAGACGGGTTTGATGTTCCTTGGAATGTCAATGCATTTTTGATACGGTTTTGTTATGTGAAAATGTAAAAATAATGTAGTTTCCGGCATTCTAGAGATAGATCCACATGGTGGTTCTATTTTTACACTCTGGGATTGTTTTTTTTTTACGGACCAAACTTTGGATTCTTCCTCATTAATGATAATGTTTTTACTGCTTGTAACACAATAGTACGGCTCAGTCAAATCTACCGGAGCAATTATTTTATTTTCTTGGAAGAATGTCTATTTCGGACATACCACGCGCGTAGTCTGCTCGTGATCGACAGAAATGCGCGGGAAATTAGAGGAAATAAGACAAGTCTGATGAATATCATTTCGCTCTACAGACTCGCCATGTTTTGGGGAGTAGGAAGGAATTAGTGGCTTTAACCCCAGATCAAAGGTTATGCCGACTAGATAATGATGGTGCATTTATCCTGGGCCGCAGGAATCTCATCAAGGTGCCAAATTAGTTATCACTCAGGGTATGTGATCGAGAACAGATTTGCAGTGTACACATGACAATAGCGGATCTGGAGGGAGTCAGGGGTCCTGACCCCTCCCCCCTTTCCTGGAATTTGCTAAGAAAAAGGTTATCTTTTTCCTTTTCCACCTAAAATGCAGTTTCTCCTTTTTGTGTATACATCTTTTTAATTTTAAAACCATGGGCTGTCCTTGGAACCCCTCCTTCCTGGAGAAAGTCCTATAGATCCGCCCATGCATGATGTGAATGCGCATGTCACCTCTGCGATTATGTTTATGTCAATTCACAGTAACACATGTTCTTGTCCATGCTAGAGATTGTACCACCGCAAAACTTCAAAGAGGAATGCAGGGGGTCATCCATCTTTCCTTTATCTTCGCCATGAAAATATGAATCCAAATGACCGAATTCTCGACCGTCCATACAGCAAAGAAACAAATGTTTCTCCAACAAACTTCATAAGATTTATTAAATTGATGCAGATGTATGTGAATTTCAATAACAAAAAATTACTTATAATAGTAGCAAAAGACTTGGTTGTTCTGAATTTTTGGCCAATGAGACAAGTTCAGTCCTTACCGACACAAAATTCTCTTCTGTGCAATTTCTATTTCATGTATACGTACGTGATGTCGAATTGTGACTGAGAAAGAAATGATGCTACTTTCCTCCCTCCTTTAATTTTTAATAAATACATTGACACAGCGACCATATTATATACATGTATCTACATGAATCGAATTCCCCTGAGAGCCAATGTAAACGGCATAAAGACTACGAAATTTCATTTAAGAAACTGAAAAATCACAGAAGACTCGATTACAAGTACGAAGATCTATATTATTGGCATGAATCATTTAAAGTAGGTGTTCCCAAGATTTATCATCAGTGTGTTGACCCCTAACTTGTAGCTATTATTTTTTATTGAGCAACATAAGCCATTACTTAGCAAAAGGATGAATGACATCGCTAGCGATATAGCTGACAGTTTTGTTGATACGATATCGGTTTAAAAGAGGAAGAAGCGCTATTATCGGATTTAAACGGTTTGCTGCTGCGAAAATTCATCATTTATGGTTTTTCACCGGACGAGTTTGTATCATTCATAAAATGATTATGAGATATATAAACTGACATTGATCAGATAACATCTTGTTCAAAGTTCTAAATTATACAGATCAAAGTTCTAAAAATGATATTTTATAATTCACAAAGTGATCAATTTTGCATGAAACCACTTCATCTTCGCATACCTGAATAATGTCTTTTACTAAAAATAAATTTCTTAGAGCAAACGTGCATGTTTAGTGTCATGAATGGACATTGAGGATATTTTAATGGGCATAGTAATAAGTTTTTGCAATAGTAGACCTTGAGCATGGCCGATGAGGCATGTTTATATTTTGAGGAAAGGAAAAACAGAATAAAATGCTCTTTTCGCAATCGAAGAGCAGGAGTAGATATGAGTCTCTCTCTCTCTCTCTCTCTCTCTGCAAATTCCATGCTCCATGCATCTACAACTTAATCAACTTCAATGCGCCTTTCACATGCTATAGTCCTAATTTTTCTTGATCGCGTTCCCTTTGTTTCCCGTCATATCATATTATAGACAAATGTACATCAATGGAGTTAAGCAGACAGGGATCTTTTTGATGGATTGCTCGGTAAATAATATGAATTACATTATCTTCGATCAGGGAAGATACAGAAAGGGAATTAATCATCTTCTGTAAGTCATCCCGATCTTCATGAAGATACCGTCATAGGCTGATGGTATGGGGTACACTTACAGCCTAGTGGGCGGATCTAGAATTTTTCCAAGTTGATCCAGCTCATAGGGAGGGGGTTTACAGTCTATATGGGTGAATTCAGAATTTTTCCAGGGGGATCTAGCTCAATTGGGGGATAGCCAATGGTTTTGAAAAAAAATGCACATAATTAAAACAGGGAAAAGCAGCATGTTTGGTGAATTCTTGGAAAAGACGCCCCCAACCACTTTTTGGATCCACAACTGCAGACTTCCAGTCATGATGGGTTAGTACAGGTAACGACTCGGTGATTCAGGGGTGTACATGTACCTATCGAACTCCTGATCAAGAGGCTTATCTTGTGTGATCATAAAGTTCCACAATGTCGTATAAAATTAAAGTGACCGGTTATTTTAAGGCCTTACAAGTCTTTTTTTGTGAGAGAAGATGTTATTTGTTCAATTTTAAACAATGTCCAAATATTGTCGTGTCCCGAAAGTACAGAAACATTTTTCTATAAAATCATTGAATGTTTCGTATAATTAAGAAATTAAGTCATATTATTCAATCATAGATTTCTGTTTTCCCTATCACAGATAAGATTTTTATTCATATCTTATGATTTACCGGAAGACTGAGATCATGTTTGAGATAAAAGTGTTCGCTCATAGATTCAAATCTTATTTCCAAGAAATCTCTTACAAATTATTTCTAAATCTTTTCGAATACTTGGAATTTTTTATTTACTTTACGAAAAATCGAACAAAATCATTAAAAAAAACGGAATCTGGTTTTTTTTTTTTTTTTTTTTTTTTTTTAAGGAATAAACTTTTCATTTTATGCTATGACATATTTGTAATGAACAGGTTATGAACGTGACGAATAAAAAAGAAAAATACTTACTCATTGAAATTGATGGGCTCATCCTTCCTTAAAATCCTTATCCTCTTGTGAAACTTTTAATCCAGTTTTTCTTGAATTAAGTAATTAAACTCCCAAAATCTCGGGCGGAGATTATGTAATTTTTTCTTTCCACACAAATTATTTTACAATCATGAATGCTCCACATGAAGTAATAACACCCGGCAGTTCCACTTCAAAATGCACACAAGCTTTTAAGTGAACACTCCTAAATTGATTTATTTCACTTTCAATGGTACGAGAAAATCCTGAAACACAAATTAGAGTAGCTCTATATTACTCTCATTGAAACACGAGAAATATCAGAAATTTCGAAGCAAATTTAACTTAAAATTCGTTGTAAAAATCCTTTAAATACACTTTTTGTTGTAAAAATGAAATCAAATAATTCAATAAGTTTTGGCGCAAAATTTCTTCTCTTGGCACTTTTTGTGAGCAATTTCGATGGAAAATTGGCTTTTCTCTGCGAAATAATCCTTCTTTTCGTCACAAAGTATTATCTTTATGGGAAAGATGAGATTATCTGGGTTTTGATGAGTTAATACGAGACTCCGCCCGAGATCTCGTTCTCAGCGAGATGTCGAGCGACCCCTGGATGCCGTTTGTGTTCGCAGTAATAATGCACAGAAAAAAGTGTATATATCTATCTATATCAGCTATCATTAATATTGAGACTGACTACGATAACATTAGCAGAACAAGTCAGGCCAAGAGAATTATTTTCCGTTTCTGAGGAATAATTTTCCATTTCTGATAGATAGGTCTATAGACTTGACCTTGCAACAAAACACAATGGGTCAGTTTTTATTACATGCACGTGTACTTCACATTTTATCTCAACAGGAAGATGCAGATGCAAGTAATACAACGCATATATTTTCTCGAAAATCTGCTTAAATTCATCAGGTGTTTCAATCAAAACTGGCGGAAAATAAAACATTTTGTATCGTTTTCCTCTACCTGACTTTAATTCGACTAGATTACAATTTAATGAAGAGGATTCCCTTCTGAACCGCATGTGTTTTTATTTCTGTAAATTAGATTTCTATCTGGAAAGCTCATCTCCGAACGTGCAAATGTTGAAACCCTCTTCAATGTAGTGAAGTTTATGATTATACCGATCGCTTCCGCTTTAATCCGATCATTTAACTTCTCCAAGACTTTTGTGCGAGTTCTTTCTTTAAAAGACGGATGAAAGAATACAGCTTTGCTGTAAAGGGCGGATGTGGGGGAGGGGTCATGTGTATCGGGGTGTGTCAGGACCATTGAAATCTGTCAAAATGGTGGGTTTATTTCGGTTTCAGGTATAGTTGGTTACGGAAAATAACCTAAAAAACCGATGCACATAATAACCTCTAACGACCTGGAACTTCCTCCACTTGAATAAAATAATTCTAGTTAATATATTATATTTTCAAAATTGATTTTTATTCTAGATTTTTGCACCTAATTTTCCCAATATTATAGGTTATACTATCATGTGTGTGATTTCTTGTGAGTCGCTTTTGCCCCATCTACGATTTTAATATGAAAAATATGGACCCATCATGCACATGGTTTTATCATATTTATTAAACACATCATACCACCATCCTAATGACCTCCATTATGATGGATTCATTCCATTCCGATAATTACCGTATAATCAAAGATCAAGACCAGGGAATACGAATCAGAGCGAGCGCGGATCTAGCGGAAAGAGGGGGTTAAGGAGCCTGCACCTCCCCTGGATTTTTCCAGAAATGTTTTCTCTAGTTTTCCATGTGTATTCTTTTTTTCAAAAACATACTTGGAACCCAAACCCCCTCCCTCCCGGATGAGCTGCACCCCCCCCCCCCCCCGAAAAAATCCTAGATACGCCTATGTAGGAGAACCGATTCCGCCATTAATGCATGAACTGGGAAAGAAATCTGTCAAAATATTTTGGTACTCCATTACAAATCCTAGATCAGCTTTCATATCGACGATTAGTGCGGTGCATCTTGAATTTCTCTGACCCAGAGAAAAATTTGGATAATGAGCGACAAATGTCCAGATGCCATATGGTACAAAGGGACATAATCTACTTCATCTAAGCGAGATAACTCTTGTCTCTGGTACTTGAATTTGTCGAACGCATTATTGTTAGCGTATCTACAAGTATATGATTTATGTTTGGATAAGACTGAAAAGAAATAATCTTGCATCTGTAACCTCACCTTTCTTGTTGGGGGGGGGGGGGGGGGGGGGGTTAGTTTTCATATCTGTATCTCTATACAGAAAAGCTACAGCTTTTATTTTTCATTTCATTTCAATACCATACATGTACATGTATTCCAAAGACATTTCTGATGGTTTTTTTCTTACTGAAATGTTTTGATTCGATATGTAGTTTGTAATAATTTTCATTTTTTATTTTAACTTATTTTTGTTTTGTTTTTTTTTTGGGGGGGGGGGGGGTCTTTGGTTTTGTGTTTTCTTTGTTTCTTGGTTTGTTTTGTTTTAAATTTGTTTATTTCATTTTCATGATTTTTGTTTGTTTTGAATTTATTTCCGTTGCGGTGAAAGAAAAAATACTAGTATGATTTCCCCAGTTATATCCATCCCCGTATCTTATCAACTATCTATCTCTCCAGGGGCATATTACCATGATGATAGGTACTGCACGTAAAACCCCCCAAATTGTTTCTTTGTTGCGTTGCTTTGTTTGTGATTGTACATCAGATAACAGATACTGGAGAATTTACCGCCAAAACGTACATGTCAAACGACGTTTACGTCACAACCAATAAAAATGAAGCTTACAGTCGGTGCGTTTTTCGCAGACCTTGGATGTGAACCGCGGTGCACACGATGAGCATGATGTATCTGCATTGCGGGGAATTTGCACATGGCAGTCGACCTGGATCACGGAGTACATGTACAGACATCAATATAACATGGTGCAGGAAATAATATTCATAAAAGAACTAGAAATACGGGGGTTACGACCGATATCATCCATGTTTAGGAATATAAACGTTTTGGGGTGAACAATGGTAAATTGTGTATTGTTCCAAAGAAGATGGCAACAGTCGCCTGGTAGTTTTCCAAGTGTGAAATGTTTATAGATGCAGGGGACTGGGACATATCTACTTTTTTTTCCGCAGGAGGGGCAGTCTGTCACGGCGTTCAAGCCTATGATTTTGAAACAATTTTTACGGAAAAAAGGGGTTCTTGGTGCAAATTCCATGACCTCCTTCCCTAGCTACACCCCTTTTTTAAATCGGCACTCGAGGGATGTCGAGCAATAAATGCAAATGAAGAACGTGGGGTATTCACAATTCTTCACGAATTAAAATACAAGATACAAATACTTTATAAACAAAAATGGCCATAAACCATCATAATTGTTTTTGCTGTCATATTGGTCATGTCAACAATTTTCCTTCTCTAAAAGAGCTGCGGGTCTTTTTTTTTTTTTTTTTTGTAAATACTACAAACGTATAAGTTTATCATAGCCATCAAACTTCATATCCTGACAAAATTTTAACATTATCCGTAGGGAAATTCGTAAAAATGATAGAGATAAGATACATAAATTCCAAATCTAATATAAACATGGTCAAAAGATACGAAGGATCTGATAGGACCATCTCACTGTACCCACAGCTTGATATTGACCAATCAATCAACCGGCCTTTGGTCATGTGACGGATTCCCGTTTGGGCGGCAGAGTGTCTTTCATTCTCGCAATTATAAAGATTGGGCAGGAAAAATAAACAAAATCTGGTCATCGCTGTAGATTATCTCTACTTAATTATGATAAGTCTATTTAAATAAGCTAATTTGTTATTGATGCAGTGTTTGAGTCTATCGAGCGTTACAGGATAAACACATTGCTAGGCAAATTTACATTGACACCTCGTTCAGTCATTGAATGTTTTTGAAGTGCACACGTATATTTTTCCAAACTTTTGATAGCCTCATGTATATTCTTTTGAATCTGAATTTCTATACCGTTCATATAGGATCTCAAATGAATTTTCATTTCATACGATGTATTATGAAACGAGTGGTGAGTTTTATATCCTCGAGCCTTGGCGAGGGGATATAAAACGCACAACGAGTTTCATAATACATCGTATGAAATGAAAATTCATTTGAGATTCTTTTTATCACATGATATTGTCTAAATATGTGTATTTCTAACGTGAAATCAACGTTTCCGAGAACTACTGAGGCGAATCACGCCGTGATCTAGAAGTCGTCTGCTACGCCATGAGAAGTAGTGTCCCCATCGTATAGATATTCTGTGCGAAAGAGAAAAGTATTTCAATTTTGAATAGTATTTTAATGCAAAAATTAATTCAACAACAACAATTTTAATCATTGATATTGACTCCGGGTCTGAATTTAACAGTTGACCGATATTTGAAAGGTCACATTTGTCAAGGTATATATGATAAGGTTCCAAACTTGACCAATCGCATTAAAGCAGAGTAATATGTAACGTGTTATCATATCATATATTTATGAAATGGCTTTATGAAACTGCATAACGGGTGAATCATGTGATAAAAAGAAGTTTGATACAATCTAAATTGATATCATCTATAAAAAGGTAAAGAAAATTCCTTTAAAAATTCTTAAGAAATTTCGTGAAAAGAGTACATCGTGACTGTTTCGCCTTATTTTAGAGCCAAACTTTTATTTGAACGACTGAATTATGAAAATATTGCTTTTACATCCCCCAAGATCAATTCTGCTGAAATTAAACGCTCTAGATAACCATTATATTTCATTCCTAAGCAACTTTAATTTTGTTTGTAAGATAAGAAACTTTTGGAGTTCCTATTTTCGCCAGGGTCTACGATATGAGTCGATAAGAATGAAATGAATTCTTATCTCTGCGTGTAATTTTCAAAGGTTAAGGTCAAGCTGTTAATTAGCACTGCGGATAACAGGAAGTGGTGTGACGTAATATTATGTATGGCGAGTTGCACCCCGATTCCGAACTACATGTGGTCCAGATGTCTCTATGTTTATTTATAAGCGTACCTCCAAAAAAAAAGGGGGGGGGGGAGGGATGTTGGTACTCTACAAAATATAATATTTTTTTTACCAATTGACAAACTCCCCGGACGAGCTCACTTCTGAAAGTATCACATCGCTGGTAGAAGTTTGACCAAATTGATAGTAACCATGATACCTAACGGCAACTGTTCATGGACTGGATTGTCCAACCCAAAACGGACCCAGTTTATACTTCTGGATCTTCCCTTTGTACTCCCTTTTGAGTTCTCTGTATTTACCCATTTTGTCTCGAATCTGATGCCATAATGCCAGTGGCGGATTCAGGGGGTGCGGAGGGGGCGTCCCCCCCCCCGGCACTGACCGAAAAATTAAACCTATATTTTGGCCCATTTTCAGTAAAAATCGGCAAAATTCGCCCCTTGACATCCCGACAAAGGGGTCGCTGGATCCGCCACTGAATGCGATTTCTGGTTAAAAAATAAGAACATACGCGGATCTACATGTAAGAAGTAAAATCAAGGGATCGAATTGGGGAGAATCTTTGATTTCGAGAAAAGCATCTGTTTATGTACGTCTCTTTACCGTTTAACGAAATGAAAAGCTCAATAATATTGAAAATTCGCAGTAAAATACTTTAAATTAGCTTAATATATAAAAGTCAGTTTTGTTTTTTAAAAAATGTGATTCTTCATTAAGACATCCGAACATTTCAGATTTTCATTTAAATTTATTGTATGTTTGCATAATGATACATACCTTTTAATGAAAATAATTGAGTCCACTTTGAATCAACATGCTATCACCACGTTTACTTATCTTTGCATCTTTGTAAACATTGCCTCGGTCCATCCCCCAGTTTCCCTTTTCTCACCTCCTGGTGCGGTGACGCGAATGGTTCTTAGCCGAATTAACTCGCCCCGGGGGTTGGCTTTTGCAGTCATGTGTTGCCGATGGGAGGGAGGGGCTGTATTCATTATGAAACATCCATTAATTTTCTTAGAATCCTTTGAAGTAATAAAATTGATGAAATAAAACCCATCTCTACTCCGTATTAATTAGTCTGATATTCTTTTATCTTGAGGGAAACTAGGAAGAAATAACCAAAGTGTAGTGGTTCACTACATGAAATGGACACAGAAATATTTTGAAGACATATTTATGTATTAATATTAGTTCATTGATTCCTTCACGTGTTTGTTCATTCAAAGTACTGAATTTTCATGCGTCCGTCCGCCCATGCATCAAATTATTCATTCATTTATCATCTTACGAATATTCATCTCACGAATATTCATCTCACGAATATTCATTCATTCATTCATTCATTCATTCATTCATTCATTCTCCGAGGTAGGGTGAGACAACAGGCCGAAATATCTGCGGTACTAAAAAAATTTAAAATGTTTAGAGCATCCCGCATCACACAAGCTACTTCGGCAGTTTCATTACATTTTTATTACTAAACCCTAACCGTTGACTATCTGTCTTAATCATTGGATTCGTTAGAAACAAAAATGTCACACTTTTTAATTGGCAGTTAACATGTCAAATCCATACAGACCGGCAAGCTTATCTATGTTCCCCACGGTGCGTCCAGCATCAGGCGTGTCATGATCTGTATATATTGCGAATTCCCACAACGCGGCGGTTGGTACTTCCCCTGGAAAAGTTAACGGAACAATTCGCAAAAATTTTGATTTCCTTTTCGCAGTTTTTTTTTCAACAATATGCTGTATGCTGGACATCCCCCATCAGATGGCTTGGACCCCCCCCCCCCTGGAAAAATATAGATCCACCCATTCACGGAGCTTTTTTTATCCTTTCCCTTAAAATGACACCAACAGGCTTTCGTAGATTATAAGCTACAGTATATAATGGAAAATGTATGATTTTGTAACGCAAGTCCATAAAGGAGATCAAATCTCGACCCATTTCTGAATTTGAAGTTATAAAGAACAGAACAGAAAAGAGGTGGTGATTAGATAGACACATATAATTGCGCTTTTTTATTTATAAAAATACCTCAAACTTAGGCAGAAATTTTGAAAACAGCTGAGTTGAACCGTTTTAATTAACGATCTTGTAAAACTTCTTTCTTCTGTCATTCTCAGTGCTGACTAGATAAATATACAGCTAAGTCTAACGGATAATGAATAATCTCTCTTTTACCAAGCTTAGAGATGAAAGATGGATTTGTAAGTGGTCAACGAACTCTATACCCTCACAGGTGATTGAAGTATGGTTTCATTAATTTTTCAAACCACATTGCAAGAATTCCCAAATTATTCCTTGGGTTTTGTCGGAGAGGTCGTTTATTCTTATTACTCTTTCCTTTTTCATCTTTCTGTTTTTGATCTAACTATTTGTAATTTGATAAAAAAAATAATGTTTCAATAAAACAAATCAAAAACTGTTGATATTTGAAGAATATATGCATTCGAGAGTGATTGCTAAAATCTTTCTTGTACAATGAATTGATATTGCATGTACATTGTATGTACAGACTTAGACAAAATAAAGAAAATTAACATTCTACATTAAGATATGATCTAACTGTGCATCTACACACGCATTTTGGTAGTTCTATGTCATCTTATTGTTTTTAAAATTGACTAGTCAGAAGAAACTCGGTAAAAGCTTTACACAGGCAGAGAAAATTCGGGAAAGTCAGAGATAATTCGATGAAAATTCTAGACATTTCTGACATCCTTGAAGCTTCATTGATTTTAATTAGATTAAACATATTCTACAAATGCTACCACACCTATTCAGTGATTATATTCTCTCAACAGTTGTTTGAAAGTTTTTGAATATATCGTCTGTCGTATCTATGAGAAATCATGAATTGCCTTCCAATTCCAAAGAGATATACCACGACGTTTGCACGATCGAATTTAAGATGAGTACGATAGGTGATAAAAATGAAGAGGTCGCTTCAAAGTCTTGAACTTGCCTTCACATCAAATGTGTGAAACATGTAGATAAATATGATATCGTCATATTCAACACTACTTCAAAGCGAGGCAACAGGAAGTATAAGAAATATACACGATCTACATGTCACATAAGACAAAACTGAATGTGATAGTAGTTCTTTGAATTTGTTAACAAGACCATACCATGTTAGATAAGAATTGCATGCTGGCGATGGAAGAGTACTTGAGTTGTCAGGCATGGCTGACTTTAAAACAAAAGTAAGGACATAACGATAATTCAAAAGCTTTCTCTTTGGATTCTTTGATAGTAGATTACACTACATTTAAATGTCTGGAAAGACACCATGCCTATGGAGGAAATACGCAGATTCAGGGGGAATTCGTGCAATGATTCTGAAAAAAGTCATTGACAATTTATAAAAAAAAATCGGAAGTTTTGGCAATTAAAGAAGTCCTCTACTCGTGGGTATTTTCACTTACATATACTCGGACAAACTCAAATTACAAAGTATTGGTAGTTCCTTAAAAATATATTGTCTCCTTTATCAATGAAACAGCGATTTATAGGCCCATATCAACAAGCTAGCGATTTAACACAGAACTAGTCTGCAACTTCCGCCGAAATTGAAAGTACAAATTCGTGACGTCAGATGTGTGTATACACTACACAGTCACACGATGACGTAATGTGAACTATAGTACATGTGTCTCTTTGTTTATATGGTACATTTAAGGATTGTTTTTCAGCTTTTGCGCTTTATCGGTGTGTATTGGCAGTATAGGGAATGAAAACAAAATATGTAAAGCACGAAGTGCTTTTCATGAATTTTGTTTCCATTCCCTACTACCAATACACACCGATAAAGCGCAAAAGCTGACAAACAATCCTTATATTTACATTTTACGTGTTAACTGAATTATTACTGCCAATTTTCAGCCAGTTTCTTTACATTTGAAATATCATTGCGGAGGGAGAACGCCATTTGACGTAAGAGCAAACGAACGCTCGACGTTTTTCGCTTGATTCGAAGTAGTACCTTCTGTACGGAAACGTTGTTGACAAATGAGAAACTGAATTTTGTCCTCTTGCTGTATTTTGAACATTTCAATTAAAACTGAAGAAAATTGAATCGTGAAAAAATTCGCGACTTTTGTCCAACATAATTCAGACATGGCGTAGAGTTAAACTGGAGAAATTTCACAAAACTGAAGGGAAAAATTTTGAAAACTCTTTTTAACACACTGTTAAACTGCTTATACATATGAAATTGTATACAAACTTCTGTAAATACCCTATTTCATCTGGAAGTAATTAGAATAATGCAAAAGTCGAGTACAGCCGTCGAAAACGCGAAAACTTTCGGTATTTTCATGACTTACCTCAACATCATGGCTAAAGATTAGCTGATACTCGAAGTATTTCTGATATTATGAATCCATAAGAAGCAAAGATAAATTCAATGTTGATAATGACACAAGTGAATCAAATCCTCATCCTAAATACTGAATATTTGATCCACTTATGCCTGAATATTCGCTCATCCAAACACGGCATCTTTCTGCAGAGAACAATGCAGTTCGTCCTTGAACTTCGTCTACTGACGCGTGATCGACTTACTACGTCACACTTCTTGGAAGTGTACATGTGGGTGACCTAGATTTTGACACATTTAATCACTGGGGGTAGACGGCGTCGTTTGATAATGGATACATGTTTTGAATCTATATTAAAGCAATAAATAAAATGGGCATTTTATCAGAAATTAATCCGCGTAAGTTCTAAAGTCACGTGATAGGCTCTTGCGATTATCGAGAAATAAAGCAACAGTTGGTTTGGTACCTTTATATAAGGGAAACGCAGTAGGAATGTATATATTTTGATATAATGCGCGTTAGCGTATTTTATCAAATAAATGCATCAGCCATTGTAATTTATTTCTGCATAAACACACAAAATTAGACACTTAATTTCGATGCTCCACACGGATCCGTTTGATGAAACATTTGATGGACATTTATTTGTTTACACTCAATAAAAAATTTTGTTTTACAAAACAACAATCGTCAAACATCGTATCGTTATTTATGAGGGGGGGGGGGTCTGGAGACGAGAGTTATGTCTGGAAATTCGGGCGAGAGGGTGTTAATATTTGTCTTTAACAGTTGTTGCATACTGACTTTTTTTTCGGCACTTGGGGCCTGTATATATGTAAAAAAATCTAGCTTGTATCTTTCCTTCTTTCTTTCTTTTTTCCCCGCTCACAAAAATAAGTACATTGAACATGTCGATGACTTATATTTTTACATTTAATTCTCATCAATATTTCACAGACATAATTTCTCCCTCTTTTAACATGTACATGGCATGCTTTTTCCAATGTAAGGAAGGTAATATTTATTGAAGTACGTACGTGCCGACTAGAAGTGGGAAGGTACAAATGTTAACAAAGGCGGGTGGTATCAATTGATAGGCTGAACGGGAGGGAGTCAGATTACCGGGGAAATTATAGAATTTTGTAAATAGGATACCATCTACAAGCGTGATCTAGACGGTTAGGACGTCATGACCCCTTGGATTCGCCAAAAATGCAGATTTTTTTCTTTGTTTTACTAGTACATGTAGTATGTTTTTTTTTTCCGAAATAGACGGCTTACCCCCACCCCCATTTTCTTTCCGGGGAAAAGGAAGGTTGATTCCCTTAAGGTTTTTTTTTTATCTATATATGCCTTAGAATCCCTCTCTGAGATAAACTTTAGGATTCTGGAAGTCGTTTAAAATATATCAACACATACATGTACGTACGTATATAAATAAATTATGTACATTAGTAGTTTTAATGTAAATATTTAGGTTTCATTATTAAATGCTCTTTTATCATATTTATCACTCATACACTCTCATTTGATATGTCCTTTATTTTGGCATTTATAAGAGTACAATAGTTCATGTATCCACAACATGCATGTACATTTCTATATAGCGTTATGAAACGTGGTTCCCTTTTACACACTTCTGACGTACTTCCGGTGTGTACAGCTATTTTGAGAAATTGGAAAAGGTGGTAAACTAGAAAGGTTTCTTGTTGCGGTTGCAACAAGAGTGTCTTCCTCCTATACAATTTTTGGTTTGGAAATATGAAGGACGTCACATTACATGTATTTATATTATATATTTAAGTTTTCAAATAGCAGTAACATTAAATTTTCAAACCGATAATTGTTGGTGAGCAATCATTTGATTTTTTTTTTTTTTGGGGGGGGGGGGGGGGGGGGGGCAGGAATTCTATTGCCAGCCGGTAAAATTTTTTCAGCAATTTTCTGAGCAGGCCATTTTTTTCAGCCATTACCAGAGTCGGAGAAAAATTTTCGCCGGTTCTTCGGGCTGGATTTAAACAAATTGTCAAATGTTGTGAATGTCTGTGTAAGTTATGTGAACAGTTTGTATTTATATTAATTAATTTTTTGACTTTAAATTGTCTGGCACAAAGGGCCAGCAAAAATTTCCATATCATGCAATGTATCCTTACTTTTGCATGGTCCGGGAAAAAAAAAAATTGCCGGCCCTTTAGGCCGGAATATTTTTTTCAGCATTTTTCAGAGCCGGGATTTTTTTTTTTTTTTGCAAATTCTTCCTGCCCCCTTCCCCCATAAAAAAGGCGAGCTCGTAGCTGTAGAACCAATTTTCTTGAGAAGAGAAATGGTAATAACAAGTTACGTTCAATATATATATATATAAATACCATGAGGTTCTCGCTGTGCAGGTTCAAATTTGGACCCCCCCTTCCCTTTTTTCAAAGTTTATTTTGAATTTCCATCATGGCGACATCGTTCAATATAAACAGAACTGTTTTCGAAAAACGAAAGAATGTTGGAGAAATTGTTCATCAATTTGTAAATAAACCAACCGAAAATTATGTTCGAACGTTTGCTAGAATTAGAAATTAAACTTGATGTTCAAAGTATAGTTATTGAAGTTTAGAAACAGGTTTGTAGGTTAGAAATCGGAATCAAACTACCACTTTTTGTGTGTAAATTCTGGTTTGTAGCTGATCTCTTCTAAATTAATCAACTGTTTTAAAATCAAATTGTGTATATCGAAATGTATTTATGAAATGCATATTCATCATTGCCGTGAAATCGAAATTTGAAAATCTCAACACTGCTTTTCTCGAGTCGGACTCGGACTACCAATCTTAGTGTGCGCCCGATCTGTTGGCGTGAAGGTGTATCGAAATACCCAACTCAAAATTTCGATGCTCATATCTTTTCAACAGTAAGAGATAGGAAAAATCAGAAAGACTAAATAAGACAGATATACGGATAAAAAATAATAATATTGAAATTTTTAGGAAACTTCATAAGCTTAATTTTTGTTTACTATTATAAGCAAAAAAGTGTCTTCCTCCTATGAACTTCTGAATTTGGAAATATGAAGGACGGTGAAGGACGTCATCGTAATAAATCGTTACAGTGTGCATCTAGCATTTCATATCTTGCATGGCTGTCGACTTTCAAAAAGAATGGAAATTATAGATAGCAAAATACGAAATATTTAAGCTTACAAATAGCAAAACATGAAATTTTCGGTCCTTTTGAGTAATTCGACGCTCCCGTCAAATATTTGAATCTACTAAAAAACATGATAAAAAAAATAACAGAGACCAAAAATAAAAAAGACCAATCTAGCTTTTACTCCAAACGTAACGTTGGAGAACTTTCATTGTCCTAGCTTACAGGGTTCTTGAGAAATCGCTGATCCAATTTTCCACGGTTACGAAAACAATAGGTCTTCCGACGGAAGTCGGAAGACCTAAATATAAATTGGTCTATATCAGCTCTGAAAGAGATTACATAATGGGGAAATTTCTTGTTGGAATTTAGTTTGATATGAACTGTAATATACACGAAAATCTCCACGACTAGAGAACTTCTTTAACAGGGGACCTGAACCACACCCCTCCTTTAGATTGCCCTTGAAGCCTCCGATTTGTTGTAATTCATATCTGGCCATGGTGCACGGCATTTAGAAATGCAGCAGCAGAATACTGGACACCAAACTTCTACCAGTGATCGGTTACCTATAAACCATTACTAACTCGACCGAGGAGTTGGACACTTCCTAACTCGACCGAGGAGTTGGACACTTCCTAACTCGACCGAGGAGTTGGACACTACCTAACTCGACCGAGGAGTTGGACACTTCCTAACTCGGCAGAGGAGTTGGACGCTTCCTCACCTGACCGAGAAGTTGGACACTTCCTTACTCGACCGAGGAGTTGGACGCTTCCTAACTCGACCGAGGAGTTGGACGCTTCCAAACTCGACCGAGGAGTTGGACGCTTCATAACTCGACCGAGGAGTTGGACACTTCTTTACTCGACCGAGGAGTTGGACGCTTCCTAACTCAACGAGGAGTTGGACACTTCCTAACTCGACCGAGGAGTTGGACGCTTCCTTACTCGACCGAGGAGTTGGACACTTCCTTACTCGACCGAGGAGTTGGACACTTCTTTACTCGACCGAGGAGTTGGACGCTTCCTTACTCGACCGAGGAGTTGGACGTTTCCTTACTCGACCGAGGAGTTGGACACTTCGGGGTGGTTTTTTTTTTCTCGTAAACTTTCTCGACTAAATAACTATCTCGAGTATTTCTTTGATGAGCTAGAAAGTAAAAAGCAGAGCCGAAAAGAAATATGGAGATATGTTCTTATCATGTATTTACCATAGTATGATAGATGTCGCCACTTACCTGTTATATTTACTCCCAAAAGGAACGACAACTCTGAGGTCTCCCTCTAGAAGTTCGCGTTGAAGACAGACAGACAGAGAGAGAGAGAGAGAGAGAGAGAGAGAGAGAGAGAGAGAGATTTAATGTATTATTTACAAAAATATATAATGACATTTCGGGGGTATCAGTTGATTGTAACACAGCATGATTTCTGGAGAAATGTCAGTAAGTTTGATAAAATAACATGATTGATCACCGCTGTTTATTTAGGAAAATATTATATGGATTGACCTAAATAAGATTTAGAGTACATTTCTCACGTTTCTACTTCGAGAATCTGTATTTTATTTTTATATATTTCATTGATGAACGACTTTGCTATTTTTGTTTTTTGTTTTTTTTGCGTCATATACTCAGAAGAAAACAAAATATTTGTTTTGATGCATATGATCTAAACGTAAACTGAAAATAGCTGATGAATGGGAAAATAGGATTATACATGTAAACGCAAAAATTTGAAATAATATAGAGAAAAAAAATATTTTGTTATACTGTGTAAAGTTTATGAACAATACAGATACAACTTGAATATTTGATTGGGGGGGGGGGGGGGGTTGGAGGGGTCGCTTTTTTCATTTCAGTTTCAATCAATGTTTAATGTCTAAAGACAATAATTATGGACCACAGGAGCTCGATGCCAACAACCCTCAATGACAATCGCCCCTTCCCATCTCTCTCTAGTCAAGGAAAGTAGAGGCGGATCTAAAAGTTACATCGAGTTCCTGTGATATCGATTCCTTCAAATCTTATAGATATCATGGAGAAAAGGATAGTGAAAATATTATATTTTTCTTTTCTGCGGACATTCGTGTGTGGCTTTAAAGGGTCACATGGGGTGATCAGAGTAATTCAGAGCTCTATCTGTTTTGCTATTTTGGCTATTTGAACTTATCGGTGTTTATCTATCTGATAGCTACGCCAGTGCTTAGCGCATCTTGGGGATAAATAATTGGGCACTCAGAATCTCATAAAACACTCAGAGCTACTGGGACCGTGTCTTGCTATCGGTAATATGGTGTCCGGTAGAAGAAAATTATAAAGTGTTAATGAGCTGCACGGCCGTTAGAGTCAGCATCTGGAAATTTTGTTGTCTTTTACTTTTCTTGTAAAGAAACCAATGAATGCCAGTGTTAATTTCAACTAAAACAATGTCAACGATTAAAAACAATGTCTAATCAAACTTCAAGCGCGGGACTAGAGGGAATTAGGTTGTTGGTTGTGGGTCCCTGTAAAGTGCGAAACGAAACAAAAACGAAACGAAACGAAACGAAACAAATCGAAACGAAACGAAACAAATCGAAACGAAACGAAACAGATCGAAACGAAACGAAACAAAACGAAACGAAACAGATCGAAACGAAACGAAACAGATCGAAACGAAACGAAACAAAACATAAAACTTAAAGAAAATGAGAAAAAGAGGAAAAATCGCCGAAAACGAATATTTCAAGACAAGATCAGCATGTAATATTGCCTTAATCCAAGAGATCTACATTTGTTACTAGTGCCGAGAGGGTTTCTTGAAAGAGTCAAAGTTGACAATTAAAAAAAAGTAAATGTCAAATGCCATCCATGTATTTAAGAGGAATAAAAGGGAGGGGATAGAAAACCACGCTATGACACCGTAATGAGATCATAAAACGGGGTGGGGGCACATTTCAGGAAAAAAAATCTTATCCTTTTTCAAACGAAATGTGCCCCCAGTTTTTAATTATTCTCATTTTTCTGATAAAATTTTCAAATACACATAACGGAACAGTTCCGTTTCCTCTACGCTAGACTCCTCCCTGCTAAATAATATTTTTCCGTCTGTGACGAGGTTATTCATCCCAATCACTCTCCTTTAAAATGCAATTGTGCTATATACCTTATATATTATATGTTTTAATCGTCAACTTTGATTCTTTAAAAAACCCTCCAGCCACAAGAACTAACGGTTGAAGGCAATAATGAGGGGACGGACAGGGACAAAGGGAGGGGAGAGAAAGGGGCGGGAGGAGGGAAGAAGGGGGCGGGAGGAGAGGAAAGGGGGCTAGAGGAGGGACAGATGATTGGGAGGGTAACAGTAACCCCAAAAAATTAGGAAATTACTTTTAATATAAATAATCTTGCTCTTATGCGTTCATGTACATAACCTCAATTTTAAAAATAAACACGAAATTCATCTATATATATACCTTAAAAATTTTTCCCGATCGCTTCTCTCGCCGCAATTTTCAATTCATTTTTCATAGTCTTCAGGCTCGCTTCGCTCACCTTAGTTTTTCATCTAAACAGGTCTATTTCTTTTTTTCAAGGTTAAAAAAAGGAAATAACCCAAATAACTTCACTATGCTATTGCACCAATTTACACTTTAAAGTTTAAACATTTGTCTTGACCGCCCAAGACCCCCTCCCCCCACGGGGAGGGGGGAGGCGGCAGGAGGAGAGTGGTGCCCCCTAACCCTTCAATAAGATCTAGTCTTGAAATAGACGTTTTCTGCGATTTTTCCTCTTTTTTTCTCATTTTCTTTAAGTTTTATGTTTTGTTTCGTTTCGTTTCGATCTGTTTCGTTTCGTTTCGATCTGTTTCGTTTCGTTTTGTTTCGTTTCGTTTTGTTTCGTTTCGTTTCGATCTGTTTCGTTTCGTTTCGATTTGTTTCGTTTCGTTTCGATTTGTTTCGTTTCGTTTCGATTTGTTTCGTTTCGTTTCGTTTCGTTTTTGTTTCGTTTCGCACTTTACAGGTACCCGTTGGTTGTTCAGGACTATTCCAAAAATATAGGCAGGACCCCCCCCCCCCCCCCCCCCCCTTTTCGAACTTGGACACCCCCTGGAATTTTGTTATTTATCCGCCATGCAATTACAAAAGTTGAAGAATATTGCAGTGCAGTATTAGCCAAAATCTCAGATCCAAAAGAGAACAGACCAAACTTCATACAAATATCAAACAAATGGTAATTTAAAGCATTCCACTTCATGAGCAGAAGAAATGAACTTCAAATATGAGAGTGAGATCAGGTACCCGAGAAGAGTAAGCAACTCCTGTCGATGTGGTACTACTGTCACCGCAACTTTGTAGAAAATTATCAAATTTGATAGGTTGCTCTCAAAATGTATGAATAAACAAACTGATATGCAAAATACATCTTTACCGTTCTTTTTTCCCTCCGTAGTTTGAATTTTATGATTTAATTGCTAAGAATTCACCAAGATGGTGGATTGGTCTCTGTGCTGTGAAGTTTCATTCAGAATCGAATGAAATAAGATTGTTTTACAGTTCAAACTAACATTTTTTCTGGTAAAGAACGCAAACTCCTGATAACAATGAATAAAATCCTTGTAATTTATCAAAGAACATTTAAAAAATAATTGATAAGATGAAGCTCCCAAACATGACGTCACTATAGTGATCACAGCGAAACACACACACACAGGAGACGAAAAAGGGGGACAACTCTTATAGACAGTGAGAACAATCGCATAACACCATTGAATTACAAAAATGACATATTTTCGGCTCATTGCGACTTTTACCAGTGTGAATAGACTGCCAAGGTGCACGATTTTATTTAAAAGATTGTTTTTCTTTGTTTCATGAAAAAAAACCCGGATTTATTCGTCTTGTGCAAAAATATCAAACAAGACATAGGATCTATCTAATGGACATTTTTATATGCTTGAAGGATATGAAGATTCAAATAAGCAGTGTCGATATCACAAACATCAAGTTAACGTCGATAACTTTTATTTGGTAGCGCCAATATGTAAAACTTGCACATACATAACATGGTATTATTTGCTAACAGAAGTCGTATTTCTATCAACGTATAGATAAAAGTTGATCTGTAATTATGATAGCAGTGATCCCATTTCACGTGTAATCAACAACTGCTAATGAAATATACATCTCACAAGATAAAATTTAAGTTGAACTACGCACGTGCATGCTTTTCAGTTTTGATGAGCAATTTATCAAAACTTATCTCGAAAACTTGAATTAGATTTTACTCTTTTTTGCAGAAACAGTACTCTTGTGCATCAATATTTATCTAATTGTTCATACATTCTACTCCGTCTTTGCAAACCACAAAAATGACTAGTACTGCGTCTTCCCAAACCCAAAAACTTTACTCCGTTTTTGCAACCCCCCCCCCCCCCCCCCAATTGACTCGTATTAGCAAACCCAACGACTCTGTCTTTTGTGCCAAATAATGTTGATCTATAGATACCTTTTATTTAAAAAGAATGAAAACAGATACAATACACATCTGTAATCTACATCTACATTAATCCTCAGTTCACTAGAAAGAAGTCTTAATTAAATAAAATAAATAAAACGTGAAATAAGCCATTTAATTTTACCAAAGCTACGTATGACATTGGAGGAAGTATGGGGTACATGTATGTTCATTAAAATTTTACTTTATTTCACACTAAAGCTATAATCTACCTGAATGTACCGATCTATATGTATCTACGACACAAAGTACAAATACCTGTCAACATCAACAGTTCGACGTCAGAGTAGACCCCAAGGGACGTGACTGATAAAATTAAGGCTCACCTTTCTGGACTAATAATCCCCTAACAGTCTAAATCTGAGCAACATGCAACGAGACAGCAGACAGACAAACAAACAGACAGACAACAGACAGGCGGACGAACGCACAGGTATTATATAGGCAGGTAAGAAAATGCAAGATTAACGATTATATATATATATGTCACAGGCGGACCGCGCTCGTACGGAAGGAAGGACGGACGGACGGACGGACAATATATTCGGAATCGAGCTCAATCCTTCGAAAGGGGGTTTAACTACCTTAAGATTAAGTAAATGATGACGATTTGGATAATCAAGTGAGTTTTAAAAGCGTATCATTGAAAAATGATGAAAATTGTTATTTAAAAGCCCCGACCTTAAAAAGATCCGATGGTTTCAACATACATGGATGACTATCGGATACGTGTAATGTATACGTGAACTTTGAACTTGTGCAAATCACCGATATATTTTAAAATATTTCCGTCGCATCGATCACACAACTGAACAAGATATGTATAGTATCCTGGTATCCCAAAATTAGTCCAAGGGATTATTTATATAACGGTCGCGGAGATCTGAAACATAGTAGATTGCACATGTGTAAGTAGAAAATACTTAATATTCATAAGATTGAAAGTCAAATGGTCACAGTAATTTGATACTATAAATAACCATAAGGGGGATGAAGTTAATGAAATAAAGATAGTGTTGGATTGCAATAGTCCGGCCGCTGGGAAGGGAAAGTGTGGGGGGGTGCATCCTTCGGGAACATCATGTCTATTTGATGAACGGGTGAATATGACGGTGGGTGGTCCGGATAGGAAGAGGTAGGGGTGAAGTGAAAATAAAAATGTACCATTCCTGACCTATTAAAATAAATGAGGGGGGGGGGGGGGTTCTGACCACTCCCATGCCATTGTAAAAAAGAGGTTAATTTTTTCTTCATTTGTGGTGGGGTCGGGTTTAAAATGATAATATCTCGGAAAATTTTTGACCATTGACCTTTGAAAGAAACACTCCAATAATTGTTTAATCACTTTGTAAAATACCATAAAAATGCACTTTTTGAGCACAACACTTTCTGCAGGTAATAATGTATGAAGTAGCGGTTCTAGGGGCTGGAATAGTTGGTGTGTCTACAGCCATCAACGTCCAAAAGAAGTTCCCCGCGGCCAAAGTCCGTCTGATTTCAGACAGATTTGACCAGGACACCACAAGCTGGGGAGCCGGGGGAGTGTTTGTACCTGAAGCGGTCCTTATACACGGTCTTAGTACAGAAAGATTACGGTAAGTATGAATGAAATTCATAAAAATCAAACGTGAGTACCAGCATGCACTGGGTCCAAAACTATCTACGGTCAAACAGAGTTATCTTTCTTTGACCATATTCTTTATTCTTTTATTTTTCTAGGAAATGGGTGAAAAATTCATGGGAATATTATTCTAGTCTTGCCTCTTCTGAAAATGCGTCGGTCACAGGAATGCAGTTTGTGTCTGGATATTGCTTGTATAAAAATGAACCGGAAGTAAGTATATATAATTATCTTAACTCTCCCCCTTAAATAAATCCTTAAATAAATAAATGACATGATCCCCCAATAATTAAGCATACATGTATATCATTTAACTCCTTAAGAAAAACAACAATAAATAAATAACACCCCAATAAAATAAATGTAAAAATTAAAAGTATTTTATTGGCAGCAGTCTTCACATTTCACGTTTTATTTACAGATACCAGTGTATGCTGAGTTTGTGAATGCATTTAGGAAAATGACAAAAAACGAGATAAATAGATTGAAATTTCAAGAGTATCAGTAAGTTTGATACTTAAAAGATGATGATGTAAACTCAAAAATGTAGTTTTTTCATCAACAACCCCCACCACTTTTCGTTTAACTGTGTAAGAGCTAGGGAAAAACGTAAAGAAAAATTTGTGGCGAACTCAGGGTATCGGCCAAGATCGTCTGACGAGAGAGCAGAAGGAATTAAGTTCAATTCATTCCTGGTCCGGTTACATGCAATTGGTTTTTTTATCACCTGTTGCATATTGTATAAGTAATTCGCAACAGTCACGTACATTTTTACCATTGAAGTAGAATTAACCCCTCCCTCCTCCCAGGAAAAGCTATAGATGGTAGAATATGAAAGCGTCTTACTGACAGAATTTATCATAAAATGCAATTAAGGGAAGACCTTTGGACGAGTTCCAAATCAAAATCCTTTCTTGGATCCAAATATGACCATTGATCAGAGCTAACGAAGTCATGAAATATTTCTCATTTTGTTGAAATGTCAATCAATAAAGGAGCTGATAAGATAAGGGCCGTTTTTAGCCCTAAATCTCGTGCCGTGTTTCTTCCACACGACGGTACATATGCAGACAAAAGATAATCATTGTTGAAATAAAATGTATTTGAAGACTTTTTGTATGTTTTTCTTTTCGATGAAATACTCCCAAGATTCTAAAATGAAGGTCCAAAGAGGTAGGGGGTACTCGGGTAATAAAACTGATAATATCGACCATAAAAGTAGAAATTTTAGAATATTTTGCCTGCAATGGATAAATATTAACTAAAAGACATCAAATACATCTACATTGTACATCAGAAATACATTTCGAAAGTTCTATTTTCTCTAATCGGTAAATATAATGAAATCCGGAACTCAAAATACGGTCTTATTTTGTATGTAATGGCTATAATAGAAGCTGTTAAGCGCGAAATACACATTAGCGGAGAAATCCACATCGCTCCTACTTATTTCGTTCCTATTTGTTGTACATTTCAATCGATCACATTTAGAACACATTTTTTGATGGATTAAGGAGGAAAAATCGTCAAATTTTCCATATTTAATGATCTTAAAGATAGAATCTTTAACAAATGCACCCCCTTCCTTTTTTTGGTTTTTTGTCTCTGGGGTAGTGTTCCCCCCGGAGATACAGAACCCCACTTTTCCAGAAAATTTGTATCATGGATATACACCTCCAGTATAAGTGGCATTCTGTATCTCCGGGGGGAACAATGTTCAAAAAAACTTTTCCGTTTTTTATTGATTTCTATGGGAAAAAGACAAGTTTTGACCCAAATATTAGCAATGTTATGCGTAATAGATCTAAAATAATTTCAGAGTTTGATGGGATACTGTATTTGAATTGATTTAATGATCGAATTTTCTTAAAATATCCATTTTCAAAATTCCACTTTTTAGGGCAGATTTTACGTCTTATCTTATCAGCTCCTTGATAAATAACCTCCCTCCCCATCTAATATTTCTTCCAAAATCTACATTTATTGTCTCTTTCAAGATATGGATTCTATGTTACAACGATTATAACTACAGTACGAAAATATTATTCTTGGTTACTAAAAAGGTAAGTTTATATAGTAGTAATAAGTAATATATGTAAATATATACTCGTATATATTGGATAAAAGACCGAGCTACGAAAAATTTGCAAGAGTGGGGGGGGGGGGGGGGGGCGCAGCTTATGTTTTAAGTATAGTTACACATAATTTTTTTAAAGATAAAATGGGAAAATAAGTGGTTTTTTTACATTCCAGGGAGGGAGCGCTGAACTCTGATCCCTTCTAGATCCGGGCTTAATTAAGTAATAAAAGTATAAATTCTATATGCATGAGTATAATTTATATTGTAACAAGTGATGCAAGTACAAATGTAAGATATGACTATTGACTAATACCTTTATATGTATTGATGTTTTTTGAATGAATTTTAAAAACCTTTATGACTATCTCAGCAACAAATGAATGATAGATGAGCAGATGCAATCTAATGAAAAAAATTGAAATTAACGATAAAATACGATAAAATAATCTCAAGATCCAATGTCAATCGATACATCATGTCAATTGGGGAGAGTAAGCATTGCCTGTTTGCATTCAAAACACCAACCTGACAACTCTATTTGCATGCTAAAATGATAACCATTGAAAGGTATTTTCTATATATATGTATTAGATTTACAAAATTTGTCATTTTAATGTGTCCTACTACTCAATTTTGCAGATTTTTGGAAAAAGGAGGCGAGATAGAACAAAAACACATAACACGCTTGGATGAGGTTAGAGTTCTTTTAATATCTTTATGATCACGTAAATGGATTACAAAATTCAAGAATTTAAAAAAGAGTGGGAATTCAAAGTCATTTAATGTCCATCGTTATCATTAAGAAACGACGATTCTGATTGGCCGAGAAATTTTGTTGATACATTTGTACCTGTATCAACACAAAACGGAAGTACGCGCCTAGCAACGTCATAAGCAACGTCGTTAGCAACACAATTTCAAAGCTGCAAATAAACGTTGAATAGCGACGAAATGAAATGATAAGTAATCAATGTAATATTTTTTTGGTTGATCGAGGTATCAACACCAAAAATTGAGGGAAAACTTATGCATCTTGCGCTACGCAAAAACAAATATTACAATGATTCCTTAAAGAACTCCACCAAGGCCAAGTTGCAACGCCATGCACCAACAAGACGCACGCTAGCACCAGTCAATACCCAAACACCAACCACAAGTGATGACATGCTGTGATAAGGCAAACGGGCATGACAGATTGAAACATGAAAATATAATCGAATGCAAATTTCCTCTGCACACAGACAAACACAGGCGTTTGACACCATGCCAAAGACAATGAGATATAGCCAAACACAGGCGTTTGACACACTATGAATATGACGTTATCGTTCATCAAACATATCTATCAACGACGTACAGACATGCGGAAACTTCTAAATATGTAATTTGAATTTCTATTACGTACATCTTTCTCTCTATATTTGATTGACACACTGTTTTGGGTATGCGTGATTCCAAACAAAGTGGAAATGTATATATAAACATAGAGATAATCATTTTTCTGTGCTTGAATATTTGTAGTTTGTCGGTAAATATGACGTAGTCGTTAACTGTACGGGTCTTGGAAGTAGAAAATTATTGGGAGATAACTCAATGTATTCTAGTAGGGGCCAGATAGTAAGGGTGAGTATATCTGAAATGATATTTTTGGTAGAAATAAAGTATTTCAGAGATTGCGAGTACAATTTTCAACTTCAAAATGTAATTCCAGTGGCCTAGGTCAAGTAGTTAGGGAAAGAAATTTTGGTAGAAATATAGAATTTCAATGTATCTTGAATATTTTTAATTCAAAAATGTCTCTACTCCAAACTACATTTACCCTTAACTGTAATCATAATATAACTACTACCCGAGGGTCTCACTTCGGAAACTGGATAGACGCGCTCCAGTTTCTGAAGTGGACCGCGCGAGCATTTCCTAATTCTTTAGATTTGACTACAGGTTCGTGCACCATGGATAAAACACTTTGTATACACTGATGACCACACCTACATGCTGCCAAAGTACGTTATATACTCTTTTAAAATTCTCCGACATCAAAATCTTCATCATTTTTTTCATTTCTTTGTAAAATATACAGAAAAGACACCACTTAGTTTCTTTGCAATTTATGTTCGACAGTTTTAAGATAGCAAATTGATTGTTTACAAAAACAGTTGAAGTCTGAACTCGTATTTCTTTGGCGGAAAAATGTTCATGCTTTTATGCTGGAAGTTCCTTTAAAAATTGTTACTTTTTAGAATCTTATGGGTTTTGTGAAAGTTAAGAATTCAGACATGATTTTCTTCCGCTGTAAAGCAGAATTCTGCTTCCCAGGTTACCGAAAACCCTGAATTTGACCCCCACAATGGAATCATGTCTGTGTAAAGCATGAAAATTACCATTTTTGAACAGTTGATACATTTGTACATTGTATCTCTCTATCGTAGTGAGGACTTGCTTGCTCTAGGTGGTATAAGACAGGATAACAACTATAACATGAATAACTCCAAAGAAGACACGGAGGACATTTTACGTCGCTGCCAAAAATTATGCCCTGCAGTCAAGGTATTTCTATTCTTCGTAGCTTGCTAGGGGTCCGTCGATGCTCAATTTGGTGCTCTATTGTGAGTGTTGTAACAGTTGAGATTGTCGTCAGGATCTTCTTTATCTCATTCATGTACCAATTGCTTAATGTCATATCTGGACAAATAAAAGCGTCGCTAATACAATTTTTCTAGCAGGAGCTGACTCTTCATGCAGCACAACATTTAAGTAATTTTGTTTCAAGTAGTACAAACATGTTTCTATAATAAGCCATTCTTCGCTAGACATACTAAAATGTTCCCTTTAATGAAAAAATACCCAAACAAAAGCAAGCAAACAAACCAATAAAAGAATTATTAATACTAAAAGCAAACAAAATAACAAACAAACAAACAAAAAATCTCCATATCATCTCCTCAGTAAAACTTATATAAAATAGATAAATAAAACAACAATGCTTGCTGAGTGGCTGTCTCATCCTTTCATACTTCAGGGTGCTAAACTTGATCATGTATGGACGGGACTGCGACCGACTCGTACACCTCCCCGTGTCGAGTCTGAAATACTGAAACTACCTGAAGGAAACCTAAAAGTACGTGATAATTATTATTCTATAGATTCTGACAAATTCCAAATTTCAGTTAAACTTGTTTTAACGACCACCTCTAAATACAGATAACCCGTCTTAAGCGACCGTATTTTTTCATTTCAACTGAACCTGTATGAAGTGACCTCCGCTCTTATGCGAGTCACATACCGTTTTGCCTTAATCCCTTGAAGAGTCAAATGAGACAGGTCTAACTATATCATTGAAAATACTATCTTTTATTACTGAAAGAAATATGAAAGAAAGAGGTGAGTTTTATAATGAATTTCTTTCATCATTGTCTCTTTAGGTTGTTCATAACTACGGACATGGGGCTAATGGTATTGTGCTTAGTTGGGGATCCAGTTTGGAGGCAGCGGATCTAGTGGAGTCATGTCTTAAATCAACAAGCAAATTATAAATATATGTCATATATGTTTATTATCATATTGTTTTGTTGTCTATTTTGTACAAATATGAATAAACATCTCCGAATGTTGTTTGTAGCAATTTTACTGTCGTGTTAAAATGTGTTGCTATGGGAGTCCGAAATATTAGAGCAAACTCTATTGTATCTGATGAGTTGTGAAACGTAAAGGGGTATGAAGAAATACAGCACGTAAAAGAATCGCACCGACAAATCGGCTAAAGATAATACTCAAGCCAATCGAAGTAACTAAAAAAAAAATGCACGAAGCAAGGGCAATGTGAAGGAAGTGTGAAAGAATCTAATGTGCAACAGCGACTTAGGACGGTCGTATGCGATATAAATAGCAAATGTTGTAGTTGACCGGACCTTCCAGGACAAAAGGAGGTCTCACAAGATGCACAGTCGTTGTATGAGGAAAAAGCCTTCACACTGTCAAATCACGTCACAAACAGTACCCGTCAACATTTCAAATAAGTTACTAAGGGAGCAACCATTTGATTTTTAGTGGGGGGGGGGGGGGGCAGGAAGACTTTGCAAAAATAATTTCCGGATCGAAATTTTAGGGAATAAAATTTTCCGGATCATGAAATTGCCCCTCCCACTCTCTTCCGACCTTTCCACTGCCCGGCCCAGTAAATACCTTTTTGTGTATCATAAACTAAGTATAACAAAATGGAACAAACTTTATGCATTTTGGAGTGAATAAATCAAATTCAAAAGTCATTAGCACCATCTAGCCTGTCTCCGTTGAGTATCATTTAAGTAAATAGATTATAGGCATCATATGCCATTCAAGAAATTAAAATGAAGTGATCTGCTGGCAAGAGATGAACTCATTCTTTGTTTGATGTTCAATATGGCCGAAAAATCACGCTGAATTATTTAAACTTTAGAGTAATTTTCAACATTGGAAAATTACAAAAAAAAATAATCCGGCGAAAATTTTTTCACGCTCTTAAAATGGCCGAAAAAAAATGATCCGGCTGGCAAAAGTCTTCCTGCCCCCCCCCCCCCCCTAAAAATCAAATGGTTGCTCCCATAAGAAAGCTTTGCTAATCGAACACTCTACACCTACTGCGCACAGTACGTTCCAATAAAGACATACCGCTATAATCTACTGAGAAGCGGTAAAATTATAGAATCCACAGGGGTCCTAAGTAACACAAGTTTGGATATAAGAATGGAGCGTAATCCTTTGTGGACAGATTGCAAATAAGTAGAATTAAATTTTACCCAAGCATTATCTCCTACAAATGGTGGTGTGTATTTAACGGATCCGTCAACAGATGACAGCTCTACAGGCCAAAAATTCTCGGGAAATTCCCCTGACAAGGTTTTACAGAACAAATGTTCAACATCTTCAAATTCAATAGCATTATTTAAGAACAGGTATTTGCAGCATGGACCAGAGAAGCACATTTCGGGTACAGACACATATTTTGAAACCTAAAATATACAAGAATCTTGCAGCAGTTCGTGAACATGATTTCAAGCACCAGTTCTGGAAATGGTCTTCATAGTTGAAGAGAATATAATGGAGGGTCTAGTGAGATATTCTAAATGGTAAAAAATAAAATAAAACGGGGAAATATCACATACTGAATATGTTTACCACATTATATAAATGTACACCATCTCTTTAATTGGACACAATGAAAATGTCTCCTATAAAGGACTTCGGCAAAGGATTCGACACAAGTGGTGCCCACTAGAACACCAACTACACGTAAAATTTGAAAGCCCTATCATTTACTATCAAAAGTTATGGACAAGGTCACAGTTTTTCTGATTTACGGACGGGACGGTTCTGATGTCCCCACGCTTTCGCGAAAGCGCGGCACAAAAACTCTACTGTATAACAAACAGTATTGCCTTCTTGACGACTTTGTATACTCATATTGTGTAAGTAAAGGTGAGAAAATAGAATACATTGCAGGTAAAGTACGTGCTGGTTCTGTACATTATAGAGTGGCGATACTACGTCCTTGGCTTGCTGGTATACATGTCTAAATAGATAAAGTAAGTAAATATTAGTAGAGGTCGTTGTCTCTTTTTATATAAAGTTCGTTAATTTTAAAGCGCATTTGATGAGAGGGACATTTCTTTGAATAAGAATGAACAGAGATGTATTAAATGTCAATCTAGTCTAATGAGAATGGATTTCCAACACGACGACATAACAGTGATCATAGCGGAACATACTCGCACACATGATATGAGAAAGAGGGTATCGACAGTACGTAAAACTATCGCTTCTCTGAAGAGACAGAAACAACGAAAACCTTTGCACAAAAACGTACAAATTAGGTGAACACAATGCGAATATAAAGGAAAATAGCAGCAACAACAAAAACAAATATATGTTGTTTGAGACTTAGCCTTTCTTATATAACTACATGTATAAATATTGAAATATATCTTTTATTGTAATGCATTTTTAGTGCACAAATTGTGTATTTCTAGAAAAAAAAGTTTTATCAAAAGTGATGCTTGAGACTTAAATAGAGAACATTCGAATAATTATTAATACTAAACATGACATAAAGTCTACGCCAAATAACTGTAATCGAAAATACTGTATCTGCCTCTGCTTTATTTTGACAGCCAAACAATTCTCTGTGTAACATATTATTTTTGTGTAACTGTTAGTCCTATAAGGATATCTTTAACCGAGTTCTACAGTGCTTCTGTACTGAGAAGTTCGATCAATTTTACTTGATCGTATCTTTAACGCATTCGAACATTTTTGGTATCAAAATTTCTTGAAAATTCTAGAACATGGGTCCTGTAACATCATATTCCACCCATCATGCTACGTTTTTCGGTTCATTTTTGGACATATAACTTTCACACTCGTTGGCCTTATTACATTGTTTATCTCACTCCTTCGCAGCTGTGGAGTTCACTTTTTTCATATGGTAGATTTTTTTCTTTCTGCTCCTTTGCCTTAGTTCTGGTTTTATCCTGGTTGTGTATACATGCCCTTGGTTAAATGATTTTTCGATTAACGATTTTGTACTTCTTGATAGGGATATGGTTTTTTCTTTCCATATTTGTCAATTAGATAACGTTTGTTCATCAAAGATCACTTGAAGAGGGCTAAGTACCCGAAACGTGCATGTCTGGTCCATTGCTGCATATTTATCTATTCTTAAATTATGCTATTGAATTTGAAGACGTTTAACGCATGAAAATATTTTTATATTTTCGGATACTAAATTTGAAAAAAAAAATATTCTGAAAACTAATAAGTATCTCTCTCGTGGCATAGCTACAAGGGCCTCTTATGTCTTTAGCTTGATCTTTGGGCATACATTTTAGGTTATGTTTAGAATTTCGCTCATCATACCGTATAAATTCGGATCTCCTTTCTTTAGGTTTATCGTCTTCAAATTCATTAGCATCATTTTATAGCAGATAAATTTACAGCATGGACCAGACATGCACGTCTCAAGTATCACTGATGATACATTTTTGTTGAAATGCACATACGGTCACTTTATGACGACTGACCATGTATTTCACTCTGATTACTGTAGTGGCTATTATACAAATATGGACTTGGTCGAGGTTATTATGTCATTATAATGACATAATGACCGAGGCCAAGTCCTTATACTACATATGATTAAAATAATGATTCAAATCAATATGAACACATATTTTTTAATTAAGAACTTTATAATTAATTGCACTTTTTTGTGAAAAGTTTATCTAAACTTTTAAAATTAAACAAAATAACGATCTTAATTTTCATCGTAAATACTGAAATCAGGACAGATACCACACCGAGTCATTATCTTCCGTCAGCGGTCATTATCGGAAAATAATGACTCGCGCTCCGGCCAATCAGAATCGACGTTACATCCTGGTTATATAATATTACATAATAATATGGAGGTGTTCCAACTCTATACCTTCATGAAGAAAATTCCAAACCAATATTTCCTGCACCAGACACGTGTTTCGAATATTATATTGGTTTACATATCCATTCCATATGTAAGAGTAATTGCACAACATCCCCACGATGTACAATATTACTGTGGTCGGAGCTGGTATTGTTGGCGTGACAACGGCTGTTAAATATCCAAAAGAAAGTTCCCGGATCAAAAGTCCGAATAGTCTCTGAAAAATTTGACCAGGACACCACAAGCTGGGGAGCCGGTGGAATATTCCGTCCTGTGATATCAAATATTCAAGGAATAGACCCTGGTCGATTGAGGTAAAATTTTAACACACCAAGTGCCGCTAGCTCTGCTTTTTCTAACAATAAATTTGTTGCTATCAAAATATGAATTTCTATTCATAAAGGAATATTTTATCATCCTATGATACGTTTCGTAGGAGATGGATTCAGGATGTGTGGAGTTTCTATTCTTCCATTGCTACATCTGAACAAGCTGGAGAAAGTGGAGTACAGATTATGTCTGGATACTTATTATCGGACGAGGAGCCACAGGTAAGATAAAGAAGATCCTGACGACAATCTCGAGAGCACCAAATGGAGCATCGACGTTAAGTCTAAAAGATATCGAGAAGATCTCCTGCAAGCCTACATTTCACTGACGACAGTGGGACAAACCAACATGATAGTAAGAAACAATACTCCAAATTGACAAGGCATCGAAGCATTGAAAATGAATGACAATGCATAAATTGAGGGAGATATGTTGTCTCGCAGAATGTTTGAAGACAATGTTTATTTTCATAAGCAAAACGGAAAGAGGTTTTGTAGACCACCTGAACGATCCGGCAATGAACCGACGTTTGTAAGGGTTGTTGTGCATTTAGGGAAACCAGCAGAGACAAGGTTGTTTGGCCGGGTTAGCGCAGTGGTAGCGCGCTCGCTTCTCACCTCTAAGGTCCCGGGTTCGAATCCCAGATTCGGCGAAGGGTCTTATGTGGGAGGGTAGGTGGCCCCCCAGTGCCCCCACCCAGGCCTCTGCAGGGGTTTTTCCTCCGGGTACTCCGGTTTCCTCCTGCTCCTTGGACCCCCTCACGCCAACATCTGAGCCAACGAGATACATTAATATAAGTGTAACTTGTTTGTTAAACATTGTAAAAGAAATAAAGTTTAAATTTTTAAATTTAAATAAGGTAGTTTAAAATCGGAGGCATCGATACTCTAGAACACATTTGTGGGCGTCAAGTATTCCAGATACGTATAGATTTGTATTGTGTGTATCTTGGATTTCTAGGTGCTGAATGTAAACCCAGTACCTCTATAAGGCATTTGAAATAGTATGACTTGCAAGCGAAAATAAAATTGATATATATTGTATAATCATAAATTGTTATATATAAAATATATATTTTGTTAATAAAAAATGATATGTTTTTAATGGAGGTCAGAGAGTTCTTTGGCAACAACGGTATCATGGAATATTGACTCATGTTTGTTGTTAACCGAGTGTCGAAGACGCCCTATTCTTCTCTTTATCAATTCTCCTATGGATTGCATCCATTGGGAGAGTGTGTCTAGGTTTACGTTCTCTATTTCTGTCCACTGCCTGGCGTACTCCTCATATTCATCCATAATTATTTCAAGGTTTTACCGTCATTCAGTTGTCAATGTGTGCATTATATAAATGTTTATTTTTGAATACAGGGACGACTTTACGAAGATTTTGTTTTCAGTCATAGAAAAATGTCAAGAGAAGAAAAGGATCGCCTTAACTTCGGCAAATACAAGTAAGGAAGCACACTAAAATGTTAAAATCTAAAGCCAAAAGAAAAGAAATAAAACGTAATGAAAATGTATGACCAGTTGCCTCTTTCAACAGACTGCATCTTGGATATGCATTCGTCATATTTCTGATATCCATTCGTTTCTCTTCTACAGGTTTGGGTACCATGTAACGACAATAGTAGCCACAGTTAGGAAATACTACACGTGGCATATGAAAAGGTACATATTTTATATATAACAAACAAAAAGAGTGTAATGGAAAGGAGGGGATCTCCAACAACACTCGGTTGCAGCACCAACAGCAAAACCTCAAAACACCCACTGCAAAAACACATACAAAAACACATAGCAGACAAGCAGATAATGAGACGGTAACGGTATAATGAACGCCAATTCACATAGAAACATCAAACATAAATGACTACACATAAACCAACGAGACTAATGGACAATTGGTGCCGACTTAGGACGGCCATCAGTAGCAGACTGTGTGGTTATCTTGGATTTCGTGCGCACAACCTCCCACTGTTCCGATTACCCAGATATTGCACACCTACATGATTACTGTAAATCTTCTTTCATTCTGTTCTCTAAAATGGCTTTTGATATTGTTTAAGAATAACTGGTCATTTTTCTATTCCAGATTTTTGGACAATGGTGGTATATTACAACAAAGGAAGGTGCATAGTCTTGAAGAGGTAGTGAAATAAGATAAAACGTTCTTTCGGTTGAACATGTTATGAACGCAAAGTAGACTAGCACAAAAACAGACACAAAAGGGACAAGGAACACCAAATACCGCATCCAAACACCGCCACAAACCAGAGAGAACAATGGGCAATCGGTACCAAATTAGGACGGCAATCTGTAATATTTGTAGCAAATGGTGTGGTTATTGCGGATTACGTGCGCTCAACCCTCCCACTTGTCCGATTACACCAAGTAGTCTCGAGGAACGAACAATTGTTGTACATAGAATATAGAGAATGCTGTCTTTATACCGATTGCATGAACACAAACATCCCATCTTACTGGATACAGAGGGGTTTTAGTTTTAGATGCACTTCTATTATATTTGTAAAAAGCTTTCAAGGTTACGATTAGTGACATCACAATCAAGACAGTTAAATACACGGGCCCTAAGAAATAAATACCTATTGAATAGGATGTCAAATGTTTAACATCTTCAAATTCATTAGCATCATTTTAGAGCTGATACAGCATGAACCAGACATGCACGTGTCGGATAATAAACCCTTGTCAGTGATCCTTAATCTAATATGACCAAAATTTGTGAAAATTATGTCCTAAATATACCGAATAGCAAAATGGCTGGGATATGATGCTACAGGACCCAGGTTTTAGAAATTTGAGAAAATTTTGTAAACAGATATTTTCAAATGCGTTTGAAGAAAGGACCACCGAAATTGATCGAACTTGGCTACATGTGCCCACGGGGACTCTTGGTCCACCAGCAGTGAAATCATTTGGCATACAGAAAATATTCCAGTGTTCTGGTGACTAAAGCATCCTACTGAGTCTAACATCGGGTATATTTTGAATTTGAAAGTCAGTCATGATCAAACACAAACCCCAGAATCAGATTCTTAAAGTCATAATTCATTAGCATTTTAAGTCATGAAAAATTGCAAAATCAAACAAAACAATTATAACATTCTGCAAAACAAATCGATCCTTTAACTTCCCCTATGCAGATGATCAGGTGCAAGGGAAGAGTAAGCATCTCATGCTTGCTATTAACAGCTGACACATTTTCCGTGCAAAAAGGTTGAAATTACTGAATACGTGTATATCAAATTATATGTTCGGTGTTTCAAACCTATTATACCCTGTGGCCAAAGAGATGCTTGTTTTGTTTTCAATACATATATTTCCGTGATATTGACCAAAGTTTAGATGATCTTGATCTAAATTAAAGTTTGTAGGACAGTGTGACGTAGTTGTAAACTGTACTGGACTTGGAAGCAGGGAACTGGTTGGAGACTCAGCTGTCCATCCTGTCAGGGGTCAAGTTGTTAGAGTATGTCATCTTTATACCCCCGCCAAAAATAGAAGAGTATGTAGTGATGCACATGTCCGTCCGCCCGTCCTTACGCACGTGTGTGCGTCCGTCCCACTTGTGGTTTCTGGACAATTTAAGGATACCGCTATAGATTATCAATTCATTTCTTGGATAAGCTTTTACATCAAGAAATTCAAAATCGAATATGTGTCATGTTACTCAATTTTATGCAGAGTTATGCCCCTTGAAACTTCAATATTTTGTGGTTTCCGGACAAGTAAGGGAAAACAGAGACAACAATTCAATTCGTTTCTTGGATATAGCTTTAATAACACCAAGAAATACAGGTCAAGTTCGAATATGGGTCATGTCGCTGCTCAATTCTATGCAGAGTTATGCTCCTTGAAACCTAGAAAATTTCAATATTTTGTGGTATCCGAACATTTGAAGGAAAACCGTTACAGATAATCAATTCATTTCCTGTAGCTATAATACCAAAACATACATTAAAAGGAGAACCATTAAAGTTATTCAATTCATTTCTTGGATATAGCTTTAACACCAAGAAATACAGGTCATGCTTGAATATGGGTCATGTCGCTCAATGAAGAGTTATGCCCTTGAAAAAATTAATATTTTCTGGTTTCAAGACATTTCAATGAGAACTGTCATAGATATAACTTTATATAAAGAAATACAGGTCAAGTTCAAATATGGGTCAAGTTCCTCAATTTTGTGTGGAGTTGCGCCCCTTCAAACTTAAGATTTCATACATTGCTTTTATGTAAAATAAGCATATCACTGATTCTTTAAGCAATATTATTTTTCATTTTCTATTGTATGAGATATAAAATATAATTCTAAAATAATTCATGATAAATGCAATATTTGCTTATAACGTTTGGTCAATATGCATCCTTTTCAATACATAACGTAATGTGGTAAGTAGAAACGAAATCTTTCAACTCTGCTTTAAGAGCTTTGTTGACAATAATTTCCAAATGTGATACATCATACATGTTTCTGATCGTGAATCATCATCAGTGGCAGGCGCGAAGCTGGGGTACTTTTTAAGTTGAAGCACTTTTTCCGACAGCGTTTTTGAGAGCCGCCATGAGTCTCTAAATGAAGATTCATGGGATGAAGCCCTGGAAACTACTGTATTCTACACACTTCCAGAGCTGTTTTCCATATTAGAAATGACCTTTTGTACACGTTTTTGGCAATAATTTTTCATTATTTTGCATAACGATCTGGAAGCACCTGCGTACTTGCGCACGCCTTGCTACGCGCCTGAGTGGCACTGACGAGGGTTAAGTACCCGAAACGTGCGTGTCTGGTCCATGCTGAAATTTTATCTGTTCTTAAATGATGCTATTGAATTTGAAGACGTTTAACATTTGAACCATTTGGTGAGTGTCACTGCTCGTGGACCAGGAGTCCCCGAGGGCACATGTAGCCAAGTTCGATCAACTTCGGTTGATCGTCTGTCTCTTCAACGTATTCGAAAGTTTCTGTGATAAAAAAAATCTTGAAATTTCTAAAACGTGGGTCCTGTAGCATCATATCCCACCCATTTCTGCAACGTTTTTGGTGTATTTTTGGACACAATATTTTTCACTCTTTGGTAATGTTATATTGTTTAGATTGAGGATCACTGACGAGGGTTAAGTACCCGAAACGTGCATGTCTGGTCCTTGCTGCAAATTTATCTGTTCTTAAATGATGCTATTGAATTTGAAGACATTTAACTCTAAACTCTAAACTCTATACTGGCATTGTTATTGCGTCGAGGTCTGTCGTATTGGCCCAAAGTGCAGCCGAGGGATAATGCGACAGACCGAGACGCATATGGAATACAATGGTTCATGAACTTCTTATTTTTCAACATTATTAATCTTCAGCTTTTTTTTTTTGATTTTAAATATCAAATATCAAATTAAAAAAAAAGATTTCTTCAACATTACTCTTTTAATTTAATTCTTATGGTACAGCTAGGCTATTTTCGACGTCTTGGATCAATATCACTTATGTTAAATAATACAAAACATTGAGGCACATGTTTCTGTGTCCATTATTTCCAGGTGAAGGCACCATGGATAAAGCATTTTGTCAAGGCGGGTAAAGATACATACATTATTCCCAAGTAAGTATCCCTTCATCTTCATGGTCAAATGATTTCAAATTTGATCAGGAAAAACAAAACAAAATTTTCACTCGTATAAATGAAATTTGAAAGGAAATAAGATTGAAAAGAAAGGAGAAGATATTTTGCTTTAAAGTTGTTTTTCTGATCCCTTAGATATGTGAAACTTGAATATCCTGATGTACAACTAACATATTGTCCTTTACTTAATATCCAACATGTGGTTGAATGTTGGAAATTGGTAAAGCACAATATGACATAATATTCGCTATTTTCGAAAACCAGAGTTACTTCCCATTTGAGACGGTATGTGACGTAGACTGATTGTGACGTCATTAAATTTTATGGAAACAGTCCTAATAGTTCGGGAAATGACGGTGTAAAATTGACGTTACCATACCATTTTCATGACGTCAAAATGGTTTTACCTCAAATACCTCCTTTAAGGGGAAATAACTCTGTATTCCGCTAAGACTCAATAGCAATTGTGAAAGGCACATTTGGTTCTACATTTCAGTGAGGATGTTATTGTTCTTGGAGGATGCTTACAGCCGAATAATTACAGTCTCATTAACAGCAAGGAAGACACAGTAGATATCCTCAAACGATGTTATGAGCTGCTTCCTTCCCTTAAGGTAGGTTTTCCTATGTTTTTGACAGTATAAACGGTAATAAGCAAAGAAGTTTGCCATGAGTTAAAGTCACACTTATGCCCTTTGCCGTGTGGAGCTCTTAAGAAAGTTCCCCGCGAGGGGTTTGACAGTAAGTGTTTTAAATATTTTCCCTGACGTGGTCACCATAGCACTTTCTATATAGACATTACCTCAGACAGTGCATGTTTTTTTCGTCAGGATCGTCTTTATCTCATTTTAGATATTGTTTTCATTTTTCGTGCATGAACATCGACGGCGGGTGCGGCTAGCCAAACAGGGGATGCTTACTCCTCCCGGGCACCTGGTCCCACCTGGAGCTTGCTAGGGGTCCGTCGATGTTCCATTTGGTGCTCTATTGTGAGTGCTGTTGAGATTGTCGTCAGGATCTTCTTTATCTCATTAAAGATTAAAGCAGAGCCCATGTTAAGTATAATTTTAATGCAGCTAAAGCGACCATGTCAAAAGAAACTTAAATTTTTCGACATGAAAATATAAAGAACTCCAACATTTAACAATACAATAATGATCCTTGTGACGATTGTAACAAAGAATATTAATGAAGACAGACAGCAACACAAACAAACATCAAGTCTTCTGTATCGCATAGTGATCTTTGTCCAAAAGACTCCTTTCTTGCAGCAGAATTTGGATTCTTAACTATGAGGACTTTACTACATTCTTTTGACACTTCGTTTTGCCTTATGTCGATTAGTAGCCCTTTCTGGAATTTTCAACATCGACAAATTACTAAGAGGGAATTTATGATGACTTAAATTTCAAATGGAACAATGTCCCGAATTTGTGTTTGTGTAGTTTTCCGTGTTATGCTATTTGATTTGAAGACGTTTAAAATTTGTACCACTTGGTGAATGTCACTGCTGGTGGATCAGGACTCCCCGAGGGCACATATAGCCATGTTCGATCAACTTCGGTTGGTCGTCTCTTCAACGCATTCAAAAATTTCTGTAACCAAAACTTCATGACATTTCTAAAACGTGAGTCCTGTAGCATCATATACCACCCATCCTGCTACGCCTTTCTGTATATCTTTGGCCATATTACATCGTTCAGATTGAGGATCACTGATTAAGGTTAAGGACCCGAAACGTGCATGTCCGGTCCATGCTGCTAATTTATGATGATATTTAATTTGAAGACATTAAATTGTTTTGTCCTGCTTGTCGGTCGTTTCAGTTCGATTGTTGTCGTTGTATAAAGATGTCTATTTGTTGGTGTGGTACTTACGTGTTACCCCGGCTGTCTGCGTGTGTTCCATTGTTATATCACCGACCTTGGCAGCATTCCTTTGTTGGAATTCTGACCTTCATTTTTTCCGATGCTCTGGATATACCGTTAGTACATACCAGTAAGCTGAGGATGAGATGTTTTGTGCATATTGCATTCAATGTTAAACGTCTTCAAATTCAATAGCATCATTTAAGAACAGATTAATTTGCAGCATGGACCTGACATGCACGTTTCGGGTACTTAACCCTCGTCAGTGATCCCCAATCTAAACAATGTAATAATGCCAAAGAGTGTCATAGTGTCATAGTTATAATGTCCAAAAAATGTACCGAAACACGTAGCAGGATGGGTGATATATGATACAAGGCCCACGATTTAGGAATTCAAAAACATTCATTTTGATAACAGAAATTTTCGAATGCTTTGAAGAAATGATCATCCGCAGTTGATCGAACTTGGCTACAATTACCCTCGGGGACTCCTGGTCCACACGCAAGGGCACTTTCCAAGTGATACAAATGGTTTTTTTAACAGGAATTTTTGAATGCGTTGAAGTCTCACAACATCCATTCATGTATTTGCTAATTATTTGTGATTAGGTGAAGACTGTCCTACTTGCAGTACCATCTTGTAATGATCAGAGAATAAAAGTCAAGCACAATAACCCAATAACCGAAACCAGATTCCAGATCAGAATCATAAGTAATGTATAAAACATAACTTTCTCATGAGAAAAGAAAAATCGGAAAAAATAGCACAGCTCTATAGAAACAGAATTATGTTTAATATACGTATCATATCGTCTGTGTTCGTCCATGTCTGTAGATTTTCGGTGAATTGGGTTGCCTTTTACTTTATATGCCGGTTGATTTTGCATTCTCTTCTATTTGTTGGTCATCTCAAACAAAGGAGGAGATCTCAAGGCATTTGCCAATTGGTTATTCTACTATTTATTGGTAATCTCAACCAAAGGAGGAGATCTCAAGGGATTTGCCGATTGGTTATTCTACTATTTGTTGATCATCTCAAACAAAGGAGGAGATCTCAAGGCATTTGCCAATTGGTTATTATACCATTTGTTGGTCATCTCAAACAAAGGTGGAGATCTCAAGGCATTTGCAAATTGGTTATTCTACAATTTGTTAATCATCTCAAACAATGGTGGAGATCTCAAGGCATTTGCCAATTGGTTATTCTACAATTTGTTGGCCATCTCAAACAAAGGAGGAGATCTCAAGGCATTTGCCAATTTGTTATTCTACTATTTGTTGATCATCTCAAACAAAGGAGAAGATCTCAAGGCATTTGCCAATTGGTTATTCTACAATTTGTTGATCATCTCAAACAAAGGAGAAGATCTCAAGGCATTTGCCAATTGGTTATTCTACAATTTGTTGGCCATCTCAAACAAAGGAGGAGATCTCAAGGCATTTGCCAATTTGTTATTCTACTATTTGTTGATCATCTCAAACAAAGGAGAAGATCTCAAGGCATTTGCCAATTGGTTATTCTACAATTTGTTGGCCATCTCAAACAAAGGAGGAGATCTCAAGGCATTTGCCAATTTGTTATTCTACTATTTGTTGATCATCTCAAACAAAGGAGGAGATCTCAAGGCATTTGCCAATTTATCTTTTCCGATTTTTAATATTTCTTTGTTAAATATGTGTTTGTGCCTTTCCTCTCTCTGACTTTAATTCATGCTTGACTTAATTTGGATTTTGTAGTGAATATTGACCGACCTTTTACAGAATAATATCATATACATTCTATGTATTATACTTTTTTTTCATTCATATTTCATATTAGACAAATAACAATAATTACATGTAAAAACATAAAATATTTCAATTTTACCTTATACTATTACATAAAATGTTTCAATTTTTTCTTATACTCAATACATTTGTCGTGAAATTTGTTCGATAATTTTTTTCTAAGCAGAATCAAATCTAGCTGATCCAAGACAGTGTCTCGTAATTTTTCAAACATACTGAGAGATGTAACATCTGTATTTTGATATTTAACTCTATTCCTTTCTACCCAAATTATCCATTTCACCATCGGTAAAATTAAGTCAATTGTATTACTTTTTCTTAATCATCAAGGGATCTCAAATCGAAGACGTGTGGACTGGACTTAGACCGCTGAGGACACCTTTACGTGTAGAGAAAGAAATAGTGGAGTTTCAGAGTGGACATCTGAAGGTGAAGTGTTACATTATCAATCTATACTGGTGTCAGAACAGTTTCCGGACAGTAATAGTTTCCGGACAGTCGCCCTTTTCAAGTACTTTGAAGGAATTTGTTTTCAAAATTTTGAGACAATTTTGTAGATTTTCAAATGGAGAATTCAAATCATGAATCATACGAACAAAATTTTGCATCTAAGTTGTTTTATCACACCACCTTTTTACTTCTTTCTGCCCCGTTTAATATCGCTCGCCGGGGGAAGTCGCCGTGAACCATACTTTTTTAATCTACGTGATTTGAGAAGTTTCGGTTCTATTTCCAAGATTATTTTTACACAGTCATTTGTAGAAAAGATTGAAGAAAAAAATATCAAAAAATCATCCAGTTTGGGCTGAAATTGATTGAGATTGACAGCTTTAAAATCAGAAGTCCGGAAACTGTTCCAGTGATTTGCGAAAAATTGCGAAAAGATAGGGTCATAAAATCGGTCTAGAAACCATATTTCTTGATAGATTTATTATTTTCTTTCAACATGAGTATCTGTAGGAAGGGCATAGCATTATTTGAGAGAAATTTAAATGTTTTCCATTAAAGGACAGAGGAGTTATCCCCGAAAAACCTTCAAAATCGTCCGGAAACTGTTCCAACACCAGTATCATTTGTGGTTCAATTACTCACAATTTAGAAATTGGAAACAGCGTTAACATAATTTTGCCTCATATAACTTGGAAACTTCCATAGGAAAAAAAAAATCTTATTTGAAATGTTTTAAAATCGTATATGAAGGTGACTTATCATTCCATTCAATACTTTTTACCTTTCTTAATTCTGTTGCAGACTTTGTTGGAACTCTTCCGCATTATTTTGTTAAGTTATTTAAGATTAAAAGTATAGAGAATAATTTCAGGGTTAGTTTTTATCTATATACTTGTGAATCATTCATTCAAAGAAATAAAATTTACTTAAAATAAGAAGAAGAAAAATAAAAATAGATCACTTGTGTGTACTTTATACTTTCTCCTCCCTTCTTTCAGGTTGTTCACAACTATGGACATGGTGCCAGTGGTATAACTCTAAGTTGGGGAACTAGTCTAGAGGCAGCCGATCTTGTACGTGATATGTGTAGGACAACAGCAAAACTGTAAAGGCCTCAAAACACTAGCGCTGCTCCAATCCTCTCCTTTATCCCTTTGTATTCTTTCTTTCGTCCTCCTTGTAAATGTTTCATGTAACTTTGTGTTTGCTTTAAAAATAACCAATTTGAACAAAAAGTATTATAACGTTTTAGACATGGCTTATATACTGAGAGTAGAGCTAGTTTGACAGTCTGTCAACTTTGACAAGAAAGAATAGATGAATTTTAATCAAATTTGTTTTAAGCATAAAGAGATGATTAAATTCTGATGCAATTTTTAGTTAGTTGCCTTGAACTCAGAACGGGGTCGAGGTCTTTGTAGTTTGAGCTTTTCAGGGTACGTAAATACACCCACAAGAACTCGACGCCAATGACCCACAATAATATTCACCTCTACTTTCCTTAGAACTTTGACTACAGAGAGATGGGAAGGAGCGGATGTCATTGAAGGTTATTGGCATCGAGCACCTTTGACTACAGAGAGATGGGAAGGGGCGGGTGTCATTGATGGTTGTTGACATCGAGCACCTTTGACCTACAGAGAGATGTGAAGGGGCGGGTGTCATTGATGGTTGTTGACATCGAGCACCTTTGATCTACAGAGAGATGTGAAGGGGCGGGTGTCATTGATGGTTGTTGGCATCGAGAACCTATGACTACAGAGAGATGTGAGGGGCGGATGTCATCGAAGGTTGTTAAAATTGGCCATCGAGCACCTTTGACTACAGAGAGATGTGAAGGGGCAGGGTGTCATTGATGGTTGTTGGCATCGAGAACCTTTGACTACAGAGAGATATGAGGGGCGGATGTCATTGATGGTTGTTTAAATTGGCATCGAGCACCTTTGACGACAGAGAGATGTGAAGGGGCGGGTGTCATTGATGGTTGTTGACATCGAGAACCTTTCACTACAGAGAGATGTGAGGGGCGGGTGTCATTGATGGTTAAAATTGGCATCAAGCACCTTTGACTACAGAGAGATGTGAAGGGGCGGGTGTCATTGATGGTTGTTGGCATCGAGAACCTTTGACTACAGGGAGATGTGAGGGGCGGGTGTCATTGATGGTTGTTAAAATTGGCATCGAGCACCTTTGACTACAGAGAGATGTGAGGGTCGGGTGTCATTGACGGTTGTTAAAATTGGCATCGAGCACCTTTGACTACAGAGAGATGTGAAGGGGCGGGTGTCATTGATGGTTGTTGGCATCGAGCACCTTTGACTACAGAGAGATGTGAAGGGGCGGGTGTCATTGATGGTTGTTGACATCGAGAACCTTTGACTACAGAGAGATGTGAGGGGCGGATGTCATTGATGGTTAAAATTGGCATCGAGCACCTTTGACTACAGAGAGATGTGAAGGGGCGGGTGTCATTGATGGTTGTTGGCACCGAGAACCTTTGATCACAGAGAGATGTGATGGGCGGGTGTCATTGATGGTTGTTAAAATTGGCATCGAGCACCTTTGACTACAGAGAGATGTGAGGGGCGGGTGTCATTGATGATTGTTAAAATTGGCATCGAGCACCTTTGACTACAGAGAGATGTGAGGGGCGGGTGTCATTGACGGTTGTTAAAATTGGCATCGAGCACCTTTGACTACAGAATGATGGGAAGGGCGGATGCAATTAAGTATTTAAGTATTATAGAGCAGCAATGTGAAATACACCATAGGCAATGGACTACTCAGAAGTGGGAAATTTGTGAATTGGAGGTTATTTATGAATTCGTCACGTTTATCATGTTATGAAGTATTTTTATGTTATCATTGTCGAAAACATCGATGCATAACATGTACAAATATGAATGCTTTCACTTTCATCTACTGTTACCTCAAGCGGAGTTGTGCTTTAAGTTGATACGCAAACGTTTGAATATTGGAGAGCACGCCATCAATGTTCCTGTAAGTAAAATTGAATTGAAAAATATAGAGAGATCTCCTGCAAGATTACTCTCTGCCAACAACGCAACATGCCCTCAGGAATTGCAAGTCCATCTGTAAATTTTATACAAATGGAGCAAATGTTCCCCTAGATTGTAATAAATTACTTCCTTTCCAGTTCTGTCGCCTGAAAGAAGCTATGTTTTAGCCCTTTATCAATTTGATATCATACTTTGCTTCACTAATTTGTTTAGCTTGTCATTCCATCCTTATATATCGTCAAAATTAAATGAGTTTAACATCCAAGCACCATCTAAAGCTACTTAGGTTATAGATTTTATTGAACTATGCTACTGAATCGACCCTACACAAAATTTGAAGCACAAATTCTGTGCAAAGTAAATGCACAAATTTAAATTAAGAAAAAAAAAAAATACACAAAATGTAACTAGAAGGTGCTATTAAGATGCATTTGGCTGTGACTAAAAATCACTGTCATAAAGTACCACTGATGAAGGTTTATAATCGGAAACAGGTGTTTAGTGCATTAAAATTGGTTTGAAATTCAAGACGGTGACGACTTTGATCACTTAATGTTTTTTCATATCATATGAACAAAATACAAATAAACACAATGATTTCTTCCGTTCATTCACGACAACGTATAACGTAACGTCAATAAACGACTATATTTGTATAAATTCAATTCACATATATTTATCTTGCTTCCCGCTTGCTTGATATACTTTGTGTTAGCTATAGGGTGAAGGGAAATATACCAAAGAAAAGGTGTTTTGATATAGAGAATAATTTGAAGACTGTTACGATGACTTGATGATTACAGTTAGACGCTGAGTTAGAATGATAATGCGGAAGGGTTCCAATTCTAGTATACCTTCTTGAAGAAAATATCAAACCAATTTTCATGCACCAGACACGTGTTTTAAATATTAAATAATCCTCAGTGATGCTTCAAGCCAAAGTGGTTTTCAAAAGCAGTCCAATTTAATTTCACAAGCGCCCTCTTGCGTTATTTTTTAGAATTTAATTAGAACCCTTTTGATAACCCATAGTACACCAAGCAACCGGGAAGCGCTACATATCCCGGTGATTCAATATTATTCACATTTAAGCTATAACGTTATATGTTTAAATGTCAGTTTCGGTATTTTGGCTTCCGTGTAAACCGATATATTTAAATTGAATACCTTGACCTACGTATGCATAACCATCGATCGTGCTGTTTAAATGTATAAATGATTGCTAAACCGAAAGTACTGCATTGAAAATGACTCATTATTCTGATCTTGAAGTTGAAATGGAAGACGAGGATGACGATTATGAGGATGATGAAGAAGACGATAATGATCGATTCTTCAAAAGTATTCTGAATGGAGATATTGATCACGTACAAGCCATGAAAGGGGCGGGATATAATGCTCTAACTATCAACAAATACGGAAACATGGCGCTGCATTTCGCTACCCTAAACAGCAAAGTGGATATTTTGAGGCTTTTCGAGGAACAATTGCGTTGTAAGCCAGAAATAAACACTGTCCACGTACAAGACGTGGACATATGTGGAACTGCACTACATATCGCAATGGATGGACAAGTTTCCGTTGAAACAGTTTCTTTTCTTTTGGAGTGGGGAGCAAACGCTAATGCAACTGATTACAGAGAGGGCACAGTTCTGCATGAGCTTCTTGACATGGCTTGGAGTGATTTTGAAAAACACTTCGATTGTGAGAAATACTTGAAATCGAACCCTCAAGGAGGTGATAGCTATTTGGCTAAACTATCTCTTCTAAAAGACTATGGTGTAGATATGAATAAAAGGCATGGACTGAACAGGATTGACACCTTTACATAAATGGTGTCAGCAATTTGTTTGGTGTACAGAGGCACGCAGAGATGAGGAAGATGGTCGGATCCCTGAATGGTGTTCAACGTTTTTAGATCTTATGCTGAAGTTTGGGGCTGATCCGAAACTCGCAGACGAACGAGGGGAATCCCCCTTGTTTTATTTAGCCCAAAGACATTACAAGCCAGACGATAGGTGTTATCGGGAAGGTTACTCAAGATTATGTCGGAAACTCGTATTGGTCTCGGATTTAAGCCCAGATTGATAACAATGGACGGACGATCTTACATGCTTCTGCCGAGTTCTCTAATTGTGAGTTAATGGAACAACTGCTACATCGGTCCGTTGATGTCAATTCAAAAGACAAAATAAGACTGACTGCCATGCACCTTATTACACATAACATAACAAAGGACGAGCAAGAAGGATTTGTGTTGCACATGCTTTGTTTATTAAAGTGTTGCGGTGCTGATCTTGATGTACAAGACCGGCATGGATCTACACCCTTGCACCACGCCGTACACATGAAGAATGTCACAGCTATAAAGTACCTGCTGCAAGAAGAGGCTGATGTCAGTATTAAGGACAATGCAGGCATGGATGTCGTTGAACTAGCTTCTATTGATGGGAACCAAGAAATCAAGAATTTACTCGGAAATCCTTTACCAAAGAACTCAGACACCGATTATTTCGGGCATCTCTGATGTCAGGGTTGGTTATTTCCACCCAACATGCTGTCATCAGAGAACAGAAGATATTGCCTTAAGTGAAAATCCAGAAATCGTAAATGAAACTGACATACAAGAATTCCTAGGACATTTCAATCCGTGTTACCATAACCGATTATTCATGATTCAAAATGCAATAAGAAGTCATGAGACAAATCGAAGACAATGTGATTTGTCACTGAAAGATTCTTATCAAATAGCAGATGAAGTAATAGGAATAATGGAAATGGCGGCCACACAAATAGGAAATGAAAACGAGGTGTTTCAATGTGACGTCATTCTTGGCGGGAGTAACTCGGAAGGAACCAAAATTGGAGCTTTTGACGAATTTGACTTCGTTTTCTTATTGAAAAGATTTCATGACTTCAGTATCCCAGAGGAACATGCGGACAACGTTGGATTTGTAAAGTTGAAAGTAAAGGATAATGCTGATATTGGTATTTTTCCGAAATCTTCCATTGACGCTGATGGATATATCAAAAAGTCGGTAGTTAGCAACGAATTTCACAAACTACTCGAAAAGGTTCTTCGAAATAAAGATATGTTTGAAAATACCTCTTTTCTGTCTTACGCTGGAACCGTCAATGCAGAAGGCGAATGCTGGGACATTGGGCAGTTAAATTTGCTTTGGCATGGACCATTCAAGAAAAGACAAAAAGTCAAAATTGATGTCGTCCCGGCCATCAGTATTCCCCATTGGCAAAGTGGGCACCTAAATTCGGATTTAAAATTACTGCAACAGACCACATTACGATCAGCTGGATGTTACTTTGTCATGAAGAATGCACGAAGTCAAGTTGCAAAATTGGAAAACATGGATGCCGGTAATGATGATGACGTCATTAAAATGGAGGACAATTTGTTTCGGATTTCTTTTTCTCAACTGGAGCATGCGCTGATCGGTAGTCTTCCAGAGGAAGCTAGGCAAGGAATCAAGCTAGCAAAGTCGATTCTGATGCAGGTTCCGAAACTAGCCAGTCAAAGAATGGTATTTAATAGTGCAGGAATTTGTCGCGAAGTACTTCGAACATCCGACGATCACCTTTTGTTTGTGACAAGTGTATTTGACTTCATTACAAGCTACAAAATAAAACTCGGATTGCTACACCGTCTGAACGAGGAAACGTTTCAAGTTAAAATTGACGAAAAGAATTTCGAAGCATCTTCCTGGAACAGACTTGTTATGAAGAAAATGAGAAAGATAGAGAGAAGAGATTGTTTAAATGGAGCCATTGAGTGGAGTAGGAAAATATACAGAAGTATGGTTCGTCTGGCGGAGAACAAGGGCTGCATCCCCGACTTTTTTGTTCCATTGCATGAAAACGAAAGTGAAAGTGAAACTCAGGGCTCAGACTTTCTCACTAAGTATTGTGCCATTGCTCTCCATTTCCTAGAAAGATTTGAGATACCTACCGAGCTGCAAATGCTTGCTGACACAAGTTGAATAAGGATTATTGCAAAAGAATTGTTACATTTCTAGGCTAAAACATTACAAATTTTGAAGCCCAAATTCCATGTCAGTATAATTATTTAAAGTAGCACGGTCTGTCAGGTGCTAAAAATACTCATAACTTTTCTAAGTATAAAGGTATAATTAAAACTTAGAGACCGCTGATAACTTACTTCTCGATAAATTATTCAATGTTACACGTCTTTAAATTAATAGCATCATTTAAAAACAGATAATTTTGCAGCATGGACCATATGCTAATTATAAATTTTAGTTTGGAGGGTTACGAGGGTTAAGTACCCGAAAAATGCATGTCCGGTCCATGCTGCAAATTGATCTGTGCTGTTATGATGCTATTGAATTTGAAGACGTTTAACATTCTATAGAACTCTATTCTGTATTGTTAATACGAAATGTGGTAGGTGGCACAACTAAAATTAATTCAAAATCTCTGACTCATTAAAATGGAGATACCCCCTACCTATCCATCGAAGGCGTTTAAATCAAAAGAAATATATAATACTCAGCAATTATTATATAAGAGTGATTTCAAAGTTCGCCAAGTATAATTATTTCTGTATAAAGTGCTGCTCCAAACTAAATGTTTATACTCTATTATTAGTTAACTGGTTTGTTACTGACCGTCTACAGAGATTTGTCGGCTTGATCAACCCGACAAATCTCTGTGGACGGTCAGACTGTTTTATTTTGTTGATGTCCTAAATCCCCGCTTTTTGTTGCCGAAAATTGCGTTTCACACGACTCCTTTTACATGCATGCGAATTCATGTACATGTATACGGCAATGGCGGCATTGCTGACTGTCTACAGAAAAGCAGACAGCGTGCACGTGACATCATTTCCGCAATCTGATTGGTTCGAACTAGTCAGATGCAAAATAAAAAGTTGAATATCCTTTGTTGTAACCAGCAATTTTTTTCTGTTTGTTTGACCGTCTAACTGTCACTGATGTCCGGGCAATACCCTTTTGAATCCCGATTTGTTCAAAAGATGATAAATGAGTAACATGGTGAGCAAAAGTCGTATTCATAGGAATCATGACAACCTGTAATCCCGAAATGCTTCAGATCGAATAGATCCTACAAGAAATTTCGAATCACTCACTAAACGAGGGGCTTACACTTTAACATTTTTCTGTCTAATTTGAATCAATTTGGCTAGAAGTACCAAGAATAAGGGTTCGTTATTCGAAACATACATGTTTAGTGCACTGAATTTCGATTATTTTTTGTCCAGATGGCTTCTCTCTAGGTGGTAGCAGGATTGAGATACTTCTTTATTTCTGCATATATACAGAATGTTACTGAGATCCTAGATAGCCTTGGTCTGGTATGTAAATTGAGGGTTTTGTGCACGTAATCCGGATAACCGCACCGTCTGCAACTTGCGTGGCAGATGGCCGTCCTCGTTGGTTTATGTGTAGTATTTTGTGTTTCATGTTTCTATGGCGCGAGTTGGTGTTCCTTGTCTCTTGTGCGTCCCTTTCTGTGCGTGTCTGCTATGTGTTTTTGCATAGGGTGTTTTGCTGTGGGTGCCGCAACCGAGTGTTTTTGAGAAAGTAGGGGATCTCCACCAACGCTCTGTTGCAACATACATGTACATAGCAAAACACCGAAACACTTTTTTGTGTGAATACGCAGAGTAGACAAGCACAACGAGAGATGCAAAAGGGATCCGTCAAGGATCACCAAACACGACACCAAAACACGACACCAGACACATCAAACACGACACCAAACACAACACAAAAACACGACACCAAAACCGACACCAAACACGACACCACGACACCAAAACACGACATCAAAACACGACACCAAATACGACACCGAAATATGACACCAAACACGACACCAAATCATGACACCAAAACACGACACCAAATCACGACACCAAATACGACACCAAAACACGACACCAAACACGACATCAAACACGACACCAAAACATGACACCAAAAAACGACACCAAACACGATATCAAAACACGACACCAAACACGACATCAAACACGACATCAAAACACGACTTCAAAACACGACACAAAACACGACACCAAAACATGACACCAAAACACGACACCAAACACGATATCAAAACACGACACCAAACACGACACCAAAAACGACACAAAACACGACACCAAACACGACACCAAAACACGACACCAAAACACGACACCAAACACGACACCAGAAACGACACAAAACACGACACCAAAACATGACACCAAAACACGACACCAAACACGATATCAAAACACGACACCAAACACGACACCAAACACGACATCAAACACGACATCAAACACGACACCAAACACGACATCAAACACGACACCAAACACGACATCAAACACGAAACCAAAACACCATAGACAGTCCTATAATGTAATATTGCTTGTATTATTCTCTTAAAAATGTGACTGCATTTTTGTGATCTGTCAACAAAAGTGAAATATATAAAAACACCAAACAAACACAAAAAACTCTTAACATAAATCAATGAGACCAATGGCAAACAGGTCCCTACTTAGACGGCATTTGCATCCCACGATAGCAGCAAATGCAAATGGTGTGGCATGGATTAGGTGCGAACAACCCTCCCAATTTCCCGGTTACATGTACCCAGTGGTCCCGATGAACGCATAATTATTTTGTGTAACTGTTTTCTCATTGTAATATGACCATACAAACAAGACAGTAGTTCAAACGCCTAAGTAATACACAAATGAATATGTATTTTGATATAAAAACATAGAGCAAAAAACGAAAGGCAGTCTGTGCTCTGCTGGCTGGAGCAAGCTCTCGCATGCAATCACCCAATGCTTCAGGGAGGACAGGTGGTTGGAGTCCTGTCGTCTCTCACGGGGTTTAGGTAGGTCCCGTCATGGAGTTCCGTTGTCACAGTCAGCCGACTCAGAGTGTAGTTTGAGTTCATTATTATGACCAAAATACCGAATTTTTAATTTAAAAGTCCTTGTGTTTTAAATAAAAAGCTACGTTTATTTTAAAAAGGGTTGTGTATGTATACATGTGGGGCTCGATCGAAGGAGGGACATGCAATATAAAAGTTTATGTCGAGGTCAAATTAAGGGGACGACTGTTCAAACCGAGAAGATGTCTAAGAAGCAATAGCAAATAAAAATAAATTTGAACAGCACACAACAAACATTGAAGTCCAAATGAACAAACAAAATCACAATGCAAACCAAACCAACAAACAAGGGCGGTAAGATTTAGGATGGTCACCAATTTCATAATATCAACGACGTGTAAAACAGACATACATTTGCTAGTTATTTGCTTTTAAAAATCGTAATTGTATATCAAAAGATTTTTCAGATGTTGTGAACTCTTGGACAACATTTACGTTAGATCGATTTGGTGAAAATCTATATACGTACACGTTGTACATAGGGAACCCTATGGGTATAACTCTTATTGCACATGTACACTTATCAAAAGGAATTTATTCAAAATCTTCAAAAGCAAAAGGAAATTTGAAATGTTTTAATGGTATTTCTAGGTATCTGCGCCTGGCTTTACAAGAATTCTTAAAAAAATTTTCAGGACTTTTCGTAACTTTAGTCATGAAATGAAAATTCAAATGTTTAAAAATGATTCAATTTATAATTACTTTTTCATGTTTTTTTTTCTTATATGTAGAAACAAAACCTCGTGTAATTATAAGTTTATTGAAAGAACACATCAATCAAAAGTTTCTGGAATTTACTTAGAGATGGTGGTGCTTAAGTACTATTCCTTGGATCGTGGTCCGGGAGGCATCCACGGAGGTTGTTGAAATTGTGACTTCATGCAGATTACTACATATGGCAAAATAGCGCTCAATTTCCTAATTTGCATAGCGGCCATATTGGATTCCGTATGCTTCATATTCTTACTATAGGAGTCTATGGGGAGCAAATAATAAATTGAGAATACTCACGATTTCAAGACACCAATCAAATTTGTCCACATATAGGAAGAAACTCTATAACAATCTGAATTTATAAATCCACATCTTTGATAAATTATCGAATTTTTACTTCTGTCACTTTTGAGGCGAAAATTCGAGGCGATACTGCCCATACCTCCAATGTTAAAAAAGTCCAAAACTTGTCACTAGCCGCACTTTAACTTTGTTTATCAGTAGGAAATCTTAGGAGCTGTGTATTTGTCCACATGGTTTCGGATAGATCGCGATATCAAATTCCGGATTTTGTCAACATGAGAATCATAAAATGAAATTAAGTTCTGTCACTTTTGGGTTGAAAAATCGATATTTTGAGAAATAGGCCTGTCATATTGATGGATTCACTTTATCGGCTTTGACAGGATAAAGATAATCTTGTGTTCATACGTAGAGTGGGTAAATTTTTTGGTAATAAATAAGCTTAAATAGATTAGAAACAGTTGTATTTTGCCATGGGCGCATTCTGCTCTTTGCATTTATTTGATCTGATGTATTTAAAATGTATTGTTTTTCCTGGCATGTCGGGTCATTCTTGTTTGAGATTTGGCGCGTTTCAAACAAAGGTATGTGACGTAATATAATCGTCATATGAATACATTTGCATATATGAATAAATTGAGCGCTATTTTGCCATATGACAAGATTTCTACTCTCAGGGACGTATATATACGTCCCTGCTACTCTTTTTTTTTTTCATTACCGCATTTATAGTGACCATTCGACTCAGCAGCGACACCTAGACCGCACATGAAACAGGTGGCCCGTTTTAGGGGGGGCAATAAGCTACCAGAACGGTGACGTAACCCCTCCATCCCCCCCGAAAAAAACCCCAACTTGCTTTATTCCGGATCAATCGAGTCTCGACTCTGAAGTTTAGTGTGTCCCTGCTGATACGAAAGATGGCAGCGCCCATCTTCAACTTCAATGTTGGGGTTCTTGGGCACGTTGACAGCGGCAAAACAAGCCTGTGTAAAGCTCTGAGTACTGTAGAAAGTACTGCTAGTTTTGATAAAAATCCCCAGAGTCGTGAAAGGGGAATCACTCTTGATTTGGGTTTCTCTTCATTTTCGGTCGATGTTCCGGACCAACTGCGTAGCGATTTTCCGGAACCTGACAACCAACTTCAGTACACGTTGGTCGACTGTCCTGGTCACGCATCACTTATAAGAACGATAATTGGAGGTAAAAAGCAATGACAAATACTGAAATATTTATTTTATTTAGTGAATGAACCGGTCATGCAGGTAGATCTATTCACAGTCAGGTGGCAGTCACTCGAACACTGGAATACTGGTCGGGTACATATTATCGCCAGGCACATATTATCGCCACTTCATTTATATCTCTGAATATTGTTGAAGTAGAAATTTAATTTTTTCACCCTAATTACATCTTTGAAACATGAAATGGTATACAAAATTTCAAATAATTTCATAGCCTGCAAATACTGAATTTTATGACAGAAAGTCGGGAAATCTGAATATATTTTCCCTGCCCCTTCGGGGAAAGGGTAGGTCTCTTCATCTTCCTGTATCTCTTTGGTTTTTAAATTTTTTTGTATGAATTTTTCACAGTCGAAAAGAAGAAAGTTAAAAAATACAAATGATATAAATTTTGTTGAAAAAGTGTAAGAATTTCAGCAAGAACTGATAGAGGTGGCGATAATATGTACCCTTCCTTCTTTCAAACTTGGCTAAACCCCGACATTCACAAATAACCGATAGACAAGAACAGATAATCAGATTTTCATGAAAATTAGATGAAATGTGTATCAAGGGTTCTTCTACCTTCTGTGTAAATTTCATCAAATTTCATGAAGAAATAAAGATTTTAGAGCAAAAAATGTTGAAAAAAGTGGCGATAATATGTGCCCGACCAGTATACCTCATATTTCTCCTCATTTTGTTTATAGGTGCTATAGGTGTCAATCTTGACTGCAGATAGCGATACATGTAGATGAACATGGTGAATAAAACCCAATATTCTGGGATAATTGCTTGACTGTCAAATGCCCCACATACTGACATAGCACCAGTAACTGTTGGCGGATTACATTGTTTACATGTATGAAGAAATCCTCCAAACTGGAATTCATTGTTTGGAAATGACCTCACAATGTGAATGTTTGCCAGCAGCTAAGATGTCGGGAATTTGCTAAATCCTCAATTCAGATGGGTGAAACTAATGGGTAGACTAAATAATCTAGTCTCTTCCGCTGCCGCTAAAAGATTGAGACTTCAATTTTTACCCACCATGAATGTTACAGAACTAAATTGGACGAAACTGTTGTCCAACGATTTTTTCCATTTTGAAGGTCTGAAATATTGATTTTCTTGTAAACGGGACTAAAGTAAACATATAAGTACTATCTCTACCCACCTCACGTTTTTTTCTCGCTTCGTTATTGCATTTTTGCCATTTTTTAGCTCCCTACCAAACAAAACAGGCAAAGCGAAAGTTTGGAGAACCGATCAATCAGAAGGAAGGATAAATAATAAGTTGATCACGTGATATTTGTATCCTTCGTTCTGATTGATCACTTTGCCTGTTTGTTTTTTGTAAATAAAACTTTCTTGAGCAAATGTTACACTTTGGCAAGAAACAGGTAGGTAGGTCTGCCTGCATGGACTACTTCTAATAGTTATAGCGTTTGTTCCTGCCATACTTCCTACTGAAAGTAGGTGCGTAAATTTACATATTTACACAGCTACTTTGAGTTTGAGTAGGAAGTATGACCATGATGACAGGAGCGAACCATTTAATGAATTTATATTGCTAAGAATGCCTTTTTATTAGCCGAATTGCAAAACTTAACTCTTAATTTGATGTGAGACAGGTGGGCGCCAACAATTGGTTTCCTGACTATAAGTCAAGTATGATACATACTAGTGCAATGAAACTTCATACACATACTCATCATGAGTCAAGGATGACGTGTATTGATTTTGGGGTTGAAAAGTCAAAGATCAAGGTCATACATTTTGTAGTACTTCGATAGTTGAAAATGGTTTCTGGATGATATAAGAGCCTGTATTGCACCTATGATCATGAAACTGGCCAGAATCGAGGATGACCCCTATTGATTTTGGGGTCAAAAGGTCATAGGTCTCTGATGATTGAAAATTGTATCTGGACCATAATTGAGCCTTTTTTGCACCTATGATCATGAAACTTGCCAGAAATGTTTCCCATGAATCAAGGATGACTCCTATGGATTTTAGGATCAAAGGTCAAATTCATAGGACTCTGATAATTTAAAAAGGTGTCTGAACTATAAATGAATGTGTACATATAATCAACCTGAAACATGCTAATAATGTTTCTCATTTGTAAAGAGCATATATATAGTTATACAATTTATATATATTTTAAGTCTGCATATTCATACTTACATTTAAGTTTTGCAACTTGGCACTAAAGCATCTTTGATGCATTTTAAGCCTATTTGATGTTTTCTTTGTAATGTTTGACATTTGAAAGGTTAGTGACCTACTTTAGTGTCAAAGTAGGACACCATATGCCTCTCATACTGCAAAGTCATTGGCTGAAAGTAGTAAGGCGTGATAATAACTTGCATAATGTATTTATAGGAGCACAGATCATAGATCTGATAATGCTATTGGTGGATGTGACAAAGGGCATGTAGACCCAGACTGCCGAGTGTCTTGTCATAGGGGAGATTACGTGCAATCATATGATCATTAATGATTCACATGTTCTATTTACAGGAGCACAGATCATAGATCTTATGATGTTAGTGGTGGATGTGACAAAGGGCATGCAGACCCAGACTGCCGAGTGTCTTGTCATGGGGAGATTACGTGCAATCATATGATCATTAATGATTCACATGTTCTATTTACAAGAGCACAGATCATAGATCTGATGATGTTAGTGGTGGATGTGACAAAGGGCATGCAGACCCAGACTGCCGAGTGTCTTGTCATAGGGGAGATTACGTGCAATCATATGATCATTAATGATTCACATGTTCTATTTATAGGAGCACAGATCATAGATCTGATGATGTTAGTGGTGGATGTGACAAAGGGCATGCAGACCCAGACTGCCGAGTGTCTTGTCATAGGGGAGATTACGTGCAATCATATGATCATTAATGATTCACATGTTCTATTTACAGGAGCACAGATCATAGATCTTATGATGTTAGTGGTGGATGTGACAAAGGGCATGCAGACCCAGACTGCCGAGTGTCTTGTTATAGGGGAAATTACGTGCAATCATATGATCGTAGTCCTTAATAAAGTAGATATGGTGCCAGAGGAAAAACGCCAAGCAACAATAGATAAGGTATGTACAACTACAAGATATGGTGCCAGAGGAAAAAGGCCAAGCAGCGATAGATAAGGTATGTACAAGATATGGTGCCAGAGGAAAAACACCAAGCAACAATAGATAAGGTATGTGCAAGATAGATCCCATATTAAATGTCGTAAATTCAGGAACCAACTGTGACATTAAGACGATGTAACATGAAGCGATGGGAAAGCTCACATACATGTAAGGGGTCTTAAGTCCAGCTAGCACACATGACCACATTTCTAATAAAGCTACAAATGTAGTTTGCTGGAGAGGTAGTTCAAGTTGTATATTTTCCTAAGCTTATTATTTGTTACAAGGGTACATATAGATGACAGTTATAATGAGCTAAAATGATTTCAAATACATGTACAGTACTCTTCTATTCAGTGGTCTGTATCAATATGTTTCAAGGTTTCACTAGATTTAAATTATGCATGCAGGGGTCTAGAATTCCCATTTTCCCAGGGCAAGTGAAAAGTTAGGACGGGAAAGTTAAAAATCCCATGGCAAGTTGACTTGTTGAATGTTTTTTCCTCTTCATTCAGATTTCTTTCTTATCTTATTCTATAGAAAGGGTTAAACTTTTAATTTTAATATTCTGAAGAATCAAGCACTCGATCTACTATACATGCCAAATTTCAACATGTTTCAGTATAAGACCCATCCTTGGGGCAAGTGATTTTTCTGTCGAAAAAGTAAATTTTAAGCCTTGAGTTACCCATGGCAAGCAGATTTTGAAAAAAAAAATTCTAGACCCCTGGCATGGCTTAAACTTTGAGAGAAGCATAAGACTACCAGTACTGGCAGGATTAATCAGATAAGTATTTGAAAACTGTCACAGCAGGCAAAGTCACTCTGTTCCCGTTCCCAAAAATTTTAACTTCCAAAGAATACAATTCATAGACTGAACTCCCTTATCGTTGACACTATTAAACTAGATTACCAATTTGAGAACATTGCCATTGAATTTCATTTTGAAATTTTGTTATCATTTTCATCTTTTTTTTACACGATATATAGAAGGATCAAAATCTGTTGTAGATGAAGAAGAGGATGCATAAGACGCTAGAGACGACAAGATTCAGAGACTGCTCTATTTGTGCCGTCGCCGCAAAGCCAGGAGGTCCTGATGTAAGATCTTACTTTTATGAAATGGCATAACGTATTTTCAACCTACTTTGCATGCTATTATATTACAGGTACACACAGTAACTATTAGTTATCTAATATGGAAAAATACATGGTGTGAATTGAAGCCTGTAAAGGGCAAGATGTAACTAAGCCTGGCACAGATTTCCTTTTCACACTAAGTATTTAACCCATATCTGATTGATAACTTACTGAGTAATGAATTTATCATGAAGTAGACCTTTTTATACGCCCGTCATTTGACGGGACGTATTATGGTATGGCGAAGTCCGTCCGTCCGTCTGTCCGTCCGTCCGTCTGTCCATCCGCCTATGGAACGCAATAACTTGAATACGCGTCAACGGATTTTTATGAAACTTATACATAGTGATCAGACTGTGGAGAGGAAGCCGCCTTTCGATTTTCAGGTTCATCCGATTTGTCGTTACAGAGTTATGGGAATTAGATTTTAAAAATACAGTGAAAATATACTAAAATATTTAAAAATTATTTAAAAATCTATTTCTGGTCGAAATGTTTTGAAATTTGGTATACTTCAAGTAGAAAGGATGTTCTTTGACATATGTAACGGGTTTTTAATTTTTTTGTCGCATAACCGAGATATTGTGTGTAATAGGAAGGGGGGGATATATGCACATACATTTTAAGCTAAGGGCAAAATATAGGCGCATGGAACGCGATAACTTGAATATGCGTCAACGGATTTTCATGATATTCATACATTATGATAAGACTGTGAAGAGGAAGCCGCCTTTCGATTTTCAGGTTTATTCGATATGTCGTTACAGAGTTATGGGACTTAGATTTTTAAAATACAGTGAAAATATACTAAAATATTTAAAAATTATTTAAAAATCTATTTCCGGTCGAAATGTTTTGAAATTTTGTATACCTCATGTAGGAAGGATGTTCTTTGACATATGTAACGGGTTTTTAATTTTTTTGTCGCATAACCGAGATATTGTGTGTAATAGGAAGGGGGGAGGGGTGGGTTATATGCACATACATGTTAAGCTAAGGGCAAAATATAGGCGCATGGAACGCAATAACTTGAATATGCGTTAACGGATTTTCATGATATTCATACATTTTGATTGGACTGTGGAGAGGAAGCCGCCTTTCGATTTTCAGGTTCATTTGATATGTCGTTACAGAGTTATGGGACTTAGACATTTTAAAATACAGTGAAAATATACTAAAATAGTTAAAAATTATTTAAAAATCTATTTCTGGTCGAAATGTTTTGAAATTTTGTATACTTAAGGTAGAAAGGATGCTCTTTGACATATGTAACGGGTTTTTAATTTTTTTGTCGCATAAGCGAGATATTGTGTGTAATAGGAAGGGGGGGTATATGCACAAACATGTTAAGCTATGGGCAAAATATAGGCGCATGGAGCGCAATAACTTGAATATGCGTCAACGGATTTTCATGATATTCATACATTTTGATTGGACTGTGGAGAGGAAGCCGCCTTTCGATTTTCAGGTTCATTCGATATGTCGTTACAGAGTTATGGGACTTAGATATTTTAAAATACAGTGAAAATATACTAAAATAGTTAAAAATTATTTAAAAATCTATTTCTGGTTGAAATGTTTTGAAATTTTGTATACTTCAAGTAGAAAGGATGTTCTTTCACATATATAACGGGTTCTTGAATATTTTGTCACATAATCCAGAAATTATGTGTAATGGGGGGGGGGGGGTTATATGCACATACATGTTAAGCTAAGGGCAAGAACGCAATAACTTGAATATGTGTCAACAGATTTTCATGACATTTGTACATTTTGATCAGACTTTGAAGAGGAAGCCGCCTTTCGATTTTAAGCTAGGTTCATCCAATTTGTCCTTATGGAGTTATGGGACTTAGATATTTTGGTGTTGTGAAAAAAATCCCAACGGGCGTATCTTGCTGCGTGAGCGTAGGCTTTATTAAAATACCTAACATATCATTTAACATATCTAAAGTATCTATCATTGAAGAATCGATACAGATTTTTCCTACATTAATAGAGTTTCTTGGCATTATGTGATCAAGATCTGAATAGTGTTATTACAATAATTTTGTGTGAGGCGGGAAAATCCTTATTGACAAGCTTATTGCAGGATATGTAACATTTCTGTGTTAGCATATTACAGTTTCACTTGTATTCATAAATATACGTTTTAAATACTTCATGCCCCTTTGCATCTACAGTATGAACGACACATTAAAACCATAATATTCATTTTTGATTTCATAGGCAGATAACAATGAGAGTATAGGAATGACCGAGCTGATAAACACACTAAAGGCCCACACCTACAAACCTAAAAGAGACCGTGGCGGTGATTTTATATTCTCTGTGGATCACTGTTTCTCCATTCGCGGCCAGGGGACCGTGATGACGGGAACCGTTCTCAACGGGAGTGTTTCCATAAACGATGTAAGTTATATCGTACTTATATTTGTTGTGTCTTAATTTGGAATACAGAGTTAAACTAATTGCAAGATCGCAAGTACAGCATGTCCGTTCTGATTTGCATTTAGTCACCTCCCTAAATCATTGTTCAAAACTTGGGCACCTTTTCTGCCCAAGTAAATTGATGATGTCAAAACAAGAAAGAACAATTGAAAAGTGCGCAAACACATCCGTATTACATATACCTTGGTTAGAAGTATTTGCGACCTTCCGTATTTTCAGGCATCTCATATATCTATAGGACTGTTATATAAAATATTTCAGATGTTTCAAATGATTGCATTTAGTATCTGTCACTTGAATATTTCAGACCATCGAAATACCAGCGATGAAAGTAACCAAGAAGGTCAAATCTATGCAGATGTTTAAGAAACCAGTCGACTCTATTATGCAGGTACCGGTATAGTCTTTTCCTTTCAACATTGAGTGACAAAAAAGTACATGTAGGGTTAATACTGCAGTGTTTATATTCTATTTATTGAGTTTTTTGTTATGCAGTTTGCTATCTTTGGAAAAGCATTGATTTTGCTATCCCTGGTAACAAAAGTAATGGAGCACTTAGGTTCAAATGTGTGTACCAAGTAGGGGATGGGGTTGGATAGATTTCAGGAGGAAAGATCCCTCTTTTACAGCAAAGCTCAAATTCACAATAGAATAACCAAGGTAGCTGTGTTTTAAGATTCACTTGAAATAAATTTCATTGAAGTGGCAATTAAATTTTAACTTTGTCTCTGCAAATAAAAGTTATTTTCATTTACATGGAAACATATATCACATGTTGTCTCTTTATAAAAATTCTTAGTGAAAATGAAATAGTAATTCTAATATCTTAAGTGTTCATTGATTATTAAAGGTAATTGAAAAGATTGCAATTCTTTACAGACCCAAATTAACATGGCTTAAAATTTCTTCACTTACTTTGTATTTTCTTTTGTATTAAAGTTGTAGCAAATATAGAAATAGATGGCACCTCAAGCTATTGAAGCATAGAGCTGCTTCTCCTTCTTCTTCCAAAAAAAGTTAAGTCGTTTACGCTATAAATAGAATTTGTTTATTTTCTTTCTACACCAGGGAGACAGGGCCGGAGTCTGTGTGACCCAATTTGATCCTAAACAGCTGGAGAGAGGATTAGTTTGTTCACAGGGAGCCTTACCCACAATCCTCGGAGGAATAATTTCCGTCGAGAAAATAGCGTACTATAAAGGACAGGTTAATTCAAAGGCAAAATTTCACATAACATCGGGTCATGAAACTGTCATGGGTCGTGTTTATTTCTTTGGTCTGTATGATGATAAGGAAGCAACGAACGATTCTACAAATTTTAATTTTGACGTTGAGTATGTACACCAAGATGAATTGTTTGGAAAACAAAGTGCGAAAAACGAAGCTTCGGCAGACGTGAGTGAAAACCGTCCATGTAGACAGTACGCACTTTTAGAATATGAAAAACCGGTGACTTGTCCTCAGCATTGCTTGGTGATTGGCTCAAAACTTGATACGGATATTCATGCAAATATTTGTCGTATTGCTTTCCACGGAAAATTGTTACAGGGATTCACTGACGCAAAATATCAAGAGACGATTTTACCGAAAGTGAAAATAAGCAAAACAAAAGTGAGGGAGGGACTGGTAGAAAGGTGTAACGACGAATATACTGTGATAGGCAAGAATCTATTTAAAAAGGAAACCAACATGCAGAGTTTTTCCGGTTTAAAAGTGACCTTGTCTTCGGGTGAGAAAGGAACAATAGAAGGTGGATTTGGACAAAGCGGCAAAGCAAAAATCAGAATACCAGGTTAGTTACATATATATTTATTTGTTTAGGGCTGCGACTTTACCCCACCTCTGACAAGTTTGCCTGGAAATCCCACTTAGCGATTGGCTAATAACGGTCACATAAAGACGTGATATATACTAGACCCCTTGTGATGTCACAATGTTATCCTTCATGTTGACTTATTAGTGTTAACAGACAATGACCAAACGATTTGTGAAGATTATCAAAATAGGTCAGCGGTGGGGTAAATTCATCTGCTTCGCCTCACCCAGTATAAAACCTAGTAACCTATTATCATCCCATACCAGGTCACCAGATGACTAGGTAACTAATCATACACTGTGCTCATGATATGATATATATTTAAAAAATTATAGGAGACTTACCTGTAAGGCGAACTTTAATTGTTATTCTCCGAGGCATCAAGGAAAGAGGTTATTACGTGGTAACCTCGTGACTTGGTGCTGAAGGAGAATATAATATCTTCTCTCAATATGATTTGTATTCACAATTACGTTAATTCTAACAAAAATGGGTGCACCAGCCCTGGTAAAGTTATGAAATAAAGATTTCAAACAAATAATCACAGATTAGCATAATCATAATAATAAATAATATGAAATGATAAAGATTTCAAACAAATGATCAAAGATTAGCGTAATCTTTAACTTGATAAGTTGCGTTATTATTCTTGTATTCACAGAGGGCTTAAAGCCAGAAACCTATCAGAGGTATTCAGGATCCAAAAAGAAAGGCAAAGGTAAATCAGAGGAGGCGGAGTCAAGCTCAGACCAGGAACCAATCAAAATCTTCCTTACATTTAAAAGATATGTTTATGATCCAGAAAAGAAAATGATACAAAACTGAGAAAAAAAATGTATAAAAGAAAAAAAACCTTTTTGAAATTTAAACGATAATGAGTAGATTTAAGATAAGGTGATGGCAAACACTTATAAAGTGAGGGTATCTTATTTATATGCTCGATTCAAATTGAACTGAACTGAAAGAAACATTATTCACTATTGAAGATCCTGAAATCATACATGTATGTACATGTATAATCTACAGGGTACATGTACATGTTTGTAGTTTTGAATTCATTCTATGAAAGAGGAATAGTCTGGTAAATGTTTGTTAGTGATATATGCTAAGGTCAAGGACACCATTTTGTAAACTTTGACCTTTGACATAGATATGTAGAAAGAAAGATCACAAGGACATCACTTGGAAAATACAACGCTCTTAGCATTTACCGTTCAAAATTTGAGTACATGCATTTCGATTGGTAGGGTCTAGGACATGCACAGGTACATGCGTATTCGGAATCTTATGCAAATGAACTGTTTTAATTCTTTATCATCATTATATCATTTAATCATTTTAGATTCCAATTACATTTATATACTGGTATTTGTTGATCGAAGCTATCTGTGATTATAATGAGTGTTACTTGAAGTGATTTTGATCACGAAATAAAGCCGTAGAAATATTGTTTCTCTTATCCATTCATTTACAAGAATTGATTGATACAATGTATCATAGGCATTCTGTCTTTTCAACATTCAGAGTTGCGTCCCATATGGGATGGTATCTGACTTCAAGGCATAAGGATGTAATGAAATTACTACTGAAATGTCCTATTTGAGGCACGTTTTCCCTGAATTTTATGCTTGTTCCCATAGAATTTTATGACATCACAATAAGCCTTTTATATGTTACTATGGTCTATAGTTGTTTTGGACGGTAAAATGAGTACTTTGTACTGAGTAATATGACGTCACGGACAATCAGTTTTAAACTGTGACGTAAGTAGTGAGAACTTGCCGTTGACAAAATGTTAATCGCGCAGTTATGTGAAAAAGGCTAATTACATCACATTGCCTGGATACCATCCCGAATGGGTACGGAACGAAAAGACCAAATATACTTCCCAGACACAAAATAATCTCTCTATCATAATTTATGTCCTAACATAATCAGTGCAAGAACCATGATTTATAAAAGTGTCGTAATATGTGTTTTCTTAAGGGTATATGGCCCCTTATAATTTTGGAGTCAAAATGTCCTTTTCGTTGAAAAGGGTTCCATATCATAACTGTGTATTGCACTTGAAACTTGCCAGGAATGTCCATCATCAGTGATACCCCCCTATTGATTTTAAGGTCAAAAGGTTAAAGGTCAATGCCATAGGGCATTGATTATTGAAAAAGGTTTCAATAACATAAGTTCATAACTGAGTGTATATTACACCTATTTGGTAATTTTCCGTGAAGCTTGCCAATCATGTGTCAGGGATGCCAGCCCTTTTGATTTTGGGACCAAAAGCCCTATTGATTTTGGGACCAAAAGGTCAATGTCAAGGAATTTTATTGTCACCTCGCATCTCTGTTGCAGAGGGAATATAGCATCACTGCCGTGCGTCCGCTTGTTTGTTCGTGTGTGTTCCTCTGTAGTCACTACGTATAACATTGTCTTGGTGGAGATCTCTTTCTTCACATGTTGGAATCAATAGTCAAAATATGTCTTCTGTCTTTTGGTTTTACTGTTACTTCTGCGTAGGCACATTATAGCAAAAAGAAATTCCTATAGAAATGTCATATTTGAAGCAAGTTTTCCCTGAATTTTATGTTCGATCCCATAGAATTTTATGACGTTGCAACTACTATCAGATACTGACCCAAATGGGAAAAGACCGAATAGTTTCCAGGAATGGTCACTGAAAACAAAATCCGCTGTTATAAGGTCAACATTCATAGTAAAAACTTAATTCAAGGTTGAAGTCAAGGTCACAGCCATATTCAAGGTCAGTCACAAATAATATCTGTTTCACTTAGTATGTTTCCAATTCAATGCAATCACATTTTGTTAAGATTCAATGCGTTTGTCACATTTAATGTCAGTTTTACGCGGTCTTTAAGACATATTCTAGGTCATTCATATTTGTGGTCATCATTTTCAAATTAAGGTCAGTCTGACTTACAGTCCTAGTCACGTTCAAATTCCCATTCTGTGTTATACTGTCATTCAAACTACTGTCCTGTTCACTAAATCCAAAGCACCCTGTTTGGGCAATTTATTCTGTCGTCTGAAGAATTTTGCTATAAATCATTGTTACCAAGAATTGACCTGCTTTAGTCGTAACTGGAAATTAACTTCAACTTACCCTATCAGCTGCCTTCAAACCGCAATATGAAAAAATAAAATGTCTACGGGAAATTCCCTTGTTAATTTCAAGCCGCTGCCATATTGTTCTCCGTGTCAACAATAGTAAACAGTGACGTCAAAGCCTCCGACGTCACACATTTTCAGTGATTTTACTATAGAAAATCCCCGTAGACTTTTTATTTTCCGTCCTATCTCTAACTTAGCTGACGCACAGCCAAAACAATGGTATTTTCTGTTACGACTAAAGGAGTACTATAAAATTGATATCTGTTTGGAAGATGACAATATCATATTTTAGAGAAAACCGGGAAAACAGGGTGCTCTGGAATTAGTGAACAGGACAGTATAGAGATTTATAGTATGTTAATCAAGCAAAAACCCCTTAGAAGTTCTGAAAATATACATTGTCAAGTACATTGCTATGTATTGCACAATTACAAAATTAGTACTCATTTTCTTTATAAAAATACAAAGTCACCTTGACCTTTGTCACATGACCCTGAATGGATATGTAACTTTTGGGATATGAACATACAGTAAAACTGTTTAGGAGATGCAGTTCAGGGGTAGTTTGAGAGGGAATGACTGATGTAGATGCAAAACAACAACAATGAAAAGCATTCACCATCAATATTTACTTCATTTCATTCATAACAATGAAACATTAGTAACTCTTTTTTAATCCAATACACAATTAAGTTAAAGAAAATTTGATCATGATCATGTCATATCTTATAAATAGATCTACATGTTTAAATCTATGGCATAGAACACGGCAATTCCACTGATGGTTTTGATAATGTTAACCAGAAAGCCTCTCCAGAGTGCGCGTGCACCCTCCCTGCGGCAAATACGAGAGACACACTCTAACCCCCCTCCGTATTTAACTGGTTCTCCGGATCGCATCATCATTCTCCGTCTTACGGTGTCAAACGGGTACGTCATAACGGCAGCAGCAAAACTCGTCACTATACTCGCGCCAAGTAAATATGGCATATATTGCCGTGCCTGCATCTCTGATCCAAACACCCGTCGAAACTCGACAAAACTCAGTGATACCCCAGCATGTAATGCATTACCTATGCAACAAACAATATAACCCCTGTAAAGTCCCCTAAATCCATCAGATTTAATCGTCTTACGATACACATCTAACGTTCCGGAGTATTGTCTGAACTTCTGTCCATCCTTAATTTCTACTACATCATTTGCTAAACGAGTTCTAACAAAATCAAAGTGATAGACTAGTCCAATATTAAGAGTTCCGACTAGGAAGGCAAGACCAAAGTTGCTGACTATTTTAAATGTCCTTGAAGACTCCTGCGGTGGAATTAGATATTGACGTAGAAATCGGTCCGTTATTAGACTACTCGGGAAAGTCAGAAAAACGGGGAGACAGCTGGTGAGATTTCCTCTAAAGAACGAGATTGCTCCTTCAGAACGATACGTTCTCGACACACAGTCTACTATCCCTCTATAACCAGGATTCAGTCGTCCAGACTTCTTCATCTCGCCTTCACATTGTAACAGTAGCTGTACACGCTCTATGGGGGCGACAGACGTTCTGTGGACAACATTACGTAAACTGTTGATGAGGTAAATCTCAGAGATGGTCGGGTAGTGGGGATGGTCAGGTGGATGAGGCATCTGTAATGTCGAGAAAAAATGCAGTATTATTACATGCATTACTCATTGGGAAAAAAACTGTCATTTTTAGTTTCATAACGATAGATAATGATTGGAAATTCATACTCACTGGTATGATATACATGTATATAAAATCCATTTTCAATGATTAAAATCATATGACCTTGACCTATGACCCAAATTGTTGGACTGATGGGGAGCAAATTTAAGAAGTTTCATTTTTCTTTTTTTAAAATCACATGTTATGACATTTACTGAAATTCATTTTTGCTATATGTAAATAAAAAGATTAATTATTTTGATATCATTTTCCAATTCAGACAACAAGGTAAATGGTATTTTGCTTCCATAGTGAATAATACTTTGTTTATTTAAACATATTCAAAGTTTTGAAAAAGCAGATTTTTAAAAATTGGATAATTTTTGGCCGGATTGCAAAGCAATTCCATTTTATAGATTCACCAGGATCGAATCAGTCAACGCCATGGCAGCATATTAAATTAAGGTGGCTCCCTACTCGAACCGTTCACATTCAAAATCAGTTAAGTTGCGCCAATTGCAAGTTCAAAACGGCCGCAAACTTTAAGATCAGGAATATTTCAAAACCATGTCGATTTTGAAGCTTGGTATATATGTGTTTTGGAAAAGGCTATAGAAAAATTTTTCACCAGCATTTTAGCCAGAAATTTAATTAGATGTAGACTGCTGTGTAATTGTATGTGAATTACGTTACATATGAGGGCATATGTTAATAATAAAATTTTCTGACAATGAAAAACGCCGTAAGTGTTCAATGGTTTGCTTAATTAGTAATTGTAGTCATTATGTTGGTGAACGAATACATTTAGTATAGATTTTCATATATTCATGAGGGAGAGCAGCTAATTTATAATACCTCAAACCTATTCGTGCAAATTAATCACAAAGTTTAAGTTAATGATGTTTTTCAATTATGATAGTTTGATTTTAAGGGAGAACAGAGTAAAACTGATTCCCCAGATTTTGCTTTTAGTTGATAGTAAAAACATATAAACTGCAAAATCTACAATAACTCGGAGGGAATGGCTATAAGATAAAGACAAAGATTGAAAGTACCTCGTAACGTAATTCACGAATCGAGAAATTCCGTCACCTTTTAAGCAAGATTTCACTTGTTTTATCTCTGATAGCATTTTATATCAAGAGGACACGACCATATAACAGTAAATCGTACTTGAAGAAATAAAAAAAATATTGCATATTACAGCCAAATGACATCAAATATTGTCATGTAATGTTTTATGATTAAGAGTATTCACATGTATTTAGCTTCTCAAATTCGTTTTTACACAGACATATTTTGAAAACCACCATCCCAATTCTTTTTAAGTGATGATTTGAATCGATATAATAAAAACTTTAACAGAAGACCCCAAAATTATCATGTTTAGTTTCCAATTTTCAGAGTTTTCATACCCAAAAGTGCCGTAACGTAATTCACAAAAATTATTTTAACGTTTTATTTTCCATGAAATAACTATGGTTAACTTAACAATTCCTTGTCGATCCATTGCTCTGTAGACCTTCAAACAGGATCTGAATTTATGCTAGATCAAAGTATATCACAAACTTGAATCATCTGGCATTTTTTAACATACTTCAAATAGAACATCTTACAGACAAGAAAAGCAAAGTGCTTTTGTACATATAGCTACTTTATATTAGTGTATTTCTTTCGTATTTCAAAGCTTATTCTATCTTCCATATCATCTTTTGTATACATCTGTGTGATTCAGTATTACTCTGTGCAATCACTGTCCTCTGTAATCAATCAAGATACCCAAAAGTGAATTACGTTACGCAGCGTGAATTACGTTATGGCAGGAATTCTCGCTTGTTTTGGAAACTTCAGCATTATCTTATGACTATTTTTCTCAATACACATACGTATGAGATACATTCAAATGTTTCAACTACAAACTTTATCAAATAAGGTGGAAAATGAAGAATATTGTGAGTAAAAAAAATGCCTACTGGCTAAAAAATTGTAAATTGTATATATTTGACATTTTAAATAGTGTTTCTGCCCACAAACTAAGTTTTATCACTAGCTAGCATGTCTGAAAGTAAAATAATTACGATAAATCCCATCTAGACACCTCAGGAATGGATATTACTGTGAATTTAGTATCTACCACGTAACGTAATTCACCATAACGTAATTCACCGACATGTTTTTTTTTTCTTTGTTTATTATCTGCCTCTCTGTACGCAAGGGAGCTTTAATCAAATTGTGATTGTCTTTATATAAAGGCATAAACACCCGATTACGACATGACCATAGTAATGCACTATGCGATTCTTATCACAGTAAAAGCTGCGTAACGTAATTCACAAAATAAGTGAATTTTTCAGAAAATAAGAAATGAAAGGATTTTTTTCCTAAAATGAAACGAATGTAAAACATTCAATGAAAAACTATTAAAGTTTGGTCTATTACAAGTTAGAAAAGTATTGTTATGATATTATATAGTTCTAATTTTAACTCATCCTAGATCTCCAAAGATGGTAACGTAATTCACCGTAAATCTTGTGACAATAGAGTTTAGTATAATTCAGAGTAAAATACTATAACGCGTATGAACTGAACTCGATTTTTTAAAATACTGATATAACTTTTATTAAAACATGTGCTAAATATTTTGAATTTAATACATTTTCGCGTCACTGACAACCCATTATATCATAAGCCTCAGTTTGTGACATGCATTTTTTGACAAATACTACCCTTATATGATCGAAAAATCCACATATATCGAGTTCAAAGGTAACCATAAGGCATATGGAGGAATAGCAACTAATGCAAGTAAAAAGTAAAAGCAAAAAAAATCTTTCCATGATTCAATGTTTCCTTCAAAAATGTCTTGTGACACAGTTTTTGCGTATTGGCGCAACTTAACTGATTTTGAATGTATAGGTTTTTCCTTATATGCAGAAATTTGCATATAACGTTTACAATGGCTGGTGAGGGACGAGCCAGGGCATTGAAAAACACAGAGAGAAGACCTTAAATGCCAAAAGAAGCAAAAGATGGTGCAATCTATCAATGTCCACACCAATCATATAGTATAATTTTACTTGAAAATGTGATGAAATTATCAGGGGTACCCTTATGTTTGTGGCCATATCTTGATCATTTATAAAATTGTATACCTGTGTGCAATTTTTTCACCCTCTATATACATTATCGTATAAAACAATCCAATTTGAAGAAATTCCATCTGTTGTTTTTTGCACAAAAATGTGATATACTATATATTATTTGTCGAAAATATGATAGCATTATAAGGGGGTACCCCTATGTTTGGAGCCATACTTTGATCATTTCAAAAACTGTGTACATGTGTGTGATTTTTTCTTCATCTACATACATAATTTTATGAAATATTACAAAATGAAAAAAAATCATCTGTTTTTTTATGCAAAAAGTTGGATTTAGTACATATTCTTGGTCAAAAATGTTATGAAATTATAAGGGAGTACCCTAATGTTTAGAGATATATCATACTTAGATTTATGTTACAATATCATTTTATGTGTTGTATTTCTTCTATATGACTTGTTATCATAAAATAAAACAAAACAAATGAACATATTCGTATCATCACTGAATTTGGAGGGTTCAAAAGCATATGATGGATATTTGATATTTCTCAATTTTTAAGTGTTGGGGTACCTTTCTTTAATGTACTGTATCTTTAATGAAAACAAAATTACCTATCTATGTCTGTGTTCATTATGTCATTTTGACTATTATGTATAGAAAATAACCTTAAAATACAAAATTAATCTGTTAAAGTCACGAGTAGGGACCCACCTTAAAAGGAAATCTCGTTTGAGACTTGTGCACACGTCTATTTGCTATGCTGCTACGCTCGCAATCGTAGTAGTAAACTAAGCAGCATAGCAAAATTAGACGCGTGCATGTGAATCAAACTCAAACAAGATCAGTGGTGGATTCAGCCAAGGGGGCACGTGCCCCCCCGGCAGTGCCCAACGAAGGGGCATTTATGACATGCTTTTGGAAGCATTAAATTGTTGTTTCCTAACAAAAATCTATAAAAAATAGTCAGAAATTGCCCAAAAACACCCCCAAAACCACCGATTTAATTAAAATTTTCTCGGGGATAGATTACCAAGGTGGGAAGGATGCATTACTGCCATGTCAACAAGCTACATTGATTCACATTCATATAGGACGGTTTGAATCGGGAAAAGCAGTCCTATGCAAGTCATAAAAACACACATATTTCTTTATCAAATCTTCGATATAACCTTCTATAAAATTGACAATTTTTTTTTACTTTTTTTAAGATCGTTTTTTTTTTTAAGGTCATTGAACAATTAAAATGGTTTGACCAGATTTGGACCGGCACCTCCAAGAATTTTGCAAACAGTCAAAAATGCATTGGCCAGTCACCTCTCTGCCCTTTTACAAAATGTAAAATTTGTCTTGATCCGCCCTTTCCCTAGAAAATCCTGAACATTTTGACTTCTGCATGTCATGCAAAAACAATGTACAGCATTAGAATGTAGACAATTTTTTTTAAATATACTTATATAATTAATTATCGTTATTGACACTGACTGAATCCCTTCTAAATTCAGTTTAAGAGCCAATCCGGCATAAAACCATGCAAATTGGTCCAAATGACCTAGTAACCAAATTTAATGATTTTAAGTTATTTTAATAGATACATGACTAGGAATAATTCTGTCAAATATTTTTGTTCAAATATCCATGGTTACAGAGATATACCACCCCATCATTTTTCCCGCCAAAGGAGAAGGTACGTTATGGGCCAAAATCGGCCCTATCTGAGAAATGAAGCAAACTTTGAACAATGAAAATACATGATTTACAGAATGTAAATCAGTTTAAATTTTGAGAATCGGATATTCCGTTGCGATTCTATAGCAATTTGAAAACATGTAAGTAAGCTTTCTGTTTCACTGACTTTGACGTCATGTGACGTTATGATCACGTCGTGATATAACGTTGTCAGATAACAAATTGCTGTATTCTTACATTAGGCCATTCCAAGTTTTATTTCTGTTTAGCGTCCGCGTGCGCGTAGGTTTTCAGCATGTGTCATGAAAAAAACAAACAAACAAACATAATTCCCCGGACTTCAAATCTGTCTGTTACAGGTTTTCTCCTTCTATTTCTTCATTTCCTGTGCAACAAAAAAAGGTTGCAAGTGACATCCTTTTCCTTAATTCTTACTTTTATAAATTTTGGTGAGGGCAGTTCCTAAATGAGTCTTTAGGTTGGTTCTTGGGGTTACTGTCTGTGCTGTTAAAGTGGATATAGATAAGGATACTGTCCTAGACTGGTATGCATTAAAGGTAAATGAAGTGCAAACATTTTCCACCCTGTTCGAATGCATATGTGAAGCAAGTGAGAGGGGTGTTCCTGGTGCAATGTTTAAGAGAAAGATCGATATAAAAGACGCCTCGTACTCATCATGTTTTATAAAAGCTTCTGGGGGAGCTTCAGTAATAGGAGTTGGGTGGACACTCTAAGTGTATGAAACTGACAAAGTTTAATTGTTCTAAAGCATATTTCAAGGTCAAGAATACTGTTCAGAGGGTCAGGACCAATGTAAATGTGTTAAATCAGCTTATTGAAGGTCGTATTTTTCCACTGAGGAATACTCAAAACTGTTTCTATTGATTTAAATGCAATAAATTTGTTGAAAATTGCTTCGTTTTTTTCTACGTCATTTTGTTTTTTAATTGAATAGGTAGGTAGGTTTTGGTCATCCGGGTGGACGCTAAACAGAAAAAAAAACTTGGAATGGCCTTATTCATAAGTTTGGTTTGCTCAAGTTTTTGCCATGAAACGATTTCATGAATCTTCGAAAATCTACGATTGCTTATTAAAGTATTGTACGTCGTCTTTCAGCTTCTGGGTTATTCTTTGAGACTGTCTCATTTTACCATTACAACTGATTCTAGAATTACGATGTTTTTAAAAATTATATTCGTGCATATATAACAAAGTCATTCAAACGAACGAAAAGACAGATATATTACCGCTTAAATTTGAGATGGGGATGTAGTGAATATCAGAAAGTCAAAGAGTCTGGGAGAGCGACTAGGGTCCCTGTCCAAGGGGTCCAGGGCGTTCCTGAAAGGGGACGGAAAATTATCTAACGGCGATTGACTGTTTTGCTTGATAAAGGCAGTATTGAAATAGCCATTTGAAATCTTTATCATGGTTTTTGGATTGTTATGAATAGCTATATTTTTATATGATCGAGAATTATCTGATGAGCAAAGCAAGCCAGCGATTTTTAGGAAGGGGGGGGGGGGGGGGGGGCGTTGTTTACACACCTTTTGCTGTAAGGGTACATGTTGACTTACTTAGTATAATTATCAGAAAAAGCCGGGGTTTCTTTTAGAGCAATTTGACATGCAAACAACAAACAGTTACGTGGCGAGCGGCCGGGAGCAAGAGAAAATAACTTCCGAAATTTCGACATCAAAACTCAAGTATAAGCCCACCTAATGCCTTACTTACCGATTTATTATTTTTTTTTTTTGTGGTGGCGCCCCAAACGCCCATCTAAATACGCCAATAAGCATAAATTTAAAATGAACCTTAGTTTGTTTTATATATGTACATTTATATATCTAGCTGCAATTAATGAATCGGGAATATACGAATAAAACATAAAATGAAACAAATGAATAGAATAAATCTTGCGTATACATGCAGTTATCACAGCCGTTGCAAGAAACTGTGATAGATGGCGCCACTGAAAAAAATCGATAAAATCACGGTGAACAGGTGCTACAATACACAAGGAGTACAATATTAATACAACCCCTTGTATAATACATAAACATTTTTTGTTTATGTATTATAAATGGGGGGAGGGGTTATGTTGTACTCTGTGTATTGTAGCCCTGTGAGTACATTTCAATTTATTGAAGTATTTACGAGAAGTCACAAGATTGGGAGAAAGCTACCAAAATTTTAAATACATAATAACTTATGTATATCAGGGTGATGTACTTTTCCGAAACAGTGTGTATTTGGTTGGTTTGGTTTTGTTTTTCTTTCACCTAAACACCCAAAAATGCACATGGTTCACTAAATGAACAGTTTGTAATTGTCTTACATTTGTATCGAACCGCTGGCATATTTTTTGATATAAAATCGATATGCTATTTCATGAACGTTGGTGATGTTGATGGAGGTGGGGAGGAGGGGAGAGGGATTCGGAACCCTTTTAGATCATATTGTACGACAGTCTTTCAATTATACTAACGGTAACACAATTTAAGCGAGTGATAACGTCAGGTCCGAAAATGCGATAGATTACGATTATGATCATTAAACATCCCAGATTATTCTATTTCCTTCGTATGCGAATGAAATGTTCTAATAATGCCTTCATATATATGCGAATGGAATGTTCTAATAAACACACATACATGTATATGTATTCACACTCAAGCCGAATGAAGAAAAATTTAAAATAATGTCCTGTAGTCAAACGCGCATCCAGAGGGGGGGGGGGGGGTCGGTCACTTCCACTTGCAAGAGTTTTATTACACACGTTATTTTCAAAAGATGCTGCGCTTTCCTAAAAAGCACATATACATTTCACTTTGGTCAATAAACAAGGGCACTAGGAGTAACGGAACTGAAAAAAGACACGAATAGAGGACTTGTTCTGGAAAAAAACAATTCGCTGACTCGATATCGCTCGCCAATTTTTTGAATTTAAATAGAGAATAAGTGTCTTAATTTGTGTTTTGTTACGGGTATGCAACACACAGCAAGTGCATTTATCGTACATGTAATGCGCGTTAGCGCATTTCATGCGATAAATGCATTTGCTGTGTGTTGCATACCCGTAACAAAACACAAATTATGACATTTATTCTATATATATGCACCATAGTTATCTATTTCATTCTTGTTTTCTGAAATTGCTTTTTCTATGTAAAAGGGTGACGTTAAAATTCATCTCACCGCGGGTTCAGTTTGCAGGTTAGAACAGCCGTCGCGGCATGTTTCTTTAGATCTTATGCATTATGACGTCACGAGTGTTAATACACGAATTGCAGCACGTTCTTTTCAATAGTAACATCTCAGGGAATTACAATGGTTGTGCATATATATATCATTAATCAAGTACAATGATGTGAAAATTCAAGATTTTAGTACTATGATGTGGAAATTCAAGAATGTAAGCTTTTTGCTCGCTATATAGCCCACCAGTCATCTGTTTTATTTATACATGTGATGAAAAATATAGAACTCACAGTCATTAATCAAGGACTTTATTGTCTGGTGTGTAACTCCCCGCTCCCCCCCCCCCTTTTTTTTTTGCTATTCAGAAAAAAATCGGACTTACGGAGCAATCCTGAAATAATATCCTGGATCCGCCCATGATCTTGACCTTCTATAGAGATTTGTCGGGTTGATCCTGCCAATAGAATGAGAGGCGAGGCAGAGCCTTCTATGGGCTTGATCTCCGTGGGCGGTCAGTGACAAACCTAATTACTGCAACGCATAGTTTTTTTAGGGGGGGGGTGTTTTTTGTTTGTTTGCTTGTTGCTGAAAATTTCTGTTTCGCGAATCTTATGTACATGCGAATTTATTTATACGGAAATAGCTGAATTGCTGACAGTCTACAGACATTTAGGATCGGGGGATGAAGGAACAGAGGATATAGTTTCAATAAACTGACAGATTTTCTTTAAAAAAGTAAAATTGGAAGAATTCTCAAATACATGTATGTTACCATGGCCTTGCATGCGACTGCATTTTCTTACATCCCTATTAGTTATAGTGGATTCGTGATACTGGAATCAACGAAACTAAATTCTGGTTAACTTGCTCGTTTTTTTTTGTTTTTTTTTACTATTTTACTCCTAAAATTTAAGTTATTGTACCGGCGGAGATTTTATGCGACATGCTCGGTGAACACCTAGATCTACCCTCTATGTTAGTAAAATATATCAATATTCAGCCTTTTTTGTTTGTTTGTTTTTACTACAAACGTTTAAATAAATCATACCGAATTTCAAGAGAAAACCGATTCCTGATTTAAATATGTCACGCCAGTGCATGCACCTGCGGTGTCAAGTAAATGACGTCACTATAATGACGTCATAACGCCATGCCGACGTGGTCCATGCATTTTCCATATACATTCTACGCAAGATAAATCATTAATTTTCAACTAGAGCAAGAGCGTCTGCTACTAATTTTTCACCTTTAATCGACAGATATGGAAATTATTGATCCATTTTTCTACTTTTATTTTTAGCAGATCGTCTTGCTCTATATGAAATTCTCGAAAATATATGTGAATTTCTAGAGAAAAATCCGGATTTGTTAATCCTTCCTTGGTTTGATGAGCTATAATTTCGTAGGGGTGCATCAAGATGAAAAGCGCATTTTATGTATATATGTAATTGATCTTGTAGATAAATAAAATAAACCCATTTGATCAATTTTCACGATTTGAATTTCTCAGGAAACAACAGGGCCGATATGGGGTCTTAATGTACCTTCTCCTTTACAAAAAGGACGTAGAAATATCCCCATTTTCGCTGATGTACTTCTCTAAAATTTTAAGTATAAATTGAATTGGAGTAAATATTGTAATTGATATATTGAAATATAACATTTTATTCTATCTTAGGATAATATTATGTATGAAAAATTTTTTTCCAAAGACAGCCACAACGTAACTTGAAAAGAGGCAAAAATCGGCTAAGTGAGAAAACGACGTTTTATACGTTTTTCACGCACCAATATCTTCTGTAAGAGAAGTTTGATTTTTATCAAATTTCATCTTTTAACTCTTTGCTTTAATCTTATAAATATATCAAATATCCACCGCTGCCAAATGATTACGTATTGAGATGTAGACAGTTAAAATATGTATAAAGATCAGCTTAACGAAAAAACGACGTTTTAGACGTTTTTCACGCACCAATATCTTCTGTAAGAGAAGTTTGATTTTTATCAAATTTCATCTTTTAACTCTTTGCTTTAATCTTATAAATATATCAAAAATCCATCGATGCCAAATAATTACGTATCGAGATGTAGACAGTTAAAATATGCATTAAAGATCAGCATAACGAAAAAACGACGTTTAAGACGTTTTTCAAGCAACAATATCTTCTGTAAGAGAAGTTTGATTTTTATCAAATTTCATCTTTCAACTCTTTGCTTTAATCTTTTAAATATATCAAAAATCTACCGATGCCAAATAATTACGTATCGAGATATAGACAATTAAAATATGCATTAAAAATCAGCTTGACGAGAAAATGACGTTTTATACGTTTTTCACGCACCAATATCTTTTGTAAGAGAAGTTTGATTTTTTTCAAATTTCATCTTTTAACTCTTTGCTTTGATCTTGTAAATATCTCAAAAATCCACCAATGCCAAATAATTACGTATTGAGATATAGACAGTTAAAATTTGCATCAAAGTGAATTTTTGCGGTGTAAAAATGCGAACGAAAAATACGGAATCCCAAAGATTCAATCATTGCACACGTAGAAATACGCATACATGTGCGGCGAGTTGTGACCACAGCTGATTTGATCATGTCTTTTCACACGCAGGTCAAGGTCAAACTTTTTGTTCAAAATTGTGCAATCGATAGTTGGGAATAAAAACAAATTTTATCGAAAACGTAAAATATATTCCAAAGGGTCTAGAAAGAGGAAAAAAGGAGCCATAAAAAGTTTTATTTGAAAATGTGCAGTAACGACCCTAATATTGTCGATTCTTTAATAAATAAATCTCCGTATACTTCTATTGTAAAAACTCAATACATTGTAGGTGGCGCCAGTGAAATTTATTAGAGCTGCGCACCCCAAATTCAAAATCACGTTTTTAAAGGTTTATAACTGCGAATGTATGCGTTAGATTCGCCTGAAAATTTGAATTTATACAAATGAGAATGTATATTTTCATTTGAAAAGAAAAATTTTGCATTCCAAAATATTCTAAAATTAATTAATTTTCAGGGACACCGTTGTCGCAACCTAAAATGTGATAACAACCTAAAATGTAATAAACTGGATTTATTACATTTTAGGTTATTACATTAAAGGATAACCATCCAAACCTAAAATGTAATAACAACCTAAAATGTAATGAATTTTCAAGACAACCATAGACATTAAACGTCAGATCTGTTTGTCTATCCGTAGGTATAACTCTGTGTACATATAAGGCCATGTCACTTGTCGGTGACGCTCAGAATTGATTTTAAACTTGTATTTCTTCGACTTTCAATCATATTTACATCTTTTAATGTCTCTGTCAGATTAATGAAGTGAAATGCAAATCAAAACTTAGTCTTCAGAATTTATTATAGTTTAGGATGTTAAATTTTAGGTTGACCGTCCAAACCTAAAATGTAATGACTACCCAAAATGTAATAAATGTTCCATTAAACGTAAGATCTTAGTTTGTTTGTTTGTTTGTCTATCCGTAGGTAACTCTGTACATATAAGGCTATACCTCACTCTCTATATTTCTATCTTTTGGATGATGTTTGTTATAGGGTTGTCATCGAGTACCCGGTTAACCGTCGAACGAACCGAGTATCGGTTAGTAAAATTAGTACTCGGGTACTCGGTAAAAAAATAAAATATAAGCAAAATGTAGCCGACATTAAAATCCGCTCTGTTTGATTGTTTGTCTTGTTTGTATTGCGCGACGGAACACTGTTTTGACAAGTAATCAATAATTACAGGTATGTCTTAAACTGCCCCGGGGTATTATAGATCGATTGTTTGCACGTGCCACTGAATAACCAGGGACGTGAGTATATAGTGTCCCTGCCATAACTGCATTGTTGTAAATAGAGGTTTTGTTATTTTAAGCCAAATTGAATTATAAAAATGCCGCCTCCAACGTCAAAGGCTAGGAATTAACTGTGAAGTGTAAATTATGTGAGACAGAAATGACTTATACTGGGGGAACTACGAATATGTTGAACCATTTAAGGCTTAAACATAATACAGGAATTGAACATGAAAACACTCCACAAAAGCAACCATCTATGGCAGAGTTTGTACGTTCACCTCGCTCCCGTCATTTGTCCGGTACTAAAGCAGAGGAGATAACTCGTGCAATTGTGAACATGGTCGTACAGGATTATATGCCACTAAGAATTGTTGAAGGATCAGGTTTCAAAAACCTTATGTCTCTTATAGCACCGGAATACAGTGTTCCGTCGCGCAACACAATCAAGACAAGAATCGACAAAGTATATGATGAGGAAAAGTCAAAACTTCTTGTCGAGTTGCGAGACGTTGAAACGGTTGCTCTGACAACGGATACGTGGACCTCTAATTCCACGACTAGCTACATAACGGTTACTGAACACCATATTGATAAAAACTGGGAAATGAAATCAAACGTTCTGGTTACGCGAGAAATGCCGGAGCGCCATACTGGTGACAATTTGGCCGAAAAAATAAAATCCTGTGTATCGGAGTTTGAATTAGGAGGCAAAGTCACCGACGTTGTACACGACAATGCCCGAAACATGAATGCAGCAGGGGAAAAATGTCCTGACTGGAATGATGCAAACTGTTTTGGTCACACATTACAACTCTGTATAAAACCAGGGGGCCTTGTGTCAGACATGCTGCTTTTAGCCACGGTTTTCATTAAGACGTTTACACAAATTAATTTAAAACCGCACGAATTCATACGAAAACCATGCATAAAATTTCATGCCTGGCGTCGGGCCCCATGCATTGTACATAAGTGTGGAAAAACTTCTATTGATACGAGTAACCGGGTACTCGATCGGAAGAAGTACCGATTAACCGGTTAGTGAAAAACGTCCGATTTGACAACCCTAGTTTGTTATATTATCTTGATATTCCTTACATTTGACGATGACGCTCAGAATTGATTTTAAAATTGCCTTTCTTCGACTTTCAATCATATTTATTGTAAGGTAAATGAAGTGAAATGCAAATCAAAAACTTAGTCTTCAGAATTTATTATATTTTAGGTTATTATTACATTTTAGGTTTAGATGGACAACCAAAAATGTAATAACCTAAAATGTAATAAATTCTTAAGGCTAAGATTACATTTGCCTTTCACTTCATTAATCTGACAAAGACCTTAATATGTATAAATATCATTGAAAGTCGAAGAAATACAAGTTTAAAATCAATTCTGAGTGTCAGTGACTAGTGTATGGAATATCAAGATAATTAAACAAATATTTTCCAAAAAAGAGAAATAGAGAGTGATGTAGCCTTATATGTACACAGAGTTATACCCACGGATCTATAGACAAACAAACAGATTTCACGTTTAATGTATATGGTTGTCTTGAAAATTTATTACATTTTAGGTTGTTATTACATTTTAGGTTTGGATAGTCAACCTATAATGTATTAACCTAAAATGTAATAAATCCAGTTTATTACATTTTAGGTTGTTATTACATTTTAGGTTGCGACACACCGTCCCTTTAAAATTGAAGTGAGGAAATGATGCGAAGAAGCGAAGAAATTATCTCTTTTTCGCTTCTCCGTATCATTCCGTATTTTGTTTCTTCACATCATTTCTTCGTTTCTTTTCATATTCAGTACACGAACTAACAATGTCAGAATTACGCTTTTGCAGAAAAGAAGTTATATATAAAATGAAATTATATATCACTTTGATGTTTGAAAGGCATATAATGTACATGTATACATGTAGATCTACGCCCTTAGGTTAGCCCAGGAGTGTTTCTCTTTCTTTTCTGTTTAATTTTGTTTTTGTTTTTTTTTGTTTTTCGGAGGGGAGGGTGTCGGTTTTTTTTTTTTTTTTTTTTTCGTTTCGTTTCGTTTCGTGTTTTGTTTTGTTTTTCAATATTGTTTTTTTTTTTTGAAAGATGGAGTACCATGAACTCTTTTTTTTCCTTTTCAATAAAAGTACTTTTTTTATAGAACGAAGACCGCTCTGCTTTAGTACAAGATAATATCAATACTTCGAAGGAGAAATACCTTGAATTAAGGATATGAAGGAGATAAACTTTTATGAAAGAATTGAGATTTTATAATAAAAGAAAGTGATTACTCGCTCATAATTTACGCGCATACGGACCGGAGCGGATGAATACGGAGCAAAACAGCTTATACAAACGCAAGGATTAGAGCGATGGGGGGGGGGGGGGGGGGGGGGGGGGGGGGGGGGGGGGGGGGGGGGGGGGGGGGGGGGGGGGGGGGGGGGGGGGGGGGGGGGGGGGGGGGGGGGGGGTAGGGTTCCGGGGAAAAGAGTGCTTTTTCTAGTACGATTTTCTTTTTTAACGCGGGAGGGGGGGGCCGGGGGCAGGTGGAGGTTACGAAATATGACGGAGAGGTTGTCAGGGCCCCTGAAATTTGCCCCAAATTATTTTGACCTTGAATAAACAGAGACTTTTCTCATCATAAGTTGAATAACCATAGATCACCGATTTGGTTGAAAGCGCTATTTGACGTTGAGTTGAAATCAAGAAAGAGACAGTCATATCAAACTTTTTTTTTTTTTCTTGTTTTATGCACGAAAATAACAGAATGATCGAGGTTTTCTCGAAAAAAAAAATAAGGACTGGATATATAGTTAATTCATTGATTTACTTTAAGTGAGGATAATTCGTGCAACCTGTCTATTTTTTCTCTGAAATACGAATAAATTGTTATGTTTATAGGAAAGATCAACCTAACATTTTAATAAAAAAAAAAAAAACACGTTTATTTTATCAATTCAACAGATCGTTTTCAAAAGGAAAGAACTTTTTAAACACAATTACCTATGAAACAATGAATTTGGAAAATCGATGAAAAGAGCAGCGAGTAGACTGTAAAGAAAACTTTTCTTTCCGATTTTCAACATTTTTAAAGAAAATACCACAGTCATGTCAACAATACACAGACAGGACAATTTGTTCATATAACAGAGAATGAGAGATCATAGAAGAGTACATCGAACGACCCGTTGTCTACAGGACAATAGATCTACATGTATACAAATCTGATGACACGAAACTAGCAGTGGCATAGTGATCCTTTTATGATGAGCTTTCAGAAGTTAAACGTCTTCAAATTCAATAGAAGTGAGATTAAGTGCCACTGCTCCAGGGAGACTCGAACCAGGAACCTTTCCGTAATTGGTTCGACGCTCTAACCAGTACTTACTGGTAGTAGCACCGACTATTTAAGAGACTCGTTCTTTTACATCTGTGAAGATTATTTCAGAAGATTTGGGATGGGTACATCTAATCACATCTAGAAACGAGGGAACGAGATTTGCTATGCAATCTTGAGCTAAACTCTATCAATGTTATAATCTAATGTGATAGTTTATCCGTGTCAAGTTCTTATTTTATCGTCATTGTTTACATGCTACCAGGGAACCTAACCACGTGACGTCATCACTAAAAGTCTGACTCGGTGGCGTCGTTCCGGGCTATCTCGAAAATCGTCTAGATTAATGATGGGGCTTATATAAGGGAAATTGAAAAAGATCTGAAACGATTTCCATCATTTTTAGAACATATTTTGTTAATATCTTAAATTTTTTTTCTAGATTATGATCAAAGATACTTATCTTTTGAACATTTTTCCATTAAATCTTTTAATCATATTCCGCAAAATAATGAATATTCTTGATAAAATTTGCATATCTTAGATACATTTGGCAGCGACAGTTTTTTTATATATTAAAGTATGATACGTTTACTTTATCATACTGAAATTTTGTGGGAAAATTTTCTCTCTTATAGATGTTATTCATGTTCGAAATAGGGACGCTTTTGTCAAATCCCAATATAAGTCGTATTAGAGCGCCCCCTGGTGGCAAGTCAATTCGTATATCTTAATTTTGAGAGTACTATAATGAAGATGAATTGAGTAAGTATCTGATTTTATCATGAAAAGAATTACTGCATATCAAAATCAAATCTTATTCAACGATGAAAATAGGGCTATTTTAGTGTTGTTTTTGAGCCCTGTTTATGGCGTTATGCAATACAAACAAAATTGGCCCATTACTATAAAACGGGACATATATGAATTTTAAAATAAATTTTTTCTCGAATGTTTTTCATCATAGAATACAGAAATATACATAAAAATGTAAAACTTTGACCACCCTTTTGGACGATTTTTACGATTTTGCATGGTTTTATGCCGGATTGGCTCTTAAATACGCTTCAGATGCCACTAAATATTGCTTCATTTTTTCAAAATTTTCTCGGGGGAGGCCCCCGAACCCCCACCAATGGGAAGGGAAACCCCCTCCCCCACTCGGCCCTTCGCAAGTGATTCCCATCAAAAATGGTATGTGCTCCCCCGGCAATTGGGGTTCTGGATCCGCCCCTGAAGATTAAAATTTATAACAGTTTGTGCCAAAATCGCAAAATGGCCGATTACCCTCAAGTCCCCATAAAAACGGTTTACATTGTTTGCACTGTTATCTCCCACATGTCATTATTAGAGGACAACCCCTTGACTCTGTGAAGTGGACATTGTTTTGGCTTTAGCTCATTTGCATAATCCTTGCACAGGCTGAGCAAAGAAATGTGTGCTCCTCATGCCCCCATCCCTTTTATGATCCACGCTAACTTAGGGTTTTATCTTATTATTACTTAATGTGTTTTATACCCTAGATTCCTCTTTTATTGTTTACTCTATACAATACTGGGTCTTTATTCATATCGAGGGCATCTTGATCTTGCTCTGCGCACTGCCTCGAAAGTGAAAGTAGTACTTGCATAATATTTAGAGTTATCTGCCCCTATCACCCAGTATTTCTTTCCATTTGGTAGGAGCACCTCTAATCATCTAGAGTTTTAAGATTATATAAAGGAATTGTACAAGAGAATATTTACCCATCATTTTCTTCTGAATAATAAATCATAACTTCCCTCAATAAATTTCAAAGCACTCACAACAAGATCAAGTCAAGGTGCATCACAGACATTGCAAAGTGCCATTGCTTTAAAACTAGCACCTGTTTGGTCTTCTTTGAACTCTTAGCACCCAAATCAGTACCTTCACATTTCTGGAAAGTTACATGTCAGTAGATAAAATATACACTTAGTTATGAATAATTGAAACCATTAAAATATACACTCAGTTATGACTTTAATTGAACCATTAAAATGTACACTCACTCACAGCCTTATGACCTTGAAACCATTTTCAATTATCAAAGTCATGTGACCTTGATCTTTCATTAGATTTTTCCTAGGAATGGTTGAGAACCTCGGAATGAATAAAATTCTGAAGTGAGACCAGGTGCCAGGGGGGAATCAGCATCTCCTGATTGCATGCAACACCCGTCGCAACAGCTCCATGGAAACTTGTCAAATTCGGTTATTGTCTCCATGTACATATTGGTGTACACATCAGGTATAAGTCTTGTTTGGTGATGATGACAGCCATTCAATCACAATCCAGAATGTCACTGATCATTCTGGAAAGGCTTAGGGGGATCTCATATGCTTTTATTACGGTATATCCCCGTAGTGACCGAAGAACTTCCTCAAAGATAATTTCAGCCGTTGTGCAATATAACCCTTAATGTCATATGATCTTGACCTTTGACCCCAAAACTAATAGCTAGTCCTGGGCACACCTTAACTCAAACATGTCAAAGGGAATATCAGTAAATTTCATTTTTAATTAATAAGTCCACAGTGACCTTGACCTTGAAAATCAACAGGGTTTACCCTCACCACATGAAGAATATTTTGGAAGGTTTGGTGATCCTATGATGATTGCTATTAATGCCTTCTATGGTGTTTAGAAGGATATTAAGCCCAAGTCCACTGTGACCTTGACCTTTGACCTTGAAAATCAATCTTCTTGGGGATTATTTGTGGAGGGTTCATGACGTTTCTATGATCATTTATTTGGCTTAATTCTAGGCTGTTCACAAGAAAATTCATATGCACTAGTAAACACACACACTACTTGAACAAACAATGGAAGTCACATAGAACGTTACAACCATATTTACAAAAGCTGGAGGCAAATAGTAGCACTTAGATCACACGTTCCATAAGAACAAAGCCAAGACACATTAGACCTTTTTCCGATCTTGTAATAAAGCTAAAAATGTCAGAGCCAACATATCTTGGCGTTGTTTTTCATTATGACGTCACTAATTAAAGACGCAATTCCATTGAGACGTAACAATGAAAAATTGCGCAAAATTTGCCTACCTCGGACATTTTTCGTAATTTTGTCAGCCTTTAAGAATTTCGGCAAGTGGCCTATTGAAGAGCGTGACTGCTATTTAACTGACAGATATTCACAAATTCACAAGACGATTTCTACATGTAACAGTAACTATTAATAGTACTTTGCAAAAGCCAAATAAAAATTTCAAATTCATATAAAGATACATAAAATACAATGACAAAAGGTCCAAGATGTAAAAATTTTAATCAGTATCATTTTGCCACTGATTCAGTAAATATTTAACGTTGAATTAAAATTAATTTAATTATGACTAAATGTTCTGATTTTCTACAGTTAAAATTGTATGTCAGACAACAATAACATTGGGACAAAGCAACTCTACTGCTTAAATTATTATAATTTCTCATTGCATGTAGAGATATAAAGCTAGTATAATTGTGATCAATCTAATATTAATTATACACTGCATATAGTGAAATTTTTTACTTTTTATTAATGCAAGAAACTGTAAGAGAAATTAAATTGTAAGCATTCTGTATGCAACCTATGACAAGAGTACCTCCAATGGTAACTGCATTATATGCAGTCCATCAAACTCACTTGTTTTAACATTATTCTTTCAAACAAACTATATAAAAGGTAAATCTTGTCTACAACTTAGTAATTTACTGGAGTATATTATAAACTAGTAAAGTTCATGCCGGCAGTAATATAGTGAATCGAGGTAATGACACATAAATAGATGTAGAGCAATCACCTTTGAATAGTTGGCAAAAATGCAACTAAATATTTCTAGAATACAGTACATGTATATATAATTTACATTAAAAAATATAAAAAGTGATCCTAAATTATTCGGATTTCAAATAGACAACAGAAAATATTTCTATCATGTGACAAAGCTATATTTAGATGGCAACATTTGAGCTAAGCCAATCACACCTGGCTCTCAAACGGCTCGTCTTATTTGTGAAGAATTTGTGAAGAAACCGTCTTCATGGTCGTCATGGATTCAGCATCCTACAAATGCTAAATAGAAAAATATGTGGGACCAGCTCGGCTCGAACCCATGAGACTTTCAGCAAGTGTGCCAGCCAGACGCTCTTACCACTACGCTACCGGGGTAGTTGCCATCTAAGTCGGATAGAATGTATTTTGAAGTGTCTACATGAATAAGAAGGGGCTTTGCTGACGCTCCGCCCACTTCTTATTCATGTAGAAACTTCAAAATATTTTCTAACCTATATGTAAATATGAAAAAGAGAACAACAAGAGCAATGAGAGATCTGAAGGTACAACTGTTAATGTATTCAATGACTTTGTACTTATACAGAAACTACCCATTGTGATTTAAAATAAAGGATGCCCATGATAATAATACTTACATGTATGTACATAAGGATTTGTTACATTAATGAAGAATTTCTACAAAAAGGAGCATAAAAATTTCACAGATTTAATTTCAAAACAATTTTCATGTATTGATGAAAAAAAAATAATGCATTTTTCAAATAAATCGTATTTCAGTGATTAGAAAGGAAATTTTGTGGATGGGCCATGTTCATTGATTTTAAACAATTTCAATGGGCAATTTCATAAGGAAGAACACAGACTGCTATGGGCCATTTTTCAAATTAATGGGACTCAGGCGCATTATCCTTGTCCTTCCCAATCACTGTATTTGATGAATATATCTTTTAAATTAGGTATCCTTTGTACAAATAAATATCGAGTGCATTATATAGTTAGAATCATGGCATATTTTTACCTAAATATACCTAATACAACATAATTTTAGAAATGTTTTCTATCATCAAAGGCCAACATGCTGACTGTCACTCAAGCTACGGAAACTATCGCGACACTCACTGTGGAAGATTACCTAGATAATTTTAACACTGTTTAAAATGGACGAAATGTCAGCCAGATCTCCATTTGTACATTGGATACGTTAATATCAATAACATTCATGATGAAATTCATTCAAATTCATTCGACTCTTCAACATAGGTATCAACAGAATTATAATGTTCTCCTAAACCGAAAGCATGTCTATGATAAGGTAAAACTATGGTAGATTTATGTTGATTTTCAAATTCTTCCCCCATTGTAATTGGTGGGCCTTCTCCTTGGACGATTTTGATTGGCTGTTGAAGAGCATGTGACAAAGCTCTGATTTCTAAATGTCCACCCCAAGCAGTTGTCATGGCAACTTCATCACAATATTTTCTAAACTCTTCATTCTGTGTACATGTCAGCCATTGTCCTTTGCTAAAAATGGCAGAAAATCATCCCGGTGCCCTAAAATAAAAGAAAGAAGATATGCTGAATGCTTCTCCAATATCATCAAATTTACATCCTTGTAAGAAGTGCTAAAATGGTTCTATGAACATGAAGCATCATATCACCTTGAAATATCTAATATGACTTATACAAAGTTCCTGATGCATACTTTGTATGCAAAAGTTTTAAAGTTTCTTTTCAAATGAATCAAAAATAACTCCATACAGAGGCAATGCCATATCGTGAATCTGATTCGCTGACGTGATTCGCAGTTAATCTAGAAGCACAGAAAATCATTGCAGACGTAATATTTTGCTATTTTTCAAGCACTAGTATGTCATACTCAAAATTTACAATGTAAAATGTCAAGGTATCAGCTGGAAAATCTTGTCATGAAGAATGCATAATTTTATGTGAAATATTTATGCTGTATCTGATAAAATATGACTGACAGGCTAAGATACTGTAAACGTGGTTATTTTCGTTGGGGGAAAATATCACGACTATAAGATCAAGACATTTCGCGTGGGGGAAATATTCGCAATAAAAATGTCTTTCCCATAGTAAGAACGCAGGGGGGATATTTTTGTGTGGGTGAAATTTTTGCGAAACCCCTCGATTCACTAAAAATTTAACACGAAAATTACCGTTACCCCCATGCGAAAATTTCAATGTTTACAGTAGGTGTCCTTAATTTTTTAATACGAGGGTATAAAAACGTGACAAGCAGACTGTAATATTAACTTTTTAAAAAGAAATTAGTCCTATCTTTCACACGTAATATTTACCTGTCATGTACTTTGCACAGAGATTTCGCAGGTCCTCGTTACTTGATGTTGTTCCCGATTTATTAAGCTGGTGTGCTATTGCCTTGTATAGACAATTACCATCCGATGGTATTTCGTGTATCTGTAAGTTCATTTCTTTCAATATTGCTTTAATTCGGTTAAATTCTACATTTCTAGCACCGGACAGATTTTCTATTTCCTGTTCTTGTATAAGCTCTTCTCTTTCTTTGATTTTCTGAGCCTTCTTGTCTCTGCGTTTTTGTGCCTTTGAAGGTCTTTTATCTCTATTTGACTGCTCTGTATCTTCAGTGGTAAGGTTTTCTAGTTTTTCCGCAACCTGCGATATAGCAAAAGTTGTAAATACATGTTTGTATATTTAATTATCTCAATGCTTACAAGAGATAAAAGCTGGAAATACTGATGTAAAGTTTATATGTTCATCATCACACCCTTAAAAGAACATCAGTTTCTAATATATTTTTCCCAGATATAGTACATGCTCTATGAAACATGTGGTCTTCTGCCTAGCTAAGACATACTTTGTTACATGCACCTTGCAACACTTGAATCACAGGGTTGTGGTACATTGTATCATATAAGCTTAGTCTCCAATCCTTTCCTCTGCATAAACCTTTTCCTCTACAAGTCTATAATAAAAATCCTTGTATGAAAGAGTTCATGCAGAAGAAAGGGTTTGTGATTAAGGTATGACACCTCACCCCTGTGGCAATGAATTATTCCTTTACTTTATTCTTTTGAAACCCAAAATCCCATGTAATACCTGATTTTCTGAGCCAGCATTAGTAGTCTGATTTTCTAGTTCTGCTACTTCTTTGGCATGCCGAGAACTGAGCTCACTTTCTAGGTCAGCTATCTGTTTTGCTACATCTTTCTTTTTCTTCTTATCTCCCTTTGATACGTTGCTCTTTAGTTTTTGTATCTCTGCTTGCAGCTCTTTCTTTTCCCGACGATGTTTTTGATGCAAGATTTCTTCAGGAGTCCCCTCCTCTCCATCTAAATCAGCCATCTATATATAAATATTTTAAAAATATTAGAATATGTCTATCAAATATTTGCAATTTACAAACTAATTTTACAAAGATATAAATTACGATACATCAATAAAATTACCGTAGATTGAAATATTTCTTCAATAGGGAAGGGATGATACAAATAAAAACAAACACTCTAATACACAATACACTCAATATGAAAATTTGTGTATTTGAGTGTTTATGCTTTTATTAATAAAATTATCAAAAAGGTCAAGGTCACTATAGGTCCAAAATGAAAGACCCGGTCATGAGGAATCCACATGTGATTGTGAAATATAAAAGCCATAACCCAAGCTCAAACTCCAAGGTCAAGACTCAAGGTCACAAATCATGTGAAATATCATTTCCCTACCCCTTATACTTTATAAGAATAAAGATATTGCGACGCTCCACCTACGCAATTTTTTCAAGTTTTAAGGTCAAGGTCACTACTTCAAAGGTCATGGTATCAAATAAAAACATATGTTGCAAGGAATCTTTACACACAATAACACATCTTCATACTCTTTCGTTGGAGAAACATGGCCCAAACGTTAAAGTTTTTAAAAGAAGGTCAAAGTCCAACTCAAATGTTACAGCATAAATAAAAGGTCTTGTCAGGGGCAACCATTAAGTTTCTACAGCATACAGTTCCTTATATTTTTCTAAAACTAGAAACTTCATCCAAAATATCTAACTAGGTCAAATATCCAAGGTCAAGGTCATTAGGTAAAATACTATGGCATAAATTGAAAGATCCTGTCATGGGCAACCTACATGTCTAATATTAAGTTTCTACTGCATATAGTTCCTTAGATTTTGCTAAAACCAGAAACTTAACTATGTCAAACCGTCAAAGTCCATGATCAGGGTCACTAGGTCAAATGTTAAAACATAAATTGAAAGGTTGTGTTGTGGATGGGCAACCCACATGATTGTACAAAATTATGTTTCTATTACATATACTTCTTTAGATTTTCACACCTGAAACTTTAAAACAAGAATATCTACACCAGACAGATGGACGGACAGATGGACGGAACAGTTCTGGACAATTTTGAAGGTTCCTCTGCAGTCCTTTAATGGAAAACATTCAAATCTCTCCCAAATAATGCTAAGTTGCCCTTCCCACAGATACACATCACATTAAACATGTTAAAAGAAAACAATAAATCTCATAATCGGGAAAAATATTTTCTACAAAAATGTAGATTAATAAATGATTTAAATTAAATATATATATAGGACACTGCATTTCTAGCACTGTTTTCCACAAATTACAGCTGTGTAGTGCAAATCAATTAATCAATTTTCATTTCTGCAGTGTATTCTAAGATTATATATCAGTCTTTACAAAAAAATTTTTCAACCGCTAGCCCGAAGCAGGGTTCTCATTAAGTTTGGAAGTAGGAGGTGAATCAAGAAAAAGTAGGAGGCGATCAAAGTATGCGAGACCTCTATGGGGTCCGGGGGCATGCTCCCCCGGAAAATTTTTGAAATTTAGAAGGCAATTGAGGGCATTTCCCGCCATTTAGACTATAAAATACTATAAAATTAAGTATATATTTTAGAAATTTACATTAGGCAATGGAGGACATTTCCAGCCATCTAGACAGTAAAAAAAATACTAAAGATTTTTTTCCTTCAATAGTACTTTTATAACATGTGTTGCAAGTTTTGTGAACAATTTTCATCAGTATCATTCTCATGATTTAAAAAAATTATAATTGTATAGAAGAAATGCTTTGAATTTCTTAGTATACTGGGAAATAGTTGTTTTCTTTCTATCCAAATAGATTGTAAACTAACTCAATAGCTTTCTGATTACTACATCATGTACATGAAAAATAAGCTTTGAACTATCAGTCATAATATTGGTACTTTGATGTATTTTTATGGCTCTCCTCATTGTGAACAATTCTGAATTTTTTAAATGAAAAACAATTTCCTCCCGAATTTTTTGAGAGCATAGAGTTTTAGTGACAAAAGTTCGGTCTACGGATGCAAGACATTCTGCGAGGGGTCAATCACGCACTCAGCAGTATATGAATTATACAAACAATATCAACAATTCATTGTAATTTGAGTCTATTGATGCCAACGGTAATTATAATTACCGTCGGCATCAATAGACTCAAATTACAATGAATTGTTGATATTGTTCGTATAATTCCTAGTACGTTAATTGTTTAGAAAATAGACCGAGGAAGAAAATTATAGGAACTTGCGTATCAGATGTTTACACGCGAAAGACCGGCTGTTGATTGTCCGTGACACGTGGAGGTGCGTGGTCAATAACTATACAATTTTCGTATTAAAAAAAAATTATTTAACAGGCGTGAAAAGTCGAGATCTAATCGTCCTGTTGTGCTTCTGTATTATACGTTGCCGTTAAATTATCCGTCACGCCACGTTGAAATCAATATTTTCTCACTGTAGTTACGGAAATATTTATTGTGTACCTTGTATAGTGACAGCTTTTTTTAAAAGGACAACGTTACATTTCCTATTAGTACACGTTCAATTTTCATACTTAAAGAAATTGACATTGAAACATGACACTTTTTTTACGGAAAGTAGGCGGCGATTTTATCCAAAGTAGGAGGCGAGAAATCACCGGTCCCTGGCTCTTAATGAGTGCACCCTGCCTGCAGCCTGCCGAATGGTAAATTTTACTAGTTTTTTGTATAGACTTTCTTAAAGAAATTCTACTTTCGCCTAGACCCCTCGCCATTTTTACAGCCCCCTCTAACTCAAAAGCTGGATCTGCCACTCTACATGCATGAGGAAATTTGAAAATACATAAATGAATAGTGATTTGATTTGCATTACACAGTTACAACTGTACTGTACAATTACAGTTGCTGATTCAAAATCAAGGATTACAGAATAACTAATGTATCTGATACCTATGGATTAATGTCTCAACATTGACTACTTATCAACATCATACACGACATGTAGGTAAATATACAAGCCCAAATTGGAGAAGACGAGAAGCATGCAAGCAATAGAAACTCTTCTTTGCGGAAACAAGATTAGGTCAACATTACAGTATACTTTCATTTTGTACAAAATTCAAGAAGAACGATCATTACGATGGTTAGTCTTTCAAATGAATCCAGACAGTCAGGGGTAAAAACTTTGCATTATTCACTTTGTTTAAACCTACGCAATATTACAGTACCATTTGTACTAAAGAGTTGTCATACTGTATATTTCCGAATTTCCTTCGTTGTAGAATGCAAGCAACAGGTCGGGGAAAACTTTAAATCGAGCTATTATAGCTTGATCAGGCTATAATAGCTAGAACAAGCAATTGTCTAATAACATTTTTAAATACAAAAATAAACTTAAATCAAAATTTTTGAGAAATATTCACGGATTCCATTCACTTGATATATATATCAAAATTTGAGGTTCCCTATCCTTATCTGTTTGTATTTCAATTAGGGGTTTCTATACAAAAGTTGCAGTATTTTCTCAGTACTAGTGCGACTTGAAAACAAAATTTAATGAGGCCAAAAAAATTAAGATTTCGTTTGACGGGCACCGCCGCATTGCCTAAAAACTCGCCGCATTTCCGATTTTTATCGCGTGTTTTACCATAATTTTAAAGTATTCAATTGAACATCGTTGTGCTAATACAAATTGTTTGTTTACATATTCTTTACTTCACTAAATATATAAATTGTAAAACTGTAACTCAATACTTGTTTACATAAAATAGTATTATTTACCCGAGCTACCGTATTCAATTGTTGGTTGTACGGTAATAGCGACCACACGTATATTCCATATCACGGACAAGGTAACGTAACGTTAAATGATACTTGACTCTGCTCTGCAAGAGCATTATTCTTTATTAGTTAAATTATTTAATTTATTAGAAATTTGAAAACGTTTTTGTTTAGAACTCACAGCTTACGTCAGATTGATTAGCCTGGAACGCCCGTGACGGGATCGAGAGGAGGGGCAGAAATACTACGCAATCCTAATTTCGTTACGAATAAACTGGTCAATTAAACTCTAAGCACATCGCAGAAACTTTAAAATTTCCGCGGGGTAGAGATTCAAATTTGCAGACAACTTGCTAAAGTCCGACAGTGAAAAGGGATGATGAATCGATCAGGGTACCCTTGTGTAATCGTTGTTAAAATTCAAACTATATTGTCAGACATGCAGTGATCGGGAAGGCAGACTTGCTCAATGGGACTATGGCCCCTTTCACTTGGACTTCAAGTGGGCCATTCTCAAAAACAATGGGCCATCTTTCCTCACGAAAGGGCCATTCCAAAAATGATCAATTTTCGAAAAGCTTTACATATGCATGCATTATGCATCAGACGTTAGCACATTTTTTTGTCACGAGATTCCCAATTTAACCATTTCCAATGAATAATTTACAGTACATTTTTGCATGGATCACAGAACAGCCAAGACCAAACTTTCAGCCACCTTTCCTGAATTTTGGGCAGCTTCATTTTCAGCTTTGTTGATATTAGGGAAAACATTTCTGTACAAATTTTATTACTTCAATTTGTACCCATTGACTGACCACTTTTAAAAATGACATGATATTTTACGGACGAACGCATACACAAGTACCTTTACGTAGATAAGATACGTAAATGGACGTTGGAGATTTAAATCTCAGGCGCAGAACGAGGATAAAGAAGAATGTCGGAGAAAATCAATATTGTATCAAAATAGCAAAGAACCTTTCAATTGTCAGTGAACAGAAGAATTTTGTGCTTCAGAGTTCTGACTGGACATGTACAAAAAGCTGCGATCTCTGTATTACTGCTCCTGGTGTAGATCTACGTTACAACGTAAATACGAGAACAGAACTTTTAGCTAGATTTAAAAACCAAAAATGGACGCCGTAGAATAATGGCACCAGGGCGCAGCGAGTTGCCGATTTTATGGGCCATTTTCTATCAGAATGGGCCTTCCCAATCCCTGGACATATTTCTTTGTATTTTCCCTACGCTTTTGCCGACGCCAAGGGTAAAATTTTCGGTCTAAGCACTAAGCAACAATTACGATTTTCACTCACTTAGTTTCACCTAAAAGAAGTAGTTCACAAAATGTTAACGTCATTTGAAGTTTTAACCTAATACACAGGGCAACAGATAGAGATTAGTGATCCTTTACATGTATTTTAGCTAGTCTACATCTTCGTACTGGTCTGTCATAGGACATCGTCTGTCATATGATAAGTGTGACCAAATCACAGAATATCTAGCAAACTTCAGATTTGGAAATGCAATTACTATATTACAGGAAGACGTTGGGTTATCTTGTTAATCAATGCACTCAACATTACCACTTCGTACTATTAAGTTTTAATGTATTTTCAGCATCAAAACACTTGAATTAGAAATTTGATTAAAAGATAAATCACATTCATCAAATTTCACATTTGCAAAAAAAAAAAAAAAAAAAAAAAAAACCTGCCTCCCTCACTTTTTTTTCTCAAAAAGTGCCCGTCAAACTAAACATTAATTTTGTATGGCCTTATCATCAATTTTTATACGCCCGTCATTTGACGGGTCGTATTATGGTATGGCGAAGTCCGTCCGTCTGTCCGTCCGCCTATGGAACGCAATAACTTGATTATACGTCAACGGATTTTCACGAAATTTATACATTATGATTGGACTGTGGAGAGGAAGCCGCCTTTCGATTTTCAGGTTCATCCGATTTGTCGTTACAGAGTTATGGGACTTAGATTTTTAAAATACAGTGAAAATATACTAAAATAGTTAAAAATTATTTAAAAATCCATTTCTGGTCGAAATGTTTTGAAATTTGGTATACTTCAAGGAGAAAGGATGTTCTTTGACATATGTAACGGGTTTTTAATTTTTTTGTCGCATAATCGAGATATTGTGTGTAATGGGAAGGGGGGTGGGTTATATGCACATACATGTTAAGCTATGGGCAAAATATAGGCGCATGGAACGCAATAACTTGAATATGCGTCAACAGATTTTCATGATATTCATACATCATGTTTGGACTGTGGAGAGGAAGCCGCCTTTCGATTTTCAGGTTCATTTGATATGTCGTTACAGAGTTATGGGACTTAGATATTTTAAAATACAGTGAAAATATACTAAAATAGTTAAAAATTATTTAAAAATCTATTTTTGATCGAAATGTTTTGAAATTTGGTATACTTCAAGTAGTAAGGATGTTCTTTGGCATATATAACGGGTTTTTATACGCCCGTCATTTGACGGGACGTATTATGGTATGGCGAAGTCCGTCGGTCTGTCCATCTGTCCGTCCGCCTATGGAACGCAATAACTTGAAAACGCGTCAACAGATTTTTATGAAATTTATACATAGTGATCAGACTGTGGGAGGAAGCCGCCATTCGATTTTCAGGTTCATCCGATTTGTCGTTACAGAGTTATGGGACTTAGATTTTTAAAATACAGTGAAAATATACTAAAATATTTAAAAATTATTTAAAAATCTATTTCTGGTCGAAATGTTTTGAAATTTGGTATACTTCAAGTAGAAAGGATGTTCTTTGACATATGTAACGGGTTTTTAATTTTTTTGTCGCATAACCGAGATATTGTGTGTAATAGGAAGGGGGGGGGGGGGGGGTTATATGCACATACATGTTAAGCTATGGGCAAAATATAGGCGCATGGAACGCAATAACTTGAATATGCGTCAACGGATTTTCATGATATTCATACATTTTGATTGGACTATGGAGAGGAAGCAGCCTTTCGATTTTCAGGTTCGTTCGATATGTCGTTACAGAGTTATGGGACTTAGATATTTTAAAATACAGTGAAAATATACTAAAATAGTTAAAAATTATTTAAAAATCTATTTCTGGTTGAAATGTTTTGAAATTTTGTATACTTCAAGTAGAAAGGATGTTCTTTCACATATATAACGGGTTCTTGAATTTTTTGTCACATAATCCAGAAATTATGTGTAATGGGGGGGGGGGGGGTGTTATATGCACATACGTACATGTTAAGCTAAGGGCAAAATATAGGTGCATGGAACGCAATAACTTGAATATGTGTCAACAGATTTTCATGATATTTGTACATTTTGATCAGACTTTGAAGAGGAAGCTGCCTTTCGATTTTAAGCTAGGTTCATCCAATTTGTCCTTATGGAGTTATGGGACTTAGATATTTTGGTATTGTGAAAAAAATCCCAATGGGCATATCTTGCTGCGTGAGCGTAGGCTTTATTTATTTTTTTTCTAAAGAAAAAAATAGTTTTATGATAGCTACATGGAGCTATTATAGCCAGATCGAACTATTATAGCTTGATCTGAAGTTTTCCCCAACCTTAGCAATACAATTCCGAACGATTTTAGCGGTTTTTCATCAATAACTTGGCTTCTTTTTGTCCAATTACTGTGAAACTTAATAATACTTCACCCTTTATACAGATACCTGTGTAAAAATAATTCTGAAAATTGATCTACAAATGCTGATTTGAGGGTATTTTAATCATGTTAACATGGCTGAGTGGCCCTGGATACGAACATACGTATCTTTAGAACAGACTGAGCCTCTGCATAGGAATGTGAATCATTGTTAGCCTATATTGATATCATTGCATAAATTTGGCGAGGATTTATTTTTCATGATAACTTCATTAAAATTGTATACTATCTTTTTAGTGCCATTCTGAAAAGTAAATAAATAAATAAAAAATAAAAACAGTTATGTCTACATGTGATGAAATATTTCTTCCAGCATAATATTTATTCCTTGGAAATTTTATCATATAATATTTTTTCCCAGGAACTTTTATTATGTATTAAAAATTCTGAAAGGAAATTTTATTATGTAATGAATCTTCCATGATCATAATAAAAGTTCTCGTGCCATGGAAAATATATTACATAACAAAACTTCCATCTAGAATTCTTTTCATGTTCATAATAAAAGTTCTGATACTAGTACCATGGTAAAATCTTACAGAACAAAAATAAGGATTTCATATATGTGCATAATAGATTAATGATTGTCACTGGAAAAAATGGACATGAGTGATTCCTACTTTTATCCCTGTTGCAATGTATTTCTTTTTTTTTCTCTCTCAGTAAATTCCTTTCAGAAAGACGTGTAAATATCTCATAGATATAAATTAACTCTTTACCTTTTTGTGCTGTTGACATAACTTAAAACAAGGATATACATGTAAATCAATGAAGTGCTACAGCCATTTTTTGAATCCTTAGAAAAATACGCGAATCGTTCAGAAATATCTTCAATTTGGAAATATCTGCTCGACCAGTAGGCATTGCCTACATGGGAGCGTGGCATGATTCAAAGCTATTGTCTTACTTTTGCAGTCTTTCCCAAAACTCATTTAAGCCTGACGCCCGAGGCTACCTATTTTTTTTTCTGGGGACGCAGAAATTCTTTAAAAAACAAGTAAATTTATCTTCGGGCTACATGTAGTGGCTGAAAAAGTCCCAAAAGACAGGTTTAATTGTACATAAACCATACCTCATTGAGCATGTTGAGTTATGAATTTTGATAGTTTGGATTAGAAAAAAAATGTGATGAGTGAGTACTTGACCTGCTGTTTACTTACAGGGTTACTTTTTCCATGACAATGGGTCGATCCAGGATCCTGACCAGGACGACCTCCTCCTGAGCAGCTCACCGATCACAGGACATAATCTGGACACACCCTCCCACAAAATCAACACAATCTGGGCTGTTGTTGTAGAAATACTGGCGTTTGTAAGGCATTGTTTGATCATTATTTTAATTACATTTTAAATAAATTCACCTGAATTTTCTAAACAATTCATGATCCTTCTTTAAAGTTATAGAACGAAAAATTCCTACATGTGAATGCAAAAACGCCTTAAAGACTGTAAAAATAATTTACAAAAAAAAAAAAAACCAATGAAAAGACAGAAAAGATTCCAGTGGATTTTCGTTGGAACGCTCAATAATCTTGTTGTTACTGTATACATAAAATGTTAAATAAATATAGTCAGTCTTCAAGTATGAACTTACATGTGTAATGGAAATGGTAGGAAAGCAACTGAATTGATCATAATTATACCAAGTACTGATGAAACTTTAGTTTCTTTGAACATTTGTACAATATCAATGTTGATATAAAATATCATTAACTTTTTTCAATTTTTAAAAATTGTACACTAATTTTTAATATTGAAAATTTTGATTTTAAAGAAGCTGATCCTAACCCTTGATATCTCTTACAGGTTGGACTTGAAGTCTGTGTATTTGTCATACCCACTCTATGTCCGCACTATAAATCCTGTAATCCCTCGTCAGATTCCCTCGTCGTTTACATCTACTGTGGGGTATGGTTCGGTGCATTATTGTTAGATCGTTACTATAGATACCAACACAACAGGAGTCGACTGGCGGGATACCTGGAATTTTACAGAAGGACACGCAACATTAGACGTCTTCCGTTTTTCATAAACTGTATAGGTAATTTATTTCTTCTATTCCAACATTGCTGGTATACCATTTAACTTATACATGTACCTTCCATTTGCGATAAAGAAGACAGTTGTTAAGAATTTCTTCCCAGCTCTCAGAGCAGAAAAAGTATGCATGGTTAAAATTGTAAAAGTGAAACGTGCTTCTATCAATGTTTTATTTTATCATGTTGATTCTTGCAGTTTTCTATGCATTTCTTTTCACTGCTTAAATCTGAATAAAGAAATCTTGAGAGATTATGTACATTTAATAAATATTTTTATTTTCAGCCTCTACTGTTCTTCTAATTGGGATAAAGCTAATGGATACAAAATGTGGGGACAATAACGAGAATTGCGGGATTGTTCACAAATCACTCATTCTCCAAATCATTATTTCACTGGATGTTGCAGTCACTCTGGCATTCCTCATATTATATCTAGGTATTTTCATCTTGAACATGCAAATTTTCCGCAATGAGATTAAGATTTCTCTACATGGGAGCCACAAAGTACTTCAATTATGATTGCATGTATTATTCGTTATTCTCAATTTTGTTGAATGTTACACAACATTTTTTTCATCAAAAATCTATCAAAATTCTCTTAGCTTTCTGAAACTCTTTACTATTGTAAAAATTTTATTTTTTCAAACATGCAAGTTTAAAGTTTAACGTTTTTTAAAACCTTTAATTTAATTCATCTCGCATTATCAAAATTTTGATAATATTACTGGGATCATTCTGACTGTTTCCTTTGATGAGAGAATTTTACATTTTTATCTATTTTCTATGGGCAAATCTGTCAAAATCAAGAATTTCTATGAGAGAATTGTAAAAATAAGGAGAGATTCTCTCACAATTTCACAGCCCAAAATGATCCCTAATATTAAGGAGATAACATTGAGACAATTTTCATATATCCATAGCAAAGGGGGTCAAATTTGGCCCTCAAATTATCCTCTTGCAAATATTCTTTTTCATGTTTATATATTTCAGTGAAGACAATACAGTTTAATAGGAGTGATGTCACCCCAGATGTGACGCGGGATGAGTTATCGTCCAGCTTCATGCATTCTAGTGTATCTTCAGAGATTGGATTTAGGTATGTCTCCATATTGAGTATTCGCAGAATGCAGAATTATTTCTCATTTTAAACGGTATCTGAGATTCTGACGTAAAACTATTACATGTATGGCGTCATGACAATTTTATGGTAACGTCAACTTTGTACCGTCGTTTCCCAGAGTTTAGGGACTGTTTCCATAGAATTGGATGACTTCACAATTAGACTATGTCAGATACCGTCCCAAATGGGAAATAACTCTGTATTTCGCAAATACTCAATACATGTACTGGTATATAACTGTTGCGGCCTAATGAATAAACCTTCTGTCAATCTTCATTGTACATGTACGTATCTTAATGTCGGAGCTGATAAATTTTGAAAAGATTTTTGATCAGGAAGCCTTTATGATATTGTAACGAAAGTACATTTTACATATATTTCAGAGATGAAAGTTATTCAGACCAAGTTCTTGAGAAACAAGCAGACATGATCAGATACCTAAAGCAGCACAACGCCCAGCTCAGTAAGAGAATTCTGATGCTTACGGCAGAAAATAATGCTTTAAAGTCTGGTAACAGTTGACACTCGAAAGGGCAATCTGTGTAGTTGTTTTGATGCAGAGCTCGTGTTCTGTTCAGACGACGTAGGGACCTTTATCCAGCTTCATAGTGTGTGGAAATGTGCAATATTGTATCGAAACCAAAAAAGACCTCCAAGTTTTGTCGTTTCTTTGAAACATACTTTCATAAAGGCATTCTGATTTTGTAAGGATCGTTCATATGTGCAGTTGATGTGCTAGCTGGTATTCCATTCATGGATCTCATCAATAACATGAAATAGTGTCATGTGCTTAAAGTTGCGTATGCTCGAATGTACAATTTTCAGTATCAGATTCAGAGAAGTGGACTGTACATCTTTTGAAAACTGTTGACTCTATTGTTACAAATTTTGTTTATGTTCCCAAAACAGAGTGGGGAAGGTTCTTTACTGTATTTATTATATATGCTTTACTCTGTCAATCCTTTGGTCTGTCAGTTTATTTCATTAACTTAAGTCACTATGCCCATGTTAGAGATAGTTGGACTGGCACTTGGGCATATAATTTATGTCTTTGTTTTTCTATCCAGATATTTGTACTTGGTCATATCTTTTGAACCGTATAATATAATATAATAACAGCTTACATATATTATTATAAATGTCCATCCAATTTGTTTATCACAAAATCTTTTATTTGCTTCCTAGGCTTTTTATTCGTGTCCTTGATATTGATCACTCACGTTTCCACGTTAGAATCAGGCAGGGGTGAAACCGTGATACATCAAAATTTTTTGCATAACTTTTCATTTCTGTTTTGAGACATTTATGTGGTATAACGGTAGCAAGGTAGCAACAGTGAAGCGAGACATTCACCTAAAAATTTAGAAAGCATTATGAAGGAAAAAAATGGCGGAAAAATTTCCTTATATAATTCAACCAAATTTGCTACTCCTATAACTTTCTTCACCATCCAAGTATGAGGAATATTTTCTTCAGACCATTCATATGGAGGCTGATGTGAACATATTTCAAGAGAAAAAAGTTGTGCAAAAAATTTAAAGTTTATCAACTGCCTGCTCCTTACGTGGAGCTGTACTTAAGGAGCAACTTTTTGATTTACACTGCCATCTGTAAATCTGTATACACTATTCAGTACATGTTGCTGTTAGAAAATGAACAATTTCAAACCCGTGGCTGTATTATTCTGAAGATGAACATTATATAGAACTTGACCAAAATATTTGCATGTTTTTCCAATTGATTCTTATTCTTGATGTCGGCCTGGTCACATGACCAAATTTCCGCTATGTTTACAGGGGGATGTGCCTCTAGATTTTTCACTGTGCCCTATGTGATTTTGTTTGCTCCTTCTTCATATCTCGTTTTATATTAGGGTTTGAGGAGCTAAGAGCTAATTCATCAATGGTTCCTTCAATGAATTCTAGTAGATTTTTCCTTGATATAAACGTTAGATTCTAGATATAAAGTAATTTTCATACACTATGCTCTATGATAAACACCGAGTTTATCCCCCAACTAGTTTCGGAATTTCTCTGTGCTTATCTCTAATTGAACCTTTGTATGACATCACACCGACATAGAGAATTCATTTTTACCAGTATTTAAAAATGACAATTTTTGGGAAAAAAGTGCAGATAAAAAAGTTTCTACTTACATTTTCGTTATGTTGAATTCTAAAAAGCTAATTACAAGTATTACAAATTTTTAAAAGTTCTGAATGGAAAATTAGGATAAAATGATAAATAATTTAGAATTAATTCCTTGTTTGTACAGTTATTTATGGATAGCAGTATATACAGGAGAGGGGGGAATGCAGGAATATTTTTAAGGTAAAGATTTTCACAAAAATAATATTAATGGATCAATGAACCAGAGCTCTGATAAATTCCAAAAAAAAAATTCAGTTTGCTATGTACTGCATTGTCGCTAGTGTAAAGGTTACAGATGTTATTTGTGGAACCACATTAAAATTGCTGAATTTTAGTGACATTCAACTGTATTCTTGAGGAGTCAAACATTGCAAATTTCTTTCTTGAACATATACCGTATAACCAGAAATTTTCGCGAGTATCAAATTTCGCGATTTGTTACTAGTATATGCATGCATAATGACAATCATTTATTTGTGTACCCATCTGATAAAAATTTGAATAAAAAAAAAAAATCACGATTTTATTGTAAAATAGGATGTCTTTATTTTCGCGAGTACAATTTTTCATGATTCCTAAATTACAAACAAATAATATTATGTTAAAATTCCAAATCACTGGCGAATATAGCAAAAATTTTAGTATCTTGTAAAAATTTCTGGTTATACGGTAGCTAGCGCTCAAAGGAGCTTTTCTACACTATTTTTTTTTTTCATTTAATGCCATTGTTTATGACACAAATGTACTATTGCTTAACCATTTATTAATAAACCAAAACGTATCAGATCTGGCATTAAAAACTTTATTATAAAGGTTGATATCAAAGTGGTCGATAGAAAGAATAAATTCTAAGGCAAATAAATGAACACTATCTCTTTATTTACATGATATACTAATGAATATGTTGTCTGTGATATATTGATTTTTTATATGGTGCATCTGTAAGGTACTCAGGGCGCGCAGGGCTCAAACTTTGTGTAAAATCCTTGAGTCTTTTCTTTTTGACAACCTAATTAGGAAATCTAGTAACTTGCACCTTACCAGAAAGAATTCACTCTTTACTGAAAATTTTGGTTGTCAGCGACAACCAAACCACCAAGAATTGCGAGCCCTATGTAGATATACCCTAAATTGTGTATAAAAATATTCTTCATTATTTTGTATTGCTGAAATATTGTTATTTGTCTGTATACTTGTATAAAGGATACATCATAGCCATCATCTCTATGCTCTGTATATGTGGTATATATGTTTGTATATATATGTGTTTATATATTGTTCATGTGTCTGTATGTATCATGTATGGACATCATAGCCATCATCTCTTTGCTAAACATATTTGCTACATGTTATAATTGTGTACATGTAACTAAATGTTTAATAATTTATTTCTATGATCAAAAATTAAAAATTAGAAATTAATTTGTGAGTATAGTATTTAAGGAAATTTTATCTTTCTTATATCATTGTAAAAGAAAGTGACATTATGGACTTATTGAGTTTTTAGTTCTCTTGAGCCAAAGCTCAAAGTCAATCGTGTGTTGTCTGTTTTTAACTTTTTCTTCTCAAGAACCACTGAAAGGATATTTATGTGAGTCTCATGAAGCCTTTAGCAAACACAGGCATTGTGAATCATTTTCAATAGAACAGATAAATTTTCAGCATTTCCAGAGGCCTTGGAACTTTTGTGTTATGCATTGAACTTGCCTTTGGAAATTGAACGTTGATATTTTTTTTCTTATTTAACAATTAACTTTTGTTTATTTGTTCTTGCCAAATAAGGGAGCAACCATTTTATTTTTAGGGGGGGGGGGGGGGGGGCAGGAAGACTTTTGCTAGCCGGAAATTTTTTTTCGGCCATTTTAAGAGCCGGAAAATTTTTTTCATCGGCCCTTTGGGCTGGATTATTATTTTTTTTTTGGTTATTTTCCAATGTTGAAAATTACCCTAAAGTTTAAATAATTCAGCATGATTTTTCGGCCATATTAAACATCAAACACACAATGAGTTCATCTCTTGCCAGCAGCTCACTTCATTTTAATTTCTTGAATGGCATATGGTGCCTATAATCTGTTTACTAAAATGATACTCAACTAGACAGGCTATATGGTGCTAATGACTTTTGAATTTAATTTATTCACTCCAAATTGCTTAAAGTTTGTTCCATTTTTTATACTTTGTTTATGATACACAAAAAACTGTTTACTGGGCAGTAGAAAGGTCGGAAGAGAGGGGTGAGGGGCAATTTCATGATCCAGGAAATTTTTTTCATCGGCCCTTCAGGCCGGAAAATTTTTTTCCCTAAAATTTCGATCCAGAAATTTTTTTTTTGCAAAGTCTTCCTGCCCCCCCCCCCTAAAAATCAAATGGTTGCTCCCTAATACCTTGAAGTTCATTATTCACTTACATAGCAAAAGTAAAGGTTTAGATGTAACTGGATTCAAGGTTTAGTTGTAACTGGATTAAAGGTTTAGATGTAACTGGATTCAAGGTATAGAAGGTAAAGATGTAACTGGATTCAAGGTTTAGATGGAACTAGACTCTAGGTTTAAATTTGGATGTAAATGGATTCAAGGTTTAGATGTAACCATATTCAAGGTGTAGATGTAACTAGATTCATGGTTTAGATGTAGCTGGATTTAAGGTTCAGATGTAATTGGATTCAAGGTTCAGATGTAACTGGATTCAAGGTTTAGACAGTACTGGATTTAAGGTTTAGATGTAACTATGATTTAAGATTTTATGTAACTTGACTCAAGGTTTAGATGTAACTGGATTCAAGGTTTAGATGTAACTAGATTCAAGGTTTAGATGTAACTTGACTCAAGATTTAGATGTAACTTGACTCAAGGTTTAGATGTATCTTGATTCAAGGTGTGGATGTAACTGGATTCAAGGTTTAGATGTAACTGGATTCAAAGTTTAGATGTATCTGGATTCAAGGTTTGGATGTAACTTGATTTAAGGTTTAGAGGTTTAAATATAACTGGTTTCAAGGTTTAAATTTAGATGTAATTGGATTCAAGGTTTAGATGTAACCATATTCAAGGTGTAGATGTAACTAGATAAATGGTTTAGATGTAGCTGGATTTAAGGTTTAAATGTTATTGGATTGAAGGTTCAGATGTAACTGGATTCAAGGTTTAGAAGGTACTGGATTTAAGGTTAATATGTAACTATGATTCAAGATTTTTATGTAACTTGACTCAAGGTTTAGGTGTTACTGAATACAAGGTTTAGATGTAACTTGACTCAAGGTTTAGATGTAACTGGATTCAAGGTTCAGATGTAACTGGATTCAAGGTTTAGACGGTACTGGATTTAAGGTTTAGATGTAACTATGATTCAAGAGTTTTATGTAACTTGACTCAAGGTTTAGGTGTAACTGAATACAAGGTTTAGATGTAACTTGACTCAAGGTTTAGATGTAACTTGACTCAAGATTTAGATGTAACTTGACTCAAGGTTTAGATGTATCTTGATTCAAGGTGTGGATGTAATTGGATTCAAGGTTTAGGTGTAACTGGATTCAAAGTTTAGATGTATCTGGATTCAAGGTTTGGATGTAACTGGATTCAAGGTTTAGAGGTTTAAATGTAACTGGATTCAAGGTTTAGATGTAACTGGATTCAAGGTTTAGATGTATCTGGATTCAAAGTTTAGATGTAATTGAATTCAAGGTTAAGATGTAACTGTAACTGGATTCAAGGTTTAGATTTAACTTGACTCAAGGTTTAGATGTAACTTGACTCAAGGTTTAGATGTAACTGGATTCAAGATTTAGATGTAACTTGACTCAAGGTTTATATGTACCTGGATTGAAGATTTGGATGTACCTTGACTCAAGGATTAGATATAACTGGATTCAAGGTTTAGGTTCAGATGTCGTTTGATTTAAGATTTAAACGTTTCTGTATTTTGCATTGTTTTAATCCAACGACGCACGCTGAAACGTTGATTACTCTGATTTTCGTAACAAAAAGGATACAGAAGGCCTCAAAATAATCATTATTTACATGTATTTTACTCTACTATGACTTGCATGAAACGAAAGTTGCCTTTAGAGCAATGGATATGAAACATTGATGGAATGAATTGTCCCCCACAAGTGTTGTTTTTTCAGACTTGTTTGGCCTCTAAAAGCGGAATACTACCTTCTACATCTTGCGGATTCAGGTGTCCAGATATACACAATTTGAATCAAATTCGATATTAAATGGTTCATAATTATGGCACATTTGTATCCATGTGCCATGATATAATCTCACAAAACTCAATCTAACTTTCAAACTCTTTGTAACAGCTTATACATTCTAATTGTATATTTACCTTACGTAATAGTGTTCTGTCCATATTTCAGATGGTGTGTAAGACGTCTATTATTTCATCCCTCTATCAGTCTTGATATAAATATATTAATAATGAAGGCGATGGAATTTTCACATTCTACAATTCTCGTACAAAGTAACTTTATTTGCATAGAGGATCAAGCATCGATTAAATATTTATGCATGCAGGGTATACATGTATTTTGGTCTGTCCAGTTTTTGGCGTTTTTACACGTCTACAAATATGTCCGCCCCTCTTCTCGGCACAGACCCAAAATTTTCCAAAACAGGTTTATTTTTGCCCATTTTCAGTAAAAATCGGCAAAATTCGCCCCTTGACCCACGGCAAAGGAGGCCCTGGATCCGCCACCGTCAATTCCTCTTTGTTCTACATTCCACGAGTGAAAATTGTGGATGGAAAGTAAGACACGTGATCCTTAAAATTGTTACATGTCCGTCTCATAAAAGCCATTGAAACTTCAAATTAACATACTCAGAAAAACGATAAAGATTTGAATAGAGAGCAAATTAAGGCTTACCATGGTATAATGCTAAAGTAAATCTTGTAAGGAGAGTGATATCAGATGCCCGGGAAGAGTAAGTATCTCCTGCTGGTTAGAAACACCCATCATTATGCTCAGTGTACGACGTCAATCCAAGGGCTTTCAAAAATGGAATATGTCAAATCCGGTTATTCACGGCAGTGTACGATGTCAATCCAGGGCTTTCAAAAATGGAATATGTCAAATCCGGTTATTCACGGCAGTGTACGATGTCAATCCAGGGCTTTCAAAAATGGAATATGTCAAATCCGGTTATTCACGGCAGTTTACGACGTCAATCCACCAAGGGCTTTCAAAAATGGAATATGTTAAATCCGGTTATTCACGGCAGTTTACGATGTCAATCCAGGGCTTTCAAAAATGGAATATGTCAAATCCGGTTATTCACGGCAGTGTACGATGTCAATCCAGGGCTTTCAAAAATGGAATATGTCAAATCCGGTTATTCACGGCAGTGTACGACGTCAATACCTGGGGCTTTCAAAAATGGAATATGTCAAATCCGGTTAATCACGGCAGTTTACGATGTCAATCCAGGGACTTTCAAAAATGGAATATTTATGTCAAATCCGGTATTTCACGGCAGTTTACGATGTCAATCCAATTGAATATGTGAAATCCGGTATTTCACGGCAGTTTACGATGTAACAATTTCTACTCCAAAATGAGTATCAGCACACTTTAATTGATAACGATACGTCCAAAATTATAGGTAAAACAGGACGAAATACGTCATTTTTGACAAATTCCAGGGGGTTGGGGGTGTTGAGTGGGTTTCTTACCTCATAACCCACTCAAATCCCTTTAGATCCGCGCTTGAAAAGATACATTCTGCATTCGTTGACGTCTGAAGGCATGCCGATGGATATTTTGTTCTAATTTGAAGAATGAAAATACATGAATTAAACCCAAGGTGCGACACCCTTATCGGACGGGTGACGGAGGGCAATGTCACGTAATCGGGGCAAGTTTTATCTCTCTTAATACAAACACAGACTGTACTTAGATTTCTGGTTCTTGGCGTAATGTAAGTTTATATAATCTTTATAAATAATCTAAATGAATTGAAGAATAATATAATAAGGACTCTTATACTGACACATTTCTTTTGTGCTAACGCACGGAGTCCTCACTTCCTTGCGCCGAAGGTGCGTTGCACGTACTTGCAACGTACTTACAACGTGCGTCTCGTACTTCTTGATGAATTCGTAGACAGCACGCAGCGAAAGTTCTGCACGCACTACGTCCTGTCTGTGTGTTCCCAAATTCGTACGGAGGCCGTACGGGACACGTACTGACAACGCACGGACACCGTACGGATACCCAAGGTTTGCCTACGTTTTTGCACGTAGACAGCACGTACGGCGGGTTGTGACCACCGCCTAAGGGACGATCCATTTAATATTTGGGGAGGGAGAATTAAGGTTGTCAGAGCACGATTGTTTGCGCTAGACAGGAACTTTTTTTTTCTTGCATAATTACGTGATGAGTGAAAGAACAGGTATATTTGGACCAATTTGTCCGAAACCTGGCAATATGGATCATCGAGTCACCAACAACACACCCAGAGGTATTGTATCGGACCCTAAAACCACCACGCTGCCACCAAATTGTAACCGGAAGCTCCATGCATCCAAGGGGTCTGAAGTCAGTCACACATGATCACATTCCAGATAAAGCTAGCAAGCCAGGAGGCAGTTCAAGCGCATTATATTCCTAAGCTATTAAATCGTTACAGTATGTCCAAAACCAAGAAAAAAGTATCATCAAAAGTATACAGATTAACATTAAGCCACACCTTTAATATGATGGCCAATCGATCCATTTTTTGCTAAAATTAAACGAACACGAGTTTGTAAGTATCCAATACATGCATAAAGTCAAATGCGACCCCAATACCCTTGCTGCCTGGAACACTTACTAGAACATGTACGTGGATAAACAAAATCGAATAAACTCATATTTCATCTTTGAATTTGTATAGTACTAGACTATAATAAAGTATAAACATAAACAGTTTTTTCAATATCATCTAATATCACTATGCTTTTTTTACATCTAGAATCCATATGAAACATTAAATCAAACGTGTTATTGAACATTTCACTGACAGTCGCCGTAATATTGCCTTTCCCATATCATTTCTAAGACTTCCACGTTTCATGAAGCACAATTCCTCTCAAACTAGGGTTGTTTTGTTGATATAAAGCTGGAATTTTGCTCGACCAAGAAATTTGGAGCAAGTGTTCGATTTGATATAATGATAACTTTTACCTGTACATTTACAGACTAATAAGAACCTTAGGATGTTCCGGTTCCTGGCATTCGGGATTTTTGTGAGTTTAGTGCTTGCAATGCCAAAAAGCAAAATGTCATACGAAGGGTAAGTTTCTTAGAATATGTCTTGAAATGAGTTTCTGTTCAATGTGGATAAAATGTTCAAGTTTGACCTTGATCTTTTGACCCTAAATCAAATGAGGATTATCCTTTCTTCGTGGACAATCTATATGTGAAGCTTCGATCATCACAGTGGATCAAGAATTAAACGAAATTCTTGAGTTTGAACAATGGCAGTTTATTAAAATATATATGATTTTAGGCACCAAGTAGTAAAAGTGTTACCGAGGAGATCTGATGACGTCACTTCCGTACTGGACATAGTAAAGAATCTCAATGTAAGTATATCACATGTAAAACTAGAGCTATTGGATGTTTCTCGCTGATCATCTAAGAAATTAAAAGAAATCTTTTCTCAAATACTATATAGGGTTTTTTTTTCATGAGACATGACCAAATCATAAATTGACCTAAATTTAGAATTTTTAGTCAACAATTTTTTTTCCTGGGCAGCTCGATACTTGGAATGTACCTAAAACCTTGAACCAAACTGTAGATGTACATGTAACACCGGATAAAGTGTCACAATTCATGAATGAAATCAAAAGTCTAGGACTGGAAGTTCATGTATGGATAGATAATCTACAGAGGTAAGGATCCTTTAAGGCATTACGGGTGTAATACTCAGAGTTCCGGTTGTTTTGATAACAGAAAAATTAAATACCACGAAGTTGGCCGAAGACGCTCGACTTAGGCAATGTTCCGGACCAAATATTTTCATGGTGGGTTGAATGAAATATGAAAAAAATATTAAATATCTAAAAATAATTGTAGGATATGAAGGTACACAATTTCTAGCTTTTTTAGACGATACTGTTATTATGCCCCTAATACCTTAAATAGATTTTTTTTTTGATAGTCGAGAAATGATTGGATTTTTTCAAACGTTGAAGAAATGATTGAATTTTCAAATAGGCAAGATTTTTTTAATAGACAAGAAATGTTTCAATTTGGATTTTATTAATAGACCTGAAACGATTGAATTTTTCAAATAGACAATTTGTTGATGTTTGCTTATCATTCCAAGGGTACCATTTCTTTTCTACTTACTCAAAAATTAATAGTGCATGTAGAATTTGCTCAAACTGGTCCTTATTCCAAAGATATAGAGAGACGATCGTTCGCTGTTTGAATCATGGCGGCTGCCATAACTTGTTTTGGCAGACGTATCACTGCGAAACCCTCCGACTTACGAAATATAGTGCGATGATTGGTTGTTTTTAGATCCAAGAATCCATAAATAGATAATAATTAAATGATAAGAAATTAATCTTATATAAAAAATAAGAGAAGAAATGATTGGATTTAAAAAAAAAATAAGACAAGAAATGATTTGAAAAAAAAGACAAGAAATGATTGGATTTTTTTAAGTAGACAAGAAATGGTTCAATTTGGATGGTTTTTAAACAGACAAGAAATGATTGAATTTTCTTTATGACAAAAAATTACTTGATTTACTTGATTTTTCAAACGGACTAGAAATGATTGAATTTTTTAAGTACAGAAAAAATGATTGATTTTTTTTTAATTGACAAGAAATGATTCAATTTTTGAATAGACATTGGATATTTCTTTAATAGACAAAAAATGATAGGCACGAACTGTTTTAAATAGCCAGGTAATTACATAGACAAGAATATTGATTGGATTTTTTTTTTCATTACACAGGTTAATAGACGAGGAGCACCATGATAACAACCGACGTAAGCGGGCCTCCACGTTTCACATTGGCGCGTATCACTACGCCTCAGATGTAAGAAATATCCACAGGTACTTGTTGTGTTTTACTGAAAGTGAACAAGTACCTGCATTCAGTTCTTTAGATTAATAGTATAGCATCGCTGCTGTGCGTCCGTGTGTGTGTCTTTGTTTGTTTGTGTGTTAGTGTATGTTGACGTGCGTGTGTCCGGATTCTTGTGAACAGCATAGAGGATATAGCTGAAATTACAATGCTATGTGTTGGGGTCGCGTTAAACTAGTCCGATAGATGGTTGTCCTCCATGATCTAAGTAGGCACTTTGTCGATTCTATCTATGACTATTTAAAATATATGACAATACTGGGAGTTTAGTGCTGTTCTAGTCTTTTTTTAAATAAAAATCGTCTTTTATTCCAAAAATATAAAAAAGAAGAAAAGTGCGCACTTGAACTCATAAATGGCAATACCTACAAGGTATTTTGGTAGTAAGCATAGGACTGTAACTGTGCACAGGAATGGCGTTGCGCCAGCTCGTTTTTTACAATTCATTGTTTGCATGTTATAAATAGTTGTCACGTGACTTGTGATGTGGCACATGACATCACTATTGGCTGAATGTGCAGTACAAGCTTAGTGTTAAACACTGATACCAAATACATAAAGAAATTTTATTGGAGGATGTCCTTTTTTCATTATTGAAAATGTCTTTTAAAAATGTCACTAATATTGCAATGTAAAAACGAGGAGTGCCTTAACGTAGCTGCGGGGTCAAGGCCACGGTGAAAATCATTATGACCAGCGTAGAAGACTGAAGGAATCATTTTAAAATTTTTTGGTTGATCGAGGTATCAACACCAAAAATTGAGGGAAAACTGCATACGCGCAAGATGCATACCTCGATCAACCCCAAAGATATTAAATTGATTACTTATCATATTTCATTTCGTCGCTTTTCAACGTTAATTTGCAGCTTTGAAATCGTGTTGCTAACGACGTTGCCAAGCGTCTACTTCCGTTTAGTGTTGATACAGGTATCAATAAAATTTCTCCGCCAATCAGAATCGTCGTTTCTTAATAATAAAAATGGAAATTAAATGATAAAGTAATCATCATAGAAACATCAAACCTTCCATATTCCCCACGGGGAGAGGATAAAGCGTAATGATTTTCAAGGTGAAGAATCAAAGGTCAAGGTCACTGTGGACTTGGGCTTAAAATCATTTTGCTCAGTGATATAGAACGTGCAATTGCGAGGGGATGCTACGCTTGCGTTGCCTTTATTTTAGTTTTTTCTACTTTTAGACGCTTCTGAAATAATTAACATGAATGCTGAGTAGGGAACAGCAAATGAAATAGTTATACAGCCTGCATCCTATACGGCGCAGTATTTGGTGCCTATATGTTAAAAGGCGAAATGTCCGACTATTCGTCTGTCTGGTTTAATATCTTCATATTGATAACAGGAACTTTCGATCTATGGCTCAAACCTCTAAAGACCTGCAGGGAGGGTCAATCATCATAAGATGTAGAGCTAAATGTCAAGGTCAACGTTAGTTCAAGGTCATGATTAATAAATAAAATTCAAACCTACGTTTCAGTTTTGCTGCTTATACGCTAAATTATAGACCCCCCCCATATTGCATAGATAAAACAAAGTTTTTAGAACCAGCTTGGAATAAATGAAATAAAATACGTCATAAAAATAATACATTGATATTTTTTTTAGATAAACAGTTTCCTTGACTACGTGGCGTCAGTGAGTTCAAGAACACAGGTATTCAGCATGGGTCATAGCTATGAAGGTCGCGACATGAAGTATGTCAAGGTCAGTGCGATGGACATTTTACACCAAATGGGTTTGTACCACAGGAGCTCGATGCCAACGATCCACAAGAATATCCGCCCCTACTTTCCTTGACTAGAGAAAGAGGGGAAGGGGCAGGTGTCATTGAGGGTTGTTGGTATCGAGCTCCTCAGTCCTGTGGTTTGTACACTTCGTAAGCCAGTTAACCACGTATTGATTAAAATCCGATATTAATTAAATGAAATTGACTGGCTGCTGTTTCTTATCGTTTCAAGTCATCTAAAGAAGTGGGTGTTTTTGGAAAGGGAAGGATGTAATGCGCAAACTGTATAAAAATATTCAAAAATGTTAAAATGAGGGGTTTCCCGAAAGCTTTCATTGTCGTATCTTATTTACCTTTTTTGTAAGATTGGGAACTTTTGTTAGATACTAGTAGTCGATTTTTCATAACTTCAGATAAGCAGCGGTCAAGCTTCCAAGGCGGTTTATCTTGATGGCGGAATACATGCTAGAGAGTGGATATCCGTGTCTACCATGGTGTACATCATATATCAGGTAGAAATTTTACGGTTGTATAATGTAAGAAACTGGATATCGGTGTCTACCACGTTCTACATCATATATCATGTGGATATCTTGCGCTGGTATACTTGCTAGAGAACTGATGTATGTGTCTACCATGATGTATTATAAATCAGGTAGATATTTTCCGGCGGTATACATGCTAGAGAGTGGATATCCATGTCTACCACGGTGTACATCAATTATTAGGTAGATATCTAATAATGGTATACATGCCAGAGAGTGGATATCCATGTCTACCACGTTGTACATCATTTGTAAGGTAGATATCTAACGTTGGTATACATGCCAGAGAGTGGATTTCCGTGTTTACTAGTGTTGTGCCGATTACCACCGACGTCGGCGACATCGTTGCCAGACCCTGCCGATTACGATATCAAAAATCAATTATAATCGTGAAATTCAAAACTTTGTAAAGAATGATATATTTGCATCAGAAAACCATAGTTTTGCATAAGAAACAGTTCACACGTTGTTTCAGTCGGCTTGTTTCATTGATTCGGATTAGTATGCATACTGGAATGAACATTTGACTGAGTTTCAATAAAATTTGTTGTCAATGTTACGTAACATTTGGACGAACCTTGAAATATTTTACACTTTTGCAGTATAAGAGTCCGATTATAATCGATAATCTATTGGATGGCTTATCCGATTACTAGTAATCGATTTTTATTTTTCTATCCGAATCCCAACACTAGTGCCCACTATGGGGTACATCATTTATCAGGTAGATATCTTATGGTGTAATAAAATCCAGAGAATTGAAATTTGTGTATACCATAGTGTACATCATATTTCAGGTAGATATCGTACGGTGGTTTACATGCCTGAGGCTGGATATCTGTGTCTACCATCGTGTACATCATTTATAAGGTAGATATCTTACGGTGGTATTCATGCCAGAGAGTGGATATCTGTGTTTACCATGGTATACTTCATATACCATGTAGGTATCTTACGGTGGTATACATCTCAGTGAGTACATATATATGTGTCTCCCATGATGTACACCATTTATCAGGTAGATATCTTTCGATAAGTTTACATTCCAGAGAGTGGATATCCTTGTCTTCCATGGTGTACATTATTTATAAGGTAGATATCTTACGATAGTTTACATTCCAGAGAGTGGATATCCTTGTACATTATTTATCAGGTAGATATCTAACGATAGTTTACATTCCAGAGAGTGGATATCTGTGTCTTCCATGGTGTACATCGTATATCAGGTATATATTTTATGATGGTATACATAGAGAGTTGATATCCATGTATACCTTGGTGTACATCATTTATCAGGTAGATATCTTACGCTGGTATATGTGATATAGTGATAACTTTGTCTACCCTTGTGTACAGATATCTTTAGGTGGTATACGTGTCAGATATTTGATATCCATGCCTACCATGGTGTACATTATTTATCATGTAGATATATTATGTTGTTATACATACCAGAGTGGATATCTATGTATATCATGATGTTCATCATATATCAGACAGATATTTTACGGTGGTGTACAGGTTAGAGAGTGGATATCTGTGTCTACCATGATGTACATCAAATATCATGTATATATCGTACGGTAGAACACATGCTAGAGAGTGAATATCTGTATCTACAATGGTGTACATCATTTATCATGTAGATATCTTACGTTGTTATACATACCAAAGAGTGGATATCTATGTCTACCTTGGCGTACAACATATATCAGGTAAATATCTTACGTTGGTATGCATGTACCAGAGAATGGATATCTATGTCTACCATGGTGTACATCATATATCAAGTATATAGAGTAGATATCTGTGTCTACCATGGTGCACATCCTTTTGGACTTCAAAATAATCCTTTTATTAATGAAAATTCAAAGTATACTTACAAATTTGACAAAAGTTTTTTTAATGCATGATTTTTTTTTTCAGTTGGCTTTGAATCCTAACAATGATGCTGCCGTGGACGCCTTGCTCGCGAAGTTTGATTTCTATATTTTACCCGTAGTAAACCCGGACGGATATGAATATTCCATTCATCACGTAAGACCTTTTTTTTATTTTCACAATCGTTTTTTTTTTAATTTTTGTGTAAATTATATGGTTTTACAAAGTCTATACCAACATATTTTACGAAACATTTATTGATCAGTGTTCTTGGATATATCTACAATTATTTCAAAGGGGGGAGGCTGCCTATGGTTTTAACATCAGGAAAATCTGTAGTTTTGACAAATTCCAAGGGGGGGGGGGACTGACACCCTTAAGAATCCTTGCTAGTTTTTTTTATGTTTTATCTGTTGAAAGACAAATGGCTTTGTCAGGAAATCTACATTTAAAACTTGACAGTTTCTGTAGCAATCTTTCTGTCGTCTTTTCGCGAAAATGCAATACTAAGTTTAGCGAAATAAATTTAATCTTGAAAATCTTCAGGAGCGGCTGTGGAGGAAGAACCGCCGCCCAAATTCACATTCAAGCTGTGTAGGAGTGGATCTTAACAGAAATTTCGGGTTTCAATGGAATCCAGGTGTGTATCCAGGGCTTAGGGTCCAGGAAGTATGTTCTTAACGTTTGATAGTGTTCAGTCACACTCTAAATTCTCAATTTCGAAGTTTTAGAATTTGGTTAAAGTTCAATACAACTAGACCCTATGTTTAAGATTATCGCGTTAATTCAATTTAAATTTCAAAACATCTGAACTTCCTATGCTCACTGAAAATTGTTTTCTAAATCTAAACTTTTGGATTGTTCTTTCAAAGTGTTTTGTAAAAGAAAACTTCGGGACTTTGAAATGTTCTATTCTTATCTCAAACAGATAATGGAGGAAGTCGTGATCCATGTAATGAAATTTACGCGGGAGAACAGTCGATGACGGAACCTGAAATTGTGAATGTTGCCAAATTCATGGACTCTCATTCGAACATCATTGCCTATCTGAACGTGCATTCCTATGGGCAGTACTGGCTTTATCCTTGGGGATTCACATCAAGAATGCCATCTGATTACAGGGACCTGGTAAGTCATTGTCTATCATCTTTAGACGAAACAGTAGTCAGAACTTGCATAATTCATAAGCAAACTCTTCCAGGAAGGGACTAAAGTGGTCGTATAAGACAGGTAGCCACTACATGCAGGTTCATTTTTCAATGAAAATACATTCATGGGAATAAATATGTCAAGAAAAGGGGTTGTTATATAGATGTAGTCGCTAAAGATAGGTTTGACTGTATTTCATTAACATCATAATTTATCTTCAAGGGAGATAGGAAAAATGGGTCACATAAGACAGGTACCGTAGTCATTACTTACAATTCATTTTTTCCATGAAAATAAATAAGATGAGAAAAACACAGTCACTTCAGAAAGAGATCGTTATAGAGAGATGGTCGCTTATAACAGGTTTGACTGTATTTCACTGACATTTTAAAATCGAGTGTTTAATTGTAGGATAACATGGGACGAGCAGCATCAAATGCGATATATCAGAAACACCATGCACGTTATACCGTCGGAGAGGACACGGTCGTATTATGTAAGTCTTGCATTTCACATTGTCTACAAATCAAGAGGTGGTCGTTAAAGACAGGTTTAACTGTATATTAATTAAATTTCATCCTTTGTTTTTTACGGGCATGCTGCACAAAGCATGTGCTGACGGATGCAGATATACCGTAGTCACCTTGAGATGTCATTGTAGTTGAATTCAAGGTCACAGTTAAATGAAATAATGCCATTTTTAGGATTTATGAATTAAAATCTTTAAATTTAAACACAATCTTCAGCATGTGCTTTAATTATTTTTTTAATCATAAATAATAAATTATTTATGATTTTTTTCTCAGATGCAGCCGCTGGTGGAGCAGACGATTACGCCAAAGGTCATGCCGGTATAAAATACTCTTATACAGTTGAACTTCGTGACACGGGAAGATACGGATTTGTACTGTCGCCAAGCTACATTATTCCCGTAGGCGAGGAAATATTGGAAGGAGTGAAAGCTTTTGCAAATGGAATAATAGCAAAAGAAGGTCTATGAAATAAATTCTTATAAACACTTACTATTTGAATGTCTTTCGTTCGATGAAATAACGCAGTTCTTCTAAATCTTATCACGACAAGTTAATTATTAAAGTTTTTGCAATGACTTTACCATAGTGATGAATGCTTATTGCATTGGTAGATTTAGGAGGCTCTCTCTGCCTAAAGTGACCTATTTGTCTCTGTTTTAGGGTTTAGGCGATATGAGCTCGGACGGATAGACAAACAGACGGACATGACAGTGACTATTTGCTCCCCCGAATTTTTTTCGGGGAGCATGAAAATTCGAGTTCCTATCATGTTTTTTTTTTCAATTGCCAGTTTATAATTTTCAAGATAGTAAATGTAACTGCCATGGAATTTTCAATAGCACATGTAACTGGAATTTTCAAGATAGGAAGTTGAAAATTTTTAATGATACATTTGTGTATGGTCGATGCTCACTTGAAAAGATGGTCAGTTGAATTTTCAAAATAGTACTGTGAAAATCCCATGGAGGCTATAAATACAAAATGTACTTGAATTTTCGAATTTGAACTAGAATTTTCAAGACACTACGGTAAGTTGAATTTTCAAGATACTCAGGCTTGAAAACAAATTTTACTGGCACAAGCGAAAATAAAACCTAGGCAACGCAAAGCGTAGCATCCCCTCGCACGGCATGTAAATCAATGTACTAACTCTGGCTTTTACAAGGATTTTATCTGTTTCCAATCTGTGACCTTGACCTATGACCTTGAACCTCTTCATTCTGTCATGAGCAAGACGTGTATGAAGTTTGGAAAACATCCAATCAAAACTGCACTCTCTAGGCTGTATACAAGGATTCTAACTTTTTCCATTAGGATTTTAACTATGTCCAATCTATGACCTTGACCTATGATCCATGACCTTGAAATGCAATAGGGTTCTTCCTCTTGGCAAAATGAATAAATGTAAAACGTTTGTGGAAGATACAATCAAAACTACAGCCTCGAGGCTATATACAAGGATTTTAGTCATTTCCTATCTTTGACCTTGATCTTTGACGTATGACCTTGAAAATCAATAGAGTACTTCTTTTTGCCAAAAGGAAGAAGTTTGTAAAATTTGGTCAAGGTCCGATAAAGATTGTGCCCTCTAGGCTGTATACAAGGATTTTAGGCTTTTCCAATCGGGTTCCTTCTCTTGTGATAAGGAATAAGTGTATGAAGCTTGGTCAAGGTCCTATCAAACTGTGATCCTCTTGGCTGTATACAAGGATTTTAGCCATTTCCAATCTGTGACCTTGATCTTTGATCTATGACATTGAAAATCGATCGGATTCTTCTTCTTGCCATAAGGAATAAGTGTAGGAAGCTTGGTTAAGATCCGATCAAAACTGTGTCCTCTAGGCTGTGTATACACACGTACATACTTGCACACGAACGGCGGCGCTACTATATCCCCCCCCCCCCCCCCACCCCCCACCCCCCGAACTATGATGCGAGGGGATAATAAGCTTTTGAAAGAAATTTCCACAAGCTAAATCCAAAATCTACAAGCTAAATTCAAATTTAAGAAAATAAATATGAATCTTTGATATTTCATGATGAATATGTAAGTTTCCATTGTTTCAGGAATCACAGCATTGTGAAGCTTTACGTATAGAATGACTATACTGTAGATAATTCAAGTTTATTAAAGGTTACATTAGGGTTGCGACTACAGGGAGATAATTCTATTTTCATAGCACATAATATTTGAAACCGACATAAACGACACATGGCATAAGATCAAATTGTTACACTATTGTTGAAAATCGAGATAGCATGTTGATCGATTTTCAAGATAGATTTTAAGATATCAATGACTCTAATCGGCTTCCGTAGAACAATCATAAAAACCCGAAGAAATGAAATTCCTCCTTTTATTTCAATGTACGGATAACAATCAGTTTCATATATCATAATTCTTGTACGAAACCAGTTGTTGTGCAAACTAATACCAATTCAACTCAAGGTTTTTTTTCCCCTTGTTTTGGGACCGAATTTCGGCCCCTTCCCAAGGCCAAATTTCCTCTATTTTTCCCAAAAAATCACCCTGAAATTCCCAAAGAGGAGTTATGAAAAAAACACCCGAGAAAATAAGACCCAAAACCTGGAAGTCAGCACAAAATGTCCTATTTCTAAGTGCATTTTTTAAAGTTTTTATTCATCCCATGTTCAGTTCAAGCAAATCAATGGATTTTCAGTGTTAATAAATGATACTTTAAGGTTATACTTTGGTGAGAATTTGTACAAAATTTTCCCAATTTCAGCAAAATGTCGCAAATTTTCCCAAATGGGACAGGCACATTCCCCAAAATAAAAAGAAAACCCTGTCAACAAAAATAGCAATCCAAGGAATGCTTGTGTCGCCTTCGAAGCGGCTTATTTCTGAAAAGTGGATCAAATATGTAGGTCAAGGTCACTTGACCTGGTTCAAAATTATTTGTATCGATAGAAAAGTCTTGTCGAATGAAATTCACATGTAAAATATCAGATCACTAACTTTCAGATTAAAAGATATGATCAATCTCAAATTCTCAGGAAAGAGTGTTTTAAAATCATCTAGGTCAAGGTCACTACGTAAAAATTTGGGTTCTTCATATTAACTACATGTATGAAATATTAATGCCGTATCACTTACCAATCAAAAGATCAAGTCAGTCTTAATTTCTTTGAAAAGTCTATCAAATGTCTAGGTCAAGGTCACATAGTCAAAAATTTATGGTATATTTAGAAAGGTCTTGTTACAAGAAAATCAAAGCCCTATCACTTACAAATCAAAAGATATAGCCAATCTTAACTTTTTTGAAAAGTGGATCAAATATCTAGGTCAAGATCACAAGGTAAAAAAATATGGTATGGTTAGAAAGGTCTTGTTACGAGGAATACACACGTGAAATATCAAAGCTCCATCACTTACCAGTCAAAAAATATATGGGATGTGACATCCAAAGTGTGACAGACAGACAGACAGACAGACGGATGGACAGACAAACTGAAAGTGATCCTCAAGTATCGCTATGCTTCGCAGGCGACACAAAAACAGGCAACATCCCATGAAAAATAGAATATTAAGTTTACAATTATATAATTATCAATTAACAATATATATTATATTATTGATTATAATCTTATAATTGCGAACCCCGTCACTACAGGCAATATGACACGTTGCCACATGTAAACATCTAATGCTTTTTAAAAGCCAAGTTTGCAATTCTATAACTTTGACATAACTTAAATTACATGTATATTGCACTTCACCGTCATGAGTAGTTTCTATTTTCCGTTCCCATTTCTTCTATCAGACTGTCCGCGCTGCTTACTATGGAAGTTTTTTTCCACCTTGTCGACAAATTTATTAAGGGGGATAGTGACTAACGGTATGTTAAATTCGTGTAACCAATACTACGCTCACAGTGTCAGAAAGGGACTTCAAGTAAGTTTTCTTTGTATTTTAGCATGATGTCGCCGATGGCAGTCTATGGAGAACGTAAGCGACGTCACGCTAGAATTCACCGAAAAAAAATTCCAACCTAAAACAATTTTCGTTCACCGTTAGCGTAGTATTGGTCTTACGGACATATAACTTACACCTTTAGTTACGAGAATTCGAGGTCTATCCCCTATTATGAATTTTAACGGGGATTTTTTTTCAACAAATTTTTTTCCGATTTCCGAAGTGAGATGTATTCCACTTTGAGCAGAGATGTTCTTTCGTTGCATCACTTACGTGCACGTCACGTGACATCAAGATATTGGGTACTCGGTGCAACAATTATAAATTTTCCAACCCATCAATATAATGGTGCAGAAAACCCACAAACGGATTTTAATCCACTCTTTACCGTATCTTCAAATCGGGAAATCCATACAGTTCACCATATGTCACGTGGTATTCTGCAACCGGACTTTTTAATCCATTTACCCAAATCAACACGAGAAGGGACCAAATTAGAAGCTTGCATCTTGTCACAAACTGAGCACAGTGCGTGCATAAAGGTGTCATTTTGTGTTATTGCTGTATATTTGTCCTTTTCTTTCAACATCGCTATGTACCTGTCTTTGTCACGTGACAGATCGTGTAAATACTTCCCCAATTTCCGAGCGTTCGAAAAGTCTGCTGCATTTATGAAAGTATTTTTGGGTAGCGTTTGATTGACCTCCAAAGCGCCTCTTACTACGGGTATGATAGGTCTTCTATACTTATAAAACACAAATAGCTTCTCTGTCATGTAATCTTTACATAAAGAATTTTCAAAAGAAAAATAAAATTTATTCCTCTTGATAATGTAGTTTCTACACTCGTCGTTCTCATCAGCGAAAGTTACGAGATGCTTTACACTTGAATCCACTACACCGGCCATACTTGTCGATAGATACATAATCTCGTAATTTTTCTGCATAGTTTTCTCTCTTACTAGACGTTCTACAATTACTAACAACCCAACCTGCATCCTTCACTTTTTCTTTGTAGATTTTATCATAATCCAGTTCCGTATCATGTTGTACAGGAACTATTTTTCCCCAAGGAAAATGGATGTCTGAATCCTTCCGGAAACTCATTGTCCAATTGAACACGTTCTTCCATTTTGGATCCCTATACACTCCCCCTCCTATAGAAGGAGGCTCGTGGAGTTAAAAATATCCAAATCTGGCCACGCCTCTCTTGTGGAGGTCTTTTTGAAAGACGATTTTGATTAAAGATGACGGCATCGCATTGGTCCATTTCTTTAGGTGCAAGAATAAGCTGGCAATTTTGGAAATTCGGACAGGACCCAAAATCAATATTTGTAGTCCAAGTACCCCGCATATTGACTGCAAATTTTCTTTGTTGAATTTGGAGGCACTTTCCTTTTTCTTTCCGAATTAGGATTCTTTTTCGTGGCTAGCTGAGGTCTCTGTGTGCTATTTCTCTGTCTGTACATCATACTTCGATAAAACATTGGATGTATCTCCAAATTAGATGGTCCAAACGTTTGTCTGTCTATTTGTATGAGCATGATTACCAAACAAATCGCCACTACGGCAAAGAAAGCGAAACTTTTTCGGAGACACAGTGGTTCCAAAAGGTTGTCGACTTGTTGTACTAGCCACATATCGAGTCTTTAGGTAGAGTTCGTAAAGGAACTAAAAAGGGTCGGCATCAAATTTCTGCACGGTTATTTTTCCGTCTACGAAGGAATACAGGAGATCACAACAGAGCATCTCTCGTATAACTGTAGACCTGAAAAGATAAAAATACGAATTAAGTGTGAATTGTCAAATACTAGTATTCAATATCTATTATTGGTGAATTGTTATTCGAGGGTTGTGCGCACGTAATCCGGTTGACTATATTAACGTCTAGATAAAAATACAAACACTCGAATACACAAATTTTCGGTCCCATGGCCCTTTATCATTTGCAATGAACGCCAGAGAGGCAAAGATGGATTTTACCGTGGTCTTATTATACATTGTCGTTTCTACACTTGATAAGGCCAAGGGGCCGAAAATTTGTGTATTCGAGTGTTCTGTGTTTTATTTGTATCATCACTTCCCTCTGAAAGAAATATTTCAATCTACTAAAATGACGTCATTTGTTAATAACGTGAAAGATGGCCGTCATAAGTCGGTGCCGCCTCTTGCCTGTTGGTCTAGTTGGTTAATTATGTGTAGTCTTTCAGTTTGTGTTGTGGGTGCTGCAATCGAGTCCTGTTGGAGATCCGATCCTTTCTTAGTGAAATTGAGGTTATTGGGGGTTATGACGCGCTGATTTAGAAGACATCGTGACGTCTGTTCTCCAGATAGCCCTTTGAGACTAGATCGATGCTGTAGCATGTAACACTCCGGTAACTCTGGTGCTACATCCGCGCTTGAGAGAAAAAAATACTATAGTTCCAATTAAGGGTGGATTTAGGGCAGGGGGAGGAGGCTCCAGCTTATGGTTTAAAAAATGTGTAAAACGAGATAATCAACATTTTAGGTTAAGTTCCAAGGGTGGCCTACCCCCCCCCCCCCCTACCCCTGTCTCGTGATCTACTCTTGAATTCTATCACGATCATGCCCTCTTTCTAATCCTACTTTGGCACATTACAGTATCCAGGTTGAGTTGTGCTTCGGGTCTTGTTTGACCAAATGGGTTTGCACCTTTCTGGAGGAGTTTTCTACGGTATATTAGAAAAAAACCTTTTTTTACGCTTTTTTTGACTTTATTATTATTTTTTTTTCATTTTGCATAACGATGTGGAAACACCTGTGAACTTGCGTACGCCTGGCTACGCGCCTGCTATAATGTTACGTCTTCAATTTCATAGCATCATTTACGAACAAATAAATTTACAGCATGGACCAGACATGCACGTCTCGGGTACTTACCCTCGTCAGTGATCCTTAATCCGAACAATGAAACATAGCCAAAGACTGAAAGTTAGGTCCAAAAATACCAATAGACGTAACAGAAAGGGTGGGATATGTTATTTTACAGAACACACTTTTCCGAAAATTCGAGATAAGTTTGTGAACAGAAATTTTGGAATGCGTTTGAAGAATATGCCTTCGGGGACTAAACGAAGGGAAATGTGAAGAATTTGACAAATTCCACCGGGAAAGGAGAGGGGGTGTCTTGACCCTCACCAAACCCCTCTAGTTCCGCCCTTGATGATTCTATATGAATGGTCAATTGTATCTACGCAATACAAATCTCTAGAGTAAGTTCTGCATGTGTAAATATGTACCAATCTAATAATAATTATTACTCGTGCCCTAGTTTATGTATAATTGATTTCCTTTTGTTTCAAGATTTTTTTTTATGTTACAGTACCTTTGTCTTTGATGAATAATTATACATGTCGCAATAAAAAACACAAACAAAACACTCACCTGCGGTCTCTCCTGTGTCCAGTTTACATGTGATATAATACTTTAATGTCCAGCAGGATCAGGACTTTGTTCGGACTTGCACACATATAGTCCATTATTATACCTATTGATCTTTGAAATTACTCGCATGGATGAGCACCACGGCTTAACCGAACTAATTGTATTAACCAATGAATGGGACATTTAAATAATTTGTTGGGCAGTAATTAAAAAAAAAACCCCACCAGTGCTTTAGTACTCTGGTCTACCCATCGCGTGGATACAACTGATCGTGAAATACATTTGTAAAACCCATTATTTGTTCACATTTTTGGTACGAAAAGTCAACTGTTGTACACTTTTTTTGGTCTAAATCTTACATTTAAATAAAAGTACAGAAAGGTAAATAAATACCATGAAAGAAAAGTGCAGAGGTTACCATGGTTAATTACCAGGCAACTATAGTACTAAATATTTTATTTCGGTGCTTTTATTGACTAAAGTAGTGTCATGCGCAGGAACAAAAGATGGTAAATAATAATCAAGCGCGAGTCTAGGGGAGGGCGTTGTGTGTGTGTGTGGGGGGGGGGGGGGGTGTTGTTAGTACCCCCCTGGAATTTTCTGAAAAGTCTTTTTTTCACATTTTATTTGATAGTTTATTTTTCTCAAGACTATATATAATTATTTAGAACCTATCCCCACCCTTTCCTCCCGACGACTTGGTATCTCGCTGGATTTTTTTTTTAGATCCGCCCATTGGTAATGAGAATCAGGACCTTACCGGAATTTCCAAAAATGCTTGGCCAAATTTCTCAAAAATTCAGGAAATTTCACAACTTTCGTCATTGAATAAAGTTTTAAAACATTTTAAAAATCTATGTTAAGGTGGGTCCCTACTCGTGAATTTAACAGATGAATTTTGTATTTTAAGGTTATTTTCTATACATAATAGTCAAAATGACATAATAAACACAGACAAAGATAGGTAATTTTGTTTTCATTAAAGATACAGTACATTAAAGAAAGGTACCCTAACACTTAAAAATTGAGAAATATCAAATATCCATCATATGCTTTTGAACCCTCCAAATTCAGTGATGATACGAATATGTTTATTTGTTTTGTTTTATTTTATGATAACAAGTCATATAGAAGAAATACAAGACATAAAATGATATTGTAACATAAATCTAAGTATGAAATATCTCCAAACATTAGGGTACCCCCTTATAATTTCATAACATTTTTGACCAAGAATATGTACTAAATCCAACTTTTTGCATAAAAAACAGATGAATTTTTTTCATTTTGTAATATTTAATAAAATAATGTATGTAGATGAAGAAAAAATCACATACAGGTACACAGTTTTTGAAATGATCAAGGTATGGCTTTTCTTTTTTATATATCAAATGGAAATAAAGAAACAAGAGTGTACGAATTTAAGTTGATCAAAAGAATAAAGGGATCAAAAGTTACGAAAATTCCTGAAAAAGTTCGTAAGAACGTAACCCAAATTTATGGTATATCAAGAAACCAGGAAGCGCGATAAATATCTGTGGTCTGGATGGATCCCTACGTTTTAGTCCAAATGAAAAATTTTGTTTTTTAGGAATTGGTATTCTATATGATCCTTCAATTCTAAGGATGAACGTTACGAGTACTGCTGATTTTTAAATGTTTCGGCAATGAACACATTATAAAATATTATAGACTGACAAATTGTTAGAGGAGATTATAGGCGCGGATCCAGACTATCAAGGTTTTTTTTTTGGGGGGGGGGGGGTTGTTTGCTACTAGCCTAATATGGCGATACGTGAGAACCAGAAAAACAAGCTTTTTTGGCAAACTCCGGGGGGGGGGGGGGGGGGGGGTATCCACGCTTGACACATCCATACAGATAGTCTAGATGACATTATTTTTTTTTTATCCATGCAGCAGTTCCAGAGGAGACGATTGTCAGTGAGGAGGGGCATCCTTTTTGACCTACCCTGAAGGCCTCTAGATCCCCGACACTTTTTGACCTACCCTGAAGGCCTCTAGATTCCCGACACTTTTTGACCTACCCTGAAGGCCTCTAGATCCCCGACACTTTTTGACCTACCCTGAAGGCCTCTAGATCCCCGACACTTTTTGACCTACCCTGAAAGCCTTTAGATCCCCGACACTTTTGACCTACCCTAGATCTACCCGAAGGCCTCTAGATCCCCGACACTTTTTGACCTACCCTGAAAGCCTCTAGATCCCCAACACTTTTTGACCTACCCTGAAGGTCTCTAGATCCTCGACACTTTTTGACCTACCCTGAAGGTCTCTAGATTCCCGACACTTTTTGACCTACCCTGAAGGCCTCAAGATCCCCGACACTTTTTGACCTACCCTGAAGGTCTCTAGATTCCCGACACTTTTTGACCTATCCTGAAGGCCTCTAGATCCCGGCCACTTTTTGACCTACCCTGAAAGCCTCTAGATCCCCGACACTTTTTGACCTACCCTGAAGGCCTCTAGATCCCCGACACATTTTTTATATAGGTGACCAGAGTTTGTCTAGTATTTACAGCCAAGTTTCATCAAAATCCTTCACAAGATTGACAGCACTCTCGGGAAATTCCCTTACCAATATATGTTTCTCACTGACCAAAACCACCAAACATTTAAACGGCCTCCTGACCTCTGCATTAGCCATCCAATAAATGTTTTAAGAAATTTGAATGTCACCATGTGAGGCCTTTAAAACGGCTACAACAAAAACAAACGCTTTGAACGTATTCTCATGAGGCCTATATTATTTAAAATTCATGTATATAACTACTTCAATTCAATACTTGAAGACTGCTATAGCTATACAAAAAAATCAGCTCTGAAATACTTTTCCCTGACTTCTATGGATTTTCACTTTTCTAAAATTCCCTGACCTTGAAACAAAAAGCAATTCCCTGACTTTTCAAGACTGCTGGCAACCCTGCTTCAAGTTCGAAGCTCAACTTGAAAACAACGTGTATGCCTTCATTCTTTTTTCACCATGTGACCTTGATCAAAACTCGTTATTTCAAATTAAGTTCACATGTATCTTTTTCATGCTGTACGAGGGCATCACATTTTGGTTTACAAATTTCAACGTCAAATTGTACCGTCAATTTACGCGGACTTTCTGCCTTTGATGTCATGCCTTTGTTGCTTTCCCTGGTCGAATTCAAAGCAAACAATTATAAAGTCACTGTTCAACAGAAAACATTATACATCGTTATCATTTTGTTCAGAACCAGGATGGAGATTATTCACAAAATGAGAAGCGGTCATAGAAACGCCATTACAAGATTGATCAACAGAACGGACGAAAAAATGACAAAATCGGAAACATCCGAACAGGAAATCGCCACCGTCATCGAGATTCTCGAAAGAAAACTCGGCATTTTACGCGAGTTGGACAGCAGTATTTTGACTGTCACAGACCCAAACCAAATGGAAAAGGAAATATTTTCGTCGGACGATTTTAATGTAAAACTAGAACTTCAAATTCGCAAGTACAAAGATGAATTTTATGACAGACTCTCAAGGACAATGGTGAGTAAAAATATCCCTATTATCAATTTATTAAGTATCGTACCAATTTAAGCAAATCACGTCGCAGTATGCAGTCACGTGATGTCCTACTTTGACGCCACCGCAGGTCACAAATAATTGCAAAAAAATGTTACAAAATGATTCTTGGCACGATCAATTCGTAATGGGTTGTTTTCCTGTCATACCTCCAACTCAAGTGTGTTCTAATCACTGGTTTAACGCAAGATGTTTTGTAAATGGCTATTTATTAGAGATACACATCTTGTCAATGCAACAAAGGGCACCATAGTGCCTCTCAGACACAGCGAAATAGTGCTGGAGAGACAAAACTCTCTTCTCTCCACCACAATATCACTATGTCAGGGAGGCACTGGTGTTGGTCTAGAGCTCTATGCAGTAAGGTGTACGTGTAGCTAGCACATTTCAGTTCTTAAATCTGCAAGAAATGTTCATCCAAATTCGTACAACCTTGATGTAAGGAAAGTTAGAATCCTAAACATGCTTTTCAATAGCGAAAATTGGAACTTCAATCAATAATGTATTGAATTTTTTTTTTTAAAGTTACCCATTCTGTCGTTGCGTGTAGAGCGCCGTTTACACGTCTATAACATGTAGCTATACGTCACTTCACGTCATTTGATCGAAGATCGTAGAAAGTTATGATGTCATACATACAGGTTTGCTCTAAAACTTGTAACTTAACCTCTCTATCGTTTATTTCAATTTGACCTTTGAAGTCAGCTACACTAGAAATGACATGCCTCTTCATGAGTGTGGTGGTGTAGGAGCTTCCTTGGAGATACATATGAAAAACTGACTACATTTGTCAGTATACATTCTACAGATTTATGTGATTCACTTGAAAACAAGCGATTTTTCCAATTGATATCAACAAGAACATACTCTTATGTGCTCAATTTCATATTTTATTTCCATTTTTGAAACATACCACTGGATTCCAAAATGTTCCAAGTACATTCAACAATCGTTTGCGTGTAAAATATTTGTGTGCGAAGAATCATTATATTCAAATTTATTTTCCGTTGAGAACTTTATAGCTTTTGCATACATAATTTCAGTACTGCATATTCTTAGCACTTGAGTACTTAGCTTTTGCATGCAAAGTCTTACGTGTAGTACTGTATATTAGCACTGAGTTATAGCACTTTTCAAGTCCTACATTTTGCAATGCAACAAGAATCTTATACTCTAATCAAATAAATTTCAGCTCCCTTTAACATGTTTAATGTCTTAATATTTTTATACTCATAAATTTTTTTTTATGCCCATAAATATTTTTTATCTCAACCACAATGTAAACCTTTTTTCCCCTCAATAATTTCACGTAGCACAACTCCCAATTTATACAATAAAAGATTCAGCATGCCAATCCTTTAAAAGAAAGTTGAATTTTGGTTTGTTGGTATCATGTACATAAACAAAATCCAATAATATCACAGTGGAAAAAGAAAAAAAATTCAAAGTTGTAAAAAATTATCAGACAAGAAATCTTGAGACTTGTCTGAAAAATCAAAATACAACAATCATGGTCCTTTCAAAATCCAAGAAAATCTACAAGGCTGCTAGTGAAAATGTCATGGTCACTTAACAATATGATGGACAAGTGAACTTTGCATGCTTTGGGAGAGCTAAAATAATTGTTAACGTAAAGCTGACATTCCCTATTTTTGAAAACCGGAGTTACTTCCCGTTTGGGACGGTATCTGACTTAGAGTAATATTATGACGTCATCAAAATCTATGGAAACGGTGTTTAAACTCTGAGAAATAACGGCAAAAATTCGACATTACCATATCATTTTCATGACGTCATAATGGTTTTACGTCAAATACAGTCTCAAATGGGAAATAACTCTGTATTCTGCAAAGATTAAATATCAGGTGAATTTTTGGGTTTGAATTATACATACACTCCAAACAAGCTTCAGTTCAATGGCGGAATTCTGCTTCAGAGCAAAAAAGTACATCTAATTTCATTTGTTACTATATATAAATACCATCAAAATACAAGTACAGCAATGATGCCTACATCTTAATACTAATATCTGGATGAGAAAGTCTAGCAACTTACAAGTTTCATCCTATGAAACACGATTGTTCATGCAAAAATATGTGTAAACATTATTTTAAAATGAAAATTTAAACCTTACAAATAGTATACCTCCACATCTTTTATTGACAAATTCTGTGTTTCTCAGCGATACAAGTAGAGAGTGAGGTAGTCGGACAGTCCTTTTATTCCCTTTAAAAATTCCATCGAAGTTCACCATTCTATTTCAAATTTACATGTACTTAAAGCATGTTTTTCATACTAGATTTTCTACCAAATTATCATACTGTATTGCTCTATGACAATTTTTTCATATTTACATATCTAAAGATTTTTGAGGATGAGAGCATGGGAAAAGAAAGCATTAAATATCTTGATCTCTTCCATTGAACATTTACATGTATCTCCGTGTATATCTTACAGTGTTAAGTGTAGACTGGCAACCGTTCTTGGTTTTCTCTTTTCATACACTGCAAAAAATAATTCCTCAGTTTACCCTAAATTTTTCAGTATCGGATGTATACAATTTTAAGATAAAGGCCAAACACTCATTTGCTGTGGTATTTAAAATTGTTAAATTGAAGAGGCAAGTGCCGTACAGCCTATTAAAAATTTCATAAAAAAAATCTTGAAAGACTCAAGTCCCATGCAGAGGTGGTAGTAAGAGGGAGCGATAACTCTGTTTGGAAATTGAGAATATCTGATGATGATGTACATGTGCATCTGTTAAACCTATGAAAATTTTTCAAGTAAGAAAAATATTTAGGAACTAGATCACAACTGTGCAGTCTTTGCTCAATATTGGCAAATGTTTTTTGTTCAAGAAAATTTGTCAAATTCAGCTTTTTTTTTTTTTTATCTCAGTTTAAATAAAATAAATAAAACTCTTTTATTTCCTCCTAGTTCAATATGAATTAATACTGTTAAGCTAGACTTTTTAATTCAAAAAATACTTTAGCACATTCAGCAAATGAATGTACATACTTTCTCTTAAACATGACATCTTTCTCTCTCCAAAATATACAAGTTAAACTCCCAGTTGAAAAAATATCAAAACTATGTTCCATCAATGTTACTTGTAATTTGTACATGTATTACTATAGTTGGAAGATACATAAGCTCAAATCATCCTCAGTATTACGTCAAATCATTTATAGTAGTTCAATGTTGTAATGCTGTGTTCACATGTTGATCCTTTGCAAATTTTCTTGGATTTTGAAAGAGTACATCCACAGTAATTTTTTGCCCTCTATGTGAACACAAAATGACGCAGTCTTCCTTGTTTGCACTATTCTGCCACTCTTACTAAGACTTCTTCAGGTAGCAAAATATATAACAAACCAGTATGTTCATCCAATTGCAAGAAAAAAATACACTATCACAAATTTGATGGTAGATAGGCCATGCTATTTCATCACGTGGAAAGTGGCCTATTACCTACAAGGTGAAGTAGCCGCAGGCTTCCGCGAGGTTGTATCGTAGCCGTTGAAGTCCATGTCTGAAATTTCAGTTCATTTGAAATGAGGGGGTAGTTCAGTTGATTATTAAATGAAATTGTAATAGGATTTCCACATGTGTGGTGAATTGACTTCACCAAAACATCACTCAGGGTTTGATTGTAATAAATACAGCCCCTATGAGCCACTAAGCTGGTATTTAACCCTGGCGTACCCTGCGTGAGAAGCTTGCTTTTTCACTTGTGTAAGTCAGATTTGAATTTCCTTGTTTCATTAAGGCTAAGACTGTGCTGCAGCAGCTGGCCTCTGAAATGATGAAAAACAAGAATTAGCCGTTTCATTTTACATGTATGTTGCCTGTAACTCATGGGAGATACAGATTAAGATTATTGTGATAGGGTCAAACTTATAACTTAGTTATCAAGTCATAGTTAGCACTGCATACATTTTGTTTCAGTGCATTTAAATACATGTAATGATTGCAACCAAAATGAAATGAGCTGAGCAAGACATGCTCAAAATGATGGTGAAAGAGACGGGAGAATCTAATCCTTGTATTAAGATTTGCGATGTCACTTGTCATGGATTGCAAATGTTTAAACACTTGAATGAGATTCTCCCATCTTAATCGCCACAGATTCTTTAAGTCAATTTTTGGATCTTTTCAGGATACAGCATACTGGGTCTTTTCAGATTACAGATTTACTAGCTTCCCTTTTGAGACAGTATCTGAAGGAAAACCGCTCTGGCGTCATAAAATTGGTATAGTAATGTCAATTTTGTACCATCATTTCCATGAGTTAAGGGAGGGTTTCCACAGAATTTGCTAAGGTCACAATCAGCATAAGTCAGATTGTCCCAGATGGGACATAACTCTGATTTTCGAAAGCTCCAAATTGGTGAATATACATGTATTAGAATTTTACCCTGTGATCCCGTCTCTCGTCCCTATCCAGACCTGCTGCCTCGTAATCATAATCATAGTCTACCCAGCCCTGGCCCCGCCTACCTCCTCCCCCTCGTGATGGTGCACTGTTTGGTCGGCCTCCTATACATAGAAAATATGCACATTGTTATCCAAGCATTACATTAGTTACGCTGTTTGGTAAGCCTCCTACATGTAAATATAAAATCGTATATTATTAAAGTGCTGCATTGTCTGGAATTTATTTATGGAGTAAAACCTTAATTTACATTTTCATCAAAACGTTTTTTTCCCTGTGACTTCTTGGAAAGTACATGTATCTAAGTATGGCATGCAAACATGAAATATCAATTCTTCAAAGAGAGAGACTCTAATTAAGAATGAAAGAGAAAGAACATCATATTGCATTGAGCAAATTTACATTAGAGGTACAAATTCAAGGTTTTGGCAATTCTGAAGAAGCTGGCACTGCGCTTTAAAGTTGAAAATACTAGTAACTAAGTCTGACCTCTATATCCTCCCCTGAATCCTCTGCCGTCATTCCTCCAGCCACCTCTTCCTCCTCTGTATCCTCCGTAATTGCTGTAACCTCCTCTTCCCCTTCCTCGGAAATTCCGCCTATTTTCATGGGAGACCAAATGTTTCTGAATTTAATTTCCTTTCCTCCCTCCAACTCGTTTTCGTGGATTTTCTGAAACAAAACTTCTTTATAAGCAAATTGGAGACAAGTTTTACTGTAACAGCACTTTTGTTTTTCTTTGAATTTCAATTATGATTTTGAGGAGTTACATGTAATAACCAATTTTTTTTACTTTCATATACATGTGTACATGAACAACTAAATGAATATTGATAAGATTGACATTGCAATTTAGAAAATATCAAAACATTCATAGCAATTTGACCTTCGATGTATGTAAATGTTGACCTTTTATCTAATGTAACTGTGACCTTGGCTATAATGAAAATTGGGAATTAAGGTATTGCTCAATTTTTTTTATCGTTTTCAATAATATGTCGTCCCTGCTTGTGTCCCAATAGTGAAAATGTAGGAAATGATGTTGCAAAGAAAATTTTGATGTGTAGAGTATACCATAAATTTGTAAATCGATCAGAATTGTTCCAACAAAGAAAATTAAATTCTTTTGTTCTCATCATGGTTCAAATGTGCATGTTTATTTTGCATACCAAATAAGATGTGGACAAGCATGTGTCAGAGTAACTAGCAGATGGACATAGGCTGGACAAATAGGCTTGTATATGATGCCCTTGTGTGGCAGTAGACGGACCACAAATTGCACAACCTTAAGTCTTTTACTTACCCTTTGGCACGTTCTGTTGCTTCACAACTGATATTGTCGAAAAATGATTTGTTCTTGTCATAAAATATATCGTCTTCTTCTGCTGGTTCCTCGTCGCCACCATTTTCTATGCTGTCTTTTTCACCGTTCACAACTTTTTCTTCTTTCTTGGGATCACCTACATTCCAAAAAAATCCATTAATTCATTCCTTGCTCCTTCACAAATCAACCGGTTAGGTATAAGTCTACAAATGTGAAGAAGTGTTAGCCTCCATTTTTCTACTTTCAAAGAAAAGCACATTTAACAATTTTCAGTAGTTCTACTTCATCTCATGGTTATTAAATTGCTGGGATTATCGTGATTACTGCTTTGTACTTCAACCTAATTATTGTACTGTACAAACCATACACGTACAACTGAACAAGATTTTACTAGACATTTGAATCACTTAATTTGGGGATCGTAAATGTCTGACGATGCTTCTCTTGGCAGATTATGCATTACTAAAATTGTCATGATGAAATAGCCTGCAGGGTTTTTTTCCCCTTGTTTTGGGGCCGTATTTCAGCCCCTTCCCAATGCCAAATTTCCTCCATTTTTCCCAAAAAATCACTCTTAAATTCCCAATGAAGAATTATGAAAAAATCACATGAGAAAATAAGACCCAAAACCTGGAAGTCAGCACAAAATGTCCTATTTCTAAGTGCATCTTCAAGATTTTCATTCATCCCTTGTTCAGTTCAAGCAAACCAACAGATTAGCAGTGTTTACAAATGATTAGCCTTTAGTGAAAATTTGTATAAATTTTTTCATAATTTCAGCAAAATGTCGCAAATTTTCTCATATAGGACAGGCACATCCCCCCCCCCCCCCCCCCCAAAAAAAACCCCTGGCCTGTCAGAGTATTGTTTGAACGGGTGCTTGATTATGACATCATAATATTAAAGTCCACCAGCATATGCTATGTTAGACATTTGGCGATTCCTCAATTGTTTCTGGCTTGCCCTTCTCAAATTTATCCATATACATGTATATATGCACAACCAATGTTATTCCGTGAGATGAAACTTGAAAGGAACATGTTTGCAATTTGTATGAAAACGCTCGTGACATAATAATGCATAAGATCTAAAGAAACATGCCTGCAATGGCTGTTTTAACCTGCAAACTTAACCCAGCAATGACCTGAATTTTAACGTTACCTTTTTACCTAGAAAAACATGAATTCAGAAAGCAAGAATGAAACAGACAACTATGGTGCATATATACCTAATAAATGTTATAATTTGTGTGTTGTTATGGGTATGCAAGCACACAGCAAGTGCATTTATCGCATGAAATAGGCTAACGCGCATTACATGTACGATAAATGCACTTGATGTGTGTTGCATATCCGTAACAAAACACAAGACACTCATTCTCTATATGAAACTTATCTCTAACAAGTGTTGAGAAGAAATATCTCGGTAACTCTTACTAATGGTAAGCTTCTGTTTTAATTCTCGTTCTATCTCTTCCTTGTTGAAATGAGCATTAGCCTCCTCAAAATCAAATTCTTCCTCAAATTTGAGCGGAGATTCTGTTTTGCGATTTCCTTGCCCCCTTCCACGTTGGGGATGCCCCCTTGGGGCGCCTCTTGGAGCACCATGCGGACCACCTCTAGGAGGACCCACTGAAAACAAACGAATGCTTGAATGAAAATTATGGCCTTCCTATGCATGTACGTGAAACAATTTTATTCCAATATACTCTTAATAGCGGATTCTTGGATGTACAGAGTCTTTGTAATTTGGTCAAGGATTTCGAATACAAATCATTGATTAACAGACCAAGTCAAATCCAAGAAGACGAAGTCAAAATCAAGTTTTGATTTTGAAAGTCAAAATGAAGTATCACGATGCTTCTGTATACAAATTGAGAATTTTGGGAGGTTTCCTGAAGACAAATTGTACTGGACAATTGTATAATTTGTGCCCTCCCACTTGACAAACAAAAGTAAAACATATAATCTCACTATTTCTGTCTTGCATCATTCCTCCTCCTCCTCTACCGCCTCTGAATCCTCCCCCTCCTCTATCCCCGCCCCTCCCCCTGCCCCGCGAGTTGCTGCCTGTAGTCTGGGGCCTCTGGTGATAATGTGGTGGTGGTTTCCTCATATCGAAGCGTTGATCCCCTCCCCTCTGTGGTGGAGGGTGGTGTTGATTGGGGTGGTGCGGGGGCCGCTGGGATTTGTCAGGACTAGAGCTTGGATGCTGGGTACCTTGGTCTAACGTGGGAGACTTCCGCTGTTGTACAGGGGGCGTACTACCTCGGGAACCTGTGGGCAGAAATAACCAGTTTTGAAATGACGTGTAAGTTCATGTTGTGTCTTTTCGATTTTACAGGCATGTATCTTATTTTATCCCGAAATATTATTAGATTATGAATCCTTAACTTTGAACTATTCCTTAGAACATGAGCACTAAACAAACTAAATCTAAATTTTTAATTTCAAATTTTACTTTTAAATTCATATGATAATAATATCCAAGTTTTGTGCCATGAAACCAACCTTCTAATCCAAACAATTCATTTTCAGGAGTTTCACGTTTCAATTCACTTTTATCTGGAAATTAGCAGGAACGATTGTTATCATGTGATAAAAAGTTAACCATAATGATAGGTTACAGTAGCATGAATTTGGCAAAGTAATTCTTTTTGCGCCTACTTGAAGTTCATGTTGGTAGTTTAAACATTAAGAAAGTCATAAAATTTAAAATTGAAATACTCATGCCAATATTTTGCCTTTGTAACCTATCTATGATCATCAACAAGTGTTATATTAAAGTAAAAGCAGCAGGTTATTTCATTCCTTTGTAATCTTCATGATCAATGAACACATTAACTGAAATCATGTGAGAAATTCCCATAAAACTTGTATGTTCTAAAAGATATAGCCTGTTGTAATGTTAGAACACCCCGCCCCCCAATTGTTTAATGTATTATACATCAAAACGAAGTTATAGCCATTTATTATTAATACGGTATGACAAAAAGACAATCAGACAGTCAAGCTGTGGACAAGCTTTTTCTTTCTCTTTGCTTAACGAGCAACGTACATTAGGTTTTTTTTTTCTAAATCACATTCTCAGCTGCTTTTACCTTTTTTGGAACATGCTTTCAATGAAACTGAATAGTGTAGGTAAATGACCCTTCCGATTGCATGAAAATTTTGAGAAAACTTAACTACACTGTGCATTCTTTTTTTACTTTTATATAAACAACTGTCATCACACAAAATTCCGCAATTGGGAGGGTCAATTTTCCATGCAAACCCAAATTACCAAATTCATTACAAAATTTTATTCAAAACGCATGTACATATAATCCTCTCCATAATAAATATATTTTTCTATTGATATTCAACTGATGATTAAGTTATAAATATACAATCATAGCAAAGTAGAAATTTTATAAGCTATATATTAGAGAATTCTGTCATATGTATGTCAATGAATCTGATTAAATTTGATATATATGTGACCAAGACGGTATGAAAGCATTTTGTGGCGGTAGGATGAAGGCAAGAGTCTGTGGACAAGTGACTGTACTTCGTTGAATATTTCAGCTGATATTCAGGAAATGTACAACTTAAGTAGAGGAAAATTGTGTATATTTGTAAGCAACATTGCATGTACCATGCCAATAGTGAAGAAATTTGATATACGAGATACGAATCCAAGTCCATAATGAACTGGGATCCGATTCACAGTCTGTAGAATAGTCTCTGCGTGATATCAAATAAAACCTAACAAAACCCAGAGGCATTTTATCATTTGTTACACCAAGTACGCATTTACAAATTAGTAATTATTGTCAATCATAGAGCATCTTGTTAAAATCTTTGAAAGCAAGTATAGCTGTTTCTAAGCAGTAATGATAACGTAAGCTTCAAATGAACGCAATGAAATGATACAGTTGTACATGTATGAATGAATCGAAGGTAAACATGGAGAAAAGACTTTTTTTTTAATAATTGCACAATATATGAGAACCCCAGAATCTTCCAAATTGGCCAACTGCATACAGTCTTCATTAAAACTCACTAGTCTCGACAGAAATTTTTCTATTCCTTTTGTATGTTTTGAATATTTATATCCAGGCTTGTTAGAAATAAGATTTTTTACAAAGACAGCGTACATGTACAGAGTTCTTGAAAACTTCCATGGAATGTCGGACATCTGGGAATAATATCAGCAAATCCAATAAAACCAATATACTTCAGGAACTCTACATGGACATGTTTTAAAATGACCTACGATGACCTTTTACAATTTTATGACTTTGAGATGATAAACAACTGGCATGATGAAATGAAATACTGATTTAAAAGAGATTAGGAGTAAATTGATTATGGAGTGGCGTGCACAGTGCTAGAAGGCAATAAATATTAGCGGAACGAATGTAAACATTAGCCATGCTGCGACAGAGATCTGGTCTACCCACCGGGTCGCCGTATGGCCTGAGGAGGGGGTTGCTGCGCACCCACTTGAATGCCCTGATCCATAGTCGGGGATACACGATTTAAAGAAGGGGACGGTCCACGAGAACCTGCCCAAATTTATTACACTTCTTAAGTCAAACATGCAACGAAGGATGGTTTTAACCAAGAATTAAGTACAATGTGACTATGTGAAGATGTTGCTTCAAAAAAAGTTTCTTGTGAAGTTTTAAATTTTATTTTGTACAGAATTATTACCCTTGATCAGTATGAATTGTTCTCGATCAAATCATTCAGGACGTTTACCTTGTTATTACCATCATTTCAAGGGTACAGTAAATGTATATATAGTCATAGCATGAGGCAAAAATTAAATTGAAATAAGGAATTTTTTCTTTAATTCTAGCTGAGGTGCTTAGCTTCAAGCTTGACAGCAGATTAATTCTCTTTTATAAAATGGAACATACGTACAAATGCAAAACCAAAATCTGACCCGAATTTTTTTTTTCCAACAGCATTAAAAATAACAGAAGAAAATAATCTAAATGTACATTGTATAAAGAAACAAGAAAAATATCAAAGTAAGATAAGAACGCGAGAGGATGCAATGTCAACAATAAGGTAACAAACCTCCTTGGTTCTGATTGCCTGCTCCTCCAAACGACTGTCCCGGTCCATGAGCATATTGACCATAGAGTCCAGGTCCTCCAAACGGTTGGTAGGAGCCTCCTCCGAACCCCCCACCTGCTCCTCCCCCTCCTCCTGACTGCTGCTGCTGGAAAGACGGGGCTGGCTGGGACGACTGAAATCAAAGTATTGCCTTGTTCACATGAATGCGCATTAAATCTAATTCGCATCAGATTTGAGGCGCATTCTTCCTTTTAAAGAAATTTATATATAAAATCAAAATGATAAGTTTGTAAATATATGATTTTTATTTTATTTCAACTTACCCATACACTTTTTATTTAATTTAGAAAATCATGAATAAGGATAACTTTAATTCGAATAATATAATAAATATGAATATAATTTTTAAAAATATGAATAATAAAATAATAAAAATTGGGATCACTTAAATTCAAAATATGAACAAAAAAATGATAACTTTTTTTTTTTCAAAATATGAAACAAAAATGATAACTTGGTTTTTTTGTTTGTTTGTTTTTTTAATTTCTCTGAATGCATGAATTACTTTTTAACAATAAAAATTCTTCCTTAGAAAGGTGACAATACATCTGTATGTCCTATATAGGTGAGGGGAGTTGTTAATTAGCTCAGGTAATAAACATCCCCAATAACACCCTACTACAGGTAAAGTCGCTCTAGGATGGCTCAGGTAAAAACACCTGAAAAACACTGCGTATTCTGATTTTTTCTGCACTGTGTTTTTTGTTTTTTCCCGATTACACCCGGACCTGTCTGTACATAGATCTGTTTTAGTACCTTAACAATGGCAGGATCCTGCGGCAGTGAGGTTTGCAGAGGTTGTGGTTTCGGCGGCTCGCAGACATGAAGGTCTTTGATATCACTCCCACGGAAAATGATGTACTCAAATATTTCCTCTCTTGGCGCGACAGGACGATCTGTGGGTCTGTCCTCTGTCCCAAAGGACCGTACTGAAAAAAAAACCCATAAATGTCATTTAATTATTGTGATAACAGCATGGAGATTGTCAAGTAAAGCATCTATCTAAGAAGGATTACAAAAATGTACTTCCTTAAAATGAGTTGAGAATTTAAAAAATATTTGGTATCTGAAAATCATCCAGGGCAAGGGTGAAACGTTGCCTAAATTTCTTAAACGTAGGCTGTAAATGAAAAGTAAACGTTTCTTCGTATCTCTATTGTGAAAAGTGATTTCCAGTAGTGTTAATTTGAAGACGTCGTCAAAGTTGACATCAATAAATATGACTTAGTCATGTTAGTGCTTGACTACATGTAGTTTTAATTCATAAAATTTATATCATGTTGTATATACATGATATATATGCATTAGCCAATGTAATTCCTTTAGATGCAACTAATGGCAGGAACAGGTTGCATTTTGCATGTAAACGTTTGTGACATAGGGACTGTCTAATACTATAGGCAGGGCTTGAAATTCATAGAAATTCGAAAGGAGCCATACGGGCTCCTAGTTCTGGAATTCAAGGAGCCCGTACCAAAAATAAAGGAGCCCGTAAATATTTAAGTTTCTTTTCTATTAATTACATGAGATACTTGTTGAAAGCATTTATTGTGAAAGACAATCTTTGACAGCAGTTAAAACACAACATTGAAGTAAATCATTTGGGTCCAAAAAAAGCTGACAATGTTTTACTTAGCCTAAAACATATGAGCGCCTCCCCCTCCAAAAAACCTGAACAAGAAGCTTTCTATATCGCAATATGCAATGTGTTGTGTGTTTGTTGATTAAGATCCATCGATATATTGAATCAACCGTATTAAAAACATGAACATTGACCAATTTGTTATTTATTCATTTGCGTGAGCGAGACATCCTCTTTCTTATCTTGAAAAAAAAAACGACAATTATTATGTTATGTCAAAGACTGTGAGGTCGGGTATTATGATGAAAAAATCAAAATGTAATGAAATCTGATACAGCGTACAAGTATTTCTATTTCCGATTTCCCGTCACGCTGAAACTTATACATGTATGACACGTGCTGGTCCACGCGATCTAGCGATTACATGTATGAGATGCATGTGAACATTTTCATGTTACGTTTGTTGGTCACTCTATAGATACAGTCAACGCAACGCGTGCTATAAATGCACTATAGATTGACGTGCGCCGTAGAAGCCATATTAAAACGTTTTCACCTCAGTTAAATTTAAAGCTTGAGGGGGGGGGGGGGGGGGGGGGGGCGGGCGGCGGCTACGTGACGTTTTACGTCTCGGGTTGAATACAGAGGAGGCTAATTAACCGGATGTGCGGCAAATTAACGCCAAGGCGTACACATTTTTGAAAAAAAAACCGCATGGCGGTCGATGAAACGGCATGGGGAGAACACTGGTCATTTTTTCTACTCGCCAAACGGGCGAGTTCAGACGAGAATCTAATCGCCCGACGGCACTTTCACTCGCCATTGGCGAACGGGCGAGTGGGAATTTCAAGCCCTGCTATAGGTATAAACAACGTGGACATTATTTTTATAATGTTGACATAGGGGTGTTTGTCAGTTTTAAATTAGAAACTTTTTTCTCAGAAATGCACATAATCATTCCTTATTCGACCGTTCTTTGATTACAATAATTAAAACAAATCTTTCAGATGCACATGAATTACAGATTTGTGTCAGTGAAGTAAAATTCAGTGTTTATAAAAAATAAAGTAAAGCTAACGGAGGCAGACTACTGACACATGTGCCTAGTCGTACACTAATAAACGATGTATACCCCGGCAATGTCTACCCTTGTGCAACACTTTAATCCAGTTACCTATTTAGGGATGAATGCAGTTGTTTTCAACGTACAATGAATGGCTTCATACACGTATGCACTTTAGAATACATGTCTGATTTGAAAGTACATGTAAGACTTTCTTCATTTAAAACTTCATTTGCTACTGGCGAAAGATAGCTAGCATGAGTCCTTTCGATGCAGGGATAAAATTGATTATGTCAAAGTGTTTTCTAGTGAGGATTCCCCTGTATACTGTAGACTTCAAAAAATTTTTATTTACAAGAAAATACAGGTTAAATAGAAGTCTGTGTATATGTTTGGAAATTACATGTATGTTAAGCCTACTAAAGGTTAATAATTATCAAGCCTCCAAACCAAACGGCTCCGTTTACATGTGTAAATGTTTTGCTAAGGATCAGGAAACGGTTAACATGGTTAAATAAACATGATTTGGCAACAATTTACTTTACGAAATGATGTGATGGAAACTCCTTCAGGGATTAATCTACATCTGTACACATTTTCATATAATGCAACTGCCTTATTTCAAGTTTACAATTACATAAAATCGAGTCGAAGTGCAGTATTATAAATGTTAAGTGTTTACATTGATAGGACATACCGGTAAATGTATTGTGACCACTCCTTGAAATCTCATTTTCAGATTTAAAAACTAGTGATGGGCTGATTATTGATGATAATCGATTAGCAGCGTGTTGAAGTCATCCCATTTCAATTTGAAAGTAAAATAATCGATAGCGGGAAAATGAAGGGGTGGGGAGGAGGAAAGAGACCAAGATCAGAAGAAATATATAGAGATCAGAGGAGCCTGATGGTCATTTCATTTTAAAATGCTTTTTACTTCTTCTGTTATTTCCTGTCTTCGTTGCATCAGATTCCTGCATATTTTCTGTCTGCGATTGACCGATTTTCAGTCAAGTTTACCCCGGGTGTTTAGTCATAAATTCCTTGCGAATCATTGAAATGGATATGCCTACCTTAAACTTGCAAAGTTTACGAAAAGCGTCGGATTGCCAGCGATATCTGGTGGATATTTCAAATGTCCTGACAGTTTCTAGATCCGAGCCGGACATAATGTCCGGTGGATTTTTCTTCCAAGATAATGACAATATATCATCCTTTGAACATATACAGTGCTTGATTTTCATTAAAAATTTTGAAGGCCATGTAAGATTTGTTTCTCGAACACCCCCGCGCTCTTTTGACATCAGTATAAGAAATATACATTACCATTCATCGTTGGTAAAGTTTGAACATGTTTTAAGGAAATTAGATTGTCCTGTAAAATATCTTTAATAATGTATAATAATAGATATTTCAGTGAAATCACAGCGTGTCCCGTACAGTTTTCAGCATGGCACGGTAAGTCAGGTAATGGTAATGTCCGGTCAATCTGAGAGCGGTACCAATACCAGAGTAATGGATGCACAATAGAATGCTTATATCCCCATATTCAATGAATTCTTGAGAAAACTTATAGTTATTGTATCCATTGACAATACAATGTAATAGATATGTACTGACGACGTGCCGTGTCGCGGACATATAAACAATGTTCGTGAGTACTACATCTAGTATTTTTTTCTTACTGTAGTTCGTTTCTCTCTCAAATTCTTTTTAATATCAATATGTAAGCAGAATATTTGTTTTACAGATAAATCATTTTGTATTTGTCCAGTAATTTTTCTTTCTTTCTGTTTGGGCACCTGGCAAACCTCTATTGGGTCAGTTGGCTGTATTGATGTTATATTGCGAGGAACTCATTCGCCAACTGCCCGTTACAGAGTACTCTAGCCAGGCCGTTCCCCTCTGGGGTGCCTCATAGCCCCTTCTTTTATTTAAGGGGTGGAGTACTACCCCATTTTAATGCCATTTTAGCTTTGTCCGGTGGATTTTAAGAATCTCATTAAATTACAGGACAAATGTCCTGTGGATTTTAAGCCTCATTCGTAAACTCTGAATTTGACATTTTATTTTTCCTTTTCTTGTGATATGCTGTTACAGTGTAGGACTGACTTTATCACTATTTCAAATTGATTCCTAGAACACTGTTTCACCGCCTTGCTTATGTCAATTGTGCAAGTGGGTGTTGACGTCAAGACCAATCAAAGCCAAGCTCTAGAAATATGTCAAACTAATAGTTAGTTTCAGAGATGCTATTTTAAGCAATTAGGAATCTTTCTTCTCTGGAATTGCCAAAATAGCAAAAAATAGTAAGGTGGTGAAGCAGTGCTCTAGGAATTGATTTAAAATAGCGATAACGTCGGTTCTACTGCATGTCACATGAAATGGAAAGAAGTTGTAGATCAATAAAATGTCAAATTGTAGGCATATTGATTTCAACGATTCACGTGGAATTTGTGTCTAAACAACTGGGGTAAATTTGCCTGAAAATTGGTCCGTCTCAGACAGAAAATATGCAGTAATCAGCTGCAACCAAGACAGGAAATAACCGAATAAGGAAATAAGAGTCTTTGTTGCATTGTAACTACCCATCCCCCCTATCTTTTGTAGGCAGGAGCAATATTGGCCTTTGTTCAGTTTAGGGGACCAGGACTATATATAGCAACCCCAGGTGAAATTTTCAAAGTTCTCAAAGTGTTCTACAACCAGTTTTATTGGATAGAGCTTTGAAAAACCTACACAAAACACTTTACTTTGTTCAGATATCTTTACCAGAACCAAAGTTATGACAATTTGAAGTCCCAAAATTTCGATGCTTTCGGGGAATTTTTCCTGCACTAAAACGCAGTCTTTGTGATGCTGTTCGCGGCACCGTCGAAACAAGATTTTACACAAAAACTGCCATATTTTTTTTGTTTTTCAAGATAACCACACCAAATTTTCCAATCTTAATGGAATTTTTCTTCTCTTTCCAATTCTCTATATCACTTCATTAAATAAGACTAAATTGCTGAATTGTAGTGTCATCTGATCATTTTATTGAAACATTCAAAGTATGTTTATTCAAAGACTCAATTTTTTTGAGGTATAAACTCTTTTAGAGTTAATGGAAATTCTTTAATACCCTTCAATAGTAGTTGCTGTAAACAATCCAAAATATTTGCAAGTAATAGGTTAAATCAATACATATAGAACCACATAATATATCAATTTTCATAATTATTTTATCGAAAATCATATCTCTTACGCTTTCTGAAATATCAGGATTCAGATAATATTCTAAATAAATATCACAGATATGTGTACATGTAATTATTATCTGAGATAGTTAATACATGTACCATAATTCTAGATATCTACATTACTATGCTGTTTAACACTATTCTGAGACGCTCAACTATACATGCAGTGTAATTACATGTATATTAAGGTTTGTTACAACACAAGGTGTCTTAATTTTGTCACTAGTCTTTCCCTTGTCATTAGTAAGCCATACTGAATCACCCATCATGGTCTCTTCATGTAACAGTGCACAGTCCTCGCCTTTGCTTACTGGAGATGATGGGTACACACTGGAAGAGAGAGAGGGTCCAAACAGTTTTTTTTTCCTCACCATTTCTTGAAGATAGAGTCTCAAATGCAAATTGCTTATCAATAAATTCCTGTAGTGTTCTGTTTTCTTGACTCTTGCTTTCCTTTTAATGCTACAAAGTTTGTCTATAATTCCCTGCATTGATTTGTTCACAATCTGGATGAAGTAAGGAAAGGTACTTTAAAATGTCTTGAAATCTGCTATCATAAAGTATAGGTCCATTTGTGATGTTTTCCATTTGTACAGCTGTAGCTTAAAATTCACAGAGAGGCTCAAGGATTTAGAATGACCCAGGATATGTCTCCATTCTCTTATATTATTACCACTGAAAGCACTGCCAGTACAAATTGAATTTGGATGGAGAAACCTGAGAGACTGAAATGAATAAAATAGATATGTTTAAAGTTTGAAGTTTTTTTCTCTCATAAAAACAGACATAGGAGGTATTTTCTAAACTTTCTTTCTTTGCAGGGGGGGGGGGGGGGGTATTATATGTTTGAGGTTGCTAGTATAATAGATCTATAGTCATGGAGTTCTTAAATACCCATGATAACATAAATAGGGAGAGGAGGGGGTAGGGGTGGGGGGGGGGGGTGGCAGTAAGGCCTAAAAAGTGAAAAAAAAAAATGGAAGTGTTTGCCCAATGTTTCCCTTTCAATTACATTTGAAAAATAAAATAACCCCTATCTATAAATGTTTTAATAGCTATGTCGATTTACTCAACTGAAATTAAATGTATGCAAGTTTAAGATTGGGTTAAATAAAAAAAAAAATTCCAAGTCTCAACATTAGAAAGGGGGGGGGGGGTTCGGGTTAAACTTCCAAAGGAGGCTTTCAAACGTATAAGTTTATTTTGAAATTGAAAAAAAAATTATTAATTTTTAAGTCGGGGAATCCCCTGCGATCGTAAGTCCGTCCATCAATCATTCTTGCTGAATTTATTTTAACTGAATGACCGAGGGATGTTTGGAAATAAGGCCGGTTGTGAAAATTTCCAAGTCCGTAATTTAAAGAAAATGGGCAGGGTTCCTCGGTCCCATTGATTCTCTCTAGTCCATCCTATAAACCCAATTATTAATGTCCACAGCCACTACTATACAAATATTACAAAATGAATGTTGGAGAGGGGGTACGGGAATAAGGCAGTGGGTTGTTAATTAAAATAGACGGCTTGTAATTTTTTTCTAAGTCCGAAATTTAAAAAAAAATTGGACAAAGGATCCCATACGGACGTAAGTCCAGTGTTTCTCTCCAGTCCAACCCCTTAAACCCAAATTATTCCCTTGATTTTGTGAATAACATAATACATTCATATTTCAATGCTGCAGTGACGCGCCCGTGGCAATGTTTGGCGTTTTAATTGTATATAATTACTTTCTAAATACATATTTTGATTAACTATGTATTCATAAACATTGTCTATAACGTTTAATTACTTTATTAGAGTTATTAACGATTTTTCAATTGAGTAATTTATCAAATTCAAGGCGCCGGCACGGAAAATCCAATATGGCGCCGTTTGTTTACATCATGTAAACAGGTGCGTGGAGGCGCCGTGCGAGTTTTTGAATGAACTTGACCTTTGACTCCCGTTTGCGCGGTGCTAAATAATACAAAATATTATTAATATATATACCAAAAGAAAATTTAGATTTTTCTCTACAAGAATATGTATTCAAAATATTGACTTACCTTATAGTATTCACGTACTTGTTGATTAACTTTTCACGCTTGTAGCTCCGGTCATGGTCAACATATTTTAATTTTGAAGGTGGCTTCATCCAGGTAATTTTCTCACCTGTTTGGTCTGTAAATTTCATGCATATTAATGGAGATTTGACCCGCGGAAATCCTTTCACGTGTAACATATGTGACAAGAGCTTAGTGTTTTAGGCGCCGAAATCGGCGATGCGTAATTCTTAGCTGTGTATTGCAAATAACTCGTCTAAAACGTTATTTAGACAGAACAAAATATCAAAACGATTACATATTCAGAAACTTTAGATTATTAGCTTCAAAATGGTACATAAATAATGAAAATTGGTTGGGTAGAAGTTACTGTAATCTTAATTTTAAAAAGTGAGGTATCGATTTTCGGCGAATTCGCCGCTATCGGCGCGCTCGGCTGGGGTTGCTACTATATAGGTTAAACAGGTTGGGGAAAGGTACCGATCGAGCTAATATACCTCGATTGGGCTAATATACCTTGATTGGGCTAATCAATCTGAATATTTTCAGTAGTAAAAAATTTAAACATTCTCAAAATTATTCTTTTGAGCAAAATCGCATCAGTTCTTTATAAAAGAAGTTATGTTTACAAAAGAAACATACCTGAAAAGTGAATAGTTACTGAGAAAATACACCTCCATTTTTCTGAATATATTGGGTGAGATTTCTCGAAATCTAAAAAGTTTTCAGGCATAGTTGCTTTTTAAATATTATTTCTTGATATAAAAACTGGTGCGATTTTGCACTCCAATATGATTTGGAGGAAAAAAGTACTTTTTTCTGAATAAAAAAGTCAGATTTATTAGCCCGATCGAGGTACATTAGCTTGATCGAGGTATATTAGCTCGATCAGTACCTTTCCCCAACCTGTTAAAAGAGACGATTTTACAGGATTAAAATAATCCTACCTTAGTCCCGTTTCTAAATCCAAGTGTCTTGCATCGCAGACCCTCCGAGAAGAGGCAGGGTTTTGATATGATCGGGAAAATTAGGGTTGCACATTGTAACTCAACGTAAAATTGTCGCCATTTTGTTTTGAATTTGACCGACACTTCGCGTGGAAATATTGACGTCACAATGCGATTTTCGTACGGGAAACAATGATACTTAATTGAATTTATAATCAAAGACGCTTTCCACAGCCTTCTGGATATGAAGTCTCGCACGCAACAATACAGACATCCTTCTGGCAGTACAGCATAAATGTCAAATCCACTACTATGTGGACATTTTGTCTGGTTTCTTTTTATGAAAAAAGGACGACCATAATTTGCAAAGCACCGAGTGGACCGTTACGAATAATGAACTTGCGTAAACATGGTAAAGGGTGAAAATAGGAGATGCCATGCACGATGTGTCTTACAATATATACTACCTATGGAAACTCATGGGGAATTAAGAGCACAGAGAACTCAGAGAATGAAGACCTTTCAAAATGTAAACAATGTACCTTTTGCAAGAGCTACGGTCGACTCATTCGGATCAATCGTGTATAAAATGCCTTCATATCTGATACCAGCCTTTGATATCAGGCTTATCTTACTGCCCAGATATGGTATTCCTCCACTCATGGTGAGTTTTCGCCAAAGCAAACGCTTCGGTGGAGGATGGTTGCGGATTGTTCGAACCAACTGTACCAGTCCGAAGTCTGACAGATCAAGATGGCGAATCACCTGACCCTGACGCTAGATGGCGCTAAACTTCAAAAATACATCCCACAGTTCCATTTTCTGCTCATGCGTAGTTCAGTCTAAATTTGGCCGTGTGGGGAAATGGCGACCGCCAATTCTCTCGACGATATTTTGTCAACAGAAATCGACGAGAGTGCTGTTAGTGCCTTAGTCGGATCGCTAGAGTCACGGCTTGCATCCCCCACTCACAAGGAATCCCCGCATTCATTATCGGACAGCGCTGTAAACAATAATCATTTGTCTAATGCAAGTGCCCCTACTGCATGTTCAACGGTTTACTTGCAAAATTCACAGGGACAAAAAGGTCTTGCACTCCCAAATAATGTAATTGCAAATAATGCATCGTTGTCTCATTTGAAGACACAGCCTTCAGACTCTCAAATAATTGGTATAAATTCAATTATAAACACAAATAATTCAAGTTTACCAGGAGGTTGTGTGTCGCCTTTGACTGTAAACAATACTGGGTCCCCAGTAAACCATGCTGTTAGAATAGCAACACCACAGTCTGTGATCAATTCTAGGAATTCCCCTTCACCGTCACTCAATATTCATCAAGGACACGTCACATTAGTAAATACTAGTTCTAGAGCATCCACGCCAAATCAGATACAAGTCACATCTTCATTAGGATCACAACCAGCAAATAGTTCAGTTTCAAAATCAAACGGAAATATTCACATAACCGAAAATAAACCAGTGATATCAGTGTCATATAGTAGTGCACCAAATTCTAGTCATTTAATAGTGAAACAGGAGAATTTAAAACAAGAACCTGATGGATCTCCGCATCAAATTATTAACCAAACAGGTTCGCCAGGTGGTGTTCTTAAAAGTGATTCACAGCATCCAACGATGCAAACCATTCAGACGGTATCAGGGATTCAGGCAATTAGCAGTGCTATTCCTGCATCAGGGAATGTATCGCAAACTAACCTACATTTAGTGAATACACCAGGGAAAGGACAAAGTAGTGGTACCTCAAATGTGATAACGGTACGAACTCCCGGGCAGAGTCAGCCATCTCAGGTTCTAATGCGTCCGCATTTAATCTCATCACAATCGAACGTTCCGCAGGTGCAGGTTGTCAATGTTAGTGCAGCAAGTGGTTCTAGACCAGCAGGTGTAGTGCACGTGACTCAAAGTAAAAATGTTCAATCCAGAGCAGTTTCAGGAGCGATAAGGACACCTCAACAAATCAACATTGCACCAAGACCTGGATCAACGGTGTGGTTTTATTCTCTTGTGTATAATAAATTCTTTTAATTTCTTTATTACATGTATCTTACATGGCAGCATTTACAAATTTCACAATGTCTGAATGTCTTTGAAATTCCACAATGTCTTCGAAAATTATTTTATTTTTAGAGATCAACATCAGCATGATCAACATGATCATACCATGTAAATTATTAAAATGAATATAAAAATTGTGCGAAATTTGTGTCAAATAGTTTTAGTCACTTTATGAGCATGATGAGGAATGCTTATAAGGCTATATATTAAATTCAGTTCATATGTAAAATATTATATATAATCTTGTGCTGTAATAGTCTGAAACTATTTGACATTCATTAGATATTAAAGCTTTTGCAATGATAAATTGATAGCATAACCTTTGCTTTTCTACATGTATATCTTTTTAATATGAAAGTAAATGTCATGCTTAATTAACATTAATTTATACATGTACAGATAATTTTTTTTCATGTTTTTGGAAGGATGGATTTCACATGAAATTAATTGCAAATATACATGTATCTTTTAAGGTCTCAGCATCATTTGTTATTGAGTAGTTAAATGATGTATTTTTAAATCTGACACATGACAAAAAATTATTGAAATTGTTCAGCAGTCCCATTAATTAATTTTACAGAGTCTTATTAATTAGACCCTTTAACAGTACCTACATATCAGTGACAAAGAGAGGTAACCCTTTGAAATGAATTTGCATACACACAAACTTTTTCCAAATATATTAATGAAGAAGAAAACATGTAATATATAAAACAAATTGTTGTTAAATCATCTCCCACTTTCAACATGTTGAAATTATTTTCAAATGACGATTTAAGATTTTAACATGTTTAAGACCCCCCCCCCCCCCCCCCCTCTCCAAAAAAGTAACATGCATGTTGATAGTTGATGCATGATTTACACGTATGCTATTACGAATGTACATGAAACTTTTTTCCTACACTCTCCACCCCCACATAAAAAAAATATGTGCATTCTCAATGTTCTCTGTTAAAGGTGTTTGTTAATCATGCTTATAATATTAATACACGTAGTATGAAAATTAAACTATATAATTTTTGCTATGTCTTCCAGAATACGATAACCCTACCTGCTGGGATGCAGATCCCTCAGAGTGGAATGTTAATCAAGAATGACCAGGGTCAGTTAATGTTAGTCCAACAACAGCCTCAACAAGTGACCACTACACTGCCCAGCTCTCTGCCTGGTCAGAGAATACAGTATGTTAGGGTAAGTGGTAACAGCCTCAACAAGTGACCACTACACTGGTCAGCTCTCTGCCTGGTCAGAGAATACAGTATGTTAGGGTAAGTGGTAACAGCCTCAACAAGTGACCACTGCACTGGTCAGCTCTCTGCCTGGTCAGAGAATACAGTATGTTACGGTAAGTGGTAACAGCCTTAACAAGTGACCACTACACTGGTCAGCTCTCTGCCTGGTCAGAGAATACAGTATGTTAGGATAAGTGGTAACAGCCTCAACAAGTGACCACTACACTGGTCACCTCTCTGCCTGGTCAGAGAATACAGTATGTTAGGGTAAGTGGTAACAGCCTCAACAAGTGACCACTACACTGGTCAGCTCTCTGCATGGTCAGAGAATACAGTATGTTAGGGTAAGTGGTAACAGCCTCAACAAGTGACCACTACACTGGTCAGCTCTCTGCCTGGTCAGAGAATACAGTATGTTAGGGTAAGTGGTAACTGCCTCAACAAGTGACCACTACACTGCCCAGCCTTCTGCCTGGTCAGAAAATACAGTATGTTACAGATAGGGTAAGTACACACTTAAAAGGTATCCCATTTTCAAAATTTTCATTTGTAAAATGTGTCATATACATGTTCTGATCATGCTTATGTAGGTAATGAAAATTCACATAGTTTGATGTTGAGGACTTTGACATTTTTTGAAGCAAGTCTTAGAATTTTGCGTTAGTCATGGAAAGTGGTGTATTAACCTGTTAACAGTACAAGCTTAAGGTAGAAAATTAATCACACCTGTCTTTTCGTGTTAAACAAACTTTAAATCAGCATGATCAGAGACAAGTATGCTTGTGCTACCCGAACTCTTCATATCATTACATTTCCAATCTTATTTACAGCCCCCTGGTATGCCCCAATCGCAAGTGCGAGGCCCAGCGGGTACCCACATTGTAGCAATACAGCAGTCTCATCCCGCAGGGCAGCATCCAGCAGTATTACGACCTCCCGTTGGCTCTACGGTGGCGCCACCTGGGCATATACAAACAGTGGTCAGGACAACAAATGCCGGACAGATGCCTATCCAGCCTGCAGGTACAAATGTACCAGTATATGTATCTCAACCGTCCTTGTCGCTCAAATTGACAATTATGCATAGAATTTGAATTTCAAGCAAAGAGTAGGATGAAATTTTAAAGTGATCCTAATGCACTGAGAAACCTTTGTGATTATTTTACTTCATACATGTATGTACATTGTACTTGTGTGTGGCTTCATTTTTTCAGCAATTTCTTCTTATAAAATTTCTATTATATTCATGATTTGATTGCATTTTTTACCAATCATTTTTCATTATTTTGATTGGGAATTTCTTTCTAGAAATTGTAAAAAAAAAAGATACATACATGTATGATTTGCTATTGGGATTAGGGCCAATTTTCGACCTTACAAATGCAGAAAGAACATAAAAAAAAGCCTCAAATCACATTTGGCATTTTCGAAGACCAGAGTTATTTCCCATTTTGGGACAATATCTGAGGTAGACAAATTGTGATGTTATAAAATTCTCTAGAAACGGTCCCTAACCTCTGGGTAACGACAGTGCAAAATTGTGGTTACCATACCATTTTCATGACGTCATAATGGTTTTACATCAGATACCGTCTCAAATGGGAAATAACTCTGTGTTTCGCAAAGACTCAATATGGCCTTCCAAAATTTTATGACTTGGATCAGCTACATGTATATATACTAATTGACTTTGTATTTAATCCATGAAAAAAAGTAAATGATATCAGTTAATTTTCAGTTACATTTACAAATGTACTTAAACTAGCGATAAAATATCTATTTCGACAATACTGATTGTTATTATGTAGTTGTTTGAAACCGTTTCTTATGAATTTATTTTAAAATGTTTCATGTGCTTGGTCAGTTTCAGGTGCTCACCCTACACAGTCTGGCCAACAGCCTTTAGACAACGTGCGGAAATGTAAAAACTTCCTCTCCACGCTGATAAAGCTAGCGTCCAGTCAACCGGAACAAACCGTGAAGAATGTCAGAGAATTAATACAAGGGCTGATAGTAAGGAAGAGTGATTCTGTGTGATTTAGCTTTGAAAGATTACTTCTGTATACACCTACTCTAAATTCTATCATACATATTGGTAGAACAGGCAGAGGGAAAAAAAATAGCATTTTGTAATTTATTTCTCACCAATATGCTGATAGTGATTGTTCCAAGCAAATGAAAATTTTTATAAAGCAAACTACAATTAAGCCTTGATTAAGGTATGGCAATTCCGTCTTTTCGATTTTACAGGCCTAGGCCTTTATTAAAAAATTGTTTGTTTCCCCTCGCCCCGACCGGGTCAGGAAAAACGCCGCCGAGTCAGATTTTTTTAGAGCCAAAAAGTCCGATTTTTTTTTTTTTTTTTTTTCAGAAATCGAATCACGGCTATGTCCATTATCAGTTTCAACGTTACAATATTGTATCCAAATAGAATTGTAAATCATCTCAATAGCTTTCTCATTCTTGCATTATTATAAGAAATATTGCTGTAAACCCCCCGTCCCCCCAATTCCCGTTGGCTTTGAACCGTCAGTTTACGTATTATTGGTACATCGATAATTATGTCTCTCTATCATGCCTATTGTAAGTATCCTCCCAAAGTTTTTGAGAACACTGAGCATGTTCAGTCGTAAGTCATGATAGACGAGCGCTCGGTCTACGGATGTAAAATTTCAAACAAGCATGTGCCTATTTCGAATTCTGCGAGTGCGACAGGTATTGTGGGCTCCCATCTTTACATGTATACGCATGTGCCCAATCTAGTTCCTCAACTTATGAAATCTCGTTTCACGGACAGGCGTTTGAACGCTATGAAGACCCATCGCTTATTTGGAAGGATCCGCTGAGTGGGCCAAAATTCAGACAATATCTAAATGCATAAAATTGAGTGAATAAGAAAACTACTACCTGATTAAAGTACTCGGTTATTATGATTGACCTACATTTCTCTAGCGGTTGTCTGCGGTCCGTGCTAACTTTTTGCATCGTGAATGTAATTATCAATAGACTCAATATTACAATGAATTTTTGATCTGTTCTTAAAATTATTTTTCACTTACGCTGTTTACATACAATAAACAGTCCGAGAAAGAAAGGTATACAAACTTATTTCATCTTTATCATGCACTGGAAAACGCCGGTCATTTATAGTCCGTGACTCGTGGTTGCGTGTGGTCAATATCTATACAAATTCAATATTTACAAGTTGTAAAAAAGTCGAGATGTAATCGTTCTATAGTGCATCTTATTCTCGCAGATTTGACGTTGCCGTAAAATGACCCGTTACGCCGCGCTGAAACACTTGATGCACCTGTTGCGGAAATATTTATCGAGTATCTTGGGACAATTTTGTTTATATAGAATAGGTTTTACAGGACAACGTAATTAATAAACATTTCATACTTAACCAGCGATAGAAATTGAGACACAACAGATATTTTGAGCTCGCTGGGACGAAAGTCCGAAGAGCTAATGCCATACCCTTGGCGTCGTCCGTAGAAAAAGCTTTAACCTGGGCTATATCTCTACAACCATAAGGGGTAGGGCTTTCATATTTCACATGCAGATACCTTGTGACAAGACCTTTCATTTGAAACCATGATCTTTGACCTAGTGACCTTGGACTTTGACCTACTTTTCAAAAACCTTAAAGTGTGCTATATTTCTAATCTTCAACCATAAGGGGTAGGGCTTTCATATTTCACAAGTAGATACCTTATGATGATATCTTTCATTTGAGATCATGACCTCTTGACCTTGGACTTTGTTCTACTTTTCAAAAACTTTAACCTGGGCTATATCTCTTGAACTATGAGGGGAAGGGCTTTTATATTTCACATGTAGATTTCTTCTGATGGGACCTTTCATTTGAGACCATGACCTTTGACCCAGTGACGTTGACCTTGGACTTTGACCTTAACCATTAACTATTCAATTACTCATACTTTGGCTGTATCTTTAGCTCTCTAACGGATGAGACTAACATTAGATGCATAGAATCCTTATGACAGTACTTTTTGTATTTTGGAAATTATTTGATTTTTGACAAAAACCTGCAACAGCGAGCTATGTAATCTTTGATTACCCAATGTTTTACGGAAAGCAGGCGGCGATTTTTCCCGAAGTAAGAGGTGAGAAATCGCCGGCTGCCAGCTCTTAGTCTTTATCATATCAATTAGAAACACAGAGTGTCACTGGGCAGCTGTAAGGAGTCCAGTAATGTGCAATTTGGATTCAAGCGACTTTAAACATATTTGATACAGGTAGTTGTGGCAGCAAAAAAAAAAAAAAAAAAGGAAAAAAAAAAAAAGGTACCCGCCTGCCTGGGTCACTTGGAAAAAACAGACCCGGGGGGAGGGGAAACAAACAATTTTTTAATTGTGGCCCTATGTTCGATTTGTACAGGTATCTGACGTAAAAGTATTTTGACATCATTAAATTCCTTTGAAAACGTCATATATGTAACCCTGTTTCCCTGTATTTCATGCTGGTTTCCATAAAAATTGATGACATCACAATGCGTTGATGTCAGATACCTGCACGAATGGGAAGTAACTCCTGTATTTCGAAACGACCGAATACATTTAAGGATTTCTTTAAAGTTCTTAAAGATTAAAATTTGACAAAAGTAGGATTTGTCGACAAGTCTCTATACAGAGTTTTGTTTTGTTTTTCAGGATGGTAAAGTGGAACCTCAGACGTTTACAGAAAAACTACAAATAGAATTAAAATCATCACCTCAGCCCTACTTAGTGCCATTCCTTAAGGTAATACCTCCTCTAATCTATCAGATACTTCCGAATATAGGGTCCATAAACAAACATGGTACATTAACAATAGACGATTTTCACATTACCACATCTGACTTGTATTTTACACACCCGAAGACACGACATGACAACATTTGACGTAACTTTTAACTGTGACGTCGTATCTGAATTATGACGTCACAATTAGAAATAACGTCAAAAGTAGTGATGTCGGGTCTTGATGTGTCTAAAATGCAAGTCTAACGGTAATATGAAGAGGGTCTATTGTATATACATGTACACTGTATGTCTGAGAATGTCTTTTTGCAACATTTTTACCTTCAGTTGTGGAAAACAAAGTCCCAAATTTCATGACATCACAATGGACAAACAAGGTTTTTACCTCTTTCCATAAAAAAAGAAATTGCACGAGTTGAGAAGATTTCTTGACGTCCTGAATTTTCTAAAACATTTACACAAAGTTGGAAGAGTCAGTTACTATGGTTCAGGTTGTTTAGCTACATGTTTCCACAAATATTTAGAAAAGAAAGCTAAGATTATAAAGTAAATCTGAGTTGTAGAGTAAAATAAGATTTTGAAATAAGAATTTAAAACAAAGATTACTTTACATGAATGAGTTATAACATAACATAGACTATGTCCTCTTCACAGAAAAGTTTACCTCACCTGCGGCAATCTTTAATAGCCAATAAGATGACAATAGAGGGCGTTAAACCTCCTCCACTAGAAGTATTACAACAACCAGCCGTGGTCCATCAGCCTGGTGCTGTTCCCTCCGTCCAACACTCTATGGCATTAAGAGGACCTCAGGTATAAATGTTTGATTGTATATAATGAGTAATAGTGTAAGATGACAATAGAGGGCGTTAAACCACCTCTGCTAGAAGTATTACAACAACCGGCCGTGGTCCATCAGCCTGGTGCTGTTCCCTCCGTCCAACACTCTATGGCATTAAGAGGACCTCAGGTATAAATTATTGATTGTATATGATGAGTTATAATGTAAGATGACAATAGAGGGCATTAAACCACCTCAGCTAGAAGTATTACAGCAACCGACCGTGGTCCATCAGCCTGGTGCTGTTCCCTATGTCCAACACTCTATGGCATTAAGAGGACCTCAGGTATAAATGATTGATTGTATATAATGAGTAATAATGTAAGATGACAATAGAGGGTGTTAAACCACCTCAGCTAGAAGTATTACAGCAACCGACCGTGGTCCATCAGCCTGGTGCTGTTCCCTCCGTCCAACACTCTATGGCATTAAGAGGACCTCAGGTATAAATGATTGATTGTATATGATGAGTTATAATGTAAGATGACAATAGAGGGCGTTAATCCACCTCCGCTAGAAGTATTACAACAATCGGCCGTGGTCCATCAGCCTGGTGCTGTTCCCTCCGTCCAACACTCTATGGCATTAAGAGGACCTCGGGTATAAATGTTTGATTGTATATGAGTTATAACGTAAGATGACAATAGAGGTTGTTAAACCTCCTCTGTTAGAAATAATACAACAACTGGCTATGGTCCATCAGCCTGGTGCTGTTCCCACCGTCTAACTCTCTATGGCATTAAGAGGACCTCAGGTATAAATGTTTGATTGTATATAATGAGTAATAATGTAATATAGGATTATGATAGAGGGTGTTAAACCTCCTCTGTTAGAAGTAATACAACAACTGGCCATGGTCCATCAGCCTGGTGCTGTTCCCTCCGTCCAACTCTCTATGGCATTAAGAGGACCTCAGGTATAAATGTTTGATTGTATATGAGTTATAACGTAAGATAACAATAGAGGTTGTTAAACCTCCGTTAGAAGTAATACAACAACTGGCCATGGTCCATCAGCCTGGTGCTGTTCCCTCCGTCCAACTCTTTATGGCATTAAAAGGACCTCAGGTATAAATGTTTGATTGTATATGAGTTATAACGTAAGATGACAATAGAGGTTGTTAAACCTCCTCCGTTAGAAGTAATACAACAACTGGCCATGGTCCATCAGCCTGGTGCTGTTCCCTCCGTCCTACACACTTTGGCGTTAAGAGGACCTCAGGTACATGTATATCAGGGTATGATCTCTACTGAAAATTTTACGAGCCATGTCGGCATGTGGCTCATAAAATTTTAATTTTAGGGGCCCACACAACTTATTACGAGCCCACACAGAAAATCAAAGCTTTTGGGAGAAACATCCCTTTTCAAGGAAACCCCCTGTAAAAATGACCATACTGGACCTTGACATTTTATGAATGAAAAACGTAATTTATAAATCTGTACGGAATCAAAATTCTGTGATCAACAAAACATTTGAATAAGTAAGTCATGCAAATACAAAATCGAGGATTGCATCAAAAGATCTTGATGAATTAATTTGCTATATATCGCCATTAAGACACACACCCACCTGCTATAACGTCAAATCGCATAACCCCCTTTGATGTAAAGGTACTAATAAAGCGTTGAAGTAATTCCCCGAAATATCGCCAAACAAAATCGTTGTACAGGTAATTAGGCGTAATCTTAATCGTTGTCCAGGTAATTAGGCGTTCTCTTCAAAGAGTTACCTTACCTGGGAAGGTGTTTATTTAAAACAGCTTATTAATTTGTATACAAATTAATTAGCTGTTTTAAATAAACACTGTCCCAGGTAAGGTAACTATTAAAAGAGATTGATTTCACGTATACTGGATTTGTCCGTGCGGCCGAAATTTACACTTAGATACATACGCCCTTCACAGCGGGATGAGAGGGGGAGAAAAAAAATAACAGAGAATCAAATCGTTGTTTCTTCTCTTCATCAATTCAATTTGTGTTAAGTTCATACCCTGTATATGTTTGATTTTATAAAGTGAAATATAAAGTTACCAAAGATGACAACAGAGGGTGCTAAACCATCTCCGTTAGAAGTATTACAACAATCGGCCGTGGTCCATCAGCCTGGTGCTGTTCCCTCTGTCCAACACTCTATGGTGTTAAGAGGACCTCAGGTACATGTATATGTTTGATTGTATACAGTGAAATATAAGGTCACCAAAGATGACAATAGAGGGTGCTAAACCATCTCCGTTAGAAGTTTTACAACAACCAGCCGTGGTCCATCAGCCTGTTACCGTCCCCTCTGTCAAACACTCTTTGGCATTAAGAGGACCTCAGGTATATAGCAGGGATCACCCTGGAATTTTCTCATGAGGGGCCCATGGCCCCTCATGAGAAAATGGAAGGGCCATTGGCCGGGGGTATGGGGGCCGCCTAGGCCCCCATTAGGGTCCAGGGGCAACGCCCCGTTGGGGGTCTAGGGGGGCGAAGCCCCCCATGAAAAAACGAGGTTTTACAACCATAAATGCATAAAATTGAGCCTTCCAACATTCTTCATTTTGAATTCTGGAGGCATCTAAAATAAGAAAAATTCTCAATACAGTCACTGAAAGTGTTGAAGCAATTTCTCAATACAGTCACTGAAAGTGTTGAAGCAATTTAATTCAATTTATTGTTTTTGTTCTTTCTATTCTATAAATTCGAATTCATTGAGAGCTTCTTCAAAGTTGAAGGTGCATTGTTAAATCCTTGGGCCCTCGTATCATTGTCCTCCGGTTGAAATTCGATCATTATCTTTTGTTTGTATTTTTTTTTGGGGGGGGGGGGGGGGGGGCTTAATTAAGAATTGACATTGGTTCGCGTTATGGATACTGGTGTCTTAAATTTGAGAAAGAAAAAAAAACCTCTCAAAAAAAATTAAGGGGGAAAATGACCGACGCTGTGTCAGATTTTCGATCGTTTGTGAAATATTAAGTTAATTAAAAAAAAACCCCAAAGATTATCCAGTAAAATCAGTCTTGGAAAATAATCGTTCCAACGTTTAATACACGATAATCACCCTCCGCATACCGGGAAATCAATGCAACGTAACTACTTATACAGTATATCTAAAGGTCAATCTGCAAATAAAGGACGTACGTACGAAAGATTTCTAACATCCCGACTTTATTCACGTCTAGTAAATGAACTGACCACGTGCCGCCACGTACGTGTGACGGACAATAATAATTCCGCTTACAACAGTTCTCATTTTGGAAGTCTCGGTATCTACACTACATCTTCGGGAAAATTCAAAGTTATAAGACATTAAAACTTAATTCTGAACGCTGAAATTCGTGAATTTAGCACTGAGCAGCGGGTTGAATAGATCGACTTGACGCATGTTATGGGCAAAGCATGCGCCATTCTCGTAACAGGTGCGCCCAAGAGGCCCACTTGTACAACACTGCGCCATTTCCAAAAATTGTGCGCAAATGGCGCGATGGCGCGGCCCAGGGTGATCCCTGATATAGATATGTTTGATTCTATATAATGAGTTATAATGTAATGTAAGACGATGATAGAGGGCATTAATCCTCCTCCTTTATTCTGACAAGGAAATCTCCTCTGAAATTCAACAGTGGACCACCGATGTTGATTCTGAGGATGACAAAGACTTCACTCCCATTGAGCTCCCCATATCTGCCTCTGAAGCGCGTGCCGCCATTGAAACGCTTCGTAAATTTCTTGAACAGAAGTGAAAGTGATGACTTTGATCAGCTCTACTAATTGGAAGACACGTGCCACCGCCTAATTGACATTTCACGGAAGCAGACGAAAATCACAGAATTCATCAATTGGATACCTTGATTCTGTAACTTTGTCCGTTTTCGAAAGATTTGTTTAAATTAGTGCTTGTTGCACTTTCAGAAAGACTTGTATCGTCAAAAGTTTACGTATTTTATTTATGTTCTTAAAATTTTTTATTAAACTCAGTTATATACTATTAGAATTATATTCTTCTATGTAACATTCTTTTTTATGCCCCCCTTCGAAGAAGAGGGGACATATAGGTTTGCCGCTGTCGGTCGGTCTGTCGGTCTGTCGGTCTGTCGGTCTGTCGGTCGGTCTGTCGGTCGGTCCGCAACATCAGTTTCCGTTCAATATCTCTGGAATGGATTCACATATTGAAATGAAATTTTGTATACAGACACATCAAACAAAAATCTAGGTCAAGTTCATATTTGGGTCCGATCAAAAGAAATTTGACAGAGTTATGCCCCTTGCATTTCGAAAAATACCAAAATTTCAGGGTTTCCGTTCAATATCTCTTGAGTGGATGCACATATTGAAATGAAATTTTGTATACAGACACATCAAATGAAAATCTAAGTCAAGTTCATATTTGGGTCCGATCAACAAAATTTTGACAGAGTTATGCCCCTTGCATTTCGAAAAATACCAAAATTTCAGGGTTTCCGTTCAATATCTCTTGAATGGAGTTACATATTGAAATGAAATTTTGTATACAGACACATCAAATGAAAATCCAGGTCAAGTTCGTATTTGGGTCCGATCAAAAAAATTTTGACAGAGTTATGCCCCTTGCACTTCGAAAAATACCAAAATTTCAGGGTTTCCGTTCAATATCTTTTGAGCGGATTCACATATTGAAATGAAATTTTGTATACAGACACATCAAACAAAAATCTAGGTCAAGTTCATATTTGGGTCCGATCAAAAAAATTTTGACAGAGTTATGCCCCTTGCAATTTGAAAAATACCAAAATTTCAGGGTTTCCGTTCAATATCTCTTGATTGGATTCACATATTGAAATGAAATTTTGTATATGGACACATCAAATGAAAATCTAGGTCAAGTTCATATTTGGGTCCGATCAACAAAATTTTGACAGAGTTATGCACCTTGCATTTCGAAAAATACCAAAATTTCAGGGTTTCCGTTCAATATCTCTTGAATGGAGTTACATATTGAAATGAAATTTTGTATACAGACACATCAAATGAAAATCCAGGTCAAGTTCGTATTAAGGTCCGATCGAAAAAATTTTGACAGAGTTATGCCCCTTGCACTTCGAAAAATTCCAAAATTTCAGGGTTTCCTTTCAATATCTTTTGAGCGGATTCACATATTGAAATGAAATTTTGTATACAGACACATCAAATGAAAATCTAGGTCAAGTTCATATTTGGGTCCGATCAAAAAAATTTTGACAGAGTTATGCCCCTTGCATTTCGAAAAATACCAAAATTTCAGGGTTTCCGTTCAATATCTCTTGAATGGAGTTACATATTGATATGAAATTTTGTATACAGACACATCAAATGAAAATCTAGGTCAAGTTCGTATTAAGGTCCGATCGGAAAAAATTTGACAGAGTTATGCCCCTTGCACTTCGAAAAATACCAAAATTTCAGGGTTTCTGTTCAATATCTTTTGAGCGGATTCACATATTGAAATGAAATTTTGTATACAGACACATCAAACAAAAATCTAGGTCAAGTTCATATTTGGGTCCGATCAAAAAAATTTTGACAGAGTTATGCCCCTTGCATTTCGAAAAATACCAAAATTTCAGGGTTTCCGTTCAATATCTCTTGAATGGAGTTACATATTGATATGAAATTTTGTATACAGACACATCAAATGAAAATCTAGGTCAAGTTCGTATTAAGGTCCGATCGGAAAAAATTTGACAGAGTTATGCCCCTTGCACTTCGAAAAATACCAAAATTTCAGGGTTTCCGTTCAATATCTCTTGAGTGGAGTTACATATTGAAATGAAATTTTGTATACGGATACATCAAATGACAATCTAGGTCAAGTTCTTATTTGGGTCCAATCAACAAAATTTTGACAGAGTTATGCCCCTTGCACTTCAAAAAAAACCAAAATTTCAGGGTTTCCGTTCAATATCTCTTGAGTGGAGTTACATATTGAAATGAAATTTTGTATATGGATACATCAAATGACAATCTAGGTCAAGTTCTTATTTGGGTCCAATAAACAAAATTTTGACAGAGTAATGCCCCTTGCACCCGAAAAATACCAAAATTTCAGGGTTTCCGTTCAATATCTCTTGAGTGGAGTTACATATAAAAATGAAATTTTGTATACAGACGCATCAAATGACAATCTAGGTCAAGTTCTTATTTGGGTCCAATCAACAAAATTTTGACAGAGTTATGCCCCTTGCACTTCGAAAAAAACCAAAATTTCAGGGTTTCCGTTCAATATCTCTTGAGTGGAGTTACATATTGAAATGAAATTTTGTATATGGATACATCAAATGACAATCTAGGTCAAGTTCTTATTTGGGTCCAATCAACAAAATTTTGACAGAGTAATGCCCCTTGCACTCGAAAAATACCAAAATTTCAGGGTTTCCGTTCAATATCTCTTGAGTGGAGTTACATATAAAAATGAAATTTTGTATACAGACACATCAAATGAAAATCTAGGTCAAGTTCATATTTAGGTCCGATCGAAAAAATTTGGACAGAGTTATGCCCCTTTGCACTTTGAAAAATACCAAAACTTCAGAGTTTCTGTTCAATATCTCTTGAGTGGAGTTACGTATTGAAATGAAACTGTTACTTTATACCCCCATAGGTTGTATCAATGCAAGTATAAAGTTGTGACAGACTTTAATCACAGAAGGGGTAGGGGGGCATTAATGTTTTACAAACATGACTTTTAACTTGTTATCCTTGTTTTGCACCTGAGAATTAAATATCAAAACGTTGAAACGTCCACTCATAATCTTAAATGTATGTGTACGTAAAATTATGTTATTTTAAGTGGTCATTCAATTGGTGAAAATTGAAGTTATAAAACTAAACAGAAATGTCAATCATATGCTGACATGACTGAGGAAACAAATCTCTAGAAGATGTTAGTGCATTCAAACACAATACTTTACCTGTTCCCTCATATAAGTATTTTCAGAGACGACAGTTTAAGATAAAAAAAAACCCAACAAAACACAAAATTTTCATGGTTTTCAAACGAGATTGTCTCAAAATTAATTACTCCGGCTTATCTGATACTCCGTTTATACTGATACTTGGGGTCTGACAAATAGGCCAACAGTTTAAACGGAGTCCTCTGTATGTACAAATACAACGTATCTCACCAACACCTAAAATCCTGGATGGCCATTGGATAATTCATACCATGTGAATGCCGTGTATATCTTGTATCCTAATTCTCTAATTTAAATCGGTAGACACTACTATGATGTCATGACGTCATAGCGAATATTTCCTGATAAATGAAATATTTATACATGAAAAATATTAAAATTTATCATTCCTGTGAAAATTCAAATGTTTTTGTTCGCTTCATTTACTTTATTTTAGATAAAGTAAGAAATGAATAATTTTTGTTTTCAGTTTTCTAATTTATAGTTTTGAATAAAGCATATTTCAGCTGGACGTTGTTAATGATGAAAATAGTTTTATGCCATGAATGAGAAAGTTTGAAATTTCACTTTCAACAACTTTTTGAAATGGCGTTCTATACATGAAAATGATTCAAGAAATATATTATACATGTATCAGGTAAGCTGTACACTATGTAACTTAAACATGTTTTAATATACAATTGAAACATATCTTTTCACTTCATTGTTGGAAGAAAGTGTTTTGTATTAACAGTTTTTAATGATTTGTTCCCTCTGGAACTTTATTGACAATTTTGCATTTTTTTTTTTTTTTGACAGCCTTTAATGCCGGGAGGTAAATCCGGGATGATTCAGCACGGCAAGCCATTTCAGATCAGTATGCCGAACGCCAGGCAACCAGCATCCTTACCAAAAACTGTGATAGGTGCCGCAGGGGTCAAAGGTCACCCGCAGCAAGCCCAGGGACTTCCGTTCACGATAGGCAATGCCACTCAAGCCTCCAGGAGTTCTACACCACATAAAGAAAAAACCAAATATGAAGCACTCAAGTATGGGTTGTATTATTATTACTAAGAGTTTTAGTAAATATGTCAATGGATTTCTTGAAACGTCCTTATTAGTGTTCTGGCATTTGTGTCTGTTAACTTATGTTGCTTCGAAGTTATAAGAATGTTTGCCTTTTTCTGCATTTATCATTAAGTTTCATGTCTTATTCCTGATGAGTCAGTTTTTTCGATGAAAAGCTTTTCCTGCAAATTTTCTTTTTTGGTGAATTTTTTTCTGTAATTAAAAAGGCTTTAATTAAATTTCTTGTTGATTAAGCAAAATACAATATCATGTATATTTCATGTATTGCAACAAGAATAATACATTTTGCAATTTACAAATTTTCCTAAGTGTAAAACTACATATTTTTTCTATTTCTATGTAGCATTAGACTGCCATACCATGTTGAGTATCAAGTACATGTTCATTGGTATTTATATTTTATAAAAATCGGAATCTGACGTGTTAAGATTATTTTACAGGGATGACGATGACATTAACGATGTGGCTACAATGGGCGGTGTTAATTTGTCGGAGGAAAGTAAAAACATCATGGCTAGTAACGCTGATTTCATCGGCACTCAAATACGATCGTGTAAAGACGAGGCATTTCTGGTACATAACGCCCTGCTTAGTAAAGTTAGTGCTATAGGTAAGTCAGAAGGCCAAATACTGTATAAGCAGAAATTTTCGTCCAGCACTAATGTCATTTTATTCGTTAATAATTGAAAAATGCAAAATACAATGTTTAAGTTTTCACCAGAAATTGTACCCATAATATTTTCATAAAGGGCATGTTCAGCTGACCTATTAACTTGATGAACATACATGTACATAATACATGAACCTTACTGATTTTATTTTTTGACAATAGAAAACATGGAACATGTTAATACATCAGTGAAAATAAGAAAAATGACAAGGAATCTTTCAAGATTGATACAAGATGCAATACTAATCATGTTCATATTCTGAACTTCATGGTGAATGCCAAAAAACTTTTGAAAATAAAGATACCTTGTTTGGTATCAAAATTGCGAAATTCGATACACACGCAAAAATACTATAGGAATGGTTTGTGATACAGCATTGTAATTTGCAATGCAAATCATCTGTTTCTGATTGCATCTTGAAAAAGTAGTTATGATATGAGATGTATGATAAGAATTATCATACAAACGGAGAACTTCACTTTAGTTGATCAAGTTATAGCATAAATTACGTATTCTTTGCTTTTTGAAATGTTCAGTTATTACCTTTCAATCGGGCATAAAATATTTTGGCTGGAACTCCATCCAACATTAACTTTCTTTGGCCGAAATCGGAAATAAACAATTTTCTCAATCAAAACAAAACAGAAGTAGTTCTTTATATACATGTACATCATGCTTTAAGACAAAACTTAAAAATACAGTATATTTCACTTAATTTCAGCGAAACGGCACGGTGTGGATGAGGTTTCACATGAGGTCGTTAATCTTATATCACACGCTACTCAAGAGAGACTAAGAGACGTATTAGAAAAATTAGGTTTGATAGCGGAACATAGGATAGAAATCTATAAGGTAATGTTATGGACTTTATCTCTTTGTTGACATGTACATGTAATTACTTCCAACATTTGTCTTAGTCTATTATTTTCAAGGCAAAATTGTCTGATTGAATAAATTACTCTATTTTAAAATTTTTCCGATTGTGATGATCTTAACCTGAAATTTATATGGATAGACTATTGACATTCCATAATTTGATAAAAAAAAATTAAGCGACATTATATTTTAATTACACTGTCTTGATGTGCCCAGATATTATCAGCGCTTGTCACGTTTTCTATTTTGATGTCACAATGAAAATATTGCCAAATTTTGGGATTTCCTGGTCTGGTTGTCTCACTGGATTACTAACGAAGTAAACAAATTGAAAAACAAATGCGATTGATTTTGTTGCATACATGTACATTGTATTTCAAAAATTAAGAAATTGGAAAATCATATTTTCAATAATGAAAATTCTGGAAGGTAAGAAGCCAAAGGAGAAAAGTCACTAACTACCAAATATGGCCTAGATTCAAAATTTTGTAATATTCTACATTGTAAAAGAGTAACATTTGCTGATTATTGTATTGCTTCAATTTTGAAAATATCTCGATAAATAAGGAAGCTATGGCTATTTGAATGACGCCACCCCAACGTCGTGTTTACTTATAATGACGTCGTTGACGTCACATAAAACGTCTTGTTAAGTAAACATATTGATGGGTATACATTGTATCTTGAAAAAGCAATTAGTGCATTGATCTGTGAGAAGCATTTCTATTGCAAGTCATATCCAACTCATTTAGCCAGAAAACAGGTGCTATAAAGTTACGAATTGCGATGTAGAATCACATTAGCACAATTTCTTTCTTCTGCCAATATCTGTATCTGAATAAAACCGCAATTATACATGATGTCGTAGTATTGGTCAACAGTTGAATTTATAAATTATAATGGTGTGTTGAAACATTCTATTTATTGCATTACTTTAAGATAAAATTCAAATAATATACATGTATTTCATACGTTCAGCATGTTGTTATGTATAAGTATTATTTATCTGAAAGTAAGAGAGAAAACAAATTAACCGTTTACATCTGTCTCCATTTTGGATGTGCGCAACTCTTCAAGTTACGTTGCGCCGCTAAACAACAGTGATGCTGGTCAAACTAGGCGTTCAAGGAAATCTTAATACATATCTAGTACATCACATAATAAATCCTCGGAATTCTATTGGGACTATGAGAGAATAGTGCCCCGACCGGGCACTACTGCTTTTTTGCTTAACAGAGTTACGTCGCTTGGAGAGTAGTGCGCTATAAAAGGTGTCGCCACTTCCTTGTAAATAATCTCAATTATTAAATCTATTCTTTTAAAATATCGAGGTCATGTGATGCGCTAACACTTGGGCATTATTATTCAAGCGTAAAAAGTAGGTCAGATGCTGCGTCCGATGTATAGGTCCGCATTGGCATCCCAATATGTATCACATGTGCAAGTTTGGTTACTGTAGCATCGGTACTTTGCCAAATACTGAGCTACCACACACTTCTTTTAAGAGAGGACATGGATGTGGGGGAGCTAAGCTTATATCGATCGTACTTTATATGTACGTTTACAAAGCGTTTTGTGAAACGCAAGTTTTATGTACGTTTAGCTTCTCTCCGTCTTTCTAAAAAAATTAAGTGAATGGCTAGTAATACCGGCTGTTCTTACTATGCTTACTAAAATAATGAAGTATTGAAACGTGAAACTTAACAGAAAATACACACACCACTGAGTATTAGTATCCAATATACTTAGGTCCTATAAAACTACCGCGTTCTGGACAGTGTGTGGCAACGTTAACGTTTGATTTTTTTTTTTCCTTTTTTTTTTTTTTTTTTTTGCCACTCGCTGCCGAACGGTGTTGTCGTTCATACAAGATCAAAAGAAGGCCGCTTTCTGAGACTCAGAGAGTTTGCCTATTGCAAAACTAACATGTACATTTGTAACAGCGACTGCAGAACGTTTAATTAGCGTGTGTGTAACGTGTTTATAACGTATGAAAGCGAACAACAGCGTATACCCACCGCATTTCTAGCGATCTCGACGTATGCGGATTTCGCGCAGTGTTCATAGGACGTTTGATTGCGTTTTTGAGCTTGTATGAGAATTTTCAGATCCTTTGTGCTGAAGTGGTTTATATAATTTATATGCCAGGTAGTCGTTAGAGACACTTCGTACATATTACAAACACATTGCGCAAACACTAGACTATCGTCAACTTTATTTCATGAGCATGTTCCGGAGCGTACGCTCACGCTGCCAATTTTGTGCAGGCATAATTATTATTAATCCAAGAGTGTTCCACAGCGTATAGCTCCTTGTGAAACGTCCCTGAAGCATGTACAACGATCATTCAGCATGTTAGATAGCGGCCTTCCATGCTGGCATACGCTGTTGCCAACCACTGTAGTGTTACAGGAGTTTCGCCGATGTCACTGAAGTGCAACGTTATCAGTGGCGGATCTACGATTTCAGAAAGGGGCAAGGTTTCAACTCGAAGAAAATTGTTCACAGAAAAATTGACAAGCAAAAAAAAATTTTTCTAAGACGACAAACGTGAATCTCAAGACTGGTGATATAATTAAGAAGTGTGTGTGTGTGTGTGTGTGTGGGGGGGGGGGGGGGGGAGAGTTCATTCCCGCTGCATGTTCAAGATGTAGAGTTTCTTGATACATTTGCCTTAGTTTAAACTTTAAGGTAGACTGGCGTGCTTAGCGAGTCGGACAATTTTTAAGATATGAAGTATTCATTTTGTTTTAAATTCAGTCATCCATACATGTATGTATATACAACTTTATTCTATATTGAAGAGCGGAGCGAGCCAAATTTTTTTTTTTTGGAATAGATGGTTACATTAAGAATACAATCTCTCTCTCATTTTCCATGCTCTATTTTTGTTTGACCAAACTGGGAAGGTTAGGAAGAGTAGGGCATTGCAACCCCACTATCCAACTGTCTAACCTGGTTAGATCGGCCCGATGACAAAGAAAGTTGAAGACAAAGTGACTACGAAAAGAAAAAAAAACTTGTTATGAAAAATGAAGTGCGGCGAGCGAAGTGAGACGAAAATTTCTCCCAAAAGTAAAGAGGTTAAGCATAAAAAGAGTATTCTGATTCAATAACTTAGGGTGAAAAAAGGGGGCCGGGGCCCCCTGGGCCCCCTCTGAATCCGTCACTGGTTATGTTTTTTTCATAGTGACAGAGGGACAAAGATACATACGGAGAGACGGACAGAGTGATTACCAAAGTTCATCCGCCAAGTTGTGGGTCCTACTTACATAAACAAGAAATTAAACAAGAGTGCGTACAAATGTACCTCCCTGTTTGATTTTGCTTGTACATCAAATCGTCAACCGGTAACCCATCGTATGATCGTAATATTATTGTAGATCACATGAATCGGACACCTTGCAAAATTGAATTCTAATTATTGGTAATAAATGTGCAAAGTATCGAAATTCTATATCAATTACTCTGTACTGCTTTAAATAAACAAGATTTAACATAATTCTTTGGAACATTACAATCTACCAACGGTGATTTTATGTATGAGCGTTTCACGTTTTGTAATGATATATATACAATTTTATGCATGCTAAAAAGGACTAGGTGCGCTAACCCTTTATATCGGTCCTATAATTTCGACGAAAAATGCTTTAATTTGATAAACGAACTATAAATCATCACTTTTTGCAATGTTGAATGTTTGAGAAAATACGGCGTCATAACTCTGAGCCCTCGTAACGTCACGCACGTGATGTATGACGTCATTTTCTGACGTCATTTGCCCTGAATGACGCGAAACAAATGAAAATCATCGTCTTTTACATGCAAATCTTCAAAATTCATCTATGATCCAGGCCTCGCCCACGATATTTTTCATGCAAATTAAAAGACCGATCAGAAATCCATCGATTGGTACAAAAATTATCATTGGCAAGGCCTGGATCGATACTTCATTTCATAAATTTCTATCAAAATTTCGCTCATTTATTGATATTTTCAATGATTGCTCTGCTCTCTTCTGTATTTATTATGTTCTTTTTCAGATGGTTATTATTTTTTTTTACCAAAAAGTGAATCTTGTCTTACATATTTTTATTTGTTTTGCCTTATCTAGCATGCATAGCTGTGTATATTTCGTTGTTCTCTGTGTATTATAAATCGTCTTCGGAAATAATGAACAGAATGATGACCCATCACAATTTTTCTCTTGTGAACTACTTATCAAGTATAGTTTATCTTAAGATATGTTTTGTGTTGGGTCCACTTTCTGTTCATAGTAAATTAATGTGTTTTATGATGGAAAATTGCAGAAAAATGCCGGAATCGTAGGATCATAAAAGGTTCCGTCATGTACTGCACTATATGTAGTTTCCGATAGCGATCCAGGTTAATGGATTTTTCAACGCAAAATCTTCCTAAATAAAATTCCCATGCATAAAGTCTTCAATGAACTACTTTATTTTTGTAAATTTTACTAGGCCGTATAAGGAGTTAGTGACTTTTCTCCTTTGATTATACATGTACAGACCTGCCTACTTTTACGATTTTGGTGTAATTTTCACAATTTTCAACCTTTAATACGTCGGTTTTGAGATCCTGAATACGGACCGCAACTATTTGGTTTTTAGCTCGCCGGGACGAATGTCTGGAGAGCTATTGTCATACCCCCGGCGTCTGCGTCTGCGTCGGCGTGCGCGTGCACAAAAACTTTAACCTTGCTTATAACTTTTAAACCAATACAGATTGGGCTTTCATATTTCACATGTGCATTCCTTGTGACAAGACCTTTCCATGGATACCAAAATTTTTGACCTTGTGACCTTGACCTTGGAGATTGACCTACTTTTGAAAAAACTTTAACCTTGGCCATATTTTTTGAATGGTAAGTGATAGGGCTTTGATATTTCACATGTGTATTCCTTGTGACAAGACGTTTCCATGGATACCAAAATTTTTGACCTTGTGACCTTGACCTTGGAGATTGACCTACTTTTGAAAAACTTTAACCTTGGCCATATTTTTTGAATGGTAAGTGATAGGGCTTTGATATTTCACATGTGCATTCCTTGTGACAAGACGTTTCCATGGATACCAAAATTTTTGACCTTGTGACCTTGACCTTGGAGATTGACCTACTTTTGAAAAATTTTAACCTTGGCCATATTTTTTTAATGGTAAGTGATAGGGCTTTGATATTTCACATGTGTATTCCTTGTGACAAGACGTTTCCATGGATACCAAAATTTTTGACCTTGTGACCTTGACCTTGGAGATGATTGACCTACTTTTGAAAAACTTTAACCTTGGCCGTATTTTTTGAATGGTAAGTGATAGGGCTTTGATATTTCACACGTGTATTCCTTGTGACAAGATGTTTCCATGGATACCAAAATTTTTGACCTTGTGACCTTGACCTTGGAGATGATTGACCTACTTTTGAAAAACTTTAACCTTGGCCATATTTTTTGATTGGTAAGTGATAGGGCTTTGATATTTCACATGTGCATTCCTTGTGATAAGACCTTTTTTATTGTTGTTGTTGCAATTTACATATGGTTGCCACCGGCGAGCTATGTTGTCATTCTGACAAGTCTGGTTAAACACAGATTTCAGGTCACGTGGTACAAAAATGGGACTGTTCACCTTTCGCAGTATGGCAAGTTGATGGGCTGCCTGCTTTGAATTGTAATAAATTTAAGAGTAAAAATACATGTATATGAGCTTCAAGGACAAGCTTGTTGCCTTTCTGAATGTTACAAAAGCATGGATTGACACTTTATAAGCATTTATTTTAAGTTTTAGATTGAGATCAAGTGATTCGAAGTGAGCAGTACTTGATTACGGTCGATTTTCCATGTACAAATCCTAATATCGGCAATTATTTATGACATAAAATGATCTTCTTATGCTGTAGAATTCTTTTAGTCTGATATCTAAATTCATTTCTACTGTTGGTATCACACAATTTTGCACAATTTATGTAATTCCCTAGATATTACATTACGCACTATCGACAGGTGTCCCACCTTTTGTCAATGGCGCACGTAAAAGTCGAAAAATTCCGGTCTGTAACAGGATCTCGAAACTCACATATTAATCCCTACGCTTTTGCTATTCCATTTTACGCCTAAAACTTACTTTTGAGCAAATTAATGTTCTCGATTTTTTAGCGCTTAATTGAAGAAATCTATTATCCAAAATCCATATCATAGGCAAGCACATAAATTCTTAAGATTTGTAACATTGTAGAAGCGGGCAAAAGACAATGATTTTTCTCAAAATTGCATAAGTGGTTTATACGCTTTAGCTCCCAAATTTACACTTTTGTGAACTAAATGTTACGTCATGTTGAGATACAGGTAGGCAGGTCTGCATGTAAGTCACTTTAAGCGTTTCTGTCCAGATTTTCAATTTTCATACATGGATCTCTATACATGTATGTACATTTGTATGTTTCTTTTCAGATGAATGAAAAATTTGAGAGCACCAAAGACGTAAAATCACAGCTTAAATTTGTGGAAGAACTTGACAAATTAGAGAAGAAAAGACACGAAGAGCAAGAATGGGAAAAAATAATGAAGGCAGCAAAGGTTTGTTAACAAAATATGTTCTTGTGAAAAAGTACAGTAAACATCTAAAATGTGAACATTTGTTTCAGGGATTAATTTCAATAAGAAATGATTTAAGATTATGATGCATATCATGAGAAATCAGAAGAAGTTTGGAGTGGCAAATTATTATAGCGGGATTCATATTTGAGCGCAGTTAGCATGGTTACAATTTGTGACTTTGTTATTAATATCTACATGTATATTTGCAATGAATTATAACGGGTAAATAGGATGCACACTAATTCATGCATAAATGATCTGTGTCATTCTGCGTCCTTTTTGCCCATTTCTGCCAACATATGGTTCTGCTTAAATAAGTACACATTCAGTGTTACATGTACATTGTTTGTAAAATGTCATGATGAATTTCAGTCACGCTCAAAGAACGAGGACCCCGAGCAGCAGAAAATAAAACAGAAAGCGAAGGAGCTTCAGCAGGCTGAGATTGAGAGGATGCGACAAGAGGAAGCAAATCAAACGGCTCTGGCAGCCATCGGGCCACGCAAGAAACGTAAAACAGACTTCGGAGAATTTTCTTCAGTAAGTGAAATACAGGATATCAATTTCTATATGATAACATTTAAATTTCAAGAACCCTTCCACCTATCCATAGTAATTTTTGGATAAGTGGATTCTTTTCAGGAGATGAAGGTACCTTTTGAATAGTAGGTCGTCAGTTCAAAGGTCAAGGTCTAATTTCCTCTTGAATGCTGATTGGGCAAATGATGTCTATTCTATATTGTCTTCCTCTTTGGGACATCTAATGCCTAATTTGTTTTCCTAGTGGCAATATACAAAATATTAATATTTGTTCTCCTCTTAGATAGGTATGTCTTGTATGTTCTCCTATTTGAGACATACATGTATAGTGTCTACTGTTTGCGCAGCTCACTTCAGAAATCGGAAAATTTAAGTTTTCTCTACTTTGTCGGCAACTTTTGCGATTAAAACTTATATAGGGGATAGATCTCAAACTCTCATAACTAACGATGTATCATATATGTACCTAAGATCAATACTACACTCACTATGAAAGAAGATAGATTTAGATAGGGAGTTTTCTATGTTAATTTTAGCGCGACGTCGTCAGTGTTTAATACCGAGTCTATTGAGAACGTCGACGACGTCATGTTAAAATAAAATAAAAGAAATTTCCACATCTAAAACAATTTTCCTTCACTATGAACATACATGTAGTATTGTTCGTACAGACATACATGTACATACATGTATAATGTACACCGTTATGACAGTTCGGAAAATATGCCGACAAAGTAAAGAAAACTTCAATTTGAAAAAAAGTGAACTCCGCGGGCAGTAGTTTGTTATCCTCATGAATATCACAAATACTTGTAACCAAGATTATCTGAATAATTTCGCACACTCTTTTATTGCTCTCTATTGTTAAGACGTCATCAATTTACTTGGCCAGAAAAGTTGCCCAAGTTTTGAACAATGGTTTAGGTAGGTGACTAAATGCAAATAAGAACAGACATGCTGCATGCAGGTGTGGCTGTGATCTTGGCAATGTGTACTAGATTAAAAAAAAAATTAAAAGAAAAATAGAAAAGAAAATGTTCATTTCTTATAAAGGGGATTGTAGTTTTATGTATTTTAGAATTAAGGAATTATTTAACAAAAACACTAAATATACATGTAATACATGTACATTTGCTAAAAAGCACTGAATCTTTCCACAGGCAAGTTCCAGTAGTGCTTCAACTTCAAATGGCATACCTTCCTCTTCATCCAGATCTGTAAGTAAAACAAGAAACAAATCTTAATATGAAACTTTCTGTATTTACTTGTAAATTGTCTTTAAATATGTTGGCACTGTGGTCTAGTGGTTAAGGTCTTGGGCCAGTAATTTGAAGGTTACTGGTTCAACTCCCGCTAGCACTTCGGCTCTGTCGACATGGACCTTGTATGTGCTGTGTCTACATTACTGAGTTGTTGTTTTTTTTTAAATAAAATTAAATTTAAAGTATACTTGTATACTAATTTGAAAGTTTCATATGTTCGTGTACATAGAACAAACATCAATAGCTTAATATGGATTAGAAAAAAAGCTAAAAGCTTAATTGATGTTTTCTTCATTATTTTACTATTCAAGCAATTGTGCCTCATATGAAATTCATGTGAAATTTACATGAACTTTACATGAAAGTTCACATGAAATTTATGTGAAACGAGCACCGAACATGAAATTTACATGAATTTTTTCACATGAAATTCATGTGAAGATTTTTACATGGATTTTATGTGAATTCAGTTTCCTGTGAAGGTCACTTAGAAAAATTCGTGTGAAGGAAATTTATGTGAAATTCATGTGAAATATTTTTCACACGAGTCTTATGTGAAATTTATATGAATTTTACATGAACTTTCATGTGAAATTTACATGATGCTCATTTCATATGAATTTCATGTGAGGCACAATTGGCTGTATAGTCTTAATCAGTAGTTTACATTCATTCCTCCAACAATCCCCACCTCCCTCCCACCCATTCATGGTTTATCATACGATGTACATGTAGTTATATTTATGTTTTTAAACAGGCTGTGTCCAGACCCAGGATCAAGCGAGTAACATTAAGGGACGTTTTGTTTTTCATGGAACAAGAGAGATCCTTATCTAAGTCCAATTTACTTTACAAATCGTTCCTGAAGTGAAAGTCAGGAATGGTAGTACGTTTCTAAATCGAGGGCAAGCTTTTTACTTAACAGTATACTCGCCAAAAACATCTGGAGGACTGGACTAATGGATGTGATCACTCACTCCTTTTAATGGCAGCATTTTCTCATTGTAACTTGAAGGATCGTTGCTCAAATTATAATGGCAATAGGGAGTCGCTCGGGATTAAAGCTGGAGGACTTAGTTAACTCGGGACATGCATTCATAACTCAAACGGTCCTGTTTACGTATATGAGGAGTTGATCTGTTCTTGACAGAGTCATGATAGACTAAGGAGAGAGGAAAGTTATAGGAAAGTACAAGTTCCTTAAAGTGGTAAAAGGCTGATTGAATCGAAAAGCCTTCTGACGGAATTCAAGCATGGTTGATTTATCTTTGAAAGTGCTATAAACGTCTATGAGAAGAAGATTCATGTATTTGTACATGTACATGTATGAATTATGATATAAGAGAAGAAAAGGGGAAACCCATCTACTTGAAGACGAAATGATCTCATGCAAACCTAGAGCATATTTCCTGGAACATTTAGAAGGGTGTGTGTATGTTTTCCCTTATCTACATGGGGGCATACATTCATACATATTATAGTGTGTGAAATATTTGTGTAAAATGTAAATGTTTTTACCATATAAGTTGTTGATATACCTTTCCTATATGTAGAAATATCTCTCAGATGTGACATATTTGTTGCGATTATTTAATATTTGTTTCAAAGTTAAAAAGAAAAAATAAGCTGAGCATTTATATACATGTATGTGTGTACAGACGAAAAAATATTTCGAGTGCGTCTTCATTATTAAAGGTATTATTATAGCTAATATTGTGCTGACTTAACACATTGATGGTGTTATGACATGTATGACCGTGTGTGTGTATGTACGTATGTCCATGTAAATATATCTATCAGTGCAGACCATGTGATAAAATGGATGTACGTGTACAAGCTATTTATTGATGTGATATTCAAATTTGACGTTAGTGAGAGGTTGAGAAATAGCACGTTGATCTACTTGCTTAAAAAATAACACTTTTGACGTGTACTGAAGAAGTTTTATATATTTCACATAAGTTTCTCATTGTGAAAGAGTCCTATATAGGTTTTATTAGAGACTTTTTTCGAAAAGGACGAAAAGTCGTGTAAAACACCCTGAAAAAGCCTTTTGCTGAACTATTGTGATAGAGTTTTTTTTTTCGTAGAATTTTTTTTTAGAAATAATTTCATTTAAGTTAATAACAGAGGAAAAAGGTTGATAAAACAAAGAATATTAAACAAATGTAGAATATGCAGGTTGAAATATTATGATACGTTATAGTGGCAGCTGGTAGTGTTAGAAAACGAGGTGTTTTCGTCAGTTTGAAAAAAAAAAATGTCGAGTACATAAATTTTCTTTTACTTGAAATTTCTTGAAATGTTAAAGAATCTAATGGTGAAAGCAAGGGCTTGTAGAGGGAGATAGATCATTGATTTAAAGGGCAAATTTGAAAGGATTTAAAAATGACTTGACCAATGTATTGCATATAGAAGAAAATTATCAAAAAAGATCTACATGCACTAATAAGATAATTTCTGATTTGATTTATGCTCCCTGAGATTTTCGATAGATATAATTATGTAAGATTTTTTAAAGAAATATGCTGCTGCAATTTGATGAAAGGAATTATGACAAATTTGTGGAAGGGCTAAAATGACCTTAATTGTATCTTTGTTTTTTTTATTATTATTATTTTTTTTTTTGAAGCAGCTTAATGTTGGATATTGCCATCCAGCTTACCAAGATTTTTCAGTCAAATGTAAACCAAAAAGATAGCAGAATTTTGTTGATTTGAAGGGAGTTGTGATCAAGAACCTATAACATGTTTAAATAATCAAAGAAATGTCAAATTTATGTGAGCTAACCAATTATGCGGTGTTAAGTAGATAATTGCTGTGCAATTTTCCTAGTGTTTCTATCTCTGTATTGGTTGTGTACGTGTGTCTATTCCTGGACTTTGTAGTACATGTACGTTATGTAAACAAGCAAATCGTGTAGTGAAACTTATAATGTACTTGAAAAATTTTACCTACCTCAATGACTGATTGGCCATGCAAAACCATTAGAAAGTCTCTTTAATTAAAAAAAACTTGTAAGGAAAGCACTCTTTCATTAATATATCTAAAAACGTATAAATATCCATTAAATTTATCTTTTTTTTTACCTTTGCGAGTTTAGATATTATTCAATTGATATCAGTTTGTTTAAACTTGCCCATGTACATTGTACATGTAGTTTTAAAAAAAATTAGTGGTTACAAAGTGTATTATAGTCCTCACAAACCCCTTCACGATTTGGTAACGGAGGACTAACAAATAATGAGCAATATTCTTCGATATGGACCTGAAGTTTCATGTAAAATACGTTAAGACTTATGAACACATAAATTATGCATATCAAAGTAAACCAGTATTTTTGGAAGCAAAACTTTTTCACCACCTTGTTCTGCTGATATACCTGTCTTGCTAACGAAGGTTACATTGAATTTGTTTTTTATTATAAATGTAGATTTAAGTTTGTTTTGAAGTGAAACGTGCTGAATCTTTAGGGGGGAAAAAACAAGCACTTGTAGGTAGATAAAAAGTCTTAATGGCCTCGGTAAACGTTTTCACTTTTATGTTGTGACTCGGCATAATTCTTCAATATATGATTTTGCATAATGCAAGAATTGGAAGAAAGTAAGTAAATTTTAATTAGAGTCGTTGATACATACATTCATAATAAAGAAAACAAAAAAGATAGAGAATTGGAAGTAAAACCGAGCCATGAATTCACTTCTGACAATTTTTCAGACCAACATTACTCTATTTACAATCATCAAATTATATATAGACCTATGGAAAAATATTTGTGAAAATTGGTAATGTAAACAATTCTTTTATTGTTCAAATTTTCCCTTGAGCAATTTCTATACGTTTCAATTAAGATGGATGCTTGTCGGAATGGTGTCGTCCGTCTGTTAATCCATCTGCCTCCATGACCTTGAGGACTTGAGAGAAGGAGACCTTGTGCGTAAGGATCTTCATTATATAGAAAGAGGAAGAACCCTTCCTTTTGAATTTAAAGGTCAAGGTCTTCCTTTTGAATTTAAAGGTCAAGGTCAAAGTAAATTACAAAAGTATAACTTAGCAGGGTGCAGACAATAAATTAGGCGTAGGATATTTGAATCTTTCTCAAAGAATTATTATGGCAAGGCCAAAGGTCATGGTTATACATATCTGAATAAACTGCGACAGACATATGGCATGCTCACTGATTAGGTACATACTGTTGCTCGATTTAAACCATTTGGCTTTAAACTCTTTATTTTTCCAAACAGGCTTATGAAATTTAGTCAGAAGGCACACTAGAGCCGCCTTCAATTGACCCTTCCGAACGCGGGAAAATTTTGAGAAATTCCATGACGTCACAATGCAATTTCGATGTTTGACTGAGGTTCGAAGCTTGTTTGTCAGAGGTAAAAGCATTGTGACGTCACGGAATTTTGCATTTTTTTTTCCCGCAATCAGAAGGGTCAATTTTCAAGAAAATCTAACATACTCATATTACTGTTCATTCTTATTTGTGGTTTAAGAACTTGAGTGCCAGACATGTGTTGAAAAAGGGGAGGTTACTTATTTTCATCATTTCAATCAGTTCTTGTTTAATCTTTCAACTTGAATCTAATCTTTCAAAAAAATTAATTCAAGATAAATTTTTGAACTACTTTTCTTTTGATCTGTGAAAAATTCATACAAATTTCTGTGGTAAACAGAAATGAAATTAGAGGTTGAATTACCCTACCTCTCTGTCATAAAGGCAGGTCAAATAAATTTAGATTTATTGTTAATGCAGTGCTTTATACATTTTATGATTTTTTTTGTTGGAATTTTGTATGCTGTTCGACAGTTACATGTATCTTGGATCTAATTTCTTAAATTCTATGTCAAAATGTTACCAAAGATAAATATACATGTATAAAGGAAGTGTCAACAATATTTACCTGCCCAGTACATGATATACACAGTTCCACGGATTTCAAAATGTAATTATGTTAAAATTATGATGGAAATTCGTTTCATATCTGGTAGTGCAAATTTGCTCAATGATCAGGGTCAAAGTATCTGTTAGTCATTTTTTTTTCAATTTTATAGGGGAAAAGTGTAGGGTTGAAAAAAAAAAATCTGCATTTCCCACATTTAATGTTGGTCGTAAACCAAATCTGATTATAGAATCAACAGACAAAGAATTGAAGAATTCTAACATATTTTTAGTGTGATAATGTAGACTTTTGAATCATATTGATAATGTATGATGTATGTTGTATGTATCTATTGAAGTATTTTGTGACGCAGCCTACATCATAGTGGTCTTGCTACTGTTTCAGTCTGTAAACTACATTTAATCATTCTGTTTTCATGGATACTATGTGTTTCCATGGATACTATGTGTTTTCATGGATACTATGTGCTTCCATGGATACTATGTGTTTCCATGGATACTATGTGTTTCCATGGATACTATGTGTTTCTATGAATACTATATGTTTCCGTGGATACTATATGTTTCCATGGATACTATGTGTGGAAGGAGATACCATTTTGTTATTATGTAATCGTTTTCATATCATCTTGATCGATCATTACTTACATGCCATCAGGTTTTTGTAGATATCATGAAGTCTATTGAAAAAAGAGAAAAACAAAGAAAAAAGTTATTGTTATATTATAAGCTTAGGTCTATAATTTTGACATAAGAAAATTTTATATTACGCGAAGATACGTAGTTTGAAAATCTTAGAAGTTCTAAGATGGGATAAAAATAAAATGATAAACACTTAATTTGACTGTTGTTCTTTATTTTGTCAACTCTAGTGCAGAAAGACACACATACTCAGATGTACAGGGGGTGTGGTTACAATCTTATGGAATAAGTCAAAAATGCTATTTTCACAATTTTGGTTATAGGTTTTCAGGTCAGTCACCTTTTTAACCCTGTTTGACCTTGGTGGAACTAGACCCTGTTGAAAAAATTCTAGAAGGATGCGAAGAAGCAAAGAAATGATGCAAAGAAGCGAAGAAATGATTTAGATCTGTGCATGCCAAAGAAAGTAATTTATTTTTTTGTATTGAATTAACTTTGGACACGAATAACTTTCGAAGGTCTGAGTTCTGTAGATATGTTTTTTTCTATCAGTCTGTCCTTCCTTAAACTGAAAGCTTTTATTAGCTGAGTTGCCCCCCCCCCCCTTTTAATTTTGGGAACCATTGGTCAAAGTCGGGGGGACTTTAGGGCTTGCATGAACCATCATGAAACTTGCTAGAACCGTTAACTGTGAGGCACGGATGTGTCCTTAATGATTGAAAAAGTTTTGGGTGTATTGCGCCTTGCTAAAAATGTTCCCCATGAGTCAAGGATGCCCTCTTATTTTTGGGTCAAAAGGTCAAAGTCACAGGACTTTGATAATTGAAAATGGGTTCATAATCATAATGGAGTCTGTATTGCACCTATCATCATAAAACTTTCTAAAATGTTGCCCTCTATTGATTTTGGGGTCAAAAGGTCAAACTTTGTGACTTCAAATCAGGGAGTGTGTATTTCCCAAGATCATAATGACACTTTTCCAACTAAGACCATTGGATCTGTGATGTTCCTTAATATTAATTTCATATCCAGAAAAAGGCTGACCAAGAGGATTTTTATCATAGAAAGGTCAAAGATTAAGGTCAACCTGATAAACTTAAAAAATAGATTATCATTACGATTCATTAGTTTAGTTATGTGGCTTGCTGGAGACCATCTTACATTTTTAAGTATCATTGGGATCAGATTATGTTTTTCATGATTTTGTAACATTCTATTATGAATAACATTTATGTAACAGAATTCACGTATAGAATGTCCAATATAATTATACCCCCGCAACAAAGTTGGGGAGCGTATACTGGATTCACCTTGTCCGTCCGTCCGTCTGTCTGTCTGTAGACGAAAGCTTATTATCCCAACTCCTCCTAAACCAATTTCAAAGAAAAGATGGATTTTGATGAAACTTTACACAATGAAACATTATGATATGTAGATTTACGAGATCCTATTATATGAAGAAAGGGGAGTTCGACCTGAGTTGTGGCCCTTTTATTTAAGTTTCAAGGCATTTTCAATGTCAAATCTTGTCATTACAGCTCCTTCAAAACCATACACAATGAAATATCAAAATATGTAGATATGCATGAAGATATTATATGGGGATTGCTGATAAAAATGTTGCAGAGTAATGACCCTTGGACTTCTAAATGCATTTTTAATGCCTAACCATGTCATCGCAACTTCTAAACTAATTGATTGATTTCAACGAAACTTTACACAATGAATGATCATAATATATATTTAGATGCGCATGGACTTATTATCTTTTTTGGCATTTTACATGTCAGAATCCAGGGTAACAGTTTCTTCAACCAGGCAACATTCAAACTATTTTCATGGTCACGTGACGAACTGTTGCCCTCGCAAATAAATACCACAATCAATTGGGTAATAAAACAATTATCTCGTGGCTACTTGGGGAACTGTCAACTATTGTCCCACAGAAGTGTAGGCAAATTTGGGGAACAGTCAACTATTGTCCCTCGGTAGTGGAGAACACCTGGTAAACTGTTACCCTCAGCCTTCGGCCTCCCCCCCCCCGTAGACATGGTTACCCTATCGAGCAGAAATCAGGAAAAATGGGGGGAATAGTAAAAAATACGTATTTTTTTTGTATTTATAATCTAGTATAGTAGATACTATGGATTGCTATACGCTCTGTAATTTACTAGCTGTTTCGGGTCAATCTTTTTAATGTAAGAAGTTGCAGCGTAACGTATATACTAGCTAATACGCCTACGTGTGATGTGTTATGTGTAACAAAATTGTAGATTTTGACATTTTTATTTCATATTTATTACAGATTCGTCATTTCTTGCAACATATTGAACAGTTGAAATTCGTGGAATCTAATCTCAAGTTTAATCCGATTCACTATTAACTTTTATGGTACCAAGCTTTTTGTATTAAATCCATTTTTGTTTTCATGTCCATCTTTCTGCAGTATCAAAACTAGGTGGTTTCTGCGCGAACATTTTTATTTTGACCCCATGTGTCTTGCAATTTTCTCTTAATTTCGTTAAATTTGAGTTCTATTTTAATTTAGAAATATTAAACTAAGTTACATTGTATTTGCGGATCTATAGAAATTTGAAGCGGGTATCAAACCCCTCGAGGTATTTTGATTAAAAAAAAATTCTTAACGTGGAAAAATAATTCTTGACAAATCACAGGGGGAAGGGGTCGTGATCCGTAACTCCCTCCCCCATCAAGATCCGCGTTTGTATTGTACTTTACCCCCTCCCTCCTTCCAAATGAAAATCCAAAGCTATAAAGACAGAAAAAAAAACACAAAACAAAACAAAAAACAAACAAAACAAGTCAAGAAAAAAAAAAAAAAAAAAAAAAAAAAAAACCCAACCCCCACTTCAAAACATCTTTTAGTCCGCCTGAGTCTATTTTCAGGTACATGTCGATCAATGCTTGTCCTGCATGTAGAATTTTTTCTCCCTTTAGATCATTAATTGAATTTGGTCAAAAGTTAAATTTAAAGTGGATTTTCAATGCATAGTGAAAGTTGAAGAAGGAGCAGGGACTACTCTGGACTCTTTCTTCTGGAGCATGATATGGCGTCACGGAAGTGTTGAACAGAACAACGCACAACTCGAATCTTTCCGTGCGCAACTTAAGAGCCGTGAAATTGCGATCGCATTTTCGATTATAACTCATGAGAGTGCGTTCCGCTGTGGTCAGTGCAAGATGACCTTGCTGTAGATCACATGACCTTAGTGACACGTAGAACATGAGTCAGTCGGTCACAATATTTTTAGAATTCTAAGTATAAAAAGCAAAAAGTAAAATCCCGGCTTGATGCCAACCGAATCATGTCCAATTTGAATGAATTAGAATTACAAAGTGCGAAATACTTATTTTATTGGTAACAGCTTAGAGTCAAACTATTCATTCTTCATTCACGACCCTCACCGTGCGTCCTCCTCCAACTAGCTCTTCCTAGTTTTGACTCGCTAAAACGGGTTTTTTGATCCGATTACACAGTGGAAACCAAAAAATATCATAATTGATTAGACCTTGATTTATGACAAAGAATGACAGGTGTGATATATATGGGGGTGTGGGGGAATAAGACCTGTCAGATAAAGCAACGAGAAACCAATTTCGGCTTTTCAATTTCCGATTTTCTTGGTCACTGTCTAGTGCAGTAGCCAATTCAAGCTAAGTTGACCAGTAAAAAAAGACATCATGATGTTACGTATTTGTGTATTCGTTGTCATGGTTTACGGAATAATAGATTTTACAAATTCTCATCCACACGATGACGAGAATAAATGTCCAGGTGAGTGAACGAACAAAATTAATTTGTTAATTAAAGCATCTTTACTTTTTGCATGTAAATTGTTTTTTTTTCTACTTTTACATGTAACTTTTTGACTTCCAACATCATGTACATCTAATTTATTTCACATTAAAAAATTATTTTCTTCTCACATGTAGTTTTTTTTTCTAATTACAGCAATTTGGTTTTTACTTATTACATGTAATTTGGTTTTATTACTCATTACATTCAATCATTACATGTAATTTGTGTCTTTATTACATGTAATTTGTGTCTATATTACATGTATTTTGATATTTTTCTTACTTTGTTTTAACTTATATCATGTAAATTTCTTATTTTTATAACATGTCTTTTTGTGTCGCCTGCGAAGCATAGCGACACTTAGGGATCACTTTGTCCGTTGTCCGTCTGTCCGTCCGTCTGTCAGTCTGTCTGTCTGTCACACTTTGGGTGTCACAGCCCATAACTTTTGATTGGTAAGTGATAGGGCTTTGATATTTCACATGAGCATTCCTTGTGACAAGACCTTCCTACACATACCATAATTTTTGACCTAGTGACCATGACCTATATTTATGACCTACTTTTCAAAAATATAAAGAATGGATATATTTTTTGATTGGTAAGTGTTAGGACTTTGATATTTCACATGTGCAATCCTTGTGGCAAGACCTTTCTACACATACCATAATTTTTGACCTTGTGACCTTGACCTAGATATTTGACCTGCTTTTGACAAAAAAATAAGATTCGCTATATCTTTTGATTGGTAAGTGATAGGGCTTTGATATTTCACATGCGTATTCCTTGTGACAAGACCTTTCTACACATACCATAATTTTTGACCTTGTGACCTTGACTTAGATATTTGACCTACTTTTCAAAAAAATTAAGAATGGATATATCTTTTGATTGGTAAGTGATAGGGCTTTGGTATTTCACATGTGTATTCCTTGTGACAAGACCTTTCTACACAGACCATAATATTTGACCTTTTGACCTTGACCTAGATATTTGACCTACTTTTCAAGAAAAGTAATATTGGCTATATCTTTTGATTGGTAGGTGATAGGGCTTTGATATTTCACAAGTATTTTCCTTGTAGCAATGCCATTCTACACATACCATAATCTCTTACCTTTTGACCTTGACCTAGCTATTGACCTTCTTTTCTAAGGTTGTATATATCTTTTAATTGGTAGGTGATAGATCTTTAATATTTCTTATGATGAGACCTTTTTGTTTCCAATTTTTACGTAGTGACCTTAACCTAAATGATTGACACTCTTTTCTGAAAATTTGAGAATGACCATATCTTTTAATTTGTAATTAAGAGGTCTGATATTTCAAATGAATTTCATTTTTGACAAGACTTTTCTTCTGATACCAATAATTTTGATCCACTTTCTAGAACGATAATCAAACCGCTTTGCAGGCGACACAAGCATTCCTTGGATTGCTATTTTTTCTTATTACATGTTATTTTTCTTTTTACATGTAATTTTTCGTTTTACATGTAAATGCGTTCTTTACTTATTATATATAATTCTATTATATCTAAATTTGATTTTTACTTCTAGCATGTAATATTTCGTCTGTTTTTTTTACAGGCATTTGACAACAATCGACGAAATTATAGATTTTCATTTCATTTTATGTCTGTTCATAAGACTCATTTTTAATTTTTATTAAATCAATGACGATTTTAGGGTCCATGGAGCCGGTTATCTTTTCAACAATATGTGATGCTTACTGCTTTAACAATTAAATAAAGATAATAAGGTAGCTACGAGGGCTGATTGATATGTTTTGATCCTCGGTTTTCTGGGATGCAGAAAATATTCTGCTGATGGATTATCTCCAAAAAGGACAAGCAATCAATGGCACATACCATGCTTCACTTCTGACACAGTTACAGGAAAATATTAATATAAAAAACTTAAGCACTACGGAAAGCTAACTAGTTAAAGGTGTGTTGTTCCATCAGGACAAAACTCCTGTTCACAAGTCTGTCACTGCCATGGCTGCAATTCATGATTGTGGCTTTAATTTGATTCAGTATCTGCCTTGTTCACATGATCTTTCATCTATTTCCAAAACTGAAAGCAGCTATTTCGGGCACCCACTTTCAGTCAGATGAGGACGTCATACTTGCAGTGGATGACTTTCTGACCAGTCAAGACAAAGAGTTCTAAACACCGATAGCAAAAATGTATAGACACTGAAGGGGATTCTGTAGAAAAATAATGCAAAATTTCTAATGAAATTCAAACCCTTAAATACAAGGCTTACAACATATCAATCAGCCCTCGTATGATACCTACGGTCTTCACTTTCACTTTTTATCTCGATAAATTCTACGATTACGGAGAAACGGAGGATTAAAATCTTTCATTAAAAAATGTTACCTTAAACGTGGGACGGAGAAATGCACAGTTTTGTGTTTATTTTGTGAGTGTTTTCACGTCCAGTTTTTGCGATTTTCTTTTTGTATATTCTTCGCAAGAACAATTAAAAAAATAACGTTCTGTTTCGCGTCTGCGGCATGCGTTTTTGTACTCCAGAAATTCATTTCAAATAAAGTTACGTCTCAGAAAAGGATCTTGAATACCATGCATGTAATGCCTATACCATGACCAATATCAAGATATGATGCCGATTTTGTCTAAAACGAATTATCCATCTTAAACGTTGGTCGTGTAGCATCATTTCACACCCTTCCTAGCTACTACGTCTTTCGGTACATTTTTGGTCATAGTAACTTTAACACGCCTTGCCCATATTACATTGTTTCGATTGAGGATCACTGACGAGGGTTAAGTTCCAGAAACGTGCATGTCTGGATTATCTGTTCTTTTAAAACTGGTGCTAATGAATTTGAAGACGTTTAACATCTGTACCACTTGGTGAGTGTCACTGCTGGTGGACCAAGAGTCCCCGAGGGCACATGTAGCCAAGTTCGCGCTTCTTCAATGCATTTGAAAATTTCTGTTATCGAAATTTCTTGAAATTTCTAAAACGTGGGTCCTATGGCATCATATTCCATCCTTCTGCTACGTTTTTCGGTACATTTTTTAACACTTTTGGCCATATTACATTGTTTAGATTGAGGATCACTGACGTGCATGTCTGGTCCATGCTGCAAATTTATCTGTTCTTAAATGATGCTATTGAATTTGAAGTCATTTAACATTTGTAGTATTCTTCCTTTCCCGACAACAGGCATATTGATCATGTGTTTGTGTGTTTTCAAGCCCGGTGGTAGGATACCTTTCAGAAAAAAGTTCCAGACCTAAAACAAATTCTTTTAAAATGACCATTGGCCCTAACACGCAGATCAATACGCGGGGAATGGTCAGCGTGACCGAACTGCCAATATGTGATTCCCCATTAAGATTACATGTATATATAGAACTGACACGTGTTTAATTTACGGAAAACAAAAGAATCACCCTCTACGAAGTATGGGTCAACGTGGAGAAGTGGCCCTCCAGATGAGGGTAATTTTTTTTTCTTTGAGGAGAGCTAAATGAATCTTCATCTCATTTTGAAAGGATTTACAAACATATTCGAAACACCACGTATATGTAATGCCAGTGGCGGATTCAGGGGGTGCGGAGAGGGCGTCCGCCCCGGTACTGACCAAAAAATTTCCAAAAAACCCTACATTTTGGCCAATTTTCGGTAAAAATCGGCAAAATTAGCCCCTTGACCTCCATCAAAGGGGGCACTGGATCCGCCACTGAATGCATTTCTATTGCCTTACAGCAATCCAGGGATGAGATGTATAAAGATTCCTTTCTCCTTTATTATTTATTTATTCACTTATTCTCTCCATCTTCACTATTTCAGCACGTCATTGTTTAACAGACAAAGGGGAGTGTATTCCGAAAGGGAAGAAGGTAAAAGTAGGGTGTATTATCTACCAATGCCGACACAGGAGGAAGGACAATGCCTTTATCTATAAGCCAATCAAATATGGTACTCATCATAATTTTATGTTTTTATTAAAATTCCATATATAATCAAATATAGTATTCGTGATGTGTTTTTATTAAATTATCATATTTTTTTTTAACTTCGGTTTCCCTCTACAATTATTTGAAGTGACGCCATGAGAGAGGATGAGGTTTGAATCTGCCCCGGGGAAGGGGGGGATCAGTCCTTGCCTTTGAAAAAAATGTCACTGTAGGCAAAAACACTAAACATCAGAAATCTCGGCCAATTTCTTGGAGGTCCTGACCCCTAGACCCTTTAGACCCGCGCTTGATTTTGATATCATTGATTATACATTGTATATGGAACTTTCAGAATCTGACTAATGGGGAGGGGCTGGGGTGTCGCTTATGCATCATACATTAACATGAGTCATAGCTGTCCTATAATTCCTATTTCTCCTATAAAAAATATAGGAACCTATGAAAGTCCAATGTTTGAGAAAGTCTTATAAATCATATATTTTGGCCTTAAATGTCAGAAAAATTGTTTTGCCAATTGACCCTTCCGAACGCAAAAAAAAAATTCGAGAAATTCCATGACGTCACAATGCAATTTCGATGTCCGATCGAGGTTCGAAGCTTGTTTGTCCGAGGTAAAAGCATTGCGACGTCACTAAATTTTGCATTTTTTTCCCCGCAATCGGAAGGGTCAATTCATTCGCTGCATCTTCTATAGCTTGACCATGTACAAAATGCGATTTGCAACAATTTCTCACATTTATATAATCATATGAAAAATTCCGGCTCGCTTCGCTCGCCACTTTTCCTATCTCTATATCACATACATTTTGTACTTCATACTATGATATTGTTTTATTTTAATTCTTTACGATCATATAAAGTAAAAAAAGAGATATACCAGGAGGCAAATATTTCTCAATTGCCTGTTCAACTTGGGGCTTTGAGCGTTTGAAATGTCCTATAATTTTCCTATTTTTCTCGAAAAATTCCTATACTTGTCGGATATTTCCATATATTCCTATATTTTGAGTAGAGGAAGTAGCTATGACCCATCGCTCCTATTGCTCATTTTGATGATCAATGCACATCTAGAAATTCTTCCCCATGAGACACGGGTTCTAGTCCTTCCAGGGAATTCCAACAAATACTTTAAAGAAAGTTATACGGGAAATCAATTTGAAGTATTTGTTCTACTATTTACAGGGGGTCCTGAATGCCCGACCCCCTTGTCCGGATTCTAGATCCTCGCAACATACTGTAAAAGTAGAATCACTCGCTGGTACTTTCTTTCGCGATTTTATAAAAGAAATCCCTTTCTCCTGGACAATGATTCGCGGTTCCACTCCTGATTTTATGGAATTACGCATTTGGTATTTCTATTCACTAAGACAAACTTTCGCAGTACGAGGCTTAGCCTACCGCAAAAGAAGCGAAGGTTAATGCACAACGAATGATTCTACGTATACGGTATGGTGGCTTAGGCTGCAAATTTAGAGATCTCCGTTCAGATTTAAAAATCAGAATAAAATTCAAACCTGAAATTCATTTTAGAAGTTCTTTAAAAAATTTCAATCTGAAAGTAAACTTTTAAACTAATCAATTTAAAATTCAAATTTTAAAACAGAAAATTTAAATCGAAAGAAAATTCACATGTCAAATTAAATTCTAAAATTCAAATTCAAAGTACATCCAAAATTCATTAAAATTCACTTTTTTTTCAAATAGGCTGTGAATATGAAGGAGACTGTGTTGATCGTAATAAGAAATGGGACGACAAGGAAGACTGTACAAAGTACCATTGTAAAGTTATAAGGAGGAAGGACAAAGATTCAGGAAAACTAACCTTCCACGTCGGACTTAAACGAACCTCTTACGGTATATTGAGTCTTTTACGGAATACAGAGTCCCCCCCCTCCTTCTTACAGACGGTATCTGACGTAAAACCATTATGACGTCATGCAAATGGTATGGTAACGTCGATTTTGTACCGTCATTTCGCAGAATTTTAGGACTGTTTCCATAGAATTTGATGACGTCATAATCAGTCTACGTCAGACACCGTCTCAAATGGGAAGTAACTCTTGTTTCCGAAAATAGACACCTTGGTCATTTCTGTATTGTCAATCTGTCTGCATGTGCGTCGGATACAATTTTAGGAAGATCTCTAGTTTTGCTGATATCATTTCTGAACAAATAGAATGGCAGACATTTTGTTAGTTTGTTACATTTAAGATTAGTTAAATAAACATATTTTTATTACATACATGTAATAACATGATATAAGAATGGGCAAAAGTTATAAAAACGTTATATTAGTCGGCCTCTCCTCATCAACATGTAAATATCAATAGAGTGACATTTTCTTTCATGTCTCAGTGGCGGATTCAGGGGGGTGAGGAGGGAGCGTCCGTCCCCCCGGCACTGACCCAAAATTTTCCAAAAAAACCTATATTTTGGCCCATTTTCAGGAAAAATCGGCAAAATTCGCCCCTTGACGCCCCCCGTCAAAGGGGGCACTAGATCCGCCACTGTCTGAACAATGCATTTAAATTTATATATCGATCTGCTAAATTCATTATAGAAAACTATCGATTTTAAATCAAACTATAAATTAATTGAAATACTTGATTTACATCTGGATAGTATTTCTTTCACAACATGCTGCTGCATTGTTTTCCGAGTGTTTTGTTCTCTAACATGACGTCATGGAAAAATTCAATTTCGTAATGAAAATTAATGATAGAGTAAGAGCACACATGATGCAATGACAGACAAAGCATTTGATTGGATGTAGCACACATGATGAATGGAAAGACAAAGTATTTGATTGGATGTAGCACACAAGATGTAATGAAAGATAAAGGAACATACATGATGCAATGAAAGACAAAGGATTTGATTGGATGTAACACACACGATGCAAAGAAAGACACAGGATTTGACTGGATGAAGCACACATGATGTAAGGAAAATAAAGGATTTGATTGGATGTAGCACCATGAATACATATCATACATGTAACAATTTCTAATCTTTTCTTAATTCAGGATGTCCTTACAATGGAACTTGCGAAGATTTTGGAAAGAAATGGAAAGAAGAGGACAAATGTCGTCAATTTAGGTGTTTAAAAAAACGCCATCCGCATGAATTACGAGGCCTGGCGTCAATTTCTCACAATCTTAAGTCTAAAATTTTTGGTAAGTACATGTATAGTATTTTCGTGCATATTTTCTAAACCTATGACATATGCCACGCGTTTGTCGCATGAAGTCGTCGGAAGTGATGTAACCTAAATGAAATCCGCCCTTTCTCATCTCGTATTTTCATGAAAATAAGTGGAGAACGTCAGCGACGTCACACTAAAATTATCATAGAAAAATCCCCATCTAAATCAATTTTCTTTCACTGTGAGCGTAGAATGTGTAACTTGTACCTTAGTTACGAGAAGTCGAGGTATGTCCTCCAATATGAATTTCAATCGTAAATATTCCGACAATTTAGACAAAACTTCAATTCTCCGATTTCTGAAGTGAGCTGCGCGCGCGGACACTACCTCCTTGGCTTACGGGTTACGTCGTAAAGTTTAAATTTTGCAAAGTTTTAAACATCATTGTAAATTCTTGCGCTTGGTAAAGGCAGATCGGCCGAAAAATGTTCTACTCATCGTAAATTTGATTTGCTATTACTAATCTTGTTTTCATCTTAATTATCAATGGCATTTGAAGGATGTCGCTACGGCGGGGAATGTAAGGAGAATAAAGACCAATGGAATGTGACTGAACTGTGCGAGGAGTACACTTGTATAGCAAGACGAAGGAAATTCAAAGATGGAACTACTGGCTTCTTCTCAAAGCTTAAAATTAATAAATACGGTAAGTAACTTCTTATGTCAATAAAACTCAGTCTGACGTGCATTTTGGAAGGGAAGATGGTAAGGAAAATTCATTATTTAATGAAGTTTAGGCTTGTCTCGTTATAAAGTCCAGTCACCACAGTGTTTCAGTATGCAATCCTTTGAAAAATTTACAGTTACAAGGCCTAAGTATGATACTACATGTAGTCTTGTATCATGCAGTGAATCCTACTGACAGAGCAAAAACCATATTAGGTGTATTAAAGGCCAAAAGGATTTTTACGCCTTTTAATCTCCTCAAAGGTGCCCATAATGTCGATTTCTGGCAATTATGTATCCCGAGATGGTCCCCGTATTTTAAGTCTATATTCCAATTATAGAAAGTCGGGAACCATCCCGGGAATTACTTGACTGAAAGTATCCACATCAACGAGAACCTTCGTACGAGAATCTCCTGAAGCAGGTATTTTCAATCATCAGTAAGGTAGTGAAATAAAAGAAATAAAAATATATCTTCTGCAACACATTTAATGTTAACATCGAAGAAGTATTGAATTTGAAGACGCATAACATTTGTACCACTAATGGTCACTGCTGGTGGACCAGGAGTCCCCGAGGGCACATGTAGCCAAGTTCCATCAATCTCGGTTAATAGTTTCTTCAACGCATTCGAAAATTTCTGTTATCTTTCTAAAGCGTGGGTCCTGTATAGCATCATATCCCACCCATCATGCTGCGTCTTTTGGTGCATTTTTGGACATAATTACGTTCACAAGTTTTGTCCATATCATATTGTTTACATTGAGGATCACTGACGAGGATTGTATCCGAAACGTGCATGTCTGGTCCATGCTACAGAATTATCTGTTCTGAATTAGAAGACTTTTAACATCCATAAATTATTCAGTCTCATTTTTAGGTCGAGAAGGCAAGGCAAAAATATTAAGCCATTTCGGAGTATTACTTTTGGGTGTTTACAGTGTGCTTTGCGTTGCAATGATAACTTGTTTGAGAAAACCGATAACATATACGTGTGTATCCGACATTTTATTTTAATAACATATTAATCTGTCTCTGTAGCGCCATCTACAATGAATTCCATCTTAATGAACAGTCAGCCAGTACAATGTTATTCATATGTCCCTTTACCTTTTTATATGTGTAATCATTCATTCATACTGAAAAATGTTTGCCTTGTTCTGTTTTGATGTTCCCCATCTGTTTGTTGATGTGGTTTTATAATGTGTTATTCCCCATTTTTGTCCTCGTGCGTGTTGGATCCGCTGTGGTTTCCGCCGTTTCCTCTCGTTGGAGATGTTCTCTGTTATTCCCATTTTTGTCCTCGTACGTGTTGGATCCGCTGTGGTTTCCGCAGTTTCCTCTCATTATAGATGTTCTCTGTTATCCCCATTTTTGTCCTCGTGCGTGTTGGATCCGCTGTGGTTTCCGCAGTTTCCTCTCATTATAGATGTTCTCTGTTATCCCCATTTTTGTCCTCGTGCGTGTTGGGTCCGCTGTGGTTTCCGCAGTTTCTTCTCATTATAGATGTTCTCTGTTATCCCCATTTTTGTCCTCGTGCGTGTTGGATCCGCTGTGGTTTTCGCCGTTTCCTCTTTTTGGAGTATTCTCCTTATTTGCCAACTATATAGTATAGAGTTTTGGACAGGTCCCAAGGGAAGTAGTAGCTTTCGAAAATGAGCTATGTCACGAGGACGTAGCTCATGGGTACAGCACTTCTTCAGGAAACAATAGATGTGGTCAGCACGAACTTATGTGTGTACTTGCATGTGTATTTCGATTTTCCCTCTCGGCAACGAGAGTATGGTTATTGAAGTTGTTCATATTCTTTGATCAGACATATTCATGTTGTGCCATAGAACTTTACAATGATACATATATATAATGTGCTTTTATTCTTTCACTCCCCTTTGTCATCAGGTTGTAGTTTTCAAGGAGTATGTCGCAGTGAAAACGAAGAGTGGATGGATGGTTGTAACAGAAGAAAATGTCTAATATCTGCCAGATCAAGTATAACAGACATCATCAAGTCAGGTAGAAAACATATATCATCAAGTCTATTACTTAATAAGGACCAATAGTACCGTAGTGTCTAATTTGTTGTGATATATTAACCAAAGTAAGTGGATAGAATTGCATCACGGATCCGTAAATGGCAATAAGTTCGTCATTCGAAATTCAGTGAAAAGAATACAGAATTGCACCAACTCTTTACATCATTGAGGAAAATTTCAAATCATTTTTTTCAAACAATTATTATAAACAATTATTTACTTTTGCAGCGTGGAGCAGTTATACTTATTCCCCGTGACTGGTTGTTTAAGGTGTGATAATTACTCCTTTCGAGCTCTGTCGCATGAAAGCAGCTATTTTGTTGGTCTTTTATCAATTTGACATCATATATATTATTTTGCTATTTCGGAAACTTGTCAATACATCCAAAACTATCATCGAAAACATTTAAGCACCACCCCCAATGTTATTTTGGTCATATATTTCATTTTACTACCCTGTTGAATCGACCCTTTACAAAATTCTGAGTCATACACTCTCTGCAAAGTAAATGTTTGAATTTGAATTATAAAAATAAAATAAAACCAGAGGGTGCTACTGAAATACATTTGGTCGTGTCAGAAACATACTTCGACATTTCATAAGTACCACTGATAAGGGTTTACTATCCGAAACACATGTCCGGTGCATTAAAATGGTTGAAAATTTTTCCAAGAAGGTAAAGAGTTGGAGCATTTGTGCATTATCATACATTTGTATATACGAGGGTAGATTCGCCTTAGTACCCTTTCTAAACAAATGTGGCCACATATTCTGTTATCATTAAACATGTGCTAAATTACGATATAAGGACAGGATCACGAACTTCAAAAAAAAAAAAAAAAGAAAAAAAAAGAACTGTTCTAACTCTTTTAAACAGAGGAAAAGGTGCCATTCTTTTAATTCTTTATCTGACTTTATGTCCGAAGAGAAACTTTTGCGTGTAAATAGACTTCCTTTCAAAAGAAAAAAAAAGGAATTACATACCTTAACTCAATAGGTGGATATGGTTGTGTTTTTGTTTCGTTTAGGATGTAAGGACAATAACGGGACATGTCACGAGGAGAACGCCACGTGGACAGAGAATTGTATAACGGTGCAATGTCAGGTGGTGAAGGTGGACAAGAACACGTATCAAATGACAAACAAAAACATAGGGTTCGGTAGGTTTTTAAATATATACTTCATATATATATATATTCAGTATATTAAGTTCTTTAATTCTACTTTAACGTGATAAAGATTAAACTGGGTGTTAACTTAATTGGTGTAGGACAGTCAGGCAAACGAACGGACTGACCCACAGACGGACTGACTCACGTTGTTATTTATTGAAAACCGACGCAAGCTTGCTTATTGAGTTTTGTGATTTTAGGGTCATGAAATTGATACTCAAGGTAATTGCATGATTAACTTTTAAGCAAGACTATGTCACAAAGAAGACATTTTAGCTCTTCTATTTCATCAGCATTTTCTAGCAAAGAGTCTTGTAACAAACGAAGTGACTGAAGTATATTTTACAAACATTCTTTTAATCAGCGAGTGGAAGTCAGACACAAGGTCACGATCAAAATAAAGAAATCTTAACAAAGTGGCATATAAATCAGGGAAAAAAGTCGAACACGAAACCCGAAATCTGATTAATAACTCGAGAAAATGTAAAGAACTTTCTCACGAGAAAAAAAATAGGACAAACAGGCGGAGACAATAACACAGCTTCATAGAAACACATTGACAATACAAAACAAATCAAAATGACGAAAAACACTCTGTGTAGAGGCTAATGTGCACCCTAAATGGAAATTAAATCAGGAGCCCGGGAAGAGGAAGCATATATTGCTTGCTAGCAACACTTAAGAAATGACTGTCTTACTTTTGGTGTTCATGGGTGTATAATTCTGGTTAGTCACGTGCAAATTCCGTGAATAGCGAAGCGATTCTCGGAAAATTTGTACGTGTCCAACCAGAATTATACACCCATGAACACCACAAGTAAGACAGTCATTACTTATATTTACATTAATTCTGATTATCGGTAATTTTCATTTGCACGTACATTGCACAATTTTGCCTGTAACAGCGTCAACTTTTTTTAACGTTGGTAAATTCTCCCTACATGCTAAACTTGAAATTGACGTCACAATAGCAACCCAAGTTATTGGAATATAATTCTAGTTGCCTAATGGGCGTTTAACATTGGGAATCTACCAGTTATGTAAATATTATTAGTTATAAACGCAATGATATGACAGAGCCGTTTTCTGCTTGAAAATGAGTCAGATTGTCCGTATCTAAATATGATGTAGAAGACAAAATCTGTTAATTCTGTACAGATATATTGATAATGAAGTATCAATTTAAGTACCTTAGCACAAAGTATCTATGTGAACTAGAGGTTAAAAAAAGCACTGAAAAAATAACTCACCTTCATATTTCTATCTCATCAGTGTTTGAAAGTACAACTAAAAAAATCCAAAATCACAATCAAAAGACATTAAAATTCTCAAAGGCCGACGTTGGGAACCACCCGGTTGTTAATAGGTATACCTGAGTGACATAAGCTTGATAGGCGTGGCATACCGTCTTTGAAGACAACGCCGTCTGCGAGCGGCGTGTTACATCAAAGACAAACCGACAGGTAATCCTTTATTATGCTAATGAGATACCCGTGTCTCATCTGTTTTAAGCTGTCAATCAAAAATTGATAGGGGTAAAAGGATTGAAAGGAACCAATCAGATACCAATAATCGATGTTAACCCTATAGCGGTCAGTGAGGAAATGACAGAAAATTTACCTGTCCCCTTATATAGTCCCCCGTCGGCCTTTAAAGGCCGACGTTGGGAACCACCCGGTCGTAAATAGTTATACCTGAGTGTCATAAGCTTGATAGGCGTGGTGTACCGTCTTTGAAGAAAACGCCGTCTGCGAGCGGCGTATTACATCAAAGACAAACCGACAGGTAATCCTTTATTATGCTAATGAGATACCCCGAGTCTCATCTGTTTTAAGCTGTCAATCAAAAATTGATAGGGGTAAAAGGATAAAAGGGAACCAATCAGATACCATTAAGAGATGTTAACCCTATAGCGGTCAGTAAGGTAATGACAGAAAATTTATCTGTCCCCTTATATAGTCCCCCGTCGGCCTTTAATGAAATACAGCAACTTTCTCATGAGAAAAGGGAAAAAATCAAATTCAAGGAATTGTGGTCCAACGTTTTTGGTGTTTGTCTTTAAAGAAATGCTTACAGACACTCCTCCCCCTTTCTTAAGTTTTCAAAATATATATAATGTATTTAGTAAATTTTTATCAAAATTATAGATATAAAAAATTAAACTCCAAGAAAAGGTAAAAAGTTTTTGTTACCAAGGGAAAGGGCTTGTAATAAGCAATGCATGTGTGAAATATGAAAGTCCTATCATTTAATAGCCATTCTCTGTAAGGACCAAAATCGCTCGGCACGGCATGTCATGGATTTTGACGATTTTCGGTATAATGGATATATATTAAGTACGGACCATGAAAATAACACTTTTCAGCCAATGTGACCTCTGGTTGCCATGGTAACGAGGTCATTCTATTTATAGCACTTTTGGGACCATGAAATAAGCCAGCTCCGGAGACTTCGTTGCCATGGATACCACTGTAACAGCTTGTTCATCTTTATATAATCTATTCTTCCTTACTTCCATTCTTACTTAGTACACTTAGATATGTGATATTTATTACAGGAAGCTTATTGTATTAAGCCAAAATAAGTCAAAATGAAGCAAAAAATAGAGGTGAAAATAAGGGCCAATTAAGTGTGTTTTTGACCATTTTCAATCTTAAATATCACAAAAGGCACCAATAGGAGACAAGTGATTTTCATCAATGGAAATGTATGTTTATTGACAAATAAAATGAACGAAAAATTGGAGTGGGTATTTAAGAGTTTTACCTAAATTCTGTCGTCAAAGACCGTTGCCATGGCAACATTAAACCTTTTTGCTTGTTACGTATTATCTTTGAAATTGATTTTATTCCTCTTTAGAGTTACATAAGAATGTCAAAATGTATGCATGTATAGATATGACTTATATCTTTTACATAAGAACAATTAAAATGTTCAAAATCATTGGCTTGATGTTCAAGGTCATTTATACTTTGAGACTAAAATTTTGCATAAAATATTGATTTTTAAATTTTTTTGTTACCGATTTAAGTGATTTTTTTATTTAAATATTTTCATAGGTCATATTTATTATGAAAGCACATGAACAAGAAAGAAAATCGTAGAATTTATTGAACTGGAGCAATTTTATAGGAAAATATTTTTTCGTCAAAAAACAAGAAAAATACAGATTTCGTCCCTTTTTTATCAAAATACTCACCAAGAATTTAGATATTCGAAGATGTGAAGAAACGTAATAAATAGTTCTAAGAAATAAGTGATACATTTATCATTTTACGGCAGATAACTGTTATGTTCAATATTTCAAGGTTTCTAAAATATTGGCACCTTCATTTCATGAAAAATCAGGATTTTTCGTCAAATCTGGTCACTTAAAGTTTAATGACCTTGAAAATTCAGTGGGTGACCTTGAAATATTTTCAAGGTCATTTTTATATCAAAACGCCTCTGATAGATGTATACATGAACTTCTGTTCCAATATCATGCGTAGATAGTTTGATAGAGGTTGTGTTTAAATTCATCGTACTGAAACCTTTCAGCCGATTGTTGCCATTGCATCTAAATTTGATGCTGCTTTGCATATAAAAGGACAAATTAGCCCAATTAATTTTTTATATTCATGTAGAGTTCAAAGATGATACTAATTGGATAACTAGAATTTGGACTTCAAAAATTGGTGCTTTTATGAAATTTTAACCTTGTAAAACAGAAAAAAAAACCATGCTAAAAAGGGTCTTTGAGTGCCCAAAACAAAGCCTTTTGATACCCTGTTTTGGCCCAATTTTTAATCTTGTATACATAAGGCATCCGGTATGAATATAAAAAACTTTACAAATATGCATAAAAATAAGGATTAAAAGAAAATAATTTAAACAATTTAAGATTTAAAATGTACCTGTTTCCATGGTAACGAAGCCTACAAATATGTCTTGTCCTATAGATTTTCCCGATTTTTGAAACTTCAGACACGGTTACCATGGCAATGAAAACCTTTTGAAAAAACTGGGGTTGATTTACATACTAGTACTTCATATTGAACTTCCATACCAAAAATCTCAAAAATCCATTACATGCCGTGCCAACATGTTTTGAAATTCTTTGGTTCTTACAGAGAATTGCTGTTAAATTACAATCCGAAAGTTATAGTCGAGGATGAAATGTGGAAATGTGGATCAACCTCACAAGGTCAGAATGTTGCTACAAACGGAAAGGTCTTGTAACAAGGAACACACATGAGAAATATGAAAACCCTACCACTAACCATTCAAAAGTTATGTTCAAGCTTAAAGTGTTTGAAAAGTAGGTCAAACTCTAAGGTAAAGGTTTGGTATCCATGGAACGGTCTTGTCACAAGGAATTCACATGAGATATATGAAAGCCTTATCAATTACCATTCAAAAGTTATGGTCAAGGTTAAAGCTTATGTGACAAACAGACAGACAGACGGCTGGACGAAAGAACCGGTCTTAATGTCCCCGCGTTTTCGCGAAAGCGGGGGACAAAATTAGACGAAGACAATTACTAATTAGCCCTATAGTAACACAAAGGACTTCACTATCTAAAGAACAATTAAGAAATGACTGTCTTACTTTTGGTGTTCATGGGTGTATAATTCTGGTTGGTCACGTGCAAATTCCGTGAATCGCGAAGTCATTTCTTATATTTACATTTATTTTAATTATCGGTCATTTTTATTTGCATGCACATCGCACATTTTGCCTGTAACAGCGTCAAATATATTCTAACGTTGGTAAATTCTCCCTACATGCAAAACATGAACGTGACGTCACGATAGCAACCCAAGTTATTGGAATATAATTCTAGTTGCCTAATGGACGTTAAAAATGGGGAATCTACTAGTAATGTGAATATTCTCCTGTGCCCAGATCAAGATAGGATTTTATTGTAGATGGTGCTGTTAAATTCACGCACTGCATTGGTATTGATTTAAACATATTTATTTAATATCACATGGTCAATGCCAGATATACAATTTTAGGGGATAGAAAGATAACCTCTAGTTGTTTTGCATTTCTCTTGCTAGATTTTTAAAAGCTCAGGGGGACTCTTTAGAATGTTATCGTTTGATGATGACAATGTCCACCTAGATACTTTAATATATGACAAACTTGACGGCGTCAACTTTAAAATTACAAATTTTCCTGTCCAAATCCCAAGTAGAAACAATAACATTCCTTCGTCCCCTGCGTATGATGCATTTATCTCGCAATTGATACGCTATTCTAGAGCACACCTAAACTACAACAACACTTTAGGAGACTAACTCCCCCTCCTCCCCAAAAAAGATCCCCTTACATTTGTTAGTGACTCACTTTGTCACTGAAAAATGTTTTCGGCTAAACAATGATAATATTATAATTATTATAACATCTCATTGTCTGCAATATTGAAAAAAATATTCGTGGTCAGTACTATCCAAAATACCGAACCCAGCCTTAGAATTTGAACTCCATGAATTTATGATACATGTAATCCGACCTTCTACATAAGGGTAAATGAATATATCTGCACGGCCCAAGGAATGGTTGCTGCTAGCAAACAGGAGATGATAGTTTTTACTGTTTTTCTATTTTGAAATAGCAGAAAGGAGGGAATCTCCAACCAGACTCGGTTTCAATAGCCACAGCAAAGCACCAAAACACCCAGGTTCCACAAAATATCATGTTGGGCGGGCTTTACAATCAGTTGAATTACATTTTTGAATTATTGTGTACGTCTTTATTTACATTTTATTCAAATTGGTAGCACCACCCTTAACAATTTTCATTTTAACAATAGATATCATTCAGTGCAATGTCTTGATTTAGTTTTTATCAGGATACTAGTATATTCAATTTTGTTCCAATAGGATACATTCTCCTGATTAATTCCATAGTCAGTATATATTTTGGCACTTTGCCGATTCCTTCAGACCCCACGTCCATTTAGTTTTTAAAAAATTAATACAGCAAATGAAATTTCTGGCCCTACCTATGATGCATTTCGACCTTACATTGATCTCTGTGTAGATTATTCATAAAGACAGTGCTGTCATTACACTCTCTTCCTCAAATTCAATTGTTTTTTGATTAATTAAACATTAAGTTTATATATCTACAGCCACATGAACTATGATAAATTTAAAGATTGTAGCAATTGGTAGAACTCATAAACACAAATCGTAAAATATTTCAATTTTAGGATGCCCTTATAAAGGTAAATGTCTAAAACTCGAAGAGGAGGTCGTTGAGGACTGTATAACTAAGAAATGCTCGTACAACGAAAAGAATAAAACTCGAGTTGTCACACCTGTCGATTTCGGTAAATATTCAAAATCTGATATATCGTTTCTCGATACAGCTGTTGCTTTCCGATATACCAGTCTCTGCTTGATATCATATAGCTTAGGGAATTTTATTAATTTTATGAAATGCCAGCAGCTTCATTTAAGACATCACTGCGTGGTATTTTAACCTATTCATAGCATAATCCTTTTCCTACTTATAACTTGTACTTATTGAAACATCGTGTGAAGACAGAAAGGGTGAACATAGCATTTTATTCTAACAACAATGAATTATCCCAAGTAAATTGTGTCAACCTACTCTATATGTGGTCATTTTCGATGGAGGATAATTTCGCGATTTTATAGACGTTACTCGTACGCATATAGGGAAAATATTCGCAATATTAAGTGAAATACGCGAAAACTATCACACACGAAAATTTTTACGAATACAGTATCATTATTAGTCCCCTACCGGCTCGCCGGAGGGGACTTATAGTTTCCACCCCGTTAGTCTGTCCGTCCGTCCGTCCGTCCGTCTGTCTGTTTGTCTGTCTGTCTGTCCGTCTGTCCGTCACACTTCAGTTTTCCGGATTTTTTTTCGCTGTCGTTGCATATATTGAACCCATTTTTGGTATGTGAGTTTATCTCAATGTGATACAGATCAAGTTCGACTTTGGTTCCAATTTACCTATTTTACAAGAGTTATGGCCCCTGGACTTAGCAAATTTCATAAAATTTTCAGTTTTCCGGACTTTTTTCGTCTGTTGTTTTAGATATTTGAATAATATTATATATGTTATTACATCTTAGTGTTATACAGATCGAGTTCGAGTTTGGTTTCGATTGACCTATTTTCACAAGAGTTATGACCCTTGGACTTAGCAAATTGCATGAAATTCTCAGTTTTCCGGACTTTTCTTCCATATGGTATTGCAGATATTGAAATCATTATTGGTATGTGAATATATCTCAGTGTGATACAAATCAAGTTCTTGTTTCAATTTGATTTACCCATTTCTACAGGAGTTATGGCCCCTGGACTTAGCAAATTTCATGAACTTCTCAGTTTCTAGTCTTTTAATGCCTGATGTTCTTGATATTGAGCTGACTTTTGGTATGCAGATACATTATAGTATGATAAAGAATAAGCTGAAGTTGGGTTTGATTTATTTGTTCTTATAAAAGGTATGGCCTCATAGCAAATGTCATTAAATTATCCTGTTTTCCAGACCTTTTCTAATACACATATTGAACTTATTTTGATGTTGGATTCATCTTTTGGTGTAAGTACAGGTCAAGGCAGAGTTGAAGGACATGGATTGATGCCGGTAGGGAACTTATATCTCTTGCGATTCATAAATTTATTTTCGTCTGTCTCTAAACAGCCATACTCACTCATGGTAGCGATAACCACGTTTTTATAATAATTAACACGGCATACATTTATCTTTCCAATATTATATATATGAAAGTATTTTACCAGTTATCATGCTTTTTACATCTTTTACCTCGCCCAAGCTAAATGCATGCACTGTATATTTCTAATTGCCTGGCTGACGTAGTATGCTTGACGTGTTTGGTCAATATGCAAAGGGGCCAGTAGTTTCAATATCAAATCACAATTTTATTTATAAGATGAAGTAGATCCATATCAAGGGAACTGGGTGAATATCGAATATCAAATAATCTTAAAATGATGTGAAATACCAGTAAAACCCTTGCCTTGATAAGTAAGTCTTTCCAACTAAATCATGTTACATAAAAATCAAATCACATTGGAAAGAGTACATGACCTTTGACAAATTTACTCAGCATTCTTTCTATTGTGCACTACCACTGGAAGTAAAAAACAAGCATGACCTTTTATACATGTTCTGCAGAGGTGACAAACAATGACAAATATGGACAATGACCATATCCTTGTATACAGCACAAAATCGATAATTCAGAAATTAAATCAGAAACCGAAGGCATGCAAAATCAGGATAAAACAGGAACCAAAGTAAACAAACAAAAACCTCCACCATATGAGCTATAAGCTAATCATAACAGAAATACATGATATTCATAACAATAAAATTAAGACATTCTTTAGTGCGACATTTCAAAATGACCGTATTTCACCTATTTTGACATGACTGAATTTGACCCATTTCTATTTGGCTTTCGCTAGGGGCGTTACATGTAGTCAGAGGACATTCACTCTCTAAGTACTTAGCGAGGTTTACGATTGCCTTGTTAATGGAGACTTACACAATTGTCTCTGGTTATTTCTTTAATATGCCTCTGTTGTGCTTGCAGGCTGCCCGCTTGCTTCGCTGTGTTCTGTTTAATATCCTCTGGAAATATTCTGAATTGAAACCTTCCGAACGCGGGAAAAATTGAGAAATTCCATGACGTCACAATGCAATTTCGATGTTTGAACGAGGTTCGAAACTTGTTTTACCGAGGTAAAAGCATTGTGACGTCACGAAATTTTGCATTTTTTCTCGCAATCGGAAGGGTCAATTGGCATCTATGTCCAAGAAAGATGGTCACGTGCTGCCTTAGTCAGATACGTTGTAGTTAACACAAGATATGTTCATTGTTCCTTTATAGATCAATCATATGGTCGGAATTACTAAAGCATTTCTAGATCAATCATATGATCGGAATTACTAAAAGTATTTCTAGATCAATCATATAATCGGGATTACTAAATCATTTCTAGATCAATCATATGATCGGAATTACTTTGCTATTAGACTGGAAACCAGTTTTTCAAATTAATTATCGGGATTGAAAGTAAATATTCAAAGAAATGGGTTAAACATTCAATTGCGCCACCTCCAATGAGTTGAATTATGTATTCGGCAGAGCATTGATTGCATTACGTATGCCCTCTTTTTATGTCCATCTATATATTCATCTATGTTGCTTGGACCCTGCGTTCTGTGGTCTTGTTTGTGTGTGGTCATCTGACAGTGAGGATGTTGTTTACACCACAATTGTACGTTCTTCGAGACCTCTGGGAAATCGGAAAAGTGGGAGGGTTGTGCACACGTAATCCAGGATAACCACACCGTCTGCAACTGACGTGACAGATGGCCGTCCTAAGTCGGCACCGATTGCCCATTGGTCTCGTTGGTTTATGTGTCTTCATTTGTGTTTGATGTTTCTCTGTAACTTGATGTTCCTTGTACCATTACGTCTCTTTCTGTGCGTGTCTTCTTTGTAATGTTACAGTGGGTGTTTTGGGGTTTTGCTGTTGGTGCTGCAACTAGGTGTTGTTGGAGATCCCCTCCTTTCTTGCATGCAATCAGGAGACGTTGACTCTCCCAGGGCACCTGATCTCACTTCAGAATGTTATCCATTCCGAGATTTGCAACTGTACAAATGGAAATTCTATTGATTTTGCCTTGCCTTATCGACTTTGAGACTGAATATCTGATAGGTACGTCTTTGAAGTTTATTAGTATGTACCTTAATCAGAGAATTAAAGTCAAATCCAAAATCCAATATCAGAATCCAAAAATCCAATATCAGAATCCAAAAATCCAATATCAGAATCCGAAAATCCAATATCAGAATCCAAAAATCCAATATCAGAATCCAAAAATCCAATATCAGAATCCAAAAATCCAATATCAGAATCAGAATCCAAAAATCCAATATCAGAATCCAAAAATCCAATATCAGAATCCAAAAATCCAATATCAGAATCCAAAAATCCAATATCAGAATCAGAATTCCAAAAATCCAATATCAGAATTCCAAAAATCCAATATCAGAATCCAAAATTCCAATATCAGAATCCAAAAATCCAATATCAGAATCCAAAAATTCAATATCAGAATCCAAAAATCCAATATCAGAATCCAAAAATCCAATATTAGAATCCAAAAAGCCAATATCAGAATCCAAAAAGCCAATATCAGAATCCAAAAAGCCAATATCAGAATCCAAAAAGCCAATATCAGAATCCAAAAATCCCAATCAATAGGCATACCAAGACATGCAAAATATAGAATAAAACATATATACATGTAGAAGAGATCCCAAAAACAAGACATGGAAGATAGGGGGGTTATCTCCAACTGTGAAAACAGTAGATCTCATTCTCACAAAAAATCAATCAAACAGACAGAGGCAATAACACAGTACCATAAAACACGAAGGGCAATACTACAATGCCATCCATAAAGAACTATCCAAATAATTCTAAATTCTTTATTTGAAGTATATCCTAATTTATCTATCTGAACATGGCAGATTCATAATAATAAGCTTCAGATACTTCAAAATTATGTATTGCGATAACGAAAACGTAAATAGAAACTTCTTCATCAGCACATCCTTTTCAAGAAATGTAAATATATGGGTCATAATTTGTTACAAATAATTGCTGTAAGATAAACTGCAGAATTATGCAGTAATAGATTCAAAACTGTTCATATTCGTAAAGCAATATAAACAGAAATGTTGTTTACTGATTCAGTGATGGCAGGGCAGGCATTTGAAAGAACAATATTCACAGCAGTTGATTTGCAGGAATTATTACGCCTTCTCTCTTTTCTTAATAGACTTTTTTCGCACTTCGAACTTCGTACTTCGCACTTCGAACATTGAAGAAAAAGTGGCGTAGCTGCCGTTCGCGTATAAATTCATAAGCGGGGTCATCTATATTTTGATTGGTATATTCAATGGAATGGTATATTGGATTTCATTTACAACTGGCGCGTTTTTTCTGCAACCAACTTATGAGATTAAAGTGCGAAGTTCGAAGTGCGAAGTTCGGCACGGTGAAAAAAGTCTAATATTAGGAGAAGTTCACTCTGTCGGGGGACTCCTTCCTATCTTTGTATGCCAAATTTAAAATAAAATTGTTATTGCTGGATTCATATTTTATTGAAACGATGCGTTAATTAATCCCTTAGTATAATGCTTTTAAAAATTATAATTGATTGTTGGAAACTTCCTTCTGATGTTTTTGATAGAATGCATGGATGCAGATGGGAAATGCCGAAAGCTTGATGAGACTGGATACCCAATGATGATTAAAGGTAAACGATACGAGAACTGCAACTGTACTCTGACAACCAAACCAGATGGTTCTTACTCCATAGGGAAGAAATGTTCCGGTTCAGCTTCTGGTAGTGGCACATCTGGTAGAACATCAGGTGGAAAAGCAGATGGAACAGCCGGTGGAACAGCCGGTGGAACAGCGGATGAAACAACCGGTGGAGCAACAATGTAAGCCCCTGGTATTACGAGGGCAGAGGAACTGCATAGTGTTAATTATTGACTTTGTATCATGAACATGTTCTAACATTTCAGTAAAGTATAGAAACATAAGGAAGTTACTTGTATTTGATAAATACTCTTGAACAAAAAGAAATCTACATTGTACCTAGGTAGATGAGATACATATACATGTTTTTATCTTTTGTCTCATGCCATATTCATAGATGAAAATACGAAAAGAAAAAATATCATGCAACAAGAAAAGCTATAACATTAATGTTATAATAACACAGCCGGAGAACAGACTGCCTTTTTCACTATGGAAGTTCCATGAAACCTTAAATGAAAGCCACACAAAAAGGAAACATTTTGATTTAAAAGATAAAAAATTGAAGAATAATTCAATTTCTCCTGGATCCGAACCTGCGAACTGTGACCTTGGAGGCGAGCACCTGAACCACTGCTCCATGACCCTCATATTTCGATGTAGAAAACAGAAAAATATAAACCTTAACCCCACATTAAAAGTTGATCATAAACATCGATTTTCTACATGGAATGTGGTTTCCTTGACCTCAGTTGAACAGGTTAAATGACTTTTTGGGCAGTTTGAGTTCTCATTCGTTAGCTATGCCATAGAAGCTGAAGTGAAGCTGAAGTCCGCTATCAGAAAACCCGTTACCATTCTCCCAATGCGCCACTTTGCTGATAGAGTTACACAGTAAAATAACATCCATGAATAGCCATACTAAGAACAGTTCACAAATGAGTTAAAGAAGTTCAAGAAGATCCTGACGAAAATCTCAACTGCATTCACAATAGAGCACCAAACTGAACATCGACGGACCCCTAGCAAGCTAGAGGTGACACCAGGTGCCCGGGAGGAGTGAGCATCCCCTGTTGGCTAGCCGCACCCGCCGTCGATGTTCATGCACGAAAATGATCAAATTATATAAATACATGCACTGTCTGAGGTTATGTCTATATAGAAAGTGCTATGGCGACCATGTCAGGGAAATGAACGTATCCTTCATGAATATTTTTAAATTCTCGTAATTGTACTACAAAACATGGGTATCGTTCCATTAATACTAGAAAGGTCCTGTTTCCCTGATGCATTAAGGTATGACACGATGACCTCAAACATTGATATATTTTTACAGAGTTCTAGGGATGGTTCTGTTCTGTCTTGTATTGCCCTTTATCATTTTGACATCATATATATTATTTTGATGTTTCAGAAAATTGTCATTTCTTCCAAACAATTAAAAGAGGTTAACATCTGAGCACCATCTTTCCAATATTTAACGTCTTCAAATTCATAAGCATCATTTAGAAGAGATAAATTTAAGCATGGACCAGACATGCACGTTTCGGATATTTAACCCGCGTCAGTGATCCTCAGTCTAAACAATGTAATATGACCAAAATCTGTGAAAATTATGTCCTAAATATACCAAAAGACGTAGCAAGATGGCTGGTATATGAAACTACAGGACCCAGGTTTTAGAAATTTGAGACAATTTTGTATACAGAAATTTTCAAATGCGTTTGAAGAAACGACCATTATCAAATGCGTTTGAAAAAACGACCATAATGCTATTTTGGTCATAGGTTTCATTTAATTATGCTATTGAATGTTGGCTGTGCCTGAAAATCAATCGGATGGAAGCATCACTGGTGAGGATTTACTATCCGAAACACGTGTCTGGTGCATCGAAATTGGTTTGAAATTTTCTTCAACAGGTCAAAGAGTTAGAACACTTCCGTATTATTCATCAAAGATGGATAAGTGTGTCATATGACTTGATCATCAGAGTTATACTAGTGTAGATGATAGAGGAATTGAACTTATTTGACATTTGACCTAGGAAATAATGGCCTTCTTCTTGAAACATAAATGTTATCCTTTTAAACAAATTTACAAATCCTTAGTTATTCCAAACATGTAGTCAATATGCTGACAACACTGTTTTACTTGTTGAAATGACTTTTGATGTTGAACTTTTGACCTCTGACCTTCAAGATAAAGAGTCTATTCTGCTGAAAATGATAATGAAACGGTCGAACGACAACACAAATAAAATAATGCGTCCGTCAAAGTTGGTTGATAACAATATTTCGCTACATTTGATCAATTTACATATATGGAAACATGAAATGTAAATTGCCATGAAGGATTTGACAAATATAAAGAAGAAATAACGTCAAGCCCTCTTCATATCTTTTTCTAAGAACAACAAAAATCGTTTAACCAAAACGCTTCTATCTCTTATTTTGTTGTATGTTCGTTATCCTTAACAATAGAAAATAAAACTTTAAAAATTAGTTCGTTCATTAGAAAAGATTCACGAAAATTCTGCGAATTTTTCAGTCTCTGTCGTAGAAGCTCGTTTGTATATAGCGTTTTCAAATCCTGTAACCCTTGACATCCCGTCTTTCTTTTCTCGGATCCTTTTGCTGATAAAATATGCAGAAATGATCCCCAAGACACATACCAGGATAATTATGATGGTAATACCGACGATACCTCCCAATGGAAACCCCTCATCTGCATAAAATATAAAGAAATGATCACTGATGATAAATGGTTCATTGAAATGTGCATACTGTATACTAAATTATAAGGATAGAACATATAATTCAATATGTTAATGGTAGAGGAACCCTGTGACAATTTTCGATTTTAAAAGAACAAAAGATAGAACGTTTGGTTTTATGAGGAGGGATTGTAGATAATGAGGTCATAATTTTGCACAGTTTAGCTATGATTTTATGGGGACAAACGGTATAATACAGCATGATAATCTGAAGAATGGAGTTTGAATTTCTTTGGAGAAAAAATATCCTCGTTCACAGAATTAAAACTTTCTTTTTTCCCCCGTTGTGACTATGTGACTAACCTTTCAGTGTCTGTGATTGTCTCGCTGAGTTAGGTTTCTGGAAACCCTTAGTAGTATAAGGTCCCTCGGTGGTTTCTGTTGTTACTTCATAAGGCATTGTTGTCGGTGATGTTGTCGACTCTTGAACTGAAAAATGCAAACTTTGTTCATGTCAAATCTTAATTATCTTCCCTTAAAATGTACCCAATCTGAATCTTCAGATTGTATCGTTATTTGCATTTAGTATTTTAGTGTGTCTGCTATAACCGCTCGTCATTTACCATTTTGCTATTTCGGATACTCGTCATTAATTTTCATCCATAAATTTCATAGAAATTAAAGGAGGTTAACATCTTAGCACCCTTCCTCTTATGCTATTCTGAACATAGATTTAATTTGAATATGCTACTGAATCAACCCTACAGGAAATTTTAAATAATAATAATAATAAAAAAAAAAAAAAAAAAAAACTCGAGGCGGCTTATGAAAAGCACTTTCCATGGAAGCATCACTGATGAGGATGTAATATCCGTAACACGTGGCTGGTGCATAATGAATTGGTTTGAAATTTTGTTTAAGATGGTAGAGAGTTGGATCACGTCCGTATTTTCAGCTGCTTCATGTCAGTACTAGCTCTATCCCCATAGACTTTTCTAGGAGGGATATGCGTCCTGTAGACAGTTACAAGTGAGTTTTGTATTGCTCATATAAAATAAATAAAAACAACACATGAGCTCGCGGCGGCAGAGCACGGATTGTATTACGTACGCCCTCTTTTTATATCCATTTACATATTCATCTGTGTTGCTTGGGCCCCTGCGTTTTGCGTTCTTGTTTGTGTGTGGTCATCTGACAGTGAGGAGTTTGTTTTACACCACAATTGTGCGTTCTTCGAGACCTCTGGGTAATCGGAAAAGTGGGAGGGTTGTGCGCACGTAATCCAGGATAACCATACCTTCTGCTATTTCCGTGGCAGATGGCCGTCCTAAGTCGGCACCGGTTGCCCATTGGTCTCGTTGGTTTATGTGTAGTCCTTTGTGTTTGATGTTTCTGTGTTGTGCGTTGACGTTCCTTGTCCCTTACGCGTCTCTTTCTGTGCTTGTCTGCTTTGTGTTTTTGCATTGGGTGTTTTGGGGTTTTGCTGTGTGTGCTACAACCTGGTGTTGTTGGAGATCCCCTCCTTTATGAAAACTGACTGAGATGTCCCTTTGTTGAAATTTACAATTTTTGACTATTTTCTACAGATTTACTGAGCATGTCAATGACAAATATACACTGGGAGCAAGGTTTCTACCTCCATATCAAACACGTTTGCAGCTGCTTATTCTATATGATGAACACAAATGTATTAAGACATATTTTATAGTCATTTCTTTATTACCAATGTCTTTATTGAACAGATTAACCATATACACATGATAAAACTTGAAGATGTAACCTTGCTTATACCAAAAGATTTTACAAGCTATGTACCATTATACTACAATGGGAAAATCGCTCCTTTAATTTTTGAGCAGTGTATATAATGACCGTATCTCCAATTAAAACGCCATACACAGTACAAAATCGATAATTCAGAAAATTATAAACCGAAGGCATACAAAATCAGGATAAAACAAGAACCAAAGCAAAAAATAAAAAGCGAATTTCCTGACTGTCGTTATTTTTGTTTTAATATGCCATAATAAGTAGTATCGGTAATTCGGAAAACATGCCTTACCGACTCTTTTGCATATAAATCGGTTCTTTTTCGAGCAACTGACATCGTCCCAAAATCCGGCGAATGTCATCTCTGCGCACTGATTTATGTTGTCGAAAAGACTGGATGACGGTTGATTGTATGACCAACGCTTATAATCAAGATTGATACCTCCAATCCAGTACCAACCTATAAAAAAATCAGGTATTAGGGATGAAACAATATATCGATATATTGCGAAATGAAATAGATTCGTATCGTATCGCGATACTAAATGCGTATCAAAATATATCTCACCCTTATAGATTATATGAATAAATCGTTGAATCACTTTTTTTTAAATCAGTTTAATTCAAAACAAGCTACCCATGGTCCATATATCCACCGGGTACAGCGAAGCATTAGGGGAGGGGCGGCTTGTTATGCTGCGACTCGGGGGCTTGTGCTGAAGCGACGAAAAGCAGAACGAGGTATGTATCAGCTTCTATAGCTCCAGAAATAAGATACCTAGGCTCCTAAAACTATTCCTACGGAACTCAGCAAATATCAAGGAATGTTTAAACACTACAACACTATTTCGCGAGTTGGACGATACAAAGAGGAAAATCATTTCAAGGGGATAAAAATGCCGCAAAATCTGATTTTACGCATATGTCCATACCTGAAGACATGGGGAATGGTCATATATTCCTATGTTGAATGTTTTCATGTTGCAATACAGCTTAAGGAGGTCCAGGACAGTCAGACTTAAATAAAGATCCTATCATCTAATAGCAATTCTCTGTAACCATTTAAACAATTTCGGCACGCATGGTCTCCGATTTTCATGAAATTTCACACATAAGTAGGGACCAATGAAAAAAAGTAAATTAGACCAAAATTTTATTTCTAGGTTATCTGGTTACCATGGCAACGGCCTTTAAAGTTGAGAAATTGGCAAAATTGAGCTACTTTGAAGCTCTATAATTTGGTTTATATACGATATTTCTTGAAGAATTTCTAAGCATCCTAAAGATTAGGACCTATGATTTTAGATAAGCTCAATTGAAGTGTCTGATTTTGTCAAAAAGGCTGGTTACCATGACAACATAATTAGCTAATTTTAAGATATTGATTTCAAAATGCTGTTTGTATTTTCCATTTTCCTTCTCTCTTGATGAGTATATGATAAGAAAATGGAATTTATTTTATAGAATGAGTAAATTCAAGATAAACCCACTTGTTGCTATGCACACAAGTTACCTTGGCAACGGTAACTATGTTCTATAATATTACTTATTTTGCAACTTCAGAGTTAAATTTTAAATTTTTGCATCATGATGAACAGATGAAACATGTTGGAATATATCCAACACAATGAGCTATTTCAAAAACTGTGAAAAAGCTATGGGGAACATATGTTACCATGGCAACCACTTTTTATTATTTTCATAAAACAGTCATTATTATTCCCAGAAAGTTCAGATTTATTGTTAATAAAGATCGAGTAAGCCTCTTTCAAAATACAAGAAAAAACTTTCGAATAATTAATGGTTGCTATGGTAATTCGGCCATGCAATGAAAAAAATATATACATTTTTTGCTGTTTTTCGAAGCCTTTTCCCCAAAAACTGAAACAGGCTTACACAACTGTTTTTACATATATTATAAAGGAAAGTCTAAACTTTATTTTAGATTTAAAATTTTTCACATTACTTAACTTTGGATGCCCGTATCCAAGGACTCAAATTGGGCTTATGTACAAGTTTACACAATCGTTCCCATAGCAACGGGCCATTTCCTGCATACTTAAAAGAAAAATTCTTTCATGTTTTGAAAAATCTACTTGAATACATTCATTAATTATCATTACTTTGAATCAAAATTCAATGATCTAGGAATAAAGGGTCTCTAAATATTGTCTAAAACTGCTTTCATTTTTGCGATTTGAGTTCATGTTGCCATAGCAACATACACAAACTTTGTCCCATTATGATATCGTATGTATTATTTGCATTAACAACTGAAAAATGTAAGTAATTTATCATTGAATTTTGAAAAAATGCCAAAAACACTACTTTGATAGGGTACCTGTGTTGTTGCCATGGAAACATATAGATAAGACCATAAACCCAACATTATTTTTACTTCACTTGAAAAAGCAATGATAGGTTACTGATAATTCATTAATGTTTGTTTGAGATTATGCTGCATAAATGATGTATGCGAATTCAAAAATGCCCCAAAATACATTTTTTCAATATTCAAAGTCCGTTTCCATGGCAACCGGATGCAACATTAAGAAAACTTTCATCATTTTCTTACTTTTGGGTCAGACCCAACCTTATATATAAATTTCATCAAAATCTGAGACATGCTGTGCAATGCGTCCTTCATAAAAGTGCAAATGCTTACAGAGAATGGCTATTAATTTTCCTAAAATTATAAATGTTAATAATTGAAACATACTTTTTCTACATGCAAAGTATCATAATTTTTTACCGTTAGTTTTGAAACTACGAACGTACATATATACCCATTCAAAGCCCCAAAATAGGCCGTAAATGTGACGTTAAAATTAACAAACTATAGGTAATGAAAAACAGTTACAAATGTTCTGTAGAGGCAAATTATCAACAAGATCTGTATCTTTCATTTAGACATGATGTGGACAATTGGATATGTATAGAATTATAAATGATCACTAAGACTTTTAAACAAAATTTTTACGTTACCTATAATGCTGACGTTCTTGCGAAAAACGCGCCAATGTCGCCGTTTCTTTTACGATGTCATAATAAATCTAGAGCTTTCCGATGGTTTTCTTTCGGATACTGTTCTGGACCCCCTTAATATAATTCATTCTTGCGTAATATTTATACTTATCGAAACATTTCCATATCATAACATTCATGACAAAATTTCTGAGTTTGAAGGATTCAGAATTCCTTTGTATACACGTATAAACATCAAAGAAGTACCTAACAGTTATTAAGTCTCAAAGTCGAGAAGGCCAAAGTAAAGGCCAAAACGTGAGAATTCCCATAGGAACGGTTGAGATTTCCGGAATGAACAACATATCATTGTATTAGTTATTTTTCAGGAATTTACTTTATTATCTCCCACCAAAGTTAAAGTCTTTGATTTTTACAATAAATCATTTGTGTATCTTCGTTGGAGCCTTTATAATTAAAGGAAAAATACATTTGGTGCACAATGCAATGGAAAGTGTTATCATTTAGCTAAAGAAATGATCACATTTTCAAATACTGATTTTAAATATCATTCTTCACATATTCTAGAAAGGGAATCATTTAGATGTGGATCCTAAAGAATTATAAGGAAATATGGAAAAACCCATATCCCTATCAATAAGTACAAAATCGTTAATCGAAAAATCATCTAACCAAGGACATACAAAACCAGGATAAAACAAGAACTAAGGCAAAGGAACAGAAATAAAAAAAATCGTATGGAGACAAGTGAACTCCCTGCGAAGTAGTGAGATTAGGTATATTTCAGCATTCATTCGAATCTAAATTCATCCATACCGTGCTCTCCACTGGGCGAAAGCACCTTGAACCTCATTTAAAGCTGAAAGCCTACATTAAAAACTTTGATGAAATAGTAAATTGTTTTGGGACAGAGATTGTTAGATATAGACTCTAACAATCTCCGTCCCATGGCATAGAAATAAGCTATAGCGACCCTTCACACGTGCTGACGTATGCATACTAATGAAGGTACGACCTAAAATCCAGGGACATCGCTACAGCGCCGGTATATAAGACGAGCTTCAAACTCGTCCACCGTGACATTCAGTGATTAGAAGTCTGGGAGTAAATACATGTAACACCTGAAATGAGAAATGAAGTTATTCGATGAAATAATCAATAATCGATTTCAAAAGCAGGCATTTATATCTAAAACTTTGAATTACGAAGAAATGAACTTATTTATTAAATACAATTAAAAATCCCCTCCCCCCACCTTATACCACGTCTATAAAGTCAGTACGAACGCCAATGTACAAAGCTCTATATGCTGCAAATATTTACCTACGTTGAAACATAAACAAAGAATATATGAAAAGACCCCATCTCTTTTAAGCCCCCCCCCCTTGCAAAACACACACTACTTCAATAGCCCTAAATTAGTTTCTATTTGGATATCCAATACTAGTTTTGAATTCGGCCTTTTCGTCTGAAATAGTAAAATAAAAACAAAACCTGAAATGTGTGCCCATTAATTGTTATATCTTACCTCTAGAAAATGAATTTACTAGATTCCATGTCAGCCTTCCTGTACACAAGACGAAAATAATCACTTCCGGTATAACTGACATTTTGAGAGTGTTCGTTTGCATGAGGTAGAATTACAACGTCTCATTCACTACATTTTCGAGGTTGAAGAACCCCTCCCGCCTTTCCCTTTCGCCTTATTCTCGGTGAATTTAGTAAGTAATTTAAATATATAGGATATACAGTAAATTCTGACAAACAAATGCAGCTAAGAATTGATAATTTAAGATTATCTTTTATTGATTCTTAGTACTCGTGTTAATCTCTTCACAGAAATAGAAAGGATGAACTAATGATGTCGAATTTAATAATACAATTTTAATTTTCTTTCCTCAAGATTTTTAATTTTCCATTTTATCTGACATACATATATTACATATTTTACGTGATTGCATTTTGTTTTCATGTTTTATTCAAGAAATACAGATGATAAATAAATGTATATAATTTCATTGAAATATGCGCGGATCTAAAATAGGGGAAAGATGGTAAGGGTCTTTCTAATGCTCCATTTATCAAATGAATCCATATTTTTTTTTCTAGGGGTTCCTAGCCATTTGAGGAAGGGATGTTCTAGCTATTGTTTTTGAAAGAAAAAGAAGAAAACTATCATTTTGACAAAAAACTGGAGTTTCACAATGTGGTCCTTGATTATTATTTTCAAAACCAATATATGGCTGCGATGGCGAGTCAGCAAACATGTTTGACAGTTCAAATGAAATATATATAGTATTGCTTCCAAACGAACACTCTCAGCGATAAACTTATACCGGAAGTAGCATAGCAAGTGTCAGATTGATGATGCATCAGGATTTATTCTCTTATCAGGTGAGATACGATATTTTTTTCTTCAGTCTGTCCGTCCTGAATATAGTTTTCAATTTACCATAATACTACATATACATACTGTCTTCATTCATATGACTTATCAAAGGACAAGTACGAATTCACATGGGCCATGTGGGCGGATCCAGCACTGTTTGCAAAAATGAAAGGAAAGCTAAATCTTTTTTAGTTTGTCAAAATTTAGTCATTGAGCAAGGAAACTGGATGTACAACCCACTCCCTCCGCAAAGACAATAAGCTTATTGAAACTACTTTAAATAGTATTGACTTATTCAATTGCAAATGTACCCCCCCATCTTTCCGTACTTGCATCCGCCCTAGATATGCGCTACAAGCTTTATTTTAAAGTTTTTATTCAAAGTGGATTTTTTGCCTATTTCTGATTACTCATCAGATGACTTCATTTCTCATTTCAGGTGTTACATGTATTTACTCCCAGACTTCTAATCACTGAATGTCACGGTGGACGAGCTCACTTTGTGGATTGATTTATGTGGGTGAAACCAAAGGTAAGCTCCGAACCAGAATGTCAGGACATCGGTCAAAAATAAATGATAAAGGAAGTCAACTTCTTTACCGGCATTTTGACCAGGCCGATCATTCTGTTTTATCTATGAGAGTCAGAATCCTGGAGAAAATATATCACCCCACAAACAATCCCAATTTGAGCACACCTTTCCGTCGCAACAGAGAAGAGTTCTGGATAAAAAATCTTAACACTGCAGCGCCCTATGGGTGTAACGATAATATAAGCAGCTTAGGAAACTTAACAAGTCCAGGTTGTCAATCGGTAATGTGAATAGCTTATTCAACAGACCACAAAGAAGACCTCGAAGTCATGGCATTCGTAAATATAATAGGCCTGAGATACATAGTTTCTCCTTCGATGACTTGGTTCCATTTTTGAATGAGCCCCTAGGCCTGCATTATATTCGTACCAAATTATACTCTGTTCCTTTACGGAAGTTACACGAAATCTACGAATATACGAAGGACCTCACTTATACCGATACACGTTCCCCAGAATACAGACTACAAGGAGTCATCTTGGACATTTCTACCTTTCGTTTATTTCAAGCAGTTAGATCAGATAAATCAGAGGAGAAAACAAACCGTCCTTTCATTAAAGTAAAATTTGCAAACAAAGGTATTGATAAATTGAATCTTGGTCAAATTTTGAATCACAAAACTGTCACAGAAAAAATCCCACCATATTTCAAAAGACAAGAAACTCCTTGTATTTCCTATAGCTACACACCAACAGTTGCATCTAAAATTTACAATTACAAACGATTCTTGCAGTGCATTGACTTAAGTAATCCCTCACTACATCCACTTCCTTGCGAATGTTCTTCATCGGATTTTAACTATTGTCCTTGTGGACACGTTATTACAGGTGACCTTAGTATAGTCAAGAACGACAAGTTGAGAGATTTGTTAAAAAAGGGTCCCAAATACAGAGAAAGTATGTCCTTTACATGGAACCAAAATTTCAAAATTATCATGGACTCTTGTGAGGAATTATGCAAGACGTTGGGCAAAGAAAGAGGATGTACAGCTCGACACACTATCCGAATGGATAAAATCCATCAGAGGGTTACTTTTATCTAAAATTAACCGATTAAAATCAACCGTGAGCACCAGATTCGAGTCTATATTTAAAGACCCTGATGTTATCACAGAGCTTACCTACCTCCAAGAACATTATGTCATCACACCAGCGGACAAAGCCTCAAATAATTACACATTTACTTGCAAAAAGTTCTATTTCGAAAGTCTAGTTAAAGAGTTGGGTTTAAATTCGACACCTGGAAATCCCACTCACACCCCAACAAACCTTTCTGCCTCTGAAATAATAGATAACCACAAATCAGCTCTTTCTTCCTTTGGCTTCAAAACTAACAATTTAGATTTAGATTTACCATACTTATACTGCATACCTAAAATGCATAAGAATCCGTACAAACAACGTTTCATCGCTGGTTCCTCAAAATGTTCTACCAAATCTGTATCGATCTTACTCACCAAAGTTTTATCTGAAATCAAATCTGGGCTTCAAAAATATTGTTCGACAGTATATTCTCGCAGTGGTATCAACCAGATGTGGATTTTAAAGAATTCGAAGGAACTTTTAGAACATCTGAAATCCACTCATTTTAGTAAAGTTCATTCGATCAAAGCCTTTGATTTTTCGACACTTTACACTACAATTCCACATTCTAAATTGAAAGAAAGACTCGCAAAAATTATAAGTAATGCGTTTACAAGTAAGAACGGTAATCGCAAATACAAATTTATTGTTGTGAACTATGACAAAACCTACTTTGTAAAAGAAAAGTCTGATTCTGAAAATAAGTACACTGAAACAGATATTATTCAGATGTTACTTTTTGATCGACAACATTTTTGTGGTGTTTGGAGGAAAGGTCTTTCAGCAAATTGTCGGAATTCCAATGGGGACCAATTGTGCCCCACTCCTTGCCGACATTTTCCTTTACTCGTACGAAGCTGAATTCATTCAATCTTTGGTCTCTGAAGGGAAAAGATACTTAGCTTCTGACTTCAACTTCACTTATAGATACATAGACGATGTGTTGTCCATCAATAATCCGAAATTCGCAGATTACCTGAGCAGAATCTATCCTTCAGAGCTTGAAGTCAAAGAAACTACAGAGACAAATAATTCAGCATCCTATTTGGACATAATGTTGTCCTACGACACTGATGGTCACATGAACACCTCACTCTATGACAAACGTGACGACTTCAATTTCAGCATTACAAACTTTCCTTTTCTGAGTAGCAACATCCCTTCATCGCCTGCTTATGGCGTGTTCATATCTCAGTTGATACGCTATGCCAGAGCAAGTACGAAATATACGGATTTTGTTCTGAGAGCTAGGCGTCTTTCAGATAAGCTTCTCAGTCAGGGATATGTTTGTGACCGACTAACATCGTCACTGAGGAAGTTCTACGGTCGATATGGGGAACTCGTCATACAATATGATGTCCCACTCTCCAGAATGGTGGGTGATATTCTGTCATAGACCATTTGAACCATCCAAGCCAAGATTGTACTCTATGTCTTCCGAAATGGAAGTTACCGGATGTGACAGTTCTACCGAATTGAAGCGGCGGGTGTTGCATGCAAGCAGGAGATGCTTACTCTTCCTGGGCACCTGATCTCACTCCCATATCGGGAGTTCGCTTCTTTTCATGTGGTGGAGGTTTTTGTTTGTTTGCTTTGGATCCTGTTTTGTCCTGATTTTGTATGCCTTCGATTTCTGATTTTCTGAATTATCGATTTTGTGCTGTATACAGGGATATGGTCATTATCCATATTTGTCATTGAAGCTCGTCTTATATACCGGCGCTGTAGCGATGTCCCTGGATTTTAGGTCGTACCTTCATTAGTATGCATACGTCAGCAGGTGTGAAGGGTCGCTATAGCTTATTTCTATGTCATGGGACGGAGATTGTTAGAGTCTATATCTAACAATCTCCTTTCCCCCAAAAATTTACTATTTCGTCAAATCTTTAATGTAGGCTTTCAGCTTTAAGTTTTACCTACAGATACATAGATGACGTGCTGTTCATCAATGATGCGAACTTTAATGATCATTTTCATGAAATATATTCTCTTGAACAAGAGATCAAGGGAACAATCGAGAGCGATATGTCCTTTTCGTACTTGTATATACTTCTTTTTTTCGACACAAACGGCCATTTGATCACCTCATTGTATAATAAATGTAACAATTAATTAAGCTTTCCACATAATTAACTTCCCTTTCATGAAAAGCAACATTCCGTCTTCTCCTGCTAATGGCGTTTTTGTTTTTCAACTAATTCGGTACGACAAGACATATTCGATTCTATCATTAGAGCCATACGGCTTGCAAGTAAGCATCTTTTTCAGGATTATATCATTCGACGGCAGACATCTTCATTCTGAATGTTCTTCGATCGCTACGGAGATCTTATAAAGGCATATGGGATCCATTTTGGTTAACGATCGTATTGCTTTCAACATCTCCTAAACAGGACGTCTTTACCTGAATATGCATAAATTGAATATGTACATCGAGACAATCACAGACGTTGACAAGTTTTCATCGAAACGGTGCGACAGGTGTTGCATGCAAACAGACGACGGTGACTCTCCCTGGGCACCTAGTCTGACATCGAAATATTGTTTATTCTGGGGTTCGCAACTATTCCAATGGAAATTCTAATGGTTTTGATTTACCCTCTGAACTCTGAGACTGAATAACTGAAGGGTATTCTACCATGTTTATCAGAAATGTAAAAGAGGATAGTATTTTCTTCTAAGAAACACATTTTGTTTTGGAGTGCGAATGTAGGTTTTTGACAAGAAAAGTGGACCAGAAACAAAGATAAAAGTTAGGTTTTTTTTAAGTACAAACCAAATCCACTTGGCCTATCAGATGTGATCTTCCTTGTCAGCCCGATCCAATAAGAATGCGCAGATAATTTTTTTATGTACTCATGCACGTGCTCGTTCTCATTCACTGAAAGTACACTGGCTAATAGCGTGCCACGTGATTGACATGCCCTGTTAGCATCCAACCAATTAAGACGTGTGTCATGCACGGCGTAGAAACATGTTGATCCAATGGGCATTGATGTTGAAAAACCATATTTACTCTCCTCGCAGTCGATTGGTTGATTGGCGTTTTCCAGAGGATCTAGTATTGAAATGAGAAAAGTGAAAACTGTCGGAAGACTCAAATGATATAAGTAATCTATCATAATAAAATAAAAATATAATCAATTGTAAAGTGACGTAATCACTTATAATAAATAAGTTTCAAATAAATACCATATAAGAGCATAGTAAATACATGTGTAACTCAACTGATGTTTTTCATTGCATTTGAGGGACAATGCTAAACGAGGAAAAAAGTCAAGCCTCTCGTACATAAGCTTGGAACAAAATAATGTTACTCTACCTCTGTTTATTTCACATAGAGATGGTAATGTGACGTCACAAGATATGTCATACCAACTCCCGTTTGACTGCATCACACAATTTTCCTCTTGTTTCATAGAGGGTTCAGACTGTGACCATTTGGTGAATATATAAGGCGAACCATCATCCCAGACAAACGATATCGTACTCTACAAAGGATTCATTCAATTGAAACTTTTGTGAATCAATTTTGTATGTATTTAAATCCCAATCAAATTATCTTAGAAAGAAAAAAAAAAATGCCGCACAAAAAATTAGTTTAGTATATCGCAAAATATTGACAATATGGTTTTGGTCTCGTTGTATTTGAATTTAAATGCCTTCGAATTACATAGGAATGTTATTCCTGGGCTGATGAATTCAGCCAATGAAAATGTAGAAAATTTCAGCAAATAAAATTGCACTGTGTACAGAGTGTTCGGTTGTACGTTTGAATGTTCATTCTCTAGCCGCCATTCGAGCAGATAACTCAAGTTATGGACGCCGAGCAGCATGAAATACGCTCGGAGATTCATCACGAAAGCTCCTACGTGGCAATGGACAAAGACTTTTAACTAAATATCCGTATTGAAGACCAAAATGCACTATGATGACAGAAATGAAAAACATTATTGTAAGCGAACTGTGTCGTTTACACACGTTAAATGAGAAATTAGCGGAAAACAGCTTAGTAAGATCGAGGATACCATTAGTGACACGCATAAGTTTAAGAACCTCAGCAATGAAGAACAATTTAAACAAAATAATAAAGTATTAGTGAAGCTTCAGGAGGTAGAAAGCAGCGTTTAATGAATGGTCATTCTCTAGCCGCCTTTCGAGCATTTACCTCAAGTTTTACAGTGTATTCATCAAATGGATAATGATATAAAATGCCCAGTTTTCAGAGTTTTTGGCCCTAAATAATACAAGGGTTTCATCTCTGTTTTTCCCCTGGGCTTGGTATATCACATAGTCACTGGTTTGTTATATTCATTTAATATATTATTATTACAATAAATACATGTATACGTATATTGTCATTATAAATACATTGTGTTATGAAAATTGTAAATTTTTAAGTTTATAAAAGTCGGCGTCTAATTACTACGGCGGGCGGTCGGCAAAATATAAGAATTTTGTTTTTGTTAGTAATTAGTATGTAAAGAATGAGTGGATACAATGTATTTAGAAATGAGGATATATCAAATAATTGAATCTCTCGATGTCTATAATGTTTTTTGTCAACCCCCCATGGGTAGATATATTTTACTTACTGCCAGACTTTTTTATATTTGAAATGTCGTTTTTATGGAAAAAATGTCACCCCTTTTCCTGATATCCCGGGAATGACCTTTTGAAAGGGCTAATTATTTTGGAACACGAAAGCTTAGAATACGAAAGTAAAAGATCTTATCCATACCAGATCAACGACAAGATGTCGAAATGGTATTAAGGAGGCATTGAACACTTGGACGCCATATTCAATTTTTCTCAAAATTTCTGAAATAATATATTACTTGTCTGTCCTTGATTATACAAACTTCTATTTGATTCTATCCACAGGAAAATTTTCTATGAGACTTTGAAATATGCATTTTTCAAAGTTTCAGTGAATTTCTTGATGACGTCATAATATCAAAAGTATCATTCCAGTTCTCGTAAAGCTATTGGAAATTAATTTCAATTTAGCTACAAAAATACTCATAAATGTATTGCACTTACATATGGAAAAGATGAGATGAATTATGTATTATACAAAGGTAGGATACTGGAATAAAATATGACACGATCGCTCAAAAAATTGAAATTCCGAGCCAATTGACTGTAGTTGATAGCCAATTATTATGAGGATTAATCTTTTTGAAAAACTAACAAATTGGTCAACAATGTCCAGAAATGATTTCATGATTAAATGAGAAAAATTGAATTTGGGATTAAAATATTACATAGCTTTCTATTTTCCTATTTTTCCTTCCAAAATCGTTCATTTTCAATGAAGTGACATCCGCATTCCTGTAATGTAAATTTGTCAACGAATTCACCGTGAGAAAGATTGAACTTTCTATTTAACACATGCAAAGTTTCAATGCGATACATTTGGTATTGATGATTTTATTGCATTTTGAATGCGAAAGTTTGTGACACCATTTTTCCCGATAACGTCCAAATGACGTCGTGGTTTGCTCATGGCTAAAACTTTCAAAGTCCACAATTTTGAAAATCGCCATAATTTCTTTAAATGACGTCGGAAATTATTCATACTTCATCAGGATACTCAAATGTGTATATCAATCAGCGTATCAATTGTTTTGAAAAAAGTTAAGACTGAACTTTTCATAGGAAGTGAGAAATTAAATAATGTTGCCGCAATCTTGGTGTTCAAATTCTCCTTAAATTTTCTTAAATCATGGCTATTTTAAAACGATTTTACGAATGAATATCAATCTTATCTACATTTTTTGATTGAAGTCCAATCCAGAATCCATCAACAGAATTTGCCTTTGCCAAAATCCTCAAATATTCGTGTTCGAAAATCCCCGTAATCGATGCCAAGCGTCCACCATCTGTGTTGCAATGTACCTCAGCCGATTTTCTATTGAAGCTCTGCTTGATGAATTTAAAGCAGCGATTATAGTACTCTGAGTATCCGCTAGGACAGGTTGTTGATACTTGAATTGGGAAGTTCGGATCTTAAAGAAAATGAAAAAAAAAATGCATTAGCGATTTGTCAAAAAAATCTGCAGACGAAGCCGATTTCAGAGTTTTTTTTATTCAAAACCTTCGCCACAAACGATATCAAATAATTCAATTTCCATTCTTCTATTCATTAGACCCATTTCCAAATCAAAAGGTACACAACGGATAGTCTTCGTTTTTTTCCTTTTCGGCACATTAAGTTTGATTCCAGGAAGCTGGCGCTTGATACCCAAGCAAACAGTAAACTTTTACAAACCTTTCTGTCCTTGACAGATGTATCCATATTTATTGTTACAGTTTACGGCATCCCACTGGCCACTTTTTAACACCGTCCACAGGACACCACACTTGGCAAATGAAGCAAAATAGTTTAAACTATAAATGAAATTTGATTAGTATGTCTTAATTGGTTCCGATAAACGCTTTTTTCAGCTTTCTTCTTGTCAAATCAAATGATAGTCTTTACACAATATTATAGTAAAAGCTACGTCGAGCTTTCACAAAATTTTGTATATTTACATGCAAAAAATATCATTTTAAATATTTTTCACGAAGGAAAAACATGTGTATATATGAAAAGTAACATCAATAAACAGCAATAAGTCTCTCCACAAGTTTCAATGTATTAAAAAAATAACAAACGCCGAATTAACAAGTTGAAAAGTAATATATAATGATTTGTTGCATGGTAATCTATATGGAATATTACAGTCTTAATCAACACAAAAAGGACCAATTTTGAAAAAGATGAGTGAAACTATAGAATATCAAGACAAGTAATTAATATTGCCAAATATCTCAATTAATACGCCATGCCAGAGCAAGTACCGAATATACGGATTTTGTTCTGAGCGCTAGGCGTCTTGCAGATAAGCTTCTCAGACAGGGATATGTTTGTGACCGACTAACATCGTCACTGAGGAAGTTCTACGGTCGATATGGGGAACTCGTCACACACTATGAATGTCCCACTCTCCAGAATGGTGGGTGATATTTTGTCATAGACCATTTGAACCATCCAACCAAAGATTGTACTCTATGTCTTCCGAAATGGAAGTAACCGGATGTGACAGTTCTACCGAATTGAAGCGGCGGGTGTTGCATGCAAGCAGGAGATGCTTACTCTTCCTGGGCACCTGGTATCACTCCCATATCGGGAGTTCGCTTCATATGGTCCAGGTTTTTGTTTGTTTGCTTTGGTTCCTGTTTTATCCTGATTTTGTATGCCTTCGGTTTCTGATTTTCTGAATTATCGATTTTGTGCTGTATACAGGGATATGGTCATTATCCATATTTGTCATACATGTAGCCTTAGTGTCATTTGCCTCTGAACGTAGTTGTTCTTTGATCATACTCTGGAATAGCGTATTAAGTGCGATATGAATACAAAATTAGGTAGAGGATGACACGTAAACAAATCTTAGCTAGGTTTCGGCATAATTTTTTTTCGGTCATATTAGAATTAAGGTCCTTGCGCCTACCCTCCAAAGATTTTTGGCCATATTTTTCACTTAGATACGCTTCGGAATAAACCCTACACAAAATTTGCAGCCGCTCATTTTGGCAAGAGGAAATAAAGCTCTGTATTGTAGATTGCGCCAGGAAAATTTGATTTGGCTTTATTCAAACTGTTTGGCATGAAGTAATACCATTTTTTCGGTCATATTAGAATTAAGCTCCATTAGCCTACTCTCCAACGATTTTTGGCCATATGTTTCACTTAAATACGCTTCTGAATAAACCCTACACAAAAGTTGGAGCCGCTCATTTTGGCAAGAGGGAATAAAAGCTCTGTCTGAATTTATTTCAGTTGGCTCTCTAGTTTGAATGTATTTTAGTTGGCTCTCTAGTTTGAATGTATTTTAGTTGGCTCTCTAGTTTGAATGTATTTTAGCTGGCTCTCTAGTTTGAATGTATTTTAGTTGGCTCTCTAGTTTGAATGTATTTTGGTTGGCTCTCTAGTTTGAATGTATTTTAGCTGGCTCTCTAGTTTGAATGTATTTTAGTTGGCTCTCTAGTTTGAATGTATTTTAGTGGGCTCTCTAGTTTGAATGTATTTCAGTTGGCTCTCTAGTTTGACTGTATTTTAGTTGGTTCTCTAGTTTGAATGTATTTAAGTTGGCTCTCTAGATTGAATGTAATTTAGTTGGTTCTCATGTTTGAATGTATTTTAGTTGACTCTCTAGTTTGAATGTATTTAAGTTTGCCCTCTAGTTTGAATGTATTTTAGTTGGCTCTCTAGTTTGAATGTATTTTAGCTGGCTCTCTAGTTTGAATGTATTTTAGTTGGCTCTCTAGTTTGAATGTATTTTAGTGGGCTCTCTAGTTTGAATGTATTTTAGTTGGCTCTCTAGTTTGAATGTATTTCAGTTGGCTCTCTAGTTTGACTGTATTTTAGTTGGTTCTCTAGTTTGAATGTATTTAAGTTGGCTCTCTAGATTGAATGTAATTTAGTTGGTTCTCATGTTTGAATGTATTTTAGTTGACTCTCTAGTTTGAATGTATTTAAGTTTGCCCTCTAGTTTGAATGTATTTTAGTTGGCTCTCTAGTTTGAATGTATTTTAGTTGGCTCTCTAGTTTGAATGTATTTTAGTTGACTCTCTAGTTTGAATGTATTTTAGTTGGCTCTCTCGTTTGAATGTATTTTAGTTGGCTCTCTAGTTTGAATGTATTTTAGTTGGCTCTCTAGTTTGAATGTATTTTAGTTGGTTCGCTAGTTTGAATGTATTTTAGTTGGCTCTCTAGTTTGAATTCATTCTAGTTGACTCTCTAGTTTGAATGTATTTTGGTTGGCTCTCTAGTTTGAATGTATTTTAGTTGGCTCTCTAGTTTGAATGTATTTTTCTTGGCTCTCTAGTTTGAGTGTATTTTAGTTGGCTCTCTAGTTTGAATGTATTTTAGTTGGTTCGCTAGTTTGAACGTATTTTAGTTGGCTCTCTAGTTTGAATTCATTCTAGTTGACTCTCTAGTTTGAATGTATTTTGGTTGGCTCTCTAGTTTGAATGTATTTTAGTTGGCTCTCTAGTTTGAATGTATTTGTCTTGGCTCTCTAGTTTGAGTGTATTTTAGTTGGCTCTCTAGTTTGAATGTATTTTAGTTGGTTCTCTAGTTTGAATGTATTTTAGTTGGCTCTCTAGTTTGAATGTATTTTAGTTGGTTCGCTTGTTTGAAAGTATTTTAGTTGGCTCTCTAGTTTGAATATATTTTAGTTGACTCTGTAGTTTGAATGTATTATGGTTGGCTCTTTAGTTTGAATGTATTTTTGTTGGCTCTCTAGTTTGAATGTATTTTTGTTGGCTATCTAGTTTGAATGTATTTTATTTGGCTCTCTAGTTTGAATGTATTTTAGTTGTCTCTCTAGCTATAATGTATTTTAGTTGGCTCTCTAGTTTGAATGTATTTTAGTTGGCTCTCTAGTTTGAATGTATTTTAGTTGACTCTCAAGTTTGAATGTATTTTAGTTGACTCTCTAGTTTGAATGTATTTTAGTTGGCTCTCTAGTTTGAATGTGTTTTAGTTGGTTCGCTAGTTTGAATATTATTTTAGTTGGCTCTCTTGTTTGATTGTATTTTAGTTGACTCTCTAGTTTAAATGTATTTTAGTTGGCTCTCTAGTTTGAATGTATTTTAGTTGGCTCGCTAGTTCGAATGTATTTTAGTTTGCTCTCTAGTTTGAATTTTATGTGTCTACTTTGCAAATTTGCTGTAAAGTCACTTTATTGGCATAGTTTAAAAAATATATTACTAAAATGGCATTGGGAAGATAGTGCTAGAATTTTATCCTCTAAAATTTAAGTTCCTAAAATGACAAAGTAATATATAATGTAAAATTCATTAAGGGCTAAAAGAAAGCATCTTCCAAGAAACAGAACTGGAAAAAGTTCAATAATACGCCACTCTAAAAATTCAGCGGCGGAGAGCGAGTACAACTTCTGAAGTGTAGATAATGAATAAAAGGAAGTGTTACCTTCTTTAACAACATATCAAAGGAACATACGAAACCAAAGATACATAATTGAATTTTACGATAATTTATTTGTTATTTTTCATTAATATCAAAATTAATAATTACATTTCCCCCAGACGGTTCACCCGACATCCAGTTTGTGTATGTCAATTCTGTATTATCCGACCATTGGAAAGACTTGGCTATACCGTTTCTTATGCCAGTCCAGCGTCCATAGAAATGGTTCTTAAGAAGACTTATGACAAATGCTAGGGAAAAAGGAAATGATGAATGATAAGTACTTTAAAAGATTACACAAGGCCTTTGTTCAGTTTAGGGGACCGGCACTATATAGATAAAAACACCCTACTTTTTAACGAATTTTTTAAATGAATTTTTTTCTGAATAAAGGATTTTTCTACTGTTCAAATGAAAATTAAGCCAGAGAAAAATATTAAAAGAAAGACAGGTTTGGAACGAAGTTTGCATCACCGATATTTTTTTCTGAATAAACGATGTTTCTACAGTTCGAATGGACAATAAATGAAGAAATGATGAATAAGGGATTTTTGTACTAATCAAAGGAGCAATAAACAATAATTAAACCTACTTTTTAAGGTTGCTACCGCCCCCGAACCCCCGTTTAATACGCTCAAATGCCGCTTGGCTTCGTATGTTTTCCAATTTTTGGACTTATCTTTGTGACTGATACACAGATTCCCCGTACAAAATGACAGTTAAGTAATGTAAAACCAATTGTTAAAACTGTTCTCAGAACGAAAATCGCTTTACGACGTCAAAGTTTTTGCGCGAAGTTTCGGTCAAACTCAAAACAAAAATTGTCGACATTTTTACGTTGAGTTACAGTGTACAACCCCATAATTTCCCTATAATATCAAAACTCTCCCTCTTTTCTGAGGGTCTGCGACGCAAGACACTTGAAGGTAGGAACGGGACTAAGGTAAGAAATTTTTACCCTTTAAGGAATTTAGAAATAGCGCCCACGTGACTAACGTATTCAGATTTATATCACGTCTAGGTCGATAATAACTTAGAAAAACATTACATATTTACAAGGAAATCCAATCCGATCTATCTCAAGCTATAAATGTAAACTTTCAGAGGGTAACAACTATGGAAAAAGTAGCAAACGCCGGTCTATGACGTCATCTCGGGATAACCTCACAGATTTCGTCATCATGAGGCTTCCGAAACGCAATACATATTCATTTTACGTGTGATATTCCTAGTCAATGCGTCATTATGCCCTTGTTTATTTTTTTCTCTGTCGGTCTGTTCGCATCTCAAAACCTCCAAATCCTCTTTATCAATCTTTCTTATTCATATGACAATGAACGGAAAGCGGGGGGGGGGAGAGGGGGCTGCCTTGCATTTATCGAATTAGTCTTGTTCTCGGGACCTCTTTATTAAAAAAGAGGTCCCGGGAACCAGACTTTCATTGAATTAACAGGCACATTAAATCAGATGAATATCTATTCTAGAATCTTTTATACATTTGCGTTAAGAAAAATGAGTTCGCAAAATATACTAGTACTTCAAAAGTTAAAAAGTGTAAAAGTTTAAAAATGTAAGAGGTCAACAATTTGGGTAGAGGAGCGCTCAAATCTATTTTTGGAACAAACAATTTATTCGATCCCCTTTTAATCAATTCCTCATGAAAGAGAAGTGCTAATAATTTTTTAACGAATGACACGAATCAATCAAGTCATTATTATTTTTTTTATTTTGGGGGTAACGGTCGTTCCGTTCCGACGAAGGCTTACTTAAGAAATGACTGTCTTACTTTTGGTGTTCATGGGTGTATAATTCTGGTTGATCACGTGCAAAATCCGTGAATCGCGAAGCGATTCTCGGAAAATTTGCACGTGTCCAACCAGAATTATACAATCATGAACACCAAAAGTAAAACAGTCATTACTTATATTTACATTTATTATAAATATTGGCAATTTTTATTTGCATGCATTTCGCACATTTTGCCTGTTATAGCGTCGAATGAGTTTGAACGTCGGCAAATTCTCCCTACATGCAAAACTTGAACGTGACGTCACAATAGCAACCCAAGTTATTGGAATATAATTCTAGTTGCCTAATGGGCGTTCAACATGGGGAATATACTAGTAATGTAAATATATGTTAGTTCCTGTTTTATCCTGATTTTGTATGCCTTCGGTTTCTGATTTTCTGGGTTATCGATTTTGTGCTGTAAACAGGGATATGGTCATTATCCATATTTGTCATTTTTACCACTGTCCATGTGTCACTGCTGGTGGACAAATTGTCCCCGAGGGCACTTGTCGGGCAGTCTTTTGCTTAAATGGATAGAACTCAAGAGACCTACAAAGTGGCTGGGGCGTCGCCCACTATAAAAAGGCCCCAACCTGTTGCGTCTACGGACACATACGGAACAGGTAACTTAGGTGTCCCTAGAATTAGTTTACACGACATTAGACATGAAACATTTGTAGTAAGTAACAACCATGAGTTTTGGTATAAACATGCAGATGGGTATATTAAAATCAAGCCCTGTAAGATTGAAGTGGTCGATATACTAAAAGAGCACAAATTTTCACCAAGCGATTGCTCAATTTCTAAGTGCGGCATGAAGAACTGCAAAACTTGTAACATCCTAATAATAGACACTTCTTTCTCATTGACAAGTAATCTCACAAAACAAACATTTAACCCGCATAGTTTTGAACTCTTAACTGCATTACATCTAATGTTGTGTACGGAATAGAGTGCTCACTTTGTGGATTGATTTATGTGGGTGAAAGCAAAGGTCAGCTCCGAAAAAGAATGTCAGGACACCGGTCAAAAATAAATAATAAAGGAAGTCAACTCCTTTATCGACATTTTGACCATCTATGAGAGTCAGAATCCTGGAGAAAATATATCACCCCACAAACAATCCCAATTTGAGCACACCTTTCCGTCGCAACAGAGAAGAGTTCTGGATAAAAAATCTTAACACTGCAGCGCCCATTGGGTGCAACAATAACATCAGCACTATAGGAAACTTAACAAGTCCCGGTTGTCAATCGGTAAATGTGGCTAGCTTATTCAACAGACCACAAAGAAGACCTCGAAGTCATGGCATTCGAAAATATAATAGGCCTGAGATACATAGTTTCTCCTTCGATGACTTGGTTCCATTTTTGAATGAGCCTCTAGGCCTGCATTATATTCGTACCAAATTATACTCTGTTCCTTTACGGAAGTAACACGAAATCTACGATTATACGAAGGACCTCGCTTATACCGATACACGTTCCCCAGAATACAGACTACAAGGAGTCATCTTGGACATTTCTACTTTTCGTTTATTTCAAGCAGTTAGATCAGATAAATCAGAGGAGAAAACAAACCGCCCTTTCATTAAAGTAAGATTTGCAAACAAAGGTATTGATAACTTGAATCTTGGTCAAATTTTGAATCACAAAACTGTCACAGAAAAAAATCCCACCATATTTCAAAAGAAAAGAAACTCCTTGTATTTCCTATAGCTACATACCAACAGTTGCATCTAAAACTTACAATTACAAACGATTCCTGCAGTGTATTGAATTAAGTAATCCCTCACTACATCCACTTCCCTGTGAATGTTCTTCATCGGATTTCAACTACTCTCCTTGTGGACACGTTATTACTGGTGACCTTAGTATAGTCAAGAACGACAAGTTAAGAGCATTGTTAATAAAGGGTCCCAAACACAGAGAAAGTATTTCCTTTACATGGAACCAAAATGTCAAAATTATCATGGACTTGTGTGAGGAATATGCAAGACGTTGGGCAAAAAAAGAGGATGTACAGCTCTACACCCTTTCCGAATGGATAAAATCAATCAGAGGGTTACTTTTATCTAGAATTAACGGATTAAAATCAACTGTGAACACCAGATTCGTGTCTTTATTTAAAGACCCTGATGTTATCAAAGAGCTTACCTACCTCCAAGAACATTATGTCATCACACCAGCGGACAAAGCCTCAAATAATTACACATTTACTTGCAAAAAGTACTATTTCGACAGTCTAGTTAAAGAGTTGGGTTTAAATTCGACACCTGGAAATCCCACTTACACCCCAACAAACCTTTCTGCCTCTGAAATAATAGATAACCACAAATCAGCTCTTGCTTCATTTGGCTTCGACACTACCAATTTAGATTTAGATTTACCATACTTATACTGCATACCTAAAATGCATAAGAATCCGTACAAACAACGTTTCATTACTGGTTCCTCAAAATGTTCTACCAAATCTGTATCGATCTTACTCACCAAAGTTTTATCCGAAATCAAATCTGGGCTTCAAAAATATTGTTCGACAGTATATTCTCGCAGTGGTATCAACCAGATGTGGATTTTAAAGAATTCGAAGGAACTTTTAGAACATCTGAAATCCACTCATTTTAGTAGAGTCCATTCGATCAAAGCCTTTGATTTTTCGACACTTTACACTACAATTCCACATTCTAAATTGAAAGAAAGACTTGCAAAAATTATAAGTAATGCGTTTACAAGTAAGAACGGTAATCGCAAATACAAATTTATTGTTGTAAACTATGACAAAACCTACTTTGTAAAAGAAAAGTCCGATTCTGAAAATGAGTACACTGAAACAGACATTATTCAGATGTTAAACTTTCTGATCGACATCATTTTTGTGGTGTTTGGAGGAAAGGTCTTCCAGCAAATTGTCGGAATTCCAATTGGGACCAATTGTGCCCCACTCCTTGCCGACATTTTCCTTTACTCGTACGAAGCTGAATTCATTCAATCTTTGGTCTCTGAAGGGAAACGATACTTAGCTTCTGACTTCAACTTCACTTACAGATACATAGACGATGTGTTGTCCATCAATAATCCAAAATTCGCGGATTACCTGAGCAGTATCTATCCTTCGGAGCTTGAAGTCAAAGAAACTACAGAGACAACTAATTCAGCATCCTATTTGGACATAATGTTGTCCTACGACACTGATGGTCACATGAACACCTCACTCTATGACAAACGTAACGACTTCAATTTCAGCATTACAGACTTTCCTTTTCTGAGTAGCAACATCCCTTCATCACCTGTTTATGGTGTGTTCATATCTCAGTTGATACGCTATGCCAGAGCAAGTACCGAATATACGGATTTTGCTCTGAGAGCTAGGCGTCTTTCAGATAAGCTTCTCAGTCAGGATATGTTTGTGACCGACTAACATCGTCACTGAAGAAGTTCTACGGTCGATATTGGGAACTCGTCATACACTATGATGTCCCACTTTCAAGAATGGTGGATGATATTCTGTCATAGACCATTTGAACCATCCAACCAAAGAATGTACTCTGTATCTTCCAAAATGGAAGTAACCGGATGTGACAGTTCTACCGAATTGAAGCGACGGGTGTTGCATGCAAGCAGGAGATGCTTACTCTTCCTGGGCACCTGGTCTCACTCTCATATCGGGAGTTCGCTTCTTTTCATATGGTGGAGGTTTTTGTTTGTTTGCTTTGGTTCCTGTTTTATCCTGATTTTGTATGCCTTCGGTTTCTGATTTTCTGGGTTATCGATTTTGTGCTGTAAACAGGGATATGGTCATTATCCATATTTGTCATTACAAACGGAAAACAATTGAAATTGAAAAAAAAAATTAAAAATTGATAAAGAGGTTAAAATACACGCAAAATGTCGACAAATTTCATTGTGGTCCAATGACTGTGACCTCCCTAAAAATGATTCTTTATTACGGTGATGCTTATTCTGTACCGCAAGGTTTCAACTTATTCTTTGTTATGAAAAGATTATCTGACAAAAGCTATGTCTTCGTCCGTTCGTCATCCAAAATGTTACTCGATCATGAAATGTTAGTGATATTTTTTCATGCCAAGATCTACCTCTTAATTTATTGAGTCATACTTTTACCTATATACATTTAATTTATTGAGTTATACTTTTACCTATATACAAAGGAGGATCTCCAAATTGTTCAAAGAGGCAGTCGGGAATGTTTTGAAGAAAAAAGACCCGGAAATACAAAACAAATAAATAAATAAATAACAAAAAAAAAAAAAAAAGGAAACCTTGCACACGTTGTCCTGAATGTTTGATTACTGACCCCCAATTGATTTCTTGTCATGATAAATGCATTCGTGACATTGTATTTTAGCGAGCAAATTTTTATAAGAATGAAAATGCCAAACGATACTATTTCTTTATCCCGAAGGTGTATTTATATTCTGTGAACAAGGTAAGGTAATATAGATAGGTATGAGTGAGGGGATACGGGATAGACGGATAAAATCAAGAAATATACAGGCTGACGAGCGGTAGCGAGCAAGCGACCTTGTTAAAAAAAATAAAAAAAAAATCTTAAAAAAGACCATGAAAACAAAGGATCTCCATTTCCATTAATGTTATTGAACCCCCCCTCCTAAAGGAAGGGGGTTGGACGCAATCGACTATCTCTAAATCCGCCCGTGTACGTATAGTCATTCAATTACTTTTTATTAACAGACACTTTATTAGTATTCTTCAATACTTGGAGAAATTGCTTTATTCTATCATTCACATTTTGACAGTGTTGGTCGCAAGAGAAATGTTTACGGACGGAAGGACAGATGTACAAATAAACAGATTCTAGAGTCTACAAGTGAAAAATTTGGTCTAAATTTGTTGCGTAAACGCTACGGTGCACCTGTTCATCACATATTATAATTGTACTTACGAGTATATATCGCAAAAATGAGTAAACAGGCAGAAACACACGATCGATTACGCACATATATGTAAGATGAGTTAGTGTTCAGGGGCGTAGTCAGGCGTACCTTGGTATGCAAATCGTCCATAGTTTTAAAGTTAATGAAACGAGGTCATCCATTTGATAGAGAAGCCAAAAGACACACCACAAACTACAGATTCGGAAGGATGCATTGCTGTCAAGTTCAACATCCGTATTTGAACGACGTGTACAATTTTGAAGAAACTACAACACCATGTTCATATCGTTTTTTTTTTCATCTTGGATATGGTTCATCGTTTCCTTACACCGAATCATCTCATGCAATTTTTTTCTAAATTCAGCTCAAATCCACAAATGCTTCCTTTTTCGATTTTTTCTCGGGGGGCGGCCAAACAGCCACCAACGTGAACCATCCCCCAGACGGTCCTTTGCGTCTCGGAAGTTATCCCTCATAAAAAATGTCTTTCTCCCAGAACTGCCGAGATTTTAGATCCGCCTAAACTTGAGACGTCCACATTCAAAACACCATAGCTACGCCTATGGCGTAAAAGATCACGATTTCATGGATAGTTTGAAAGCGCATTCATAGTTATTTAAAACTGTAATTTATACAACACAATACATGCTTTACTTGAAGCAGATCAATTAAAATCGTTTATGACAATATGCAGTTTAATCCGTACGCAATTACATCGATCTAATGGCGTAATGATGTCATGAACTGTAAGATATCTTCACGTCACTACAAGTACATGCACTCGTAGAGCTTGAAATCTTTTTTTTCATGTATAATATTTGACATATATTGAAATACATTTCTGGATCATGTGATGAAATCATAAGTGAGTTTGTATCTGATATCTGATACTGAAAAACTCGATCACCCAACTGAATTCATATTCGCATTTAATTTTTTTTTACAAATCCCATTATCTTGACTACATATTCAATAGAAAAAATATCTCTTTTTTGAATATTGACAATTTTTCCATTCTTATTCAATTTCTCTTTCAATTATTAAAAGATGATGTTATTTTGTAATATTTTGACATTAAAGATAGCAATGTTTTGGCTTCCTTTTAATATTTAGTCATATGAAATGTACAAGGGGGAGATAACTTTTGCATGTCAATTTCTCAAAAATACTGATTGGAGACCGGATTTTTTTTGGACCAATTTTTCAAAGGTAGTTGTACTAGCTTTTTATTAACCTCATCTGGGCAGTTCTTTAACAATTACTATTTCTGTCTAAAAAATATCAATATGAAAATCTCAAAAAGACGGATGAAAAACGGGAAATTTCACTTACCTTTACATAATTCCTGGAAAAATATGTAATTTTTCCCTTTTGAATTATAGATTGAAGTCAAAAGTCTTATTATATAATAAGTAATTCTAAATTTGTAATCTTTTGACGTCTCGAATATATCAAAATTATTCGTTATATCTGGCGTGTGCTATTTTACGAAATATTTATTTCAGGGGAGGTAACTCTTGTGAACGAGTTTTCTCTAAAAGTAGCCAGTTTGTCCGCGCATATTTTGTTATGAACTGAAAGACTTTTACTTAATTCACATTTATGGAAAGTTTGAAAGAAATTAAACGGGAGGTCATTTTGCCACTGAGGTGTTTCTAAATTCCTTAAGATGTCTTTTTTTACCCTATATAGTGCCGGTCCCCTAAACTGAACAAAGGTAAAAATATCAATCATGCATGTGTTAATATTTATAAAAAATATTTTGTGAAACACTTATGCCCATGCAAGCGATATAAGTCCCCTACCGGCATTAATCAATGTCCTTCAGCTCTGCCTTGACCTGTACTTACACCAAAAGATGAATACAAAATCAAAATAAGTTCAATATGTGTATTAGAAAAAGGTCTGAACAACAGGAAAATGTTTATGAAATTTGCTATGAGGCCATACCTTTTGTAAGAACGAATAAATCAAACCCAACTCAAACTTATTCTTTATCATACTATAATGTATATGCATACATAAAACCAGCTTAATATCTACAACAACAGGCATGAAAAGACTTGAAACTTATGCTACGTCCAGGGTCCATAGATCATGTAGAAATGGGTCGATCAAATTGAAACACGAACTTGATTTGTATCAAACTGAGATATATTCACATACCAAAAATGATTTCAATATATGCAATACCATGGAAGAAAAGTCCGGAAAACTGAGAATTTTATGATATTTGCTAAGTCCAAGGACCATAACTCTTTTGAATATCAGTCAATCGAAACCAAACTCGAACTTGATCTATATAACACTAAGATGTAATCACATATACAAAATTATTTCAATATCCACAACAACAGTCGAGAAAAGTCCGGAAAACTGAGAATTTCATGAAATTTGCTGAGTCCAGGGGCATAACTCTTGTAAAAATAGGTCAATCGGAACTAAACTCAAACTTGAGCTGTATAACACTAAAATGTATTCACATATTAAAAATTATTTGAATATCTACAATACATTGGAAGAAAAGTCCGGAAAACTGAAAATTTCATGAAATTTGCTAAGTCCAAGGGCCATACCTCTTGTTAAAATAAGTGAATCGAAACGAAACTCCAAATTGATCTGTATCACATTGAGATAAACTCACATCCCCAAAATGATATGATCGCTGAGCGATATAGTCCCCTACCGGCGGCATAATATCTATATCCTGCAACTCTGCCTATGAATTACTCTTCAATGAAACATATATGAGTTTTATTTGTTGCAGAAAAAAGTCCGGAAAACTGACAAAAACTGAATTGTGCAAGTCATCAAGGGGTATAACTCCTGGAAAAATAGGTCAAGCGTGACAAATGTCAAACTTGCTCTGTAACTATCCAAGTCTAAGCTGAGTATCAAATTTTACTTGCATATGTCTATTTGTTGCAGTAAAAAGTCTGGAAAACTGATAAAAACTGAATTTTGCAAATCATCAAGGGGCATAACTCCTCGAAAAATGGGTCAAGCGTGACGTAAGTCAAACCTGCTCTGCAACTATCCAAGACCAAGCTGGGTATAAAATTTCACTTGAATATCTCTATTTGTTGCAGAAGAAAGTCCGGAAAACTGACCAAAACTGAATTTTCCAAGTCTTGAAGGGACATAACTCCTTAAAAAATTGGTCAAGCATGACAAAAGTCAAACTTGCTCTGTAACTATTCAAGACTAAGCTGTGTATCAAATTTCATCTTAATATCTCCATCCGTTGCAGAAAAAAGTCCGGAAAACTGATAAAAACTGAATTTTGCAAATCATCAAGGGGCATAACTCCTCGAAAAATAGGTCAAGCGTGACGAAAGTCAAACTTGCTCTATAACTATCCAAGACCAAGCTGTGTATCAAATTTCATCTGAATATCTCCATCCGTTGCAGAAAAAATTCCGGAAAACTGACAAAAACTGAATTTTCCAAGTCTTGAAGAAGCATAACACCTTGAAAAATAGGTCAAGCGTGACGAAAGTCTAACTTGCTCTGTAACTATCCAAGACCAAGCTGTGTATCAAATTTCATCTGAATATCTCCATCCGTTGCAGAAAAAAGTCCGGAAAACTGACAAAAACTGAATTTTCCAAGTCTTGAAGGGGCATAACTCCTTGAAAAATAGGTCAAGCATGACGAAAGTTAAACTTGCTCTGTAACTATCCAAGACCAAGCTGTGTATCAAATTTGATCTTAATATCTCCATCCGTTGCAGAAAAAAGTCCGGAAAACTGATATTCGGACAGACGGACAGACGGACAGACAGACCGAGAGGAAACTAAGAGTCCCCTTCGGCGTTGCTGGTAGGGCACTAAAAATGAGATCAATATATACAACAACAGCGAAAAAAATTGACGGACAGACAGACGGACGGACGGACGGACGGACAAACAGGGTGAAAACTATAAGTCCCTCTCCGGCAAGCCGGTAGGGGACTAATAAAAGTTAAAGATATAAAGATCAAAATAGTATATCTGAGCAAAAGAAACACACATTTGCTATACAAATCACTGACCACAGACAGACTGACAAAACAGACTGACAGACAGCAAATTTCCCCGAATCATTGGAACATTCAATGGAATAAATTAAATCTACTAAATAATATGGCTATTCACACAAAATGGAGGGGAAATGAAAAACTAAAAACTTAGGAAAGTAAGTTATAGTTCAGTTGTGGATATTTTGGCGTTAGGATGAAAATTAACAATATAGAGAAATGAAGTGTTCGACTCTGCTTTTTTTTTAACAAATATTAGCACTCAATTGGATGCTGAAGATCTTAATTGATGTTGGTTTTCTTCTATCGTATGTTGGAAAGACTACATTTTTTTACAATGATTCTAGTATGGATGCATGATTATAGAGTTTAAGGGGGTTCGAGTATCGTTATTTTGACACTGTCTGGATGGAAAACTAACTTTATTTTTCTCTAAACTAAAAATCCATCTTCAGATATTCTAAAATGTATAAAATATATGCATCATGCAGGGCATCTTTATGGTCTAATACTTGAACAAAATCGGGCACTCTTAGTGGAAAATCATAGTTTGCCCAAATTTTGAGTAGATCCACGAACTGAATAAAAATGAATATAAGGTACCTAAAGTCACGTTTTCTAATGAAAAAGACTTGTTTAAGAACTGCAGGTACTTATTATTAGCAGTAGAAGACAAGACAATTGTAATATGTTGAGAAATAGCAATGAAATGGTAAACAATGTCCCACTTTGCGGGCTAATATTTGATGTCAAAATATGCCAGAGACTATATTCATATGTCCTTTAATTAAACTTAATTAAACGAAACCCCCTGCAAATTATATTTTTTCGCCATTTACATGTTTTAAGGGTGAAACAATTTATAAGTATACCAAATTCTAAGGAGTTTCGACCATAACTTTTTAAGATATTGTAAATTTAAATACAAAAATGCTATACTTTAAGCCAAAAATGCGTAAAAAAACCTGTATGACAAACAAAAATGTTCTAAAAATTGAAGGATTTATTATTCAAACACTGATGTTAATTGTCAAGCTTAATTGGGCCATTTCAAAACTAAAGTATTTGTCTCTGAAGACAGACTTAAAAGACAACAAAGTTTTGTCCTTAGCTGGTTCGGTAATATTTAGAATTATTGTTTGGATTTCCTATATTTCGAACTCGAGCATCACTGCTGAGTCATTTCCTGACATGCGCATGATGTGCACTCAACGTTGCAGATTTATTTTTATACACGTATGAAAAGGAATTTATCCGAAATCTTCAAAAGCAAAGAAAAAATGATGATGTGAAATGCTTCATTGGTACTTCTAGTGATGATATTCTTACTATCGACAATCCTGTTTTTGAAAAGTATAAAAATGTTATTTATCCAGAATTGATTCTAAACAAGGCAAACGTTTCAAATGTTAAACGTCTTTAAATTCAATAGCATCATTTAAAACCTGATAAATTTACAGCATGGACCAGACATGCACGTTTCGGGTACTAAACCCTCGTCAGTGATCCTTAGTCTAAACGATGTAATATTGCCAAAAAGTGTGAAAATTATTATGTCCAAAAATGTACCAAAAGACGTAGCAGAATGGGTAGGATATGATGCTACAGGACCCACGTTTTAGAAATTTCAAGAATTTTTTTAAATCAGAAAATTTCAAATGCGTTGAAAAGACAGACGATCAACCGAATTTGATCGAGCTTGGCTACATGTGAACTCGGGGACTCTTGGTCACTCACCAAGTAGTTCTAATGTTAAACGTCTTTAAATTCAATAGCATCATTTAAAACCTGATAAATTTACAGCATGGACCAGACATGCACGTTTCGGGTACTAAACCCTCGTCAGTGATCCTTAGTCTAAACAATGTATTATTGCCACAAAAAAAAAAAATGAAAATTATTATGTCCAAAAATGTACCAAAAGACTTAGCAGAATGGGTGGAATATGATGCTACAGGAACCACGTTTTAGAAATTTCAAGAATTTTTTTTAAAACAGAAAATTTCAAATGCGTTGAAAAGACAGACAATCAACCTAAGTTGATCGAACTTGGCTACATTTGCCCTCGGGGACTCTTGGTCCACCAGCAGTGTCACTCACCAAGTAGTTCAAATGTTAAAGGTCTTTAAATTCATAGCATCATTTAAAACCTGATAAATTTACAGCATGGACCAGACATGCAAGTTTCGGGTACTAAACCCTCGCCAGTGATCCTTAGTCTAAACAATGTAATATTGCCAAAAAGTATGAAAATTATTATGTCCAAAAATGTACCAAAAGACTTAGCAGAATGGGTGGGATATAATGCTACAGGACCCACGTTTAAGATATTTCAAGAATTTTTTTAAAACAGAAAATTTCAAATGCGATGAAAAGACAGACGATCAACCGAAGTTGATCGAACTTGGCTACATGTGCCCTCGGTGACTCTTGGTCCACCAGCAGTGACACTCACCAAGTAGTTGAAGTGTTAAACGTCTTTAAATTCAATAGCATCATTAACACAGAAACACCATTTTTGGACCTTAATATCAAAATTGTTAATGGAGAGATCCATACAAGTGTGTATGACAAAAGAGATGATTTTGGATTTAACATTGTAAATTTCCCCTGGCTTGACGTATATGGTATCTATATTTCACAGCTCATCCGGTATGCTAGAGCATGTACTGATGTTTTGGATTTTCATAGTAGAAATTTGCAAATCACCAAGAAAATTTTAGGACAAGGTTTTCGCTTTCACAAACTAGTAAAGACTTTCTTGAAATTTTATAAAAATTATTGTCAACTTCCTCTGAAATTCGGACCAATACAGGCAACAGAGTATATTACTTTGGGTATTTCACAACCTGCATTTTATGGTGACATTATTAACAAAATAAGAAGGATCAAATATAGACAACGTCACTATCGAAAATGCGTCAGAATCATCATACGTCTTTTATACCGTGGATGTGATCCTAATGTTACCAGACGGACACTAGGCTTGGTACTTGACCAATCTACAGTCTTGTACAAGCGCATTCTTAAAACTTGCACTCTGACTGACTGTGACGACGGGACTCCATGACGGGCCCTGTCCAAACCTCTTTAGAGAAGACAGGGCCCCGACCACCTGTCCTCTCTGAATGTCAGTCAGACACTTCGGGTGATAACATACATGAGCTCGCGTCGGCAGAGCACGGATTGAATTAAGTACGCCCTCTTTTTATTTCCATTTACATATTCATCTGTGTTGCTTGGGCTCCTGCGTTTTGCGGTCTTGTTTGTGTGTGGTCATCTGACAGTGAGGAGGTTGTTTTACACCACAATAGTAAGTTCTTCGAGACCTTTGGGTAATCGGAGAAGTGGGAGGGTTGTGTGCACGTTATCCAGGATAACCACACCTTCTGCTATTTCCGTGACAGATGACCGTCCTAAGTCGGCACCGGTTGCCCATTGGTTTATCTGTAGTCCTTTGTGTTTGATGTTTCTGTGTTGTGCGTTGACGTTCCTTGTCTCTTATGCGTCTCTTTCCGTGCTTGTCTCCTTTGTGTATTTGCATTGAGTGTTTTGGGGTTTTGCTGTGGGTGCTACAACCTGGTGTTGTTGGAGATCCCCTCCTTTGTCGAATATACATTTCAATATTAATAATTGCTTACATTGAATAATGCATGAACAATTTTCATTTATTTTATGCGGAGTGAATGTTAAGTAATATACGTGTATGTGTATTCTTTATCACTTTCTTCAAATGTAATACTCACACATTTCATCTGCATCCTTGATAGAAACAAGATCAAAGCCTTGTCCAAAGCTCTTACATTTAGATTGGGCAGTACTCCACGTGACAGTGTTTTCTGTATTATTGCTCACAAAGTAACATTTACTATCTGTAATATAATGTGTAAATGACACAATTAAAGATTACAAAAGATAACTAAATCTTCTATCATCTGAACGAGAAATTTAATTGAGCCGAAGTTACAAGCAGCTTGCACGTCCACGTATGAAGTATACTATCTACGAAGTTACCGGATGTGACAGTTCTACCGAATTGAAGCGGCGGGTGTTGCATGCAAGCAGGAGATGCTTACTCTTCCTGGGCACCTGGTCTCACTCTCATATCGGGAGTCCGCTTCCTTTCATGTGGTGGAGGTTTTTGTTTATTTGCTTTGGTTTCTGTTTTATCCTGATTTTGTATGCCTTCGGCTTCTGATTTTCTGAATTATCGATTTTGTGCTGTATACAGGGATATGGTCATTATCCATATTTGTCATTTTAATTTTTTAGTTTACCTGCAGGAATAAACATTAAAGAAGTACCTTTCATTTATTCAAAAAGATAGACGTAATAGAACCCACAGAAAAGTATTTGTTTCTCTTTATCTTATTCGGGGTAATCGTCTGTATCTAAATCGTCTTATCAAAATATTTCATACGACCACCAGCTAAAGCCCCTGGCACACCTACACTCTCTCTCAAGAAGTTCTTACTACGTCATTGAAGTCCTTAAAATTTTTCATGAACATAGTGAGAACGTGGCATTTTCACTCGGAAGGGCTTTCCGAAAGAATAACTGAAGACTCCAATAATACGTGTACAACACGACCTTCAGCGTCCATAACACGTAAGTAGTGAGTCCTTCCCGTCTTTAATACGTTAAGTCAAGTTCGCACTATCGGTCCCAAGTTCACACTACGACAAAGGCGTATGTGTTACGACAGTACAGCGTTTGTTCTACGTTCTCGAAGTCCTTACTGCGTTAATGCTACGATCATGACACGTTCAAGGGATAAATTGTTTGGACGAGGTGTATTTTGATTTATTTCGAGCCCTTAACCCGAGAGTGTGGTAAGGACGGCAGAGAAGTGACGTTCCCCATATGATTATATGTGAAAGTTTTAACAGTCCGTATTACGACCCACTGTGTTCGCGACACGTTTCTAATACGGCAATGAACTTCTCAATACGTTAGCAAGTAGTCCTTTTAAAATACTTTCTGTCATCAGCGTGTCCTCACCACGACTCTTTTAAATAGTTCAAAACGGTCATGGTGGCTTTGCGTTCCGGCATGTTCATCGGCGTCCATACTACGATCTCAATACGTATCAGAGAGTTCTTACTACGTTCCCTACGTCCTTACCACATTCAGAGCTCGTAGTACGAACGCCATGCCACAAATTGTAGGTGTGACAGGGGCTTAAGAGAAAAAAAGTAAAATATAAGCAAATGTTGATGTCTTCCATTCACATTCTAAGGCATTTACAAATGCAACTTCTTTCAAACGATGGGGGCCATTCAACCACTGGATTGAAAATTCAACTGAATGGTGCTAAATTGTTTTCCGCAAAATTCTGAAAGTATTTTTGACAAACTCTAGAGACTAAGTGTAGGGCATTCTGATTAAAATTCACCTCTCATCATGCGTTACCCTAACATATGACAACTACCCGTTGGGTTAAAATCTAACAAATCAATGAATCAACTAAAGTGCCATACATTTTTTTACGTAATGAGTGGTCAAACGAACTTCCAAATTTGACCCTATTGCAATCTTTTTGGTAATTTTCTTGTTCTAGATTCTCATACAAGGGCAAGTGAGCGAATCAAACCACATTCCTTTTAAATAATAAGAGGAGAGAATAATGCAAGAAGCTTTAAGCTCTCTTTTTGGGCCTACCAACTTAAATACTAGCATGATATATGTAACATGACTCTTGTAATATTCAAATTTGTTTAAACTGTAATAATTAGCACAGAACCACTTTTAAAATGCCACCTACAATGCATTCAGTATTTGCACTGGAGTCTGGAGATAGTTTATTAGTCCCCTACCGGCAACGCCGAAGGGGACTCTTAGTTTCCTCTCGGTCTGTCCGTCCGTCCGTCTGTCCAATGTTCAGTTTTCCAGACTTTTCTGCAACGCATACAGATATTCAGGCGAAATTTGATACACAGCTTGGTCTTGGAAAGCTACAGAGAAAGTTTGACTTTCGTCACGCTTGACTTATTTTTCGAGGAGTTGTGCTCCTTGATGACTTGCAAAATTAAATTTATTAGATTTGTGTCTCTATGAAGCCCTGTTATCGTCTCCGTCTTTGAGACGTCACCCAGCATTAGATCATTCTTAAACTCACTTTGAGATGTGACCAGATAAAATATAAAAAGTCAATTAAAACTCACTTAAAGGTGAAGGGACAAAACCGGTGCGACATTCTCCTTTTATCATAACAGGAGCGGGTGGTGTTGGTTTAACTAGTGTTCCGTTCCTCTTTTTACAAACAAAGCTGTTTATCTTCATTCCACAAGGATAATCCGACCATATTCCTAGGTAAAGACATTATGGTTTACATTTCCCTTTCGTTTTTACATTCAAACACTACACCAATCGTAGAAAGATTAGATGGGTATCAATCAACATCGAGAGCAACTTCTTAATTCATTAAAGAACATAAATTGTAACATGCACTTGTACTCTGATTTACTGCGATGACGGGACTCCACCGAGGGTCATGTGCAAACATCGTTAGAGAACACAGGGCCTCGAATATTTGTTCCCTGCCTCCTGCATACAAATTAATTTGTCAACATGCAACTTAATTTACTTGGCAATCTCTATAGTTTTCTTTAAACTTTACTTTCATGTTGACACCATCATCTTAAATGTTGACATAAATAAGTTGCATGTCGGTTCAAGTAATTTGCATGTTGACGAACAAGAGTATGTAGGGAAACAATTGTGTGTAGAGAACAGAATTATGCCACCATGGATACTAAATATTCTTTTTTTTTCATTGTTTATTTTTTTTTTATTTTTTCACATATACTAATATGAAAACACGACTCTACCTTTATTTTTAACAAAATCAAAACCCTTCAGCATATCATGTTTAGTTGATCCTTATTAAGTTCGTATATATGTTATATATATGTGCAAGTACGTACAAGCAATGAACATTTAATAAACGTAGCAATTTCACAGTAAACAGCATAGGAAACGCCTCAAATAAAGAATTGTATTCACATAAAAGCATGTATACTTTGTCATTAATTTCTGTTAAAGTTCTATTCAGTTTTCTATTCTGATTGTAATTCAAAACAATGTAATTGAAAATAGGAAGTTACAACTTTTATATTTCAAATGTTTCAAAATTACGAAGGTATACCAACATGCGACTTTTTATGTGTACTTGTCCCTTCTGTGTTTCCTTTAGTGCTTGTCTTCTTTGTTTGTTTCCCGGTCTTGTTAGAGATCCCTCCTTTGGTTGTCATGAGGAGAAGTTTTCATCTGTGACAGAATATGATGTTTATGTACGAAGCATTCAAGCAGGAGATGCTTTCTCTTCCTGGGTACCTGGTCTTACTCCCATTTTGGGAGTTCGCTTCTTTTCATATGGTGGAGGTTTTTCTTTGTTTACTTTGGTTCTTGTTTTGTCCTGATTTTGTATGCATTCGGTTTATGATTTTCTGAATTGTCGATTTTGTATATGTCGACTGTGTATTGGGATATGGTCATTATCCATATTGGTCATACATATATACTTCAAGGATTTTCGAAGGAAATGAAAGTATCAAAGATACATTGATTTTTTATGTATTTTGAATCGTGAAAAAAAATCATGAAAAATCGGGAACAAATACCGATATGCCTGGCCATCGTCACGCATCGTTCTTCTCCTCCATGATCATTAGGTTCATTATCTGCCCAATTCTGAAAATCTACAGCTGAGCCATCGTCCCATCTGACAAGTTTAAAAAATATGCTTCATAATTAAGTATGGTATCTATTTCATAGGGGATTAATTCTTGCAAATAACGCGTAAACGTTGCTTTTTTAACCGTGACGTCACAAAGAATCTTGGGCGCTTCATCCAATGAAAATACGCCAAAAGTGATATATATTAAACGTCTTCAAATTCAACAGCATCATTTAAGATCAGCTAAATTTACAGCACGGACCAGACATGTACTTTTTCGGGTACTTAACCCTCGTCAGTGATCCTCAATCTAAACAATGTGCGATGGCCAAAGATTGTGAAAATAATGATGTTAACAATGTACCAAAAGACGTAGCAGGATGGGTGGGATATGATGCATAATGTTTAATGATATACGCACAAGCAATTTGACATCATATATATTTTTTGCTATTTCGGAAACGTGTCATTTCATTCAAAAAATATTATCGAAATTAAAGGAGGTTAACTTCTTAGCATCATCCCTTCAATGCTATTTTGAACATTGATTTTATTTGAATATGCCCCTGAATCAACCCTACCAGCCGGAACGCCAGTCGGCACTTGTCTTTGAAGTTTAAAAACGAAGTCACGTGACAAATGTTTTGAATATGACGACATTGTACCACGTCATCAAAAACACGTCATACTGACTGTGCTGCATGTGTAAACAAGAATGGCACAGGTGATTTTGATGGCAATAGAGATACCGTTTCAAGTCATAATACTTAACCAGGTAAATTTTGTGGCATTTTGAAATAAATCGGGCGTTGTCAAAACCAAAAATAGAATGCCGATCTTTGCCTTAAGGGGTTTGTGTCACCTTTCAAACTTCGATATGCTGTTCGGGCGTCCATCTTCCATGTCAACGTATGGAAACTCGTTTGTAAACAGACAGTACACGGGTACACATGTACCCAAGTCGGTGATGCAAAGTGGTTAGATTTGCCAAAATTAACATGACATTGGCACAAAATCATCTACAAGGTATCAAACCATCAAACAAATGTTAAAAATTCCATTGCCGCTTGAATTTGGTGTATTCTGAGTCAGTAATGTTGAATTTGAATAAAGATCTGGTCCTCGTTATTAGTGATGTAACGATTATCGCCGACAATCGATTGTCGGTCGCTGAATGGCCAGCGATGTTACTAATCGATGTTGAAAATCAAACTCGATTGTCGCCGACATCGCCGATTTCCGAATTTTCCGTATTTTTCTGTCCGTTTCGGTATTTTGGTTTTAGAAATCGCGCAATGCGAAAGTCATTGACGGATGCAAGTGCAGGTTACATGACCCTCCCGAGGACAAAAATAACAATAACACCTTCAAAAAGTTATATTCCTCCCTGGATTACTTAGATAATTGAATTGATATTGTGGTTCAAACACCAAATTCCCTAATTTCCTCTGTCCCGAACTCTATTTAACCAGGCGTTTCGTGGACTACGTTCTAACTTTATTGCATCAAGTAATTTTTCAATTTCTATCAATCGACTTGACTTGACGTTAACATTTATATCAAACATTTATAAATATATAATACATAATAAATGAAATGTCACGGGGGGGGGGGGGTGTAATCATAGCATATTGTCATATGAGAATTAATTTGTCTCATCAGTGATATTCATAACCTTGTAGAGGCAATGTAAAGGTGTAAAATAAACTCTTTAAGATGATATACACAAAGTAGAACACTCATATTTAATTATTTGGTCCTAATTTCAATTAATTATGGATTGAAAATTAAAAAGATAGGAATATTTTGAATTTTTCGATTATAATCGATTAATAATCGATTATGCCCTTCCGATTATTTCCGATTATCGATTATGATTTAGTTTCCGATTGCCCAACACTACTCGTTATAGCGTTTTTATTCCTATTTATAGAGTACTTACTGACTAAAATTCTATATAGTTATCATAATTGGGATTCTGTTGAAAAGATTATTATTGAATTTTGACCAGAAGTGCAAAGGGGAGCATTTGTGTCAGCTTTTAAAACCAACGGTGTATGCACAATTTTCGTTAGATCTTTAGCAGGGCTGAAAAATATCAAAAATCCCTTTCAGAGGAATTTCAGCTATATGTAGTGAATTATACCTGAGTAGTATTTGTTTTATAATAATATTTAAAATTTGAGATAAACAATTAAGGTCGTTTAGCCCAATTTATTCTTATTCCGCTACTTTGTGTGTCAAGAGTTATCCGCCCCTTTTAGAAACAATGCTTCCAACCGTCAAAATAGGGATTTTCGTTCCGGCTGTACAGTGAATTTGGACTCTCTGCAAATTGTACAAATTTTATTCCAAAAATAGAACTAGAGGTCGTTTCTAAATTGAATTTTGGCTGTGTCTAAAAGCACCATGAATGAAGCATCACTGATATGGAATCAATTCTGTATGTGTGCTTATTTCAGATTTAGCGCAACCTTTTGGTGCAAACAGGGCAAAAATAGGACATATTGACATATAAGCGTAATCATGAATTGGCACATCTGAATTATTTATTAATCTAAAAAAATTACAAGTTTAGCGTAGTCTTTAAAAAGCGCAGTCTTTATAGCACTAACTCCGCTAAAATATTTATGCCGCTAAAATAAGTGCATATACATAATCCAAAACACGTTGTGCAAAATAAATAGGTTCGAAATTTTCTTTGGGAAGGTATAGAGTTGAAACACTTCTGTATAAAACAATTTAGATAATGTTTTCGCATATATTGATGTATTGTAGAGTAAGTGTGTACTTAATTGAAAATTTCCGTTTAAACGTCTTCAAATTCATTAGCAGTATTTAAGAACAGATAAATCTATAGCATGGACCAGTCATGCACGTTTCGGGTATATAACCCGAATTCAATTTTGGGTAATTAACCCGTATTAAATTTCGGTAAACTTTGTCTTATTCATTATTGATCATAGAGCTTAATGAGCATTCTTAAATGTATATTTCATTGGTGAATGAAAGTCAAACAAAATACTCTTTATAGCGCTAACTCAGATAAAATATGAATCCCGCTTAAAAAAAGTAGACATACGGAATCCGAAGCATATTGACTGCGCAAAATAGATTGGTTTGAAATTTTCGTCGGGAAGGTGTAGAGTTAGAGCAATTCTGTGTTAAACAATTTATATAATGTTTTCGCAAATATTGATGTATTGAAGAATGTGTACTAAAACTTTAAAGCAGATAAATACCTCTGTGAAATTTTGTCTTCTTCAGTTTTGATCAATCCTTTGTATTGACGGACATAGGGCTGAATTGGGCTTCTTAAATATATATTTCATTGGGGAATGAAAGTCCAACACAATACCGAAAACCAGAATCCAAAAATCAAAATCTATATGCATTCATATTCTTTAAATACTCATGAAACAAAAAAAAATTAAATAAATAAATAAATAAATAAATAGATAAAGATATAAAGAAATAAAGAAATAAATAAGAAAAGAAAAGAAAAAGGTAGGATACCCCCAACAGTAAAACAGTTATATAAATCATATAAGTTTAAACATTACTTGTATGTGAAGTCATCGTTCAGCTCAGTAAGTCCGATCCATATTTTGTTCTGGTTTGTGAATCGCCAAATCTATTTCAAAATAGAAGATGAAGATAGGTAGAAAACAATTATAAACAAAACAAAGATATGTTCAATATCTGCATAAACACCGACAAAACATCAGAAAACTAAAGTGTGACAGACAGACAGGGCAAATCGTTTTCGATCCCTTTCACTAACAAAGTGAAAACTGAGTATTTTTCTATCGCGACCTGACGCCTAATTTCTAAAATAGATAGCGCTGCCCCCTAAAAATTCCCCGATTGCTTCTTATTGACTTTTTCGAAATCTTTGTTCTCTGCACGAATATATAATCTTCTTCTAATACTTTGTTCTGAGGCGATAACGTAGTTCAGTGATCTTGATTGGGTTTGCGGACTTCATCACTTACTCATATACAGCATTCCAAAATGAGATAAAGAAAATCCTGACGAAAATTTCAACAAAACTCACAATAGAGCAGCAAATTGAGCATCAATGGACCCCTCGCAAGCTAGAGGTTCAACCAGGTACCCGGGAGGAGTAAGCGTCCTAAACTAAAAGAAGGGATGAGATCTCCAAGCATACCACGTTGCAGCACCAGCAGCAAGACACCAAAAACACACGATGCGAAAACAAAGGAACATACTAGGAGACCAAAAAGAGATTTCCGACATATAAACACCAAACTTAAAAGACTAGACATAAACCAACGAGACCTATGGGCAACCGGTGCCGACTGTGGACGGCCATTTGCCACACAAGTATTAAAATCATTAAAATGAAATCAACTAAACTATCCAAAATAATACCTTCCTCCGTTCATTTCAGTTTGAAAATCCTACTTTACTTACCAGATTCATTAAGAAATTCGTTTCTTCCAAATCGTGAATTCCTGTAAGGTCCGCGTGTTTGTCATGGCACGAACGCCTTGCCTCGAAGTAATCTATGGGCGTTGTCTCATTGTAAATGAAGTAGCAAAAACCTCTAAAGAAGTAAAAGCCAGGGTCTTTACACTTCTCTGAAAAAGAGGTATCCATAAAGGCTCTTATTTCTACCATTATGACTCGTGTTTCTGTGCAGATGTGTCATTGTCTATGATTGTATGTCCAATTTTTTCTTTTTGCGCGAGAAAGTTCGGTTTTTGTATATTTTACAAGATTCTTACGACGTTCGATTCTGGTTTTTAGGATCTGGTTTCGGATTTTGTGTTTGAATTTTATTCACTCAAAGTAAGAATAATTGGGAAGGAATCCAACTCCATACCTTCTTGAAGAAAATTTAAAACCAATTTTCATGCACCATACACGTGTTTCGAATATCAAATTATCCTCAGTGATGCTTCCAGCCAAAGTGCTTTTCATAAGCGGTCCAAATTAATTTCACTATAGCCCTCTTGTGTTATTTTTAGAACTTTTACTACTAACAAAAATGTTTTTTTTCTGATGAACCTTACTTTTAGGATACGGTTCACTAGGACTACTTAGTCTTATAGTATCGTGCATTCCTGCACTCCCTTCCCCTCCCTTCTTTTGTACTGAACACTGGAGATTGTTCATAAGATAAATTTGTCTTTCGTGTTTTGTATGTGTGTGTTTTCTCCGTCTGTCTGATTTGCCTCTCTCGTGAGAGACATGTGTTTTGTGATTTTTAAAATCTGATTTCGGCTTTTGTTTTTGACTTTCATTCACTAATTATGTTTTATTTTGGGTTGATTTTTTGATTTTATATGATAGGAAAATGACTTTTATTCTGTGTTTTTTTTCTCCTGAACAATAAGGTCACCTCTAATGGATGTTAGAAAAATATAAATGACCTTAATTATTTGACATTTTTCAAGTTCACGGACTTCGGACTTCGAACACCGCACTTGGAAGGGACTATGTCACAAATGTAAAATGTTATATGTTAACCCAATTAAGTAATAACCTAGATCAAATTATGTGATAATTTATTTATTTTCATGTGTAAATATATATATTTAAAGCTCTCCATGGTCATTTCGTCTATTGTGTGTTCAGATTTTACTTTTTTTTTTATTGCACCTGATTTCTTAAATATGACCCCTTATGTGCGAAGTTCGAAGTCCGAAGTACGTCAACTTGACAAATGTTCGTTATGTTCTTGAAAAACGTACCTATGGATACTGGAGAATAGGTCATGTTCACTGATACACCTGGAACGAAATAATGAAAGTTTGAGTTCGTCCATCGCAGTGTTAAATTGCCCAATAAGGAAACGATATTCTGGTATATACCTACAGCCTGTTACAAAAAATACCTACTAACTATTTTAGGAATGTCTGTAACGTTTAACGTATTTAATTGCAGGGAGGAGATCTCCAACAAGACCCCGTTGCAGCATCAACAGCAAAACACCAAAATACCCGATGCAAAAACATAAAAGACGAGTACAGCACGAGACGGAAAAGAGATACACGACATGTAAACATCAAACACAAAAGACTACACATAAACCAACGAGACCAATGGGCAACCGGTGCCGACTTTGGACGACCATCTGTCACGCAAGCTGCAAATGGTGTGATTATCCTGGATTACATGCGCACAATCCTCTCACTTCTGCAATTACTCAGAGGTCTCGACGAACGACAATTGTGGTGTAAAACAACCTCCTCACTGTAAGATGACATCACACAAACAAGACCGCGAAACGTAGAGTAAACGTAAAGTAACAATCGCGATGTACTGTTTCTGAATTTATATCAAGCATGTAGAAATGATATTAGAAGCACAATATTATCTAAATTGAAAAATTTATAAAAATTATATGATGATGAAATGTACGAAAATTCCTGGAAACTTTGGTAAGAATTTTTGTAAAACAGGGTACTAGTCCATACAGTTTCAGAATTGTTACGCTACGAACATATTTTCAAAGGCAAAAGACATTTGCATTAGAAGAAGAAATGAAGTTACAAGACACAGGATAATTTAATGATATCTAAATTTGAATTATTTAAAATATAAGTCTGATTCAAAACTGAATTTTCTGAGCTCACCAACAGGAATATCAAAATAATTGAAATACAAAATTATGCGAATTATCTTCTACAGAATCATGGACATAACGTCACTTATCATGAATCTAATCCGCATAAGTGCGCACATTACTATCAGCAGATGGTCGTCCAAAGTCGGTACCGGGTGTACATTGGTCTCCTCCCTTTCATGTGTTGTCAATAATGTTTGATGTTTCTGTATGTCTGTTTCAATTGCTCCGATTGATCTTGAGGTGAATATTGCGTCTTTTTGAGGTTTGTAGGTTAAACGTCTTTAAATTCAATAGCATCATTCAAAACCTGATAAATTTACAGCATGGACCAGACATGCACGTTTCGGGAACTAAACCCTCGTCGGTGATCCTCAGTCTAAACAATGTAAGATGGCCAAAAAGTATGAAAATTATTATGTAGATTTGTCTTGTCATTTATGTGTTACTTTGTATGGGTTTGTCTCGCTGGGTGAGTGCAGAGTAGTCATGTTGGAGATCCTTCCATTTTCTTTTGAAATATCTGTCACAAACTTTTCCCGAAAAAAAGGATCTGGTAACGGAGGAATAAAACGTAGAAGGTCCTCCAATCTCGAGACAAATACAAGAAAAGCTTTCGTTTTATTCATTAATTCTAAAGTAGCAAATTATTACAGAAGTTAGATCCAGACTTTCACTGCATGCTATTGAATTTTTCACAGAGTTTCTGTTGTTATTCAAGTTTGATGTTCTTGTACGTCTGTTTCGATTGTTACGTATGATGTTCTAGTGATTTTTGTCATGTATTTTTTGTGGTTTGTAGTTTTTGTCTGATGTCATTTACGTATCACTTTCTTGGGGTTTGTTTCGCTGGATGGGTGCAGGGTGGTCATGCTGGAGATCATCCCCTTTTCTTTGAATAGCGAAATAAGTTTCTTCTCCGCAAAATGACATCATGGACAATCAGTTTTAAACTGTAAATTAATTAGATGTACACAAAATATATGTCATGCAGTTATCATGAAAAGGCTAATTTGATCTATATACACCGTAAGGGATCGAAACGTATGGTGGTGTGATTCCTTAGACAGTTTAGTATTTTTCATTTTCTAAGTAAAATTTACAAAACTGATCAGCCGTTCCAGTGGGTCAATGTCATATCGTCTAGTTATATGAAAAGTTCACTACTTTTTGCAAAAACTTCAATAGTTTGTGGACGACAGAAATTTTCTTGACATAGCAGAACTCTTGAAGTATTTGCCAAAACTGTAGACTTTTCAAATATATAAACGATATGGACTTACTTATTAGGCGTTGCCCTACAGAAACGTCTCATTAGTTTTGTGCAGTATCAGTAAAAGGATGAGAAAACATTAAAATACCACCGTAAGGAATCACAACATAATATCTTTCAATCCCACGCGGTGATATAGAGAATTCACTTGAAAACATTGAATTACCTTTCTTCACTTTGCACATAAACGGGAACATTAAGCTGCATGGCGCATCATTATATGCATTCGAATCATCTGATGTCACTTGGCAACAATGCTCGTTATTGTACCAATTGTCTGGTTGATTGTTTTTCCAGTCCTCAAAATCCAATGGACTACCATCTGTCCAGGTAAATACTATAGGGGAAGCATAGAACATAACAATGAAAACAAATTAAAGATACAATACTAACGCCAATTTAGGTTAATACTGTTTATAATTGTAAACGTCTTCAAATTTAATAGCATCATTTAAGAACATATGAATTGGCAACATGGACCAGACATGCACGTTTCGGGTACTTAACCCTCGTCAGTGATCCTCAAATCTAAACAATGTAATATACCAAAAAGTATGAAAGTGACTATGTCGAAAAAGCGTACCGAAAGACGTAGCAGAATGGGTGGGATATGATGCTACAGGACCCACGTTTTAGAAATTTCAAGAAATTTTGATAACAGAAATTTTAAATGCGTTGAAGAAACGATCAACCGAAATTGATCGAGCTTGGCTACATGTGCCCTCGGGGACTCTTGGTCCACCAGCAGTGACACTCACCAAGTGGTATAATTGTAAACGTCTTCAAATTGAATAGCATCATTTAAGAACATATAAATTGGCAACATGGACCAGACATGCACGTTTCGGGTACTTAATCCTCGTCAGTGATCCTCAAATCTAAACAATATAATATACCAAAAAGTATGAAAGTGACTATGTCGAAAAAGCGTACCGAAAGACGTAGCAGAATGGGTGGGATATGATGCTACAGGACCCACGTTTTAGAAATTTCAAGAAATTTTGATAACAGAAATTTTAGAATACGTTGAAGAAACGATCAACCGAAATTGATCGAACTTGGCTACATGTGCCCTCGGGGACTCTTGGTCCACCAGCAGTGACACTCACCAAGTGGTATAACTGTAAACGTCTTCAAATTGAATAGCATCATTTAAGAACATATAAATTGGCAACATGGACCAGACATGCACGTTTCGGGTACTTAACCCTCGTCAGTGATCCTCAAATCTAAACAATGTAATATACCAAAAAGTATGAAAGTGACTATGTCGAAAAAGCGTACCGAAAGACGTAGCAGAATGGGTGGGATATGATGCTACAGGACCCACGTTTTAGAAATTTCAAGAAATTTTGATAACAGAAATTTTAGAATGCGTTGAAGAAACGATCAACCGAAATTGATCGAACTTGGCTACATGTGCCCTCGGGGACTCTTGGTCCACCAGCAGTGACACTCACCAAGTGGTATAAATGTAAACGTCTTCAAATTGAATAGCATCATTTAAGAACATATAAATTGGCAACATGGACCTGACATGCACGTTTCGGGTACTTAACCCTCGTCAGTGATCCTCAAATCTAAACAATGTAATATACCAAAAAGTATGAAAGTGACTATGTCGAAAAAGCGTACCTAAAGACGTAGCAGAATGGATGGGATATGATGCTACAGGACCCACGTTTTAGAAATTTCAAGAACACTCACCAAGTGGTGTAAATAAAACATAGCAAAATAAGAATGCTGCCTTGGTTATCATAAAATTTTGAAGTAAGAACAAATAATGATTGAACGATGAATTGAAAACATATTTTGTAGCTACTACGCTTGAATTTAATGAAATTCACTTTTCGTTAAAGCTCAAAGCGAAAAGAATACTCTTTATACTGTTCTGTAAAAACTCGTGATACTAGAAAAGGACTCGCGCAAGGGCGGGAAAGATTTCATAGGGACGATGACATATTCGGATACGTTATGTATGACTCTAGTATACAATATATAGGGATTCTGTTCAGATTTACAGATGCCATTACAAATTAAATTTACAAGAATGTTAAAATAATATAATAATTTTAATTTGCACCGGTAAGGGGATGATCCTAATCAGTTACTTTTTCTATGAATCACAGGCTGGACCCCCTCCCCAATATCTGCCAGTCAAGGCAAAAAAAAAAAAAATATATATATATATTTAAAAATTCTGTTTCCACTCGCCCCACGACTACCCATTTTTCTTGGCACTGATCAAACACAAAGATATGATAAACTATGAAAATAGATAGAAAAGGATTTTTAAAAAAAATTGAATGATTTTGAATGATATTTTTTCTCCGCTCGCACAACAAAATTGTCTATTTAATTTCTATCATTTGATTCATATTATCCCTCAGTATTGATTAAGACGCTAATCGATTAAACATAACGGTACTGTTAATGATGTTCATGGTCATAAGTTTTGCAGAGCTTTGTAAAGCGCCTATTTTGTTTTTGGTTTCCATTCGCCATTTCTACCCATAAAACAAAGGAGGGGATCTCCAACAACACCAGTTTGTTGCACCCACAGCAAAACCCCAAAACACCCAATGCAAAAACACAAAGCAGACAAGCACAAAGAGACGCGTAAGGGACAAGGAACGTCAAACAACAACAACAACAAAAATGAATCATTAGTCATTTAAATATGAACTATTTGTTGAATTCTGAACTTAAGCTATGGATCGAAAAGGTCGATTTATAAGGGTTCCTGTGCATTCACAAATCACATTTTAGATAATTGGACCTAAATCTTCAAGTGGCTGGATCTTTTTTTCAGACTTCGTTGTATACTTTTCTCTAGTTTTTCGGTACATGTACCTTTATTACCTTTGTGTAAATAACTTTTAATGAAACTTCCGGGTGAACGTTGTGAGCGACGTGGGACGCAATTAAACAGAGGAGGGTGCTCCATAGACTTCGGTGGAAAAAGGCATTTACTTCTACAATCTTCTTATAAGATTGGACGTCGTATATTTCAAAAAAGGAAATTGAATCTTGACTATGTGTCGAGGCGAAATTGGCCCACTACTTATATGACAAACGTCTTGCAAGAACCTTACTAAATTTATGATACTTAAAAAATCGGGGATTGAAAAGGGACTATAACTCAGAAGAAAATAGGAAGTTAATTGTTAGTGTTCGACGCCGGTTTTGAACTTTAGATTTTTAAAGATTTATTTCAGGAAAACGGTGAGACATAATTTATGAAATTAGAAATGATTCCTTCTTAACAATGATCAAATTCACATTGTCACATCATATGCTATATCTTCCTATCACACCATTTATCTCTGTCCTCTTCGTTTTCAAGGAGAATCGGCTTATTCGTTCCTTTGGTAGAATAGATATTAACCAAATAATTTAAATATTAAGAAAATCGGGAAATTGAAGTTACATAAGTTTAAAGGCAAAAGCTGAGTTACATAGGTTAAAGAAAATAAATATCTGCATAACCCCTCTACTATACGATTATTCTTTATTATTCTTATCGTGTATACAATAACAGGTTTCCGTTTTGTACTAAGGCTTGCTACTTACCATTTTCCGTTGCCCTGTCACTCAAACCTATCCATGTATGAACACTAGAAGCCCTGCAACGATGAAGAAAAATGTGAAGGTTTCCCATATTTCGCAATTCTTTTTACCATCCTATTCTTATGCAAAGCGGACAGAACAACGGCTTTACACGGACTTTAGAAGAGTTCATGTCTCCAAATAATGGGAAACTATCCCGAATATTTAAGTTTTGTAATTTTTCTTCACAATTATGTAAAAGGAATAAAGGTATATAATATCAATGCTCTATTGATAAAAAAATAAAGTTTGGAGGTGACATGACGGACAAACAGGCACATTGTCATGGGGAAAAGAAACAATTTAGAATGCTACTTTGCTTCACAATCTGCCATAAGAGACTAGCCGCGGCAGACATATAAATTCAAACTATTTCAATTATAATCCATACTTGTCTAGATCATAATACGGAAGTGTTCCAACTCCATACCTTCATCAAGAAAATTTCAAACCAGTTTTTTTTCTGCGCCAGACATGTGTTTTGAATAATAAATTCTCACAAGTGATGTGACGCTTCCAGCGGAACCACCAAAATTCATTTCAGTAGCACCCTCTTTAACTTTTTAAATTTAGATTTGTACATTTACTTTACAGAGAGTGCGCGGCTCTAAATTTCCTGTAGGGTCGATTTAGTAGCATATCCAAATAAATATATGCTCAAAATAGCATTGGAAGAATGGCGCTAAAACGTTAACCTCCTTTTATTTCGATGATAAATTTGAATGGAATGACAAGGTTTCGAAATAACAAAATAATATTTATGATGTCAAATCAGTCAAGATAAGAAAGAAATTGCAATCATGAAAGACCTTTTTTTTAATTTCATTACCTGACTTTACTTCTTACAAAGTTAAACTCGCCTCTGCTGTGGATACTAACAAGGTCCGTTCCTAACTCTCTACAAGCAGCCCTAGCATCAGTCCAACTTCTTTTCTCGGAAAAGATCTGTAATTTGAATCAAACAAGCAGATATTAAACGTTTCTGCTTAAGTGAAACATATTTCGAATTCCTCTCTTTCCGTCGCTCCTAACTCTCTACAAGCCGCCCTAGCATCAGTCAAACTTCTTTTTTTCGGAAAAGATCTGTGATTCGAATCAAACAAGAAAATATTCAACGTTACTTAAAATATTTCTTTACAAAGAACCTTTTCATCTCGCTAAATATTGTGCTTTAAATATACATAGCGCTTAATGTGCAGCGGTCGTCAAAACTCGACTTTCACACTGAATTGGGAAAAGTTGTGTTAACTCGGATCAACTGCATGAAGCCCTGATGCAATCGTGTTTTCGGATGAATTACTTCTCAGTATAATACAGTTATATTTCTACACATGCAATCCTCTAGATTAATCCCATACAGTCAGAGTGTATTTGGTAGTTTTCTCATCCTAATTCCGATTCCAATATTTAAACCTTTCATTTGTATTTTGGAATAGGTACTGCACATGCTTTGAGTGTCGTCAATTATATGTAGTCAATTGTAGTCATTTATGTTTGTGATTTGCGTCTCATTCTGTGTGTGTCTGCTTTGTGTTTTTGCAATGGGTGTTGGGGGGGGGGGGTTGCTGTTGGTGCTGTAACTATGTGTCGTTGGAGATCCCCTCCTTTCTTTTTGATTCTTGTTTGAACTTTGTGACTGTTAAGCCATTTATATAACATAACACACAGTGTCAAGCTTGAGAATAGTAATAGTTTACCTTATAACAAAACTGTGAGTGGGACATCCATGAATCTGGGCATTGAGGAGGAGGCGTGGTCGGAATGGGTGTGGTTGTAGTGGTAAATCCTACCCTGGGGAATTCACAAATATATCGGTTATAGTCTGTGCATTCTCTATAATGCCAGAGTCCAGGAGGCGGATCCATGGACATGACGACGCATGGCTTGTCTTTTTTAATTCCTGAAAATATCACTTTCGTATATTGTTAAATTACCAATATTACATCATAACTTATGTAATAGCTATGTCCATAGCAGATTCAATGGCAGAAAATTGAGAAGTAAATAATATTATTCTATAAACTATAAATAGCGACGCTCTGATTGGCTGATAACGTCACCGACGCTCCTGTATAAAGCACCATATACCACGGTCTAAAAAAGGACCGGGATAACCCCACTATCTTCTAAAAATGGGGACGTTATTTAGTGTGCATCAAACATGAAATTATAGAATAAAACAGTTATGGACTTTTAACTCAGTATATATGATGTGATATTGACTTACTATGAAAATATTGACATCAGCTTCGCCTCGGTCAATATTTTTACAGTAAGCCAATATTACATCATATACACTGAGTTAAAAGTCCATAATTGTATAATATAATATAAAATGAAACTGGAGGTCGCCACTATAAGTTCGTCTGTGTCTAAAAATCACCATTGAATAAAGTACCGCTGATGTGGATTTGCAATCTGAAACACGTGTCAGGTACATTAAAATATATTTGAAATGTTATCGGAAGAAGGCAACGAATGGGATCTCTTCCATTTTCATATTATCTACCCTTCTTTTCTTTTCCAGTGTGACACAAGGAAAAGGACATTTTATTTTTTAATATGTAACACATAATACGTACTATTACGTAGGTGTAGATGACCGCAGAATGGCGGAAATAATGCGGTTCGAACCACAAACCTGCAGGTTACTGGACCAACACCTTAATCACTAGATCATGCAAATATTTATCTTGACCATACCTGTACTGTAAATGGCTACTCTCCAATCGCCGCCGCAGAACTCCTGGTAATTACCAAGGCATCTCTTTGTCTGACAGTCAGAATCAGCTTCTCTGGGAAAATTCCTTAGTTCGTTGCCACAGAAACATTCCTTTTGATACTGTTTTATGGATCAATTAGTAATAGAGTTAAAAACTTAAAGTGCGGCTCTTTTTAATCAGTATTTTTTTCACAAATCCCTCAGAAATATGTAAAGGCAAAGGGATAAAAGAAATGAGATAATCTCCAACAAAACGCGAAAGATTTTCTCTTTCATTTTTTTCATTTCTAGTATTCCATGTTATTTTCACTTCGGAATATTGTTTATTCCGTGGTGCGCAACTGTTCCAATGGAAATTCAATTTTCATGGTTTTGCCTTACGCTCTGTACTTTGAGACCGAATGACTGATAAGCACTTCTTTGATTTTTTTTAAATATCGATATTCTATACATTTACATAATGCAGCTTAAGATATTCAGTTTACATGTACATACAGTTTTAATGACTTTTAATTCAGATAGTCGACCCATAACTAAAGAATGGATAGTGTACAAGTGTTAAACGTCTTTAAATTCAATAGCATCATTTAAAACCTGATAAATTTACAGCATGGACCAGACATGCACGGTTCAGGTACTAAACCCTCGTCAGTGATCCTCAGTCTAAACAATGTAATACGGCCAAAAAGTATATAATTATGTCCAGAAATGTACCAAAAGACGTAGCAGAATTGATGGGATATGATGCTACAGGACCCACGTTTTAGAAATTTCAAAACATTTTGTAACAGAAAATTTCAAATGCGTTGAAGAGACAGACGATCAAACGAAGTTGATCGAACTTGGCTACATGTGCCCTCGGGCACTCTTTGTCCACCAAGTAGTTCAAATGTTAAACGTCTTTAAATTCAATAGCGTCATTTAAAACCTGATAAATTTACAGCATGGACAAGACATGCACGTTTCGGGTACTAAACCCTCGTCAGTGATCCTCAGTCTAAACAATATAATATGGCAAAACGTATGAAAATTTTTATGTCCAAAAATTTGCAAAAAGACATAGCAGAATGTGTGGGATATGATGCTACAGGACCCACGTTTTAGAAATTTCAAGAATATTTGTAACAGAAAATTTCAAATGCGTTGAAGAGACAGACGATTAACTGAAATTGATTGAACTTGGCTACATGTGCCCTCGGGGACTCTTGGTCCACCAGCAGTGACACTCACCAAGTAGTTCAAATGTTAAACGTCTTTAAATTCAATTCATTTAAAACCTGATAAACTTACAGCATGGACGAAACATGCACGTTTCGGGTACTAAACCTTCGTCAAACCTCAGTCTAAACAATGTAATATGGCCAAAAACTTTGAAAATTATTATGTCCAAAAATGTGCCAAAAGACGTAGCAGAATGGGTGGGATATGTTGCTACAGGACCCACATTTTAGAAATTTCAAGACATTTTGTAACAGAAAATTTCAAATGCGTTAAATAGAGACAGACGATCAACCAAAGTTGATCGAACTACGATACACGTGCCCTCGGGTACTCTTGGTCCACCAGCAGTGACACTCACCAAATAGTTCAAATGTTAATCGTCTTTAAATTCTATAGCATAATTTAAAACCTGATAAATTTACAGCATGGAGAGTTTCGTTCGGCGTTGCTGGTAGGGGACTAAAAATGGAAAATCGGTGCCGACTAAGGACGACCATCCGGTCGCCAGTAGCAGTAGTGAACGAAATGGAATAAAGCACTTTACACATCGGGTCAATTAACTTAATGACAAGAATTTTTTCTTATGGTAAAATGAAATGTCCAAAATACCGAATGGGTTATTCGTATATACATTTTATAGATGTTCTTATATATAGATTCCAATTATGGGATGCGATTGCTATCGTTGTCTCTGTCTGTTTGTAATATAATTCTTGTCACATGTGTGTGTTCCGCTGTGAACGCTTGATCTTGGTCTTGATTGAGATCACTTCCTTATTTTCTAAGTCATAAATAGGTCAATACATTCCCTTTTATTACTAGTATGTTAGATATTATTTATATGTTTGCGAACTTCTGATTTCGAACCTTGCACTACGCACTTTAAGGGGCCATATCAAAATAGATTTAGGCTGTAAAAGAGTCAGATCCGAAAACACAAAAGATGAGAAGGGAGGGTCCCTTGCCCCCCATTTCATATTTGCTTAAAGTAGAATTATTGTTACTCCGTCGACTTCGTGCCTTTGTACAGTCCCTTCGACATGCGTAGCCCGAAATGTGAATTCCGACAAGCGTAAAAAATGTCAATTATGTGCTAAATCTATTATGTGTTAAAACCGTGGGTATGATCCTAATGTCACCATGCGGACATTAGGCTTGTTACTTGACCAATCTACAGTCTTGTACCAGCGCATTCTTCAGACTTGTACTCTGATTGACCGTCACGACGGGACTCTATGACGGAACCTGTCAAAACCGCTTAAGAGAAGACAGGGCCACCTGTCCTCTCTGAATGTCAGTCGGACTCCTCGTGTGATAAAATACATGAGCTCGCGTCGGCAGAGCACATATTGTATTATGTACGCCCTCTTTTTATATCCATTTACATATTCATCTGTGTTGCTTGGCCCCTGTGTTTTGCGGTCTTGTTTGTGTGCTGTCGTCTAACAGCGATGAGGTAGGTTTACACCACAATTGAACGTTCTTCGAGACCTCTGGGTAATTGGAGACGTGAGAGGGTTGTGCGCTTGTAATTCAGGATAACCACACCATTTGCTACTTGTGTGGCAAATTGCCGTCCAAAGTCGGCACCTGTTACCCATTGGACTCGTTGGTTTATGTGTAGTCTTTTGTTTGATGTTTATCTAACAGTGAGGAGGTTGTTTTACACCATAATTGTGCGTTCTTCGAGACCTCTGGGAAATCGGAATAGTGGGAGGGTTGTGCGCACGTAATCCAGGATAACCACACCGTCTGCTATTTACGTGGCAGATGGCCGTCCTAAGTCGGCACCGGTTGCCCATTGGTCTCGTTGGTTTATGTGTGGTCTTTTATGTTTCATGTTTCTATGTTGTGAGTTGGTGTTCCTTGTCCCTTTTGCGTCTCTTTCTTTGGGTATCTGTTCTGTGTTTTTTGGATGGGTGTTTTGGGATTTTGCTGTGGGTGCTGCAACCTAGTGTTGTTGGAGATCCCCTCCTTTCTTTTATATGTCGTATGTCTCTTTTTCGTCTCATACTATGCTTGTCTTTGTGATTTTGCATCGGGTGTTTTAGTATTTTGCTGTTGGTGCTGTAACAGGGTCTTGTTGGAGATCCCCTCCCTTCATCTAATCAAACTGAAAGTGATCTATGGTTATACCTCAATGCCTGCATAAAGCTTCTGGTCCCTTGCACATATGTTGAGACACTGACCAACCGTGCGTATTATATAAATTTTTGGCTCTAAAATCCTCGTCTCGTTGTCCCAAAAACAACCTACGTACTGACCTGATTGAATGGTAAATTTTTACGCATATTTTTGCATTTCAATGTTTTATTTTAAAATCCTACTTTGCGTTCATACTGATAATTTTTCATTATCTACTTTTACAATTCGTTTCTTGATCATGGGCTTAACGTTAACGATGTTTCAATTTAAAGTTTTAAATTAACATCATTTATTCAATATGGTTTTGGCATAACTTTGGTATGGAACCTTACACGGTATTTTTTCCTGATTTTTTCTTGTCTTTACAAAATAAACTCGTAACATAACCTGAACAAAATATCTTCACTATGGCAATTAAGGTTAGGGTTGCGACTACAGGGAGATACCTCTATTTTCATATCACATGATATTTGAAACCGACGTAAACGATACATGGTATAAGCTCAAATTGTTACATTATTTTGGAAGGAAATAATACTCCTTGAAACTTTCATTGCTGAATGGATATTTTGGGGGAAAATGCATATTTTTCATTAAAAATCGCCGAAAATAGGTAAAAATATGTCCTTTTCGCACGAGTTCTGCTACAAAAGATTCAAACATCAGAATATTTACTATCCATTACACTCCTTAAAATCGAGATAATTAAAAATCCGTACTTCAAGTTAAACTCTATGTGTTTTGGGTCAAAATGTTTATTATTTTTTGCATGAATTATTGTGCTATTTATACCAACAGTAATTTTGCTCAAAAACTAATTCGAGTACATATTGATTTGACTGCTTTAGAATAAAGCAATACAATAGATATAGAAAAATCATGTGTAGCTGGCGACCTTCTAGCTATTAAGAAAAATAACGAATTGTTGCCATGGCAACCAGCAACATAGTTTTTTTCAAAAAAAAAATACTCTCCTTAGATTTGATTATTTTATCAAAATTTCTCAAAATAGCCTTTAATTCATCCACAACCTATAAGAATCTTGAAAAATAAGGATATATATGAATTTTTTAAAATTTCATGCATTTCAGAGGTATGTAAAGTTATGATGTGGTATTCTATAAAATTACAAAAAATAAATGTTTAACTAGGCCAAAAATGGACGTTCACAACCACAAAATGAGACGGGCAAATTTTGAGTTTTTTGTCTGAAGAGTTCGAAGAGATGTTCCTCTACATACGAATCTATCCATCTTTTTTTCTACCTCATTTCTAATCAAAGTCGCGACCCTGACCTTAAAAGTCAAATTAAATATATTAAAACGCATAAAAATAATATATGAAAATGTTCTCCGTTTACCTACCTCTTTTTCCATAAAATTCTGAAAAAAGAAACATAGCTGAAATTTTAATTTTGATCTTTAAAGTGGAAGATTTGAACATTTTCTGCAACATCTGTATTTATTTTCAATACCGTCATAAATAAACAAACATAAGATTTCAAATATAATTTTTAATAAGAATCTGCTTTTTAACCAGCGAGACAATTACATAAGACAAATCTCAAGTTGTTTCTTGTGAATCTATCCAAATCTTTATATGAGGTTGAGGTTAGTATTGTAACAATTCATCCTCTAAGCGTCCCAAGTTTTTTATGTATTGAAATATCAGCATGACGAAATTGTTATTCCAATGTTGGCAATGACAAATATGGATAATGACCATATCCCTGTATACAGCACAAAATTGATAATTCAGAAAATCACAAACCGAAGGCATACAAAATCGGGATAAAACAGTAACCAAAGTAAACAAACAAAAACCTCCACCACATGAAAAGAAACGAAATCTCAATATGTGAGTGGGACCAAGTGCCCAGAAAGGGTCAGCATATCCTGCTTGCATGCAACACCCTTCATTTCAATTCGGACAGTTTTGACTGATTTGCATCAGATTGATTGCAAAGACAGATTTGCATCAGAATCCAGATTCAAATAATCTAAGCTTAGCCGAACTCTTGCTTTTTTCTGTTTTATATATTGTTTTTATTTTCGTGCATGAACATCGACGGCGGATGTGGCTAGACATCAGGGGATGCTTACTCCTCCCGGGCACCTGGTCCCATCTCTAGCTTGCTAGGGGTCCGTCGATGCTCAATTTGGCCCTCTATTGTGAGTGCTGTTGAGATTATCGTCAGGATATTCTTTAACTCATTAGACAGAATGATTGACACTAAGAAACATTTCAATATTCCTGTTTGTTACATACATCCCTGCAGTTGACAGGAATTTCTCGGAAGACTCTTGTTTCCTTCTCCTCAGTAACTTCAGTAAATATTTTCACCAAAATTCTCCGAAAGAAGTGACTTTATGTATGAATAAGTGAATGAGAGTCAAACATAAAATCTTGACTCAGATTCCAAAAATCGCAATCAATGGACATACAAAATTACAAAGTCACAATCAAAGGACATACAAATTCACAAAATCACAATCAATGGACATACGAAATCACAAAATCACATCAAATGACATGCACATTCACAAAATCACAATTAATGGAAATACAAAATCACAATCAAAGGACATACAAAATCACAAAATCAAGAAGAATACAAAGCCAAACAAAACGACTGAAATATTCTACAAAGGAGCAAAAGTGAATTCCCAATGGAAATAAAATCAGGTATCAGGAGGAGTAGGCATCTCCTGCTTCTTAGCAACATCCTTTAATGAATCAATTGATGTTCATATCATAATGTCAATACTCATTGAAATTCTTACTTTTTGCTTCAATGTAAGTGAAGGTCACCCTTGCTCCACTGCTCCAAGTTGCCGTTTTGTTCTCCTCGTGTTTGTAGCCTATCCAGTAATCTTTTACATCGTTTGAAAGAGTGTAAGATAGGAATCCTTGAACTTCCCTAAATAAAAGGGAAGAATATTGATAAGATAAAATTGTTTCAAAAGGAAAATCAAAAGTCGCCCCATTTCATCATAACAGTATTAATTGACATCGAACTAGGTAATGTGACCTTTGGTCGAGTGATGTGGAACCTTTTGGCCATGAACGACAACATACTATGGCAGTGAGTGGGATAACAAGGGTTAAAAAATATAGCCCGAACACGATTTGTTACGAACAGACTGGCGAAATAGCATACATAGAGAGAGACGGATTAGAAGTCAAAATCAATATACCTCCCACCTTTGACTGTGGGGAGGCATGAAACTTGATGCTCTGTCTCTGCATTATACAGCACTTTATCGCACATAAAATGTTAATATCTATGTCTATACGGGAATGATTTTTGTAATATGTTAAACGTTTTCAAATTCAATACACTAGAAATTGAAAGTCGGTAAGAAATTTTCATTTTATAAATCTGTCATGAATGACATATATATTTCGATATATTTATTGGACATGGATTTGCAATTCAATAGTGATGAAGGAAATACAGTTTGAAAAAAATTACGACTTTCAATCTAAATTTGAAGAAACATAATGTTGATAAAAGGTATTTGTCCGTAATAATAAAATTGAAGATCCAAATAAAAAAAATTAACAAATCAATAGCAAATTTTGCAATATATATTTGTTAATTCTTCGTTATGAAATTTGATAATTTTCTTTCTTCAACTAAGGGATATCTACCTGGTGCGATAGCTTTGTCCTTAGCAGGTTCTATCAAAATGGTAGATATTGAAGGTCAGGATTAGGCTTTTCATCTTCATGATCTTATATCTTTTGAAAATTGACCGAAAAATTGTAGATTTACGGTACAAAATGTTGCTATTTTAAACAATGTTAATGCATCATAAAATTTTGTGATTGAAAAGTAGGGGGGCACAAACATGGTTGTCCCCCCATTTTTTAAGTGGGGGCACATGCCCCCCTCCCCCCTCCACTCTCCTACGCCTTTGGACAAATTCTACAGATAAAACCAGAGGACACTACAGAAATGAATTTTGGCCGCTTCTGAAAATCGACTTGAAGTATCTTTGTTGAGGATTTAATATCCGAAACACGTCTCTGGTACATAATAAATTGATTTGAAATTTTCTTCAAGAAGGTATAGAGTTGAAACACTTCCGTATTATATAAATTTGAGTATTGTTAATTTTAAATAACTCTTATGAAGTCCTAGTCAACTTTCTATATTGTTCTTGTCCATGAATGATGCTGTTCCTTTTTAAATAGATGTAAGTATATTGAATGTGTCTTACAGACTTTAAAATCATCTGGAATAAATTAGGTAACAATCTGACATATTTTTTACCTGCTTGCTACTGTTGCTAAATTCCCTCCCTGTGTCTTACATGATATCTGTGCAGCAGACCAGGACAAAGTGTTATTTTCTTTGGAGTAACAATATGCTCCATAGCCAAAGGAACCCTTCAAAGAAATAAATAATACAAGTGACCCAAGATCAAGTTAATCAGACGGCGGATGCGGCTAGCCAAACAGGTGATGTTTACTCATTCCGGGGACCTGGTCCCACCTCTTGCTTTTTAGGGGTCCGTCGATGCTCAATTTGGTGAGCTATTGTGAGTGCTGTTGAGATTGCCGTTAGGATCTTCTTAATCTTATTAATGTGTCACACAGAGAGGAAAAGAGAATCATTTCCTTTGAAACGGTCTCTGGTAACACTTCGACATTATTTTAAATATTGAAATAAATATATATGCACAACCAATTTAATTCCCTGAGATGAAACTATTAAAAGGAACGTGTTGTACTTCTGTGTGACGTAGAAATGCATAAACTCTATAGAGCACATTCAGCGGCGTCTGTTCTAATATTAAACGTCTTCCAATTCAATAGCATCATTTTAGAACAGATACATTTTCAGCACGGAACATTAAACCCTCGTCAGTGATTCTCAATCTAAACAATGTAATACTACCAAAGAGTGTAAAAATTATTATAAAAGACGTGGCAGGAAATGATCAACCGAAGTTGATCGATCCAGTTGTTAAAAACACCCCCCCCCCCTAAAAACGATTCATAGAAATTCCATTTATTAACAAAGGCTTCGATCTTCTTAACATCTCTAATATTTTTTCGGGATCATCGTGTACAAAGTACTATTCCTGAATATTTTGAGAATTTAGAACCTCCTCTTATTTGTTACAAGTATAAGAAACCTATTAGACATTTCGTATTTAACTACAATAAAGTAACATCAGATCCTAAAATACTCGAATCAAGCCCTGTTTCTTGAGAATGTGCAACGTCTGAATACCTATATAAACAAGCAGGTCATATTGTTACAGGTGATTTTTCAATTATCCAAGACAGGCAGCTCCGTGGACTTCTCAAAAAAGGACCTAAGTAAAGAATCCCATCCAAGATAGATTTTATTAAATGTCGCGAAGTCGTTGATAACTATACCAAACAATGGTGTAAATCGAAAGGAGTCGAATCGCATTCTCTGAATGACTGGAAAAACCTCATTTTGGACATTACTGACATTCGAATAGACAACTTCCACAAAAATCCTCATCTTTTTGAAAATCCAAGTTCTAGATCTGAAAGATATTTCAAATCCAAATTACGTAATTAACATGAAAAATTTATCTTCGCTCCTGCAGATAACAATGGATAAAGCAGCCAACAACACCATAATCATATGAAAACGTTACTATATATCAACTTTAGTTTCGGAACTTTCGTCTACAAATACTTATATCAAAAGCAATGAAAGTGTCCCCAACATTTTGAGCAAACATAACAAAGAAATGTCTTCATTCAACATCCCTATTTCTAAATTGGATCTTCCTACAATATACTGCATACCAAAACTGCACAAATATCCTTACAAATTTAGAAAATTGCTAATTCTGGCAACTGCTCAACTACAAGTTTGCCTAGAAATCTGACGTCAGCCCTCACGGCGGTAAAGGAACACGTTGCAAAATATTGTGAAACTGTTCTGAACAGGAATGATGTAAATTTATTTTGGTCTATTAAAAATTCAGGGGATGTGATTGACAAAATGAAATCTAGAAACTTTCAAGCCAATATGATTTTTCATACTAATCGAGAGGGGAAAACTTATATTTGTACATCTGAATCAAAGGGTTTCTTTTCCGCTACAGAATACAAATCATGCAAATCATTGACATGTAGCGACCTGTGTAGTGCCTTGTCCTTCCTCTTGAACAACATTTATGTAAGATTTGGTGAGAATCTCTACAAGCAGGTTGTAGGGATTCCTATGGGTACAAATTGTGCGCCTCTTGTTGCAGATTTATTTTCATACAGTATGAAAAGGAATTTATCCAAAATCTTCAAAAGCAAAGAAAACATGATGATGTGAAATGTTTCATTGGTACTTCTAGGTACCTGGATGATATTCTTACTATCAATAATTCTGTTTTTGAAAAGTATAAAGATGGTATTTATCCACAAGAATTGACTCTAAACAAGGCAAACGTTACAGACACAGAAACACCATTTTTGGACCGAAATATCAAATTGTCAACGGAGAAATTCATACAAGTGTGTATGACAAACGAGATGATTTTGGATTCAACATAGTAAATTTCCATTGGCTTGACGGTGATGTCCCTAGATTACCGTCATACGGTATCTACATTTCACAGCTCATCCGGTATGCTGGAGCATGTACTGATGTTTTGGATTTTTATAATAGAAATTTACAAATCACAAAGAAGCTTTTAGGTCAAGGTTTTCGCTTTTACAAACTATTAAAGACTTTCTGGAAATTTAAAAAAAATATGATCAACTTCTTTTGAAATTCAGACCCATACAAGCAACAGAGTATTTCACAACCTGCATTTTATGGTGACATAAGTAACAAAATAAGAAGGATCAAAGGTAGACAGCATATTTATCGGAAATGCGTCAGAGTCATCAAATGCCTTTTATACCGTGGATATGATTCTAATGTCACCAGACGGACACTAAGCTTAGTACCTGACCAGTCTACAGTCTTGTACGAGCGCGTTCGTAAGACTTGCACTCTGACTGACTGTGACGACGGGACTCCATGACGGGCCCTGTCCAAACCTCCTTAGAAAGGACAGGGCCCCGACCACCTGTCCTCTCTGAATGTCAGTCGGACTCCTCGGGTGATAACATATGAGCTCGCTACAGCCGGCAGAGCACGGACTGTATTACGCATGTCCTCTTTTCATATTCATTTACATATTCATCTGTGTTGGTTGGACCCCTGCGTTTTAGGTCTTGTTTGTGTGTGGTCATCTAACAGTGAGGAGGTTGTTTTACACCATAATTATGCGTTCTTCGAGACCTCTGGGAAATCGGAATAGTGGGAGGGTTGTGCGCACATAATCCAGGATAACCACACCGTCTGCTATTTCCGTGGCAGATGGTCGTCCTAAGTTGGCACCGGTTGCCGATTGGTCTCGTTGGTTGATGTGTAATCTTTTATGTTTAATGTTTCTATGGTGTGAGGTGGTGTTTCTTGTCCCTTTTGCGTCTCTTTCTGTGGGTGTCTATTCTGTGTTTTTTGCATCGGTGTTTTGGGATTTTGCTGTTGGTGCTGCAACCTAGTGTTGTTGGAGATCCCCTCCTTTCTTTTGGCTGCATGTGACTCCTGGTCCACCTGCAGTGACACTCACCAAGTGGTACAAATGTTAAACGTCTTCAAATTCAATAGCATCATTTAAGAACAGATAAATTTCAGCATTGACCAGACAAGCACGTTTCGGGTACTTAAACCCTTTCATTTATCCTCTATGGAGGACATGAAATTAGAATATATTTCAATAGCTTGTCAATTCCCTAAATACATCTTAGCATCAAAAATTGCGAAATTTTATAATCATGAATAATTATATGTCACTTTCTCACTGCTTTTATGCATAATGTCACTGATTAAGATTACCATAGAAATGATATGATTTCCCGAAACGTGCATGTCTGGTCCATGCTGTAAATTTATCAGGTCTTTAATGATGCTATTGAATTTGAAGACGTTAAACATTTGAACTACTTGGCGAGTGTCTCTGCTTGTGGACCAAGATTCCCCAAGGGCATACGTAGCAAAGTTCGATCAACTTCGGTTGATCGTCTGTCTCTTTAACGGATTTGAAATTTTCTGTTACAAAATTTCTTGAAATTTCTAAAACGTGGGTCCTGTAGCATCATTCTGCCACGTCTTTTGGTACATTTTTGGACATAAAAATTTTCATTCTTTTTTTTTGGCCATTTTACATTGTTTAGACTAAGGATTACTGACGAGGGTAAAGTACCCGTAACGTGCATGTCTGGTCCATGCTGTAAATTTATCAGGTCTTAAATGATGCTATTGAATTTGAAGACGTTTAACATTTGAACTACTTGGTGAGTGTCACTGTTGGTGGACCAAGAGTCCCCGAGGGCACATGTAGCCAAGTTTGATAAACTAAGGTTGATCGTCTGTCTCTTTAACGGGTTTGAAATTTTCTGTTACAAACTTCTTCAAAGTTCTAAAACGTGGGTCCTGTAGCATCATATCCCACCCATTCTTCTACGTCTTTTGGTACATTTTTGGACATAATAATTTTCATACTTTTTGGCCATTTTACATTGTTTAGACGGAGGATCACTGACGAGGTATAAGTACCCGAAACGTGCATGTCTGGTCCATGCTGTAAATTTATCAGATCTTAGATGATGCTATTGAATTTGAAGACGTTTAACATTTGAACTATTTGATGAGTGTCACTGCTGTTGGACCAAGAGTCCCCGGGGGTACATGTAGCCAAGTTCGATCAACTTCAGTTGACCGTCTGTCTCTTTAACGGATTTGAAATTTTCTGTTACAAACTTTCTTCAAATTTCTAAAACGTGGCTCCTGTAGCATCATATCCCACCCATTCTGCCACGTCTTTTGGTACATTTTTGGATAATTTTCATACGTTTTGGCCATTTTACATTGTTTAGACTGAGGATCACTGACGAGGGTTTAGTACCCGAAACGTGCATGTCTGGTCCATGCTGTAAATTTATCAGGTCTTGATGCTTTTGAATTTGAAGACTTTAATATTACACAGCATTTAAATGTTACTACCTTATTACATCCAATCTCATGGGGTGCTTGTGTCGTGGCTGCAATGTTCTCCATCTTTTTCTCGCACAAAAATCCCTCTATCACTGTGTTACAGCTAGCGGTGTACCACATAAATGTACCCTAAAATTTATCCCTTAACTTCATTTTTGAACCATAATACTAGAATATACAATACCGTCATGTTTCTTAAATATGACACAGCATTTCATTATGATACGGGTATGATTGTATAGATTTTGTACATTGTGGCCTAGACCTTCCTCTGTTTGAGTTAATGGTACTCCCTTTAATCATAATCCTATTATGCAATAATTCAGTGAATTATCAAAGTAGGCAAGGAAAGCTTATAACAAGGTCAAGTTTATTAATCATGAATGCAATGTGACCTTGTCCTTATGTCCTCAGACAAAGTCATGTTATTACAGGGAAACCAAGTATTGTGTTGTACTCGTTTAGAGCACTGCGTCCTCTTTGGTCAAAGGTAATGATTTAGTGTCACATTATTGTGATCGTGCTGAGAAATATGTTACACTCCGTATTTTTATGACAAATCTCCTTAAGAGCTTTATCTATAATAACTCGATTGGGTTCATGAACGGTTACCCATGAATTGATTCATGGTCATGACACACCTGTAGCTCATAAGCAAAAATCCAAGCACAGTACAATCGTGAAGCATCGGACAAAATATACCAGATGGACGTCATGAGAGACTACATGTACCAGATGTTAGATGGTCTTGTAAGGTATAAAATAATATCGGGAAGGATAAGCAATGCTTGGTCTATTGCAGAGAAAAGATCAGGTACTGCAATCTAACGTGACCTAATTTTCAAATCTTTACGTAAAAGAAGAGAGAATTTTTTATGTTAAGTGCGCCTAATATCAAACTTTAGATCTAAAAGCTATAAATATTCAAATGTTAACTTAAAAAAATGTTACTTTAATTGTTTAACAGCAAATTATAAAATTGTTAACAAATCAAACTTACGTCAGAATAGACACAGCTTTTTGACCTTTGAGAAAGCCGACTAAGAACTTGGCCTGGTTGATGCTTTCCCCAGGCAGTGTGCATAACCTCTGATCCGTCTATCCACTCAAACGTCCGATGCGGTTTGTCTAACTCTAATCCTATCCAATAGCGTTCTGATGTTTTTCCTTCCGCTGTGTATATGTGATACATCATAAAGTAGTGCAGGGCGCCCTCTGGGAGCGATATTAAATGTGATTCTTCTTTTTGGCACGCTTTCTTGGCTTCCGGTTGCGTGACATTTTTAAAGAAGAACTTAATGCAATTGCCATCAAATTCTTGCCAACCAGGTACACAACCGTATGAGGTCTTTGTAACTAAAACAAAATTGTTAAAATAGTATTTTCATTTTAGAAAAAGTGTTATAGAAAGTAATTAAAAATTTTCGTGGTTTAACTATGGCTTATTTGGCTTAATGAATATCTAATAAGGATTCAATTTGCGAAACATCTATGTATTGTACACTTAAATCATTGATGTAAAAGTAAAGGTAAAGGTAGGGTTAATAGTCTCGTTCGCTCGAGCCTCACGCGACACCTTCTGACACCTCTCTGGCAATACCTGTACAATCCAGTGCATTCTTAACTCCCTTGGGAGTATACAAGCAGAGCTGACGTTTAGGCACTAATGCTTTTCATTCACATTACAAGCTCGTCTCATGTGCCAGGTACCCGGTTTACTCCTGGGTGAAAGTGCAACGTAGTATAAAGTAACTTGCCCAAGGTTACCATTTGTTTGCAATGATCGGCGACGGAGATTCGAACCCATGACTTATGGGTTCGTGGTCCAACGCGCTAACCACTACGCCACCAGCACTACAACCACTAAGCCACCAGCACTACGACCATTACTCCACCAGCACTACGACCATTACGCCACTAGCAATACAGCCACTATGTAACCAACACTACAACCACTACGTACCAGCACTACGACCACTACGCCACTAGCGATACAACCACTACGTCACCAACACTACAACCACTACGCCACCAGCACTACGACCACAACCCCACCAGCACTACGACCACTATACCACCAGCACTACGACCACTACGTCACCAGCACTACGACCACTACGTCACCAGCATTACGACCCCTACGTCACCAGCACTACGACCACTACGCCGCCAGCACTATGACCACTATACCACCAACACTATGACCACTACGTCACCAGCACTACGACCACTACGCCACCAGCACTACGACCACTACGTCACCAGCACTACGACCACTACGTCACCAGCACTACGACCACTACGTCACCAGCACTACGATGTCTCGGAGGCTGATCCCTGGCAGCGGATTTTACATACATCTTATTCTAAAAGGAGCTGTTAAGATGAGGGCCGTATCTGGGCCCAAATTTCGTGCTGTATTCCTTTCGCATGACGATTCAAATGTTGAAAAAAGTTAATCATATTTGAAATATGATGTATTTAAGTTTTACATAATGGTGAAGTACTTTTAAGATTCTAAGATTAAGTTCGAAAGAAGTAGGGGTGTTCGGATAGGAAAACTGATAAAATCGACGATTAAAAACATATAAATTTAATAGGGGACGCAGTCCGCGCCGCAGGCAATGACGTAGTCCTCTTGAAGATAAGACGCGTAAATAAATAGGAAAAATACTGTTTTCAAGTGCTAATTCTGTTTTCAGTTTTCTCCTCTTTGTTGACAAATTTTGCGATTAAAATTTATATAGGGGGTAGATCTCGAGCTCTCGTAACTATCGGTGTAAATTTTATGTACCTATACGCTCACAGTGACATAAAATAGTTTTAGATAGGGAGTTCGCGCGACGTCGCCAATTTTTTTTTTAAAACACTGAGCCTGTGGAGAAAGTCGACGACGTCATGCCAAATCTCACCATCTAAGAGCATTTTCTTTCACAGTGAGCATACTGAGTATAAGTCGTAGAGGGGTTTGACAGTAAGTGTTTTGAATATATTTCCCTGACATTGTCGCCATGGTACTTTCTAAATAGACATAACGTCAGACAGTGCATGAATTTTATATATTTTCATTTCCATGCTTAGACATCGACGGCGGGTGCGGCTAGCCAACAGGGGATGCTTACTCCTCCCAGGCACCTGGTCCCACCTCTAGCTTGCTAGGGGTCCATCGATGTTCTACATTTTCAATTTTTAGTAATATATCTTTTATTTTTCATTGTCTCCCAATGCGTCTTCACTATGGCTTTGCCATAATTCATATTGATATTTAACATGAAATGGATAAATATTTACTAAATAAAATCAAATATGTCTACCTTGTATATCAAAAATAGATTTTGAACATTATATCTACTTTAATAGGCAAATAATGAAATCCGAAACTCAATGAACGGTCTCATTTTGTATTCAACGGCTACATTGTAAGTTTTTTTTTTTGCGCGAAATACACACTGACGAAGAAATAAACATCGCTCTTGCTTATTTCGTTCAAATCCATTCGATCATATGGATTAAAGAGGAAAACTATACATACTTTAAAAGATCGATCTTTACAAAAACGTGCCCCTTCCTTTTTTGGTTTTATGGAGTAGTGTTCCCCCAGGAGATACAGAACCCAACTTTTCCAGAAAATTTTTGACCAAAATATTAGCAAAATTATACCAAGCAGATAAAAAATTACTTCGGATTCTGATTGGATGTCGTTTAGGAATAAATTTTACGAAAAAATGTTCTTGAAATTTTCATTTTCCAAATCCCACGTTTTTTACGATTTTACGTCTTATCTTAACAGCACCTTCACCAACTTGCAACAAGGTAATAGGCGGCACAGGCTTGCAATATAACCTTGCCGTCATCGCTATTTTCCTACGCCATTTTACGCAATTATAAAACCCGAGAGGCATCGCAGGTACGGCATGTCGTCACAGTGACGTCATTCGGACTTCTGACGTAAACATTGCGAAAGATCCAAAGGCAGAGACACATATTTGAGTGTTTAGGGGCGAGTAAATGGGCAATGAAGGAAACGATTCCTTTCTTAATGTAGGGAAATTTATACAAGACTCATGTCAAAAGCTGATCGTGTTGGCAACGTACGAATGAAGAAAGAATCCCTGATACTGCATCGTATTGCATCGAAAGAAAAGCATTACATACGCACTGTATACCTCAGAAATGTAGTCAAACCTGCTGGTAAATACTTGCAATACTTAATTTACAAATATGAAGACCAAGTTCCAGTCTGCAAGACTATTGCAGACAAACACTAGGCGATGACGGCAGAGGTAGATTTCAAAGTGAAAAAAGCGGAACTGACATCGGACGCATGCGTAGGAGATTGCACTTTCACGTCTACATTGAATTTTTTTTATGATAAAACGTTTTCAACGACTCTCGGATGTCGCACCAAAATCAAAACAACTAATTCAAAAACACAGAGTTGACACTCACAGCAAGAGCCAAAGGGAGCCAAAGGGACAAGGAAAAAAAACAACACAGAAACAAAAAAGCTCCAGGCATTAACCAGCGAGGCCAATTGGCAACCGGTGCCGATTCAAGGCCATCTGCTACGCTAGAGCATGGTATCAGTGTTTTGGTAAAAAGGATCGTATGAAACTTTTTTTTAGCAATTAAACCTATGTTCCTTAACAATGATTGTATATGTTTAAGATATATGTTGCATGCAAGCAGGGTGTTGCATGCAAGCAGGAGATGCTTACTCTTCCTGGGCACCTGGTCTCACTCCCATATCGGGGTTTCGCTTGTTTTCATGTGGTGGAGGTTTTTGTTTGTTTGCTTTGGTTCCTGTTTTATCCTGATTTTGTATGCCTTCGGTTTCTGATTTTCTGAATTTTCGATTTGGTGCTGTATTCAGGGATATGGTCTTTATCCATATTTGTCATTTAGAAACATACGACACGCACATTCTTTAGTGTAAACTTAGAAAATTTCAGAAAATCATAAGATCCCCTTTATCTCTCTAGATCAATGGGAGAAAAGGAATTAAACCTTTTTTTCAGAAATAAACAATGTTGTTTAAATAGTGATATTACTTTTCGACTAATATTTCACTACCTGACGGGACTGTTGTATTATCTACAGTAATATGTGTGGGTCTTCTTCTTTTCCGAACTGAAATGAAATATAAGAACTGTGAAATATATCTTTGTTTTTTATAATCATATCATTTTTAATCCCGATTGAATAGGAAGAAGGATTAACTTCTTTTTTTTTTCAAATTTTCATTACAGTAACTTTGCACATACGAAAGATAACGAAGATGTATATAAAGTATACCAACTCATTGATATTGTAAAACAAGAGGACGTACGAAACCAATAGCTCCTTAAACAATTTAGCTATCAGGACCGACGCCATGATCGCACAGAATATCTATGTACGCTTCATATTCTTTTATGGAGTAAGCATTCGTGTACCTTTCGGAGTTGAAGGCGACGTCAAAGTAACAACCAGGCAAGTGAAAAAGGGACATGGCAGTCGGAACTCTAATTCTATTCAGAAATATTTTTTTGTTGAGACTTGTGTTTTTCTTTGCGAATCATCAAAATTTATTATATAAACAATAAGTATCGTTGCTCTGATTGACTGATAACGTCGTCGATGCTCCTGGATAAATCACCATATATCGAGGTCTAAAAATAGACCGGGATGACCCCATTAACTTTTGCAAATGGCGACGTTTTTTTCTATTGTGAATCAAATATGAAATTGTAGAATAAAACAGTTTTGGACTTTTAATTCAGTATATATGATGTGATATTGACTTACTATGAAAAAATTGACCTTCGCCTCGGTCAATATTTTCACAGTTAGTCAATCTTAAACGTCTTTAAATTCAATAGCATCATTTAAAACCGGATAAATTTATAGCATGGCAGACATGCACGTTTCGGGTACTAAACCGTCGTCTGTGATCCTCAGTCTAAACAATATCACATCATATACACTGAGTTAAAAGTCCATAATTGTATCATATATGATAACAATAAGTGTATCGCTTTCGATATTATTTATCGATGAATTATAAAAGAAGAATATGTATATGATGTAACATGTATCAAATTATTTTCTATATAGTTCACTCTATGACTGAAGAAATTGAATAGTATTTTGAAGATCATTTCTGAAGATCGTTCTGTACAAGGCTAGAGAATAAAACTAATGTCACGAATAAACTTGAAAAAAATAAAGCTTTATATTATCTCGTTGTCCACGATGTCAATTATATATAAAGTTAGAAAAATCTAACAATAACAAATTTGATGCATGCTCATGATTATTCACCGGTTTTTCGATATGACAAAAGTAGTCAGTATGGTTCTTTCTAGGAAGAATGCGATGCTAACTCACCAACGCAACAGTATTTATCTAGTCTTTAAATTTCTAAAGCCTGGGGGTCCTGTAGCATCATATCACACCTATCCTGCTACGTTTTTGGTATATTTTTGGACATAATACTTTTCGCTCTTTTGCCATATTAGATTGTTTAGATTGAGGATCACTGACGAGGGTCAAGTACCCGAAACGTGCATGTCTGTTCCATGCTGAAATTTTATCTGTTCTTAAATGATGCTATTGAATTTGAAGACGTTTAACATTTGTATTTTGAAAAGTGTTGTATTTGTATTGATTGTCAGTTTTGAATTCCAGATTTGGCTGTTGTGATTGTGGAAAGTCGATGACGTCCTTCTTATAACACCTGTTACCTCTGATATGATCTAACATATTGAAAGCAAAAATGTAATTTCTACTGTCAAACAATGTACTTTAGGTTATATATCTAAGGGTACTTTTGATTGATTGTGATATAATCAATAATTCCGTTTGTGTAACAGCGTCATTGAGCAACCCAGAATGACCATATGGTTACTTTTTCATATTTGAGTGTAGTTTTATCTCGATAATCCAACAAAAACAACTGACGTTCAGCTTTCTTTTGGTTTGTTTTGACAAATAAGATAACGATAGTCGGCCAAACAGAAGAAGGATTCAAGCAATGTAGTGCCTTCCAAGCGATTTGGACTATTGGCAAACTAAATTTATTTCCTTTACAAATGATATTTTTCATAATTGTTTCCCGCCTTCATAAGCTTTGATTTCCATCTTCTAGAAACTCTTGGTAAAGGCTTACTCATCTTCTGTGGCATTAAAGTCATTCCAACTTCAAGAAAGTACGAAGATGTATCAAAAGAACTTTAGAAATCGCCTCACTCAGCAAACTGTATATATGACTTAATATGGAACAAAATTAGAGCCTCACATGTCGTCTTGCATATGGGTTGATGATATTGGGAACATCGGTCTGCTAACCATCCTGTGAAATATCCATGAGAAATGGCTAGACATTCCCCGCCATTGTTTGGTGCCCCTGTATGAGAAAATATTTGTTAATTGGGAACATATAACTTTTTATTTTATTCATCGCCCTTATTCATTTCGGTCTCTCTCATTCTTACTGGAAATTTAATTTTTATGAGAACAATGGCATGGAAAAGTTAAGGAAACACTAAAATCATTGAGCTCTTACAATCAATTGTTTCTGTAAAGGCATAAAAAGAAAACCTTACAGAGGATAGAATAAATAGAGGCTTAAAGAAATTGCTGAAAGAAATTTCGTTCAACAACCATTTCTTTTGTATTAAAGAAATAAATATTTGAAATTTGATAAACGAATTACTTCTTAACCAAAGTCGTGTGGACTCTTCGTTCATCTGTTTTATCTACTCTTGTTTTCAGCTGGTAACAAAGTTCCCCGCGATTGATAGTTTGAATTGCTTTCAATTTATGTCGCAATAGTGAAGGTTTGATTCAGCTTCGGATTTTACCTTATCTTCCGATCACTTCATTCTAAATCATCTATTTAAATTATATTAAGTATTAACCCTTGCATTTTGATTATTTACGCCTCTGAAATGATATACCACTTCGTTCCAAGAGAGCCTATGTACAAAAACAAGAGAGACAATTGCAAGCTTCGAAACATCAAAACTTCACTCATCTTCCCTATATGATTTTGACATCAAAGGCATCATCATCATCATCATCATCATCATCATCATCATCATCATCATCATCATCATCATCATCGTCGTCTTCGTCGTCGTCGTCGTCGTTGTCGACGTCGTCGTCGTCATTACGTCATCTGTCCAACGGCGGTAGCCGTCGGGCGCTACAGAGTCCTCTCCATCCCTACCTGTCCTTTGCAAGTTTGAAACCGTGCACAACCTTCCTTTGTAAGAAGCTTGTTCACACGTAATTCGTCGATGACAACATTCACGTTTAACAAGTAAACACTGGGCACACATTGATTAATTTCTTCATTATATATATTGTTATCAGTATAATCATTCAAACTTTACTTTCAGACTTTAAAACGCCTCTCTGGTCTATTTTGGGTACATGGAGAGCTGTTGGAATCTTATATCTACCCAAGACAACGTCATCCTAGGTAGACATCAGGCTTGATCACTTGACAGAGCGGCTTCTTAGACAATCAGAAAAGGGAGTAATTCCCATTCATGTGATATTCAGTGATTCACCTCTGTGCCAGAAATTGACATATTTGAAAGGTTGCTGGTCTGTCCATTGCCACCCTCGAGAATTGTCTCTTCTATTCCCACCAGTCCAAAACATGTAGCTCTTTCTCTGAATCGCATTCAGCCAGCCTAAAAACGAAAAACAACAGAAACAATTAAAATCAGAACTTCTTAAAAGTACAAGCTATGGATAACTGAAAGTAAAAAAAAACGAACAAATCCAACTTCAACAAATTAAAATAAATGGGCAAACCACATCATGAAAAAAATGTTATGCTATTTCCGATTTTGAACCAGTTTTCATTGAGTTGCTGCGACGGGTGCCGCATGCAATCAGGAGACGCCGACTCTCCCCGGGCACCTGGTCTCACATAGGAATGTTATTCATTCCGAGGTTTACAACCGTTCCAATGGAAATTCTAATGAGTTCTCGACATAACTGATAGGCGCATTTTAATGTTTGTCTAATACTAAAAAAAGAACCAGTTGTTATTGAAAAGCATTGATAGTGTTATGATAATTAAAATAGGCAATTTTCAAATTTGTTATATAAATATATTTCAAATACATATCATCAAATGCAAAATTTGACATATATACTTTCATAGATAAATACACACCCAATATAAGATGGGATTCCGATTCAGAGCTTAAGCTTAATAAATCTCCTGTTTGTTTGCAAAGTGCCAGTGCCTCGGGCCAAGTAACTAATTTGTCAGGAATTGTATAGATAATTTTGGAATCCAAAGGAGATATGAGGAATTTTTCACTCCCATGCTTTGATTTTACCATCTCTGCAAGAAAAGTATTAATGCAATTATCATGTTTAATCTTCAAATTCGAGAGCATCATTTACGAACAGATAAACAAAAATTTTGCAAAATGGACCAAACATGCACGTTGCGGGTACTTTAACCTCGTCAGTGATCCTCAATCTAAACAATGTGATATGACCAAAGACTGTGAAAATTGGTATGTCCAAAAATGTACCGAAAGACGTAGAAGGATGAGGGGTATGATGCTACTGAACCAACGTTTTAGAAATTAAAAAAGAATTGATAACGGAAATTTTCGAATGCGTTGAAGAGACGATCCACCGAAGTTTATCGGATTTTGCTATATATCATGAAGACATACAGAAGTTACTTAATCAACTAAGTCCATTTGATCACATCTCTCATATTATTTGTTCTCAAAACAAACTGAAGAATCGTCATAAATTTATTCTAAAATCACCAAAAATCTTCTTTAAGACGGCAATTTCTCATTATCAGTAAATGAAGACTATTTTTCTTACCTTTCTTTTGGTACTTTGTTATGTTAGAAACACACACAACCCCTAGGGGAGTCTGGCAAGACAAATCACTTCTCCATTTACCATTTCCGTCTGAAATTTGTTATGTGTTCAAAAATGAGTTAAAACAATAAAATCTAATCCTTCAATATTTCATTTTGAATATTACGTAAAGAAGAGTAAATGGATTAACTTCTTGAATTTGCTTTGAATTTTGTTTATTCCGAGGTTCGCAACCGTTCCTGTGGAAAATCTAATGATTTTGCCTTGCCTTCTCGACTACGAGACTCAATAAATGATGGGTACTTCTGTAATGTTTATTCTATAATTTCTCTTGCTTAGGAGAAACATCAATGAAAATAAGATAGTTTCATTCATAGCAATGTAATGTTTCCTCGGGACATTTTTTTCGGAACGTTAAAGAAAAGAGATAGACAAGCATGATTCGGCTGTCGTTAGTTTGATTTTAAAGCCTACATGAAGTATTAAGAATTGAAAATATTATACAGAGTATGAAGTTCACTTCATGTTGTTGTAAATGTACCGACAAGTCAACATTAAGGCCAAATTAGGAGTAACTGTGAGATTTGTTTTGAATTCCTGGACATGTACTAGTTAGTATATTCTTAGCAAATCAGTCTACTTTTGAGTACTGTTAAATCTAAAATAATGGCTGAAAATGGAATCATGAAGGCATCGTATGTAATTGATTTTTAATTTACACACCTTAGAAAGCCTCAACTCGGATACTTTGCGGGAGGGTATTAAGTGCAAATAACACTCAGCGCATTTATATATCGGAAAAGCGTTGATCATTTCGCAAATGAAAGAAATAATTAAGTTATACCAAACATTTCTAAATACAAAAAATCGTACAAGAACATAATAAAATCTAAACTACTCCACATGCTTTACCTGTATCGGAATAGGCGCAGTCAAGACCTTGCTTGGAACTGTAATCATACCAATTCCCATACATCAATGCTACGTCATCAGATTTCCATACCCACTGTCCTGTTGTGGATTCTAAAGAAGCAATGCGAAATTAGTCTCCGGCAAGATTATGTTTCAAGGCAGAGCATACATGTATTTAAAATTGACGGAGAAGGCTAAGGATTAGATATATCGTATTGCAGATTGCTCATTTGAGAAAAAAACCACTGATGAAATTGAGATGTACAAAATGAGGGTCAAGGGACTTTTGAAATATTCTTCATGAAGGTATAGATTTAAAACAGTTCTGTATGGGAATGAAAAAAACTTTGTTATCTGAATCAATTTAATAGAGAAGCATTTAGTCTGTAAAAAAATACTTTTCAATCCGATCCAAAGTCGAGTCTCGTCGATCTCCGCCATTCTTTTAACATACTTTGTAATAAAATCTTGGTCTTCAATGCTAAAGAAAGGATTTTAAATATGAAAAAAATGTAGCAATGAAATAAAAAAAACTCAATTCACATCCAGTCTCAATAAATTGTTAGAAAAAGAAACAATTAAGGTATTCGATGGGTAATGAAGAAAATTATGCAAAAAAAAGAAGATTAAATTAGATGTATTTATCATTCAAAATATTTCTGTGCTATATTATATTTTAAAGAATTTTGCACAAGCCTAGTAGATATCGAAAAAAGAAATATTTTGAAAAGGGTAATGTTTAGAGTTATCTCCCCTTGATGAAAAATAAAGAAAAAATTAATTGCCGAAAAACTAATTGGTGAACAATTGATGTTCTAGCGAAATTTGATGATAAATTATTTTTTTTTATAAATTTTCGACCAATCGATATCTGATGCCCCGTCATTCTGTTGAAAAATTTAAGGAATATAAACTTTTCCCAATAGAGTCCAACGTTAACTGTAAGGGCCAATAACTCATAAAGTAACCATTTTTTTCCAATATCCAAATTAGCCAAAAAAATTAATTAATTTTTACTTTATAATTATGCTGCTAAACGTCTTCAAATTCAATAGCAACATTTAAGAACAGATAAATTTACATCATTGACCAAACATGCATGTTTCGGGTTCTTAACCCTCGTCGGTGATCCTCGATTTAAAGTTCTAAACAATGTAATGTGGCTTAAGAGTTTGAAAGTTAGTATGTCCAAAAATGTATCGAAAGACGTAGCAGGATGGATGGGATATGCCACAGGATCTACGTTTAAGAAATTTCAAGTGATTTCAGGTTTCGTGGATGCATACGTGAGTGGCCGAATTATCCATCGAATACCTTAAGATAAAGGCAGATAAGTAACTTAATTCAGAAGTGAAAAAAAATTAAATGAATGATTAGGGATATAATGACAAATATGGATAATGACCATATCCCTGTCTACAGTACAAAATCGATAATTCAGAAAATCAGAAACCGAAGGCATACAAAATCAGGATAAAACAGGAACCAAAGCAAACAAAAAACGAAGAGCCAGCAACAATATTTCACCTTTTTGGTTCAATCAAAGAGCTGTTTTGTGTTTTGCAATATTGGTCAGCATCACCATAAGATGCCAGGAGAAACGGTTTGTACAGATAGCATTTGTTTCCATGGTGATACCAATTAGATGGGCATCTTCCTGTCAACAGAGGAAATATTCATTTTTAAAGGGAAGATAGTTAATCCAATGTAGGTCAAGATGTAATAACTTTTGCAACATCAATAGTAGACAAATGTACATGATTAAGTCATGGCAATAGAACAACAATATAAAGTCAAAGACTTTGACTTCTACTCAGAGGTTTAGGGTAATTGTAAGGGACATGTTCATTAAATCTGCTAGTAGCCACAGCTCTAAAGAGAATCAATGGCAGTACTACATCAGCATATTTAAAACATTTTCCCATTAGTCATTGCGTTATGATCAGCCTTCATATCATCAGTTGATCGAGTGCTTAAAAATTGGCTGACTTCACCTAACAGAGCAAACTATCTGTAAATCTAAATGTAACAAACCTTTTGGTTTAAAGCAAGCAAATGATTTGCTTTCCTTGCAGTCAGCTGAGTACAATGTACCCGACAAATCAGAGCTGTTGGTGATGAGACAGAAATCCTCGCCCATTCTAGGAAAAATGAATGAAAATCCAAGCAAGTTTTACTCTCATCGTCTATCTATCATACATAATCAAATCAAATATGCATAAGAATCTTCATCCAATAGAGTTGATTAAATTTGCACCTTCAATTACATGCACTATTGATTTTCGTCAGAATGTATATAATGGTATCCTTACATTATATCGATAGAACACATACAACGTATTTCAATATAATACTTTCAATCACTGACTAGGGTAAAGTACCCGAAACGTGCATGTGTCCATGCTGCTGTAAATTAATCTGTTCTCAAATGATGCTATTGAATTTGAAGACGTTACCATTTCGACCTCTCTGTTGGTGGACTATGTCTCCGAGGATATAGTTTGCCTTGTTTAACTGTCCTTCTGCACCAATTTGAAATTGATTCGTAATTTTTCTGATACTTCATTTGATAAATCATTCTTCAACGGAGAAATGAGAGGGTTGTGCGCGCGTAATCTAGGATAACCATACCGTTTGCTGCTTGCGTGGCAAATTGCCGTCAAAAATCGGCACCGGTTGCCCATTTGTCTCTTCAGTTTATGTGTAGTCTTTTGTGTTTGATGTTTATATGTCGTATGTCTCTTTTCTGTCTCATAGTATACTCGTCGTTTGTGTTTTTGTATGGGGTGTTTTGGTGTTTGCTGTTGGTGCTGTGACAGGGTCTTGTTGGAGATCACCTCCCTTCTTTTAAACCAAGGTCCGCCTCCCTCATGACTTAGCTTTGCCCTTAGTATGCTCTTTGACATACAGTTTAGGTCATTTTAGAATTGCGACTTTTCTTTTTTTCACTGTTTGGATTTTCTCAATTTCGGTCAGGAGCATCACTGATGATACATTATTTGTTAAATGCGCATATGTTTCACTTAATTATTACGATCGAACATATATTTCAATATGATAAAATGAACATTTATCATCCCAAAAGGTTTTTTTTTTGACTAATCATATACTCATTCAAAAACATATCCCAAACAAATCCATGGAACACAAACAAGGAACAAAATGTTCGAGAAAAGGGATCACTAATACACGCATAATTTTGCAACAAGGACATAGCATATATTATCAAAGCAATAATAATGAAAGAATTAGAATTGATATAAAACAGTTACATACGTTTGGTGACTTCCGCTTACGCTGATATTAATTCCAGACTTCATAAGAGTATTCTTAAAATAATGATTAAAAAGAAAACATTTTCATTAACACAATTTTAATACAAGAAAAAAGCAATTTTCCTGGTAACTTTCTTTCTAATCGTTTTACGCTTCTATAATATGTAACATGTATTTCACTTATTGAATTATGACTTAAATTTAGGGAATAACTAGTTCCTGACGTTATGTTTGCGGACGGTAAATGCTGATTTTATGGTCGCAAACGGAGTTTTTCTGGCGACGCGTTTGCATTTTAAAATCAGCATTTACCGACCGCAAATATAACGTCAATATGTTACAGTAGTTATTCCGATTCTAATGCAATTTATATTTTTGTGAATATAAGGCGAATTGTGACGTTAGCAACGTCAAAGCCCAGTATGTTCTCGTTTTACAGCCGTAACTTAGGATTGGTCCCGTTGGTTTATGTGTAGTCCTTTGTGTTTGATGTTTCTGTGTTGTGCGTTGACGTTCCTTGTCCCTTACGCGTCTATTTCTGTGCTTGTCTGCTTTGTGTTTTTCCATTGGGTGTTTTGGGGTTTTGCTGTGGTTGCTGCAACCGGGTGTTGTTGGAGATCCCCTCCTTTGTTTTAGGAGCAAACAATCAATGAAAATCGACGTTATAGGGCGACGTTGCATTAGAATTGTAATTTATGTTTAAACTAGCTTGAGTCTATGTCTTCTTATTTGTATTATCAAGTATCAGCATGCAGACTGAGGATCACTGACGAGGGTTAAGTACCCGAAACGTGCATGTCTAGTCCATGCTGCAAATTTATCTGGTCTTAAATGATGCTATTGTATTTGAAGACGTTTAACATCTTTATAATAATTATTGGCTGAAACAATTAATCATACATTTGCCAGCAAAATCTTCCATATAATTGGAATCCAAAGCATAAGGTGAACATACTTGTACAAACTAACCTTTATTATCATATTATAGAAGGGAGTGGATCTCCAACAAGACTAGGTTGCAGTAACCAAAGCAGAACTCTAAAACACCCAGACAGAGCAGACACCCACAGAAAGAGACGCAAAAGGGACAATAATCATCTACTCACACCATATAAACATGAAACACAAAAGACAACACATAAACCAACGAGATCAATGGGTAACCGGTGCCGTCTTACTCAAGTAGCAAAAGATGAGGTTATTTGGATAACATGCGCACAACCAATCAAATGAACTTATGAACCAATGAAGTCACGCTGAGTATTTGAGTATTATACCGGGGATATGCACGATGTAACGGACTACCTTTTGCACCTGATGTTTTTATTTGTACAATGGATACATTTAATGTTTCTTGTAAAATAATCTTGTCGTTTTATTACTTTTATAGTTTTAATTCCAAAATATGCATATCCAATGACAGATTGCAAGAAATGTCACAGGGAAGTTCTCAAGCAGAGATTTTACATCTTTTTTGCGTTGTGTACGTGTTATTATGATCGGAGAAAGGAGGGGATCTCCAACAATGAGATAAAGAAGATCCTGACGACAATCTGAACAAGACTCAGTTATAGCGTTCACAGTAAAACAACAAAATACCAGATGCAAAAAAAACAGAGTAGACATTTACAGCAAGAGAACTACCCCCCCCCCCCCCCCAAAAAAAAAAAAAAACCCACCAATACGACACAAAAAAGCAGACACAAATTACTACACATAAACCAAAGAGACCCAATGGACAAATGGTGTTGATATAGGACGGTCTTCTGTTACATAAGTAGCAAATTATCTGGCTATCTGGATTAGATGCGCCCTATGACTTCATTTTATTCCGTAGTCAGCGCTAAATGGCAAAGATATATCTCCTTTTTACATGTACGTGTTGTCCATTTTGTTTCATGATTGTTTCCTTGCATGATCTACCTGTATCGATTTACATGGTGTTTTTATTATGTAAGCATTAAAATCACTTTCATTGCATTCATATTTTTTCTTGATTTTGTTGTTGTTTTGTGTTGCATATGCCTTCCTTTCGTGTTCAATTATATCTGCATTCTTTTCCATTCCATTTTTTATCTTGATTATGTTATTTTCTTTTCAATGGTCTTTGCAATTTTGAGTGTATTTTTCACCATGTACAGCCTTGTACCAGCGCAGTCTAAGTACCTGGACTCTGACTGACTGTGACGACGGGACCTGTCCAAACTAGTTTAGAGCAGAAAGGGCCTCGGCCTCTTGTCCCCTCTTGATGTCGGTCGGGATTCTCGAGTACTTATATGCATGTCCATTCATCAATTCTCAGAGTAACCGGGAAGGGGGAGGGTTGTGCGCATGTAATCCGGACTACCACACCCTTAACTACTGGCACCAATTGCCCAATGTTCTTGTTGGTTTATTTGTTGTCTTTTGTGTTTATTGTTTCCATGTCGTATTTGGTGTACCTTGTCTCCTTATTTTCCTTGCTGGTCTTCTCTGTGCTTTTGCATGGAATGTAATGGTACCTTGCTTTGGGTGCTTTAACCGTGTCTTGTTGGAGATCACCTCCTTTTTTCATTTGTAATGACTACAGCATAGTCTTCTTGGGGATGCTTTACTTAATCGTTTACATAAATGTCGATATGATTATTTACCTACACCGAGAAATCTTTTAACATTGGCATTTTCAATCCTTATTACCTGATAGTTAGAATGAAACAGTGTCCAAATATCCGATATGTACATTGATGTTATGTTGGTCATGTCCGAGAAAACTGACATTCTACTTTTGAAATCTCTTCCTGGTAGATCTCCATCATAAAACTTGCACTTATTCCTAGAAATCAATGATTACATGTATTGATTAGTCAACATATTGCATTATAAATACAAAAATGGTTAGATCTTAAAATACAAAACTTTGCTATTAAATTATATATTAAACGGATACGTTTGTGTCATCTACGAATATTTTTTTATCCAACTCATGATACGTACATCGAATCAGTTCAATATATTTACCTATTAATGCCCGTTTGTGTGGATACTATTCTCTCATAGTGTTGCTTATGGAAGGAATATTGCCCGAGCGTCAGCGAGGGCACTACTTACCTTCTAAAAGCAACAATACAGTACCCACACAAACGGGCATTAATGGGTTTAGTGCATCACATGACTGTAGAATCAATTAATTAATTAATCAATTGAAATTTACTCGAGATATCAAAGAAAAGTGTTCGTTATTTCCCCCTTCTTCGCTTATTGCTATTTATATTCATGCATTGTTAATTACGTCATAATACTTCCTGAGGGACGTAACTCTGATAAGCAAAAAGCATTAGTGCCCGGGTGCCAGGCACTATTCTATCATAGTCCCCGCATGCTTAACCAATTAAATTCCGAGGTTTTTTCATGTGATGCACTAACTATCAATATCATGAATAACAAGTATGGATAATGACCATATCCTTGTATACAGCACAAAATCGATAATTCAGAAAATCAGAAACCGAAGGCATACAAAATCAGGATAAAACAGGAACCACAGCAAACAAACAAAAACCTTCACCATATGAAAAGAAGCGAATTCCCGATATGATGATATATGGCACTGAACAACGGCAATACTTACCTTACAGGCCATGCCCACATGCAGTACACAATGGTACAACTAGTCATCCATTCAGTATGATCAGCAATTGATACCAACGAAAGAAAATGATATTACCGACTTGAAGTCACGGGTGTTGCATGCAAGCAGGAGATGCTGACTTTCCCTGGGCACCTGGAGTTCACTTCTTTTCATATGATGGGGTTTTTTTTCTTTGTTTGCTTTGGTTCTTGTTTTATCATGATTTTGTATGCATTCGGCTTATGATTTTCTGAATTATCGATTTTGTACTATGTATTAGGATATAGTCATTATCCAAATTTGTCACCTATATGTTCGTAACAACTATGCATACTTTTAATATACCAGATATCTTTGGTTTAGATTTTCGATGTCCTAAAATAGTTCACCTAGCAATATCTTTAAAATTTCAATTTCTGAAAAGGTTAATTGAATTCTTACTGTGCATTGTGTCTGCCCAGTCTTTCAGGATGGTATTTGAAGCAACCACTGTCCAGCATCATCCATCCCTCACCACAAAAAATCGTTGCCTCTAAGATTTGAAAATCGAATTAAATCGTTCTTTATAAAAATCTATCAAATCAACATGAAAGGGCATTAACACGTTCAAAAATAAATTTATTTCAAAAACGTTTATATACATGTACAAGAGATATATATGATCAACGTTTACCTCTTGCAGAGAAAAGGTTCTAAAACATCTTTTATATTGTTAAGTATCGTTCAGTTTTAAAAATTAGGGGTGTATAGGCCGATTGGGAACTATAAAAGAAGACACGTAACTTGTATATCATTTACAAACTTAACGCTGTAGGGTTAAAGGCCGGGTTTTTCAACTGAGTGGTGATTCCTATGCACACCTGAGTGATCTTAGCTTGGTGGGCGTGATATATGCGGCGTCTACTGACCAGTGATATTCCTAAAGACAGCAAGCAGTGAGTGACATCAAAGACATACCGACAGGAATATTTGATTATGCTAAATAGATATACCCCAATTCTACCTATTTGAAGCTGTCAATCAAAAATTGAGAGGGTTATACAGGATACATAGGACCAATCAGATTGCGATTAGAGATGTTAACCCTACAGCGGTCAGCGAGGAAATGACGGGAAATTTACCTTTCTTCGTTTATAGTCCCCACCTGGCCTTTAACATCTCTAACCGCGATCTGATTGGTCCGTTTTATCCCCTATGCCTCTTCTCAATTTTTGACTGAAAGCTTAAATCGGATGATAATGGCATAATCATGTTTACCTGTCGGTACGTCTGTGGTGTCTCAAACATCTCGCGACTCTTGAGTGAACGCCGCTGTCATCAAAGCAATTATCCCACGCCTACTTAGCCTTCTTCTCTCAGGTATGCATTTTAATGACCACCCAGTTGAGAGACCAGGCCTTTTAATGGCGATTAGACTTATATGCTGGTCTTTTTGATATGGTTGCTCTCATTGTACCCGTCAATTCCGCGCCTGTGTAGTGTTACTTACCATCCCAACATATCTTTTCCCATGCGTGTGTGTTCCGACGTACTCTCTGCTTTACCATACGTGTGTGTTCCGCAGTACTCACTGCTACATCATCATGTCTATTTCGTTTTAAAGGCCGACAGGGGACTATATAAGCGGACAGGTAAATTTTCTGTCATTTCCTCACTTACCGCTACAGGATTAGCATCTCTAATTGGTATCTGATTTGTTCCTTTTAATTCTTTTACCCTATGATTTTTTATTGACAGCTTAAAACAGGTAATACTCGGATATCTCATTTGAGTCATAAAGGGTTCCCTGTCGGTATGTCTTTGATGTAACAAGCCGCTCGCTGACGGTGGTATCTTCAAGGACGTTATACACGTACCATGCCTACCAAGCCTAGATATGCACATCAATTACCCTGTGGTTGCTATATTCGGCCTTTAAAGCTTCCCTATATTATTCAATTCTTAACGAAAATACATTTCTTACCGTGAGATTCACAGAAGGTACCGACATAGCCGGGCAGACAGATGCAACGGAATGAAAAATCAGCTTTTATTTCTTCACAAGTCCCATTATTTTGACAAGGCTGAACGTCGCATATATCTAGAAAGAGAACAAGAAAGTGAATTCAGACATTTTTGAGAAGCTTTCTTTAATTCTATCAGACAGAACAGCAATTTTACAGTGAAGAGAAGAGCTACCTTATACCCTTGAATAGACATTGACACAGTATTTTGACATTTGAAATTAAACAAGGGGAACTTGACTTAACTTATTTTAGAAAGAAATTTATGCTTACCACATTGGCTAATATTGCAAAATTCCCAAGCATTATTATTGTTTGCTGTAAAACAGCCAGGTGTAAATAAATTTTCGTAATTTCTACAGTAGTTGGAGTCAGATTCCTTGACCGATGAGTAGTTGAAGGAACTGAATGACAAATCTGCCCATGTAAGACATGAGAGACCTGACCTGGTAACATTTAACTTCCCAATGTAGTTTTCTCCTTTTCGAATATCAATACATTCCTCTTGTGAAAAAACGGAACCTGAAAAGAAAATAAATACATATATTCACTTCATAACGTTAAGAAATTGTTGAAGGTACCTCAACTTAAATAAATTTATCTGCTTTTTAATGATGCTATCAAATTTGAAGACGTTTGACATAGCTATGTTCTAGATCAAAGCCAGCGCCATTGTCACGGATTAACCTCTACATTTTTCCTCGAAAAAAAAAAAAAAAAGACTCGGACGTTTGACAGCGTCATGAAAAAAATATAAGTTTTGTTATAATCTAAGAGAATCTGTCATGACATACAAGATCCAACATTGGATTGTAAATGACAAATATGTTTCTCACAATATTAATCACTCAAGTTGGAGAATCAAAAAACTTTAATAAGGGGGCGCTACTGAAATACATTTGACTATGCCTGAAAATAACTTTGGCTGGAATCATCACTGATGAGGATTTACTATCCGAAACACGTGTCTGGTGCATTTAAATTGTTTTGAAATATTCTTCAAGAAGGTAATGAGTTGGAAAATTTCATATTTGCTAAATCTCTACGATCGAAAGGATAGTTGTTTATCAAAAGAGCCTGATTATCCCAGTTTTTCTGTCGCTTGCTGCGATTTTCCTTAAATTTTTGGTACACTCTCCTCGCTATATTTCAATTCAAATTTATAGATTTGGGAAAAAAGTATGATTCACATTTAATGAAATATAGATAAAGAGCCAAATCGTATTTCGTAAAGAATAGAAATCGAAAAGAATTTTAAGATCTAGATTTTATTACTCTGTTTTCTATTTATATTTCTTTTCTGATATCATGTCAATGATTTAGGGTTGCTTTAATTGAAAGTTTGATTAATTGACAGTAAAAAAAGGGATAAGAAAATCAGACAAAGACATGGAATATAAGCCAATGACAATAAAGCAAAGTCAATGTATAATATTTCTCCTATAACAATGAATTTGAAAATTCAAGTTGCTATTCTATCGAGAGAGAGAGTGCCTTTATGTATTAAAAAAACAAAACAAATTAAACCTCTCGTGAACGTATTAGTGGACTGGTATAGTGTGAAGAAGCAGAACTGAGCCATCGTGTGTTTCAAGTGGATACATATACATTGAAAATCCATGATACAGCATCGTATTGCAATAAAACAAAGACAATACTTGATCATTATACACCCCATAAATGTAGCAATACCTAATGGTTTTTACATACAACACTTTACTTACAAATCCGAAGCCCCAGTTCAAGTCTGCAGGAATCAAGAGGTAGATTTTAAAGTGATGAAAAGCAAAACTGAAATCGGACGCATGCGTAGGAGATAGCCATAAGCTATATTACGAATGGTGTGGCAACTGGATTACACATTCTTCAAAGGTATTCGAAAATTTCTGTTTACAAAATATTCTCGAAATTTCAGAAAATTGGGTCCTGTAGTATCATATCCCACCCATTCTGCTACGTCTTTCGGTACTTTTAGACATTAATTTCACAGTCGTTGGCACAATGTCATTGTTTTTATTGAGGATCAATGACGAGGGTTAAATACCCAAAATGTGCATGTCTGTCTCATGCTACAAATTTCTCTGTTCTCATTTGAAGATGTGTAATATGGCATAAAATTCAAGTAAATGTTTAATTTCTGAATCATGTAATATATGTTTATTGGTATTTTCTTTGTGCAACATATATACATGTCAACAAATGACATAACTTATGCTTCAGGTAGAAGCAATCAAAATGACCGTAGAAAAAAGAGCAAACTATCAATAATAAAATCACTTACCTTTAGTAAGAAAGCCGACTAGAAAATAAAGGTACAACTTTAAAGGCGTCATTGTAGAAGTGAAAAATATGAATGTGCCAACGTCTCCAGCTTATTAATTCAAACAACAGAGTAAAGATCAAGTGCATTTCGTGTAAATGGAATTTGAACGGTGCTCCATCTTCCAATTACGCTAAAACTTGACTTACATGAAAATCGCGCAATTTCATGTATTGTTGTTATTGCACATTCATTACAAATCGTACTTTAGTCATACAATTAAAATTTCAAAGTACATTTCTAATTCATTACGGAGAAAAGTAAAGCTCAACAAAGCGTCACATCAGGTATCACTTATCTAGGTGACACATACTGAAAAACCGAGATGAGTCCAGTAGCAAATATCAAACACATCCTGATTATAATATTTTTGCCCAGAAAAAATTTCGTCGTATTTTATTTCTTATTGTGTAAAACGTTTTTGACGTTTAGTGTCTCTTGATGGGCTTGTCTCCTTTGCACTACCGCATTTAAGTGCTTTGGTGATCTGCAGTCGCAGTGCAACCAAAGCCTGTTGGAGATTCCCTTTAAATTACGACTCACTTAGCTTCATGGAAATTCCATATAATATAAACGAAAGAAGGGGACCTCAAACAAGACTCGACTCATCAGCATAATCATCAAAACATCTAATTGCGAAAACATGTAGAGTAAACAAGCAAAACAAAAGGCACCAAAACTGGAAAAGGAGAAGAAAGACGACTTTAAATAGCTATACACACATTTATTACACATAAACACACTAGACTAATGGGTTGTCCTTTCCGACTTAGGATGACCACCTGCCACGTAAGTATAGCAAACAGAGTGGTTATCTAATGACCCTCCAACTATCTAGTCAGTGGTGTCTGTAAATGCGCAATTCTTGTAATACATATATCAAAAGCAATGAAAGTACATCTAACATTTTAGGCATGCATAACAGTGAACTGTCTTCATTCAATATCTCTATTTCTAAATTGGATCTCCCAACCCTATATTGCATACCGAAACTGCACAAGTCTCCTTACAAATTTCGATTTATTGCTAATTCTAGTAACTGCTCCACTACAATTTTGTCTAGAAATCTGACGTCAGCACTTACTGCTATTAAAGAACACATAACTAGATATTGTGAAACGGTTCTAAACAGGAACGATGTAAATTTATTTTGGTCTATTAAGAATTCAGGGGATGTGATTGAAAAAATGAAATCTGGAAATTTCCAAGCCAATACGATTTCTTCATACGACTTCTCTAATATGTACACCACACTTCCTCATGACAAAATTAATGATCGATTATCTAATCTCATTAAATGGTGTTTTGATCGAGAGCGAAAAACTTACATTTGTACATCTGAATCGAAGGGTTTCTTTCCTCGACAGACTACAAATCATACAAATCATGGACATGTAGTGACCTGTGTAATGCCTTGTCCTTCCTCTTGGACAATATTTATGTTAGATTTGGTGAGGATCTATACAAGCAGGTTGTAGGAATTCCTATGGGTACTAACTGTGCGCCTCTTGTTGCAGATTTATTTTTATACACTTATGAAAAAGAATTTATCCAAAATCTTCAAAAGCAAAGAAAATTTGATGAGCTGAAATGTTTCAATAATTCTTCTAGGTATCTGGATGATATTCTAACCATTGACAATCCTGCTTTTGAATTATATAAGAATGAAATTTATCCACAAGAATTAACCCTTAACAAGGCAAACCTTTCAAATACAGAAACACCCTTTTTGGACCTAAATATCAAAATTGTAAACGGAAAGATTCATACAAGTGTATATGACAAAAGGGATGATTTTGGATTCAACATAGTAAATTTCCCTTGGCTTGACGGTGATGTTCCAAGATTACCGTCATATGGCATTTACATATCACAGCTCATCCGGTACGCTAGAGCATGTACTGATATTTTGGATTTTCACAGTAGAAATTTACAAATTACCAAAAAACTTTTAGGTCAAGGTTTCCGCTTTCATAAACTAGTTAAGACTTTCTGGAAATTTTACAAGAATTACAGTCAACTTCTTTTAAAATTCGGATCTATACATGCAACGGAGTACATTACTATGGGTATTACACAACCTGTCTTTTATGGTGATATGATAAACAAAATAAAAAGGATCAAAGGTAGGCAGCATAACCATCGAAAATGCGTCAGAATCATCAAACGCCTTTTATATCGTGGATATGATCCTAATGTCACCAGACGGACACTAGGCTTGGTACTTGACCAATCTACAGTCTTGTACAAGCGCATCCTTGAGACTTGCACTCTGACTGACTGTGACGACGGGACTCCATGACGGGCCATGTCCAAACCTCTTTAGAGAAGACAGGGCCCCGACCACCTGTCCTCTCTGAATGTCAGTCGGACTCCTCGGGTGATTACATACATGAGCTCGCTACAGCCGGCAGAGCACGGACTGTATTACGCATGCCCTCTTTTTATATCCATTTACATATTCATCTGTATCTCTGGGGCCTCTGCGTTTCGCGGTCTTGTTTGTGTGATGTCATCTTACAGTGAGGAGGTTGTTTTACACCACGATTGTACGTTCTTCGAGACCTCTGGGTAATTGGAGAAGTGAGAGGGTTGTGCGCGCGTAATCCAGGATAACCACACCATTTGCTACTTGCGTGACAGATGGCCGTCCAAAGTCGGCACCGGTTACCCATTGGTCTCGTCGGTTTATGTGTAGTCTTTTGTGTTTGATGTTTACATGTCGTATGTCTCTTTTCCGTCTCATGCTGTACTCGTCTTTTGTGTTTTTGCATCGGGTGTTTTGGTGTTTTACTGTTGATGCTGCAAAGGGGTCTTGTTGGAGATCTCCTCCCTTCTTTTTGTGTATATCACACTCCTCACTGACCACAAAAACAAGCTATCCAAATGCATTTCCCCTTAGAAACACACAGACGTATATGAATAAGGATACCTCCTATGTTTTAATATCCATTTACATATTCGTCTGAGAGTTAATACTTGGGTCACTTAATTTAGCTATATCTTTTTGCGGTTATCTTACAATGTGGAAGTAATTATACACAACAATTTGCGCGTTATTAGAGACCTCTGGGTAGCCAGGAAGGTTGAAGGTCCGAATAACTACATCATTTGCTACACATGTACTAACGTGGAAGATGACCGTCCTAAGTCGGCACCGATTGCCTATTGGTCTCCATGGAGCTGTTGCGACGGCTGTTGCATGCAATCACGAGACACTGACTCTCTCCGGGTACCTGGTCTCACTTCGGAGTGTTATTCATTCCGAGGTTCGCAACCATTTATATAGAAATTCTAATGATTTTACTTTGCCTTTTCGACTTCTTTCATGCTTATCTCGTTGGTTTTTGTGTTGTCGTTTGTGTGTTGAAGTCATGCATATTCTTCCTTTCCCCTTTTACGTCTCTTGTTGTTCTCGTCTTCTCAGTGTTTTCACATAAGTAATGTTTTGGTAATCTGTTGTGTCCTTGTCTACTCAGTGTTTTTACATAAGATGTGTTTTGGTGCTCTGATGTGTTCTTCTATACTCCGTGTTTCACATAAGGGGTGTTTTGGTGATCTGTTGTGTCCTTGTCTACTTAGTGCTTTCACATAAGGTGTGTATTGGTGTTCTGCTGTGTCCTAGTCTCCTCAGTGTTTTCATATAAGGGGTATTCTGGTGATCTGTTGTGCCCTTGTCTACCGGGTGTTTTGCACATAAGGATGTTTTGGAGATCTGATATGTCCTTGTCTACTCAGTGTTTTTACATAAGGTGTGTTTTGGTGTTCTGCTGTTTTCTTGCCTACTCAGTGTTTTCACATAAATGATGTTTTGGTGTTCTGTTGTGTTCTTGTCTAACCAGTGTTTTCACATAAAGGATGTTTTGGTGTTCTGCTGTGTCCTTGTCTACTCCGTGCTTTCACATTAGGGGCGTTTTGTTGTGCTGTGTCAGTGTTTTCACATAAAAGATGTTTTGGTGTTCAGCTGTGTCGTTGTCTACTCTGTTTTCATATAAGGTGTGTTTTGGTGTTCTGATGTGTTCTTGGTTACTTCGTGTTTTCATATAAGGGTTTTTTTGGTGATCTGCTGTGTTCTTATCTTCTCAATGCTTTCACATAAGGGGTATTTTGGTGATCTGCTGTGTTCTTATCTTCTCTATGCTTTCACATAAGGTGTATTTTGGTGTTCTGCTGTGTCCTAGTCTACTTTGTGTTTTTACATAAGGGGTGTTTTGATGTTCTGCTGTGTTTTTGCCTACTCCGTGCTTTAACATAAGGGTTTTTTTTGGTGTTCTGTTGTGTTCTTGTCTACTCAGTGTTTTCAGCTAGGTTTGTTTTGGTGTTCTGGTGTGTCCTTGTCTACTCTGTGTTTTTACATAAGGTGTGTTTTGGTGTTTTGCTGTATCCTTGTCTTCTCTGTGTTTTTAAATAAGGATTGTTTTGGTATTTTGCTGTATCCTTGTCCACTCTGTGTTTTTACATAACGGGTGTTTTGGTGTTCTGCTGTGTTCTTGTCTACTCTGTGCTTTTACACAAGGTTTATTTTGGTATTCTGCTGTATCCTTATCCACTCTGTGTTTTTATATAAGGGGTGTTTTGGTGCTCTGTTGTGTTCTTGTCTACTCTGTGTTTTTACAAAAGGTGTATTTTGGTGATGTTCTATCCTTTTCTACTCAGTGTTTTCACATAAGGGTGTTTTGGTGATCTGTTTTGTCCTTGTCTACTCAGTGTTTTCACATAAGGGTGTTTTGGTGATCTGTTTTGTCCTTGTCTACTCTGTGTTTTTACATAAGGTGCGTTTTGGTGATCTGTTGTGTCCTTGTCTACTCAGTGTTTTTATATAAGGGGTATTTTGGTGTTCTGCTGTGTCCTTGTCTACTCAGTGTTTTCACATGAAGGATGTTTTGGTGTTTTGCTGTGTCCTTGTCTACTCTGTGTTTTTACATAAGGTGTGTTTTGGTGTTCTTCTGTGTTCTTGTCTACTCAACGTTTTCACATAAAGGATGTTTGGTGTTCTTTTGTGTCCTTGTCTACTCAGTGTTTTTACATAAGGTGTGTTTTAGCGTTCTGCTGTGTTTTTGTCTACTCTGTGTTTTCACATAAGGGCTGTTTTGGTGTTCTGGTGTGTCCTTGTCTACTTCATGTTTTTACATAAGAGTTTTTGGTGTTCTGCTGTGGAAACCTCAACTGAGTCTTTCAGGAGATCCCCTCACTTCCTGCAAATACAAAAAATCCCAGGCGAAATGAAACTAGATTTTGATTCATATGTACTATTTGTCTTTACTCTAGACAAACATTGACATTATTTTGTCTATCCACTTATAAAATACCTCTTAAACAACCCCTCCCCCACAAAATAGAATAAATAAAATAAAATTGATCATTCCAGGGTACGCTGGAAGAAAACATGATGTAAACTTCACCTTTAGGTAGGTGTGTTTGAGTTTATAATGAAGATGTTGGTAAATCCAAGGCATGTAGAAAGATTGTCTATGTACTGTTCGCTAGCGACTGAAGTCACTTAAAAAAAAAACACGAAGGACAACACTTTTTTATGAAAAATGCGTTCCGATATTTTCAGTGTTGGGGATCTCCCTCCTACCTTTGCTTTGTGTTATATCTTTATTGATTGTGATTATTGGATCCTGATTGAATTGAAACTGCAACATATTCAAATGAATGTTAACGTCTTCAAATTGAATAGCATCATTTAAGAAGAGATAAATTGGCAACATAGACCAGACATGCACGTTTCGGGTACTTAACCCTCGTCAGTGATCCTCAAATCTAAACAACGTAATATGCCAAAAAGTATGAAAGTTGCTATATCGAAATAGCGTACCGAAAGACGTTGCAGGATGGGTGGGATATGATGCTACAGGACCCACGTTTTAGAAATTTCAAGAATTTTTTTTATTACAGAAATTAAGAATGCGTTGAAGAAACGATCAACCGAAATTGATCGAACTTGGCTACATGTGCCCTCGGGGAATCCTGGTCCACCAGCAGTGACACTCACCAAGTGTTATAAATGTTAACGTCTTCAAATTGAATAGCATCATATAAGAAGAGATAAATTGGCAACATGGACCAGATATGCACGTTTCGGGTACTTAACCCTCGTCAGTGATCCTCAAATCTAAACAACGTAATATGCCAAAAAGTATGAAAGTTGCTATGTCGAAAAAGCGTACCGAAAGACGTAGCAGGATGGGTGGGATATGATGCTTCAGGACCCACGTTTTAGAAATTTCAAGAAATTTTGACAACAGAAATTTAGAATGCGTTGAAGAAACGATCAACCGAAATTGATCTAACTTCGCTACAGGTGCCCTCGGGGACTCCTGGTCCACCAGCAGTGACACTCATCAAGTGTTATAAATGTTAATGTCTTCAAATCATTTAAGAAGAGATAAATTGGCAACATGGACCAGATATGCACGTTTCGGGTACTTAACCCTCGTCAGTGATCCTCAAATCTAAACAACGTAATACTCCAAAAAGTATGAAAGTTGCTATGTCGAAAAAGCGTACCGAAAGACGTACAGGATGGACGGGATATGATGCTACAGGACCCACGTTTTAGAATTTTCAAGAAATTTTCATAACAGAAATTTAGAATGCGTTGAAGAAACGATCAACCGATATTGATCGAACTTCGCTACATGTGCCCTCGGGGAATCCTGGTCCACCAGCAGTAACACTCACCAAGTGTTATAAATGTTAACGTCTTCAAATTGAATAGCATCATTAAAGAAGAGATAAATTGAAACTGCAACATATTCAAATGAATCGTAGAATATGCTATTTAAAAATATATATACGATATGTATAATTATAATATTGTAATTATAATTATATATATTGTGTAATATAATTATAAATGAAATGATTGAGTTTTTGGAAACTTCATCTGATGTTTTGGTAGAATGCATGGATGCAGTTGGAAAATGTCAAAATGTTAAACGTCTTTAAATTCAATAGCATCATTCAAAACCTAATAAATTTACACGTGGACCAGACATGCACGTTTCGGGTACTAAACCCTCGTCAGTGATCCTCAGTCTAAACAATGTAATAAGTATGCAAAAAGTGTGAACAATATTATGTCCAAAAATGTACCAAAAGACGTAGCAGAATTGGTGGGATATAACGCTACAGAACCGACGTTTTAGAAAGCTTGACGAAACTGGTTACCCGATGATGATCAAAGGTAAACGATACGAGAACTGCAACTGTACTCTGACAACCAAACCAGATGGCTCTTACTTCATAGGGAAGAAATGTTCTTGTTCAGCATCTGGTGGTGGCACATCAGTTGGAAAAGCAGACGGAACAGTCGGTGAACAGCGGATGAAACAACCGGTGGTACAACAATGTAAGCCCCTGGTCTTATGAGGGCAGAGGGACTGCATAGTGTTAATTATTGAACCTTGTATCATGAACGTACTCTAACATTTCAGTAAAGTATAGAAACAGAAAGAAATTACTGGCATTTGATAAATATATACTCTTCAAACGAAGAAATCTACCTAGGTAGATGAGATAAATATTAAGGAAGTACCGATAGGTTATTCAGTCTCAAAGTCGAGAAGGCAAGGCAAAATCATTTGATTTTCCATTGGAACGGTTGAGAACCTAGGAATGAAAAATGTAATGATGGCTGTGCGATATAAGTCCCCTACCGGTGGCATAAATGTATGTCCTGCATCTCTGTTCATCGCTTCATGATCTGCAACAACAGCCAAGAAAAGTCTGGGAAACTGAATTTGCTTAGTCCAAGGGCCATAACTCATGTGAAAATTAGTCAGTCTAAATTAAACTTGAACTTGATCTGCATCACACTATAATGTATTCACATAAGAATCAGTTCATTATCTGCGATACCAGGCATGAAAAAGTGAGGAAAACTGAAAATTTCATGAAATTTGCAAAGGCCATATCTCTTGTAAAAATATGTCAATGAAAACCAAACTCTTACTTCGTCTTTATCACCCTGAGATGTACTCATATACCACAAATCAGTGCATTATTTGCAATAGAACCAAAGAAAAGAAAGGAAAACTGAAATTTTCATAAAATCCAAGGGCATAACTCTTGTAAAAATAGGTCAATCAAAAGCAAATCAAACTTGATCTGTATCACATTGAGATATATCCACATACCAAAAATGAGTTCAATATATGCAACAACAGCGACAAAAGTCCGGAAAACTGAAAATGGGATAGACGGACAGACGGACAGACAGACAGACGGACGGACGTAAAGACAGACTTAGAAGAAATTAAGAGCCCCCTTCGGCGTTGCCGGGAGGGGACTAATAAAATTCTTAAAAGAGACCATGTGCATGGGGAGATATCACTTCATGATAGCGTTTCCTGATTGTATGCAACACCCATCGGAACAGCTCCATGGAAACTTGTCAAATTCGGTGAACATTTACATGTTTTCATCTTTTGTCTCATGGCATATTCATAGACGGAAATGTGGAAAGAAAAATATCACACAGAAAATGGGTATTATTTTATTGATACTAGAAAGGTTCATTATTTATACCATGATAAAGATTTCACACATAACCTTGTTATAGTTTCATTAATACTAAAAAGGTTCATTATGCTAATGAATTTGAAGACGTTCAACATTGATACCATGATAAAGATTTCACACAAAACCTTGGTATCATTTCATTAATACTAGAAAGGTTCATTATTTATACTATTATAAAGATTTCACATGTATAAAATTATCTGAAACACAAACTTTTGAGATTGACGGTTAATTTCAACCAAGAATACAACAAGAAAATACAGTGTTATATACAACTCTGAAATTTGCACAGAATTTATTTTTATTTATTCTATTTATTTTACATAACATAATGTTTATAAAATACCCCGATTCCCTGATGATAAAAAAAGTGCGGAAAATTGAAAAATTGTTGAAAATTTCTATGTTCAAGGGCCATAACCCAGCTGAAAATAAGTCAATTTTTCGGGAACACGAACCGGTTCATTAATATTTTTTTTATAAAGGCATATATGAAGTTTCAATACAATAGATGTTTATTCTGCTAAAAAGTCCGGAAACTGTAGAATTGTTGAAAATTTCTATGTTCAAGGGCCATAACTCTGCTAAAAATAGGTCAATTTTTCTGAAACTCGAAATGGATCTTACGTCGCTTGATATGAAGTCATGTGTGAAGTTTCAATCCAATATCTTCAAAGGCTTCAGAAAAAAGTCCGGAAAACATGACCTCGGACGGATGGATGGACAGACGAACAGACGGACGCACGGACAGCGCCATGACATAATACGTCCCATCTTAAGACGGGCGTATAAAAAACAGATGGCGCTACTGAAATGAAGTGTGGCTGTTTCTACAAATCACTTTGGCTGGAAGCTTCATTGATGATAATTTACTATCCGTAGTGCGTCATATGACTTAATTATCAGAGTAATACTAGTGTGGATAATAATGAAATTGAACTTATTTGACATTTGACCTAGAAAATATAAAGTTTGTTCTTGATATATTCATGTTATCATTTAAAACAAATTAAAAAATCCTTAGTTATCCCGAATATATGCTGACAACACGGTTTTACTTGTTAAAACGGCTTTTTTATGTTGAACTTTCGACCTCTGACCTTCAAAATATAGAGTGTATTCTGCTAAAAATGATAATGAGTCGGTTAAACGACTACGCAAATAAAATAATGCTTCCGTCAAAATTGGTTATTAAAAAGATTTCGTTACATTTGATCAGTTTATATATATATATGGAAACATGAAATGTATAAGAATCAAGTCCTCTTCATATCTTTTTATAAGAACAACCAAAACACTTCTGCCGTTTATTTTGTTGTTTGTTCGTTATCCATTACAATAAAAATAAATCTTTAAAAATGTCGTTCATTAGAACAGATTCACGAAAATTCTGCGAATTTTTCGGTCTCTGTCGTGGAAGCTCGTTTGTAAATAGCGTTTTCAAATCCTGTAACCCTTGACATCCCGTCTTTCTTTTCGCGGATCCTTTTGCTGATAAAATATGCAGAAATGATCCCCAAGACACACACCAGGATAATTATGACGGTAATCCCGACGATACCTCCCAGTGGGAACCCCTCATCTGTATAAAATATAAGAAATGATCACTGATGATAAATTATTCGTAGAAGTGCGCATACTGTATACTAAATTACTAGGATAGAACATATAACTCAATATATTAATGATAGAGGAACCCTGTGACAATTTTCATTTTTAAAAGAACAAAAGATACAACGTTTGGTTTTATGAGGAGGGATTGTAGATAATGAGATCATAATTTTGCTCAGTTTATCCATGATTTTATGGGGACAAACAGTATATTACAGCATGATAATCTGAATGGAGTTTGAATTTCTTTGGAGAAAAAACATTTTCGTTCACATTATTAAAACTTTCTTTTTTCCTCCAAAGATGATCCCATTGTTATTAAGTGACTAACCTTTAAGTGTCTGTGATTGTCTCGCTGAGATTGGTTTTTTGATATCCTTAGTAGTATAAGGTACCTCGGTAGTTTCTGTTGTTACTTCATTAGACATTGTTGTCGGTGATGTTGTCGACTCTTGAACTGAAAAATGCAAACTTTATTCATGTGAAATCTAAATTATCTTCCCTTAAAATGTACCCAATCTGAATCTTCGGATTGTATTGTCATTTGCATTTCGTATTTTAGTGTGTCTGCTATAACCACATGTCATTTACCATTTTGCTACTTCGGATACTCATTGTATTGTCATTGTCATTAATTTTCATCCATAAATTTAATCGAAGTTAAAGGAGGTTAACATCTTAGCACCATTCCTCGAATGCTATTCTGAACATAGATTTAATTTGGATATGCTACTGAATCAACCCTACAGGAAATTTTAAATAATAATGATAAAATAATAATAAGTAAACCCGAGGGCGCTACTGAAATGAGTTCTGGTGGCTTATGAAAGCACTTTCCATTGAAGCATCACTGATGAGGATGAAATATCCGTAACACGTGTCTGGTTTGATATTTTCCTTCAAGAAGGTAGAAAGTTGGATCAAGTCCGTATTTTAACTGCTTCATGTTAGTACTAGCTCTATCTCCATAGACTTTTCTAGGAGGGATATGCGTCTTGTAGACATTTACAATTGAGTTTTGTATTGTTCATATGAAATGAATAAAAACAGCACACGAAAACTGACTAAGATGTCCCTTTGTTGAAATTTACAATTTTTGACTATAGTCTACAGATCTACAGAGCATGTCAATGACAAATATATATAATAACCGTATCCCAAATTTAAACGCCATACACAGTACAAAATCGATAATTCAGAAAATCATAAACCGAAGGCATACAAAATAAGGATAAAACAAGAACCAAAGCTAAAAATAAAAAAAGCGAATTTCCTTGTTTTTTTATGCCATAATTACTCGTATCGGGAATTCGGAAAACATTCATGCCTTACCGACTCTTTTGCATATAAATCGGTTCTTTTTCGAGCAACTGACATCGTCCCAAAATCCGGTGAATGTCATCTCTGCGCACTGATTCATGTTGTCAAAAAGACTGGATGACGGTTGATTGTATAACCAACGCTTATAATCAAGATTGATACCTCCAATCCAGTACCAACCTATAAAATAAAAAAAAAAAATCGGGTATTAGGGATGTAACAATATATAATAGATTCGTATTGTATCGCGATACTAAATGATTATCACAATATATGTCACCCTTATAGATTATATAAACAAATCGTTGAAACACTTTTGTTTTAATCAGTTTAATTCAAAACAAGATACCGATGGTCCATATCCACCGGGTACAAGGCAGCATTAGGGGATGTGCGACTTGCTATGCTGCGACCAGGGGATTTGCGCTGAAGCGAAGAAAAGCAGAACGAGGTATGTATCAGCTTCTATAGCTCCAGAAATAAGACACCTAGGCTCCTAAAACTATTCATACGGAACTCAGCAAATATCAAAGAATGTCCCCATATGCTTAATTTCATTCAATGCCGTTTGTACTCTTAAACACTTCTGAATCAACACAATTTCTAATTTGGACGATACAAATATGAAATTCATTTCAATGGGATATAAATGCCGTAAAATCTTATTTTACGCAAATGTCCATACCTGGAGACACGGGGAATGGTCATTTATTCCTATGTTGAATGTTTTCATGTTGCAATACAGCTTAAGTAGGTCTAGGGCAGCCAGACTTAAATAAAGATCCTATCATCTAATTCTCCTAAAGATTATAAATGTTAATAATTGAAACATACTTTTTTCTACATGCAAAGTTTCATTATTTTTTATCGTTAGTTTTGAAACTACGAACGTACATATATACCCATTGAAAGTCCCAAAATAAACCGTAAATGTGACGTTAAAAATTACACACTTTAGGTAATGGAAAACAGTTACAAATGTTCTGTAGAGGCAGAATATTAACAAGATCTGTATTTTTCTTTTAGATATAATGTGGACAATTGTATATAAATAGAATTATAAATGATCACTAAGACTTTCAAAAGAAATTTTGGAAAGGAGATAAAATTATGTCTATTTTTAGAACATCTTTGAGCTGTAGATTTTTAAAATAATAAAGTCCGTTTATCCGCAACCCTATCATTTATTTTTCGTGAAAACTTGATATAATCTTCTTCATATGTCAAGTGAAACACCGATAAGTTCCAATTGGAATTCGACCGTCAATTTATAAGTTATAGTGATTTTGTTACCCTCCCTTTATTTTACGTTACCTATAATGCTGACGTTCTTGCGAATAACGCGCCAATGTCGCTGTTCCTATTATGATGTCATAATTGATCTAGAATGTTCCAATGGTGTTCTTTCGGATACTGTTCTGGACCCCCTTAATATAATTCACTCTTGCGTAATATTTACCTATCGAAACATTCCATATCACAACATTCATAACAAAATTTCTGGCATATTTTGAGTTTCAAGGGACCAGAATCCCTCCATATACATGTATTAACATCAAAGATATACCCAACAGTTATTCAGTCTCAAAGTCGAAAAGGTAAGCCCAAATCGTGAGAATTCCCATAGGAATGGTTGTGAACCCGGAATGAACAACATATCATTGTATGAGTTAATTTTTCATTTTTAAGGAATTTACTTTATTATCTCCCACCATAGTTAAAGTCTTTGATTTTTACAATAAATTATTTGTGTATCTTCTTTGGAGCTTTTAAAATTTAAGGAAAAATACATTTGGTGCACAATGCAATGGAAAGTGTTATCATTTAGCTAAAGAAATGATCACATTTTCAAATTCTCATTTCAAATATCATACTTCAAAGAGAGGAGGTTAGTTTACACAACAATTGTGCGTTCTTCGAGACCTTTTGGTAACCGGAAAAGTGGGAGGGTTGTGCGCACGTAATCCAGGATAACCACACCATCTGTTACTAACGTGGCTGATGGCCGTCCTAAGTCGGTACCGATTGCCCATGGGTTTCGTTGGTTTATGTGTTGTCTTTTATGTTCGATGTTTGATGTATCGTTTGCTGTTCCTTGTCTCTTGTTGTATGTGTCTTCTCTGTGTTTTCACATGGGGTGTTTGGTGTGTTGCTGTTGGCACTGCAACCGGGTTTTGTTGAAGATCCCCTCCTTTCTTTTCACATATTCCAGAAAGGGAATCATTTAGATGTGGATCCTAAAGAATCATAAGGACCTTTAGAAAATCTAAAGCAATCAATTGCAATGATATTATCAGCATAAAGTCTTTCGACTTCTCATTCTCAACACTCTACACTACTATTCCATATAAAAAAAAAAACAAACTTGCCAACATTATTTGCAACACCTATCAAAATGGGAAGAGGTGATACAAATACCTTGTCATAGGGCGGGAGGATACTTCTTTCGTGACAAAACACTTATTCAGATAAAAAGTTCACTGAAGACGATAACATTCGGATGCTTAACAGCATTTGTGTGGTGTTTGCAGGAATCTTATTGCACCAAACAGTTGGCATCCCCATGGGTACCAATTGCGTCCCATTTCCTACTATGGATATATGATAAATATGGAAAAACCCATATCCCTATCAATAAGTACAAAATCGTTAATCGAAAAATAATCTAATTAAAGCTCTGTATTGTAGATGGCGCCAGGAAATTTCACTTTGGCTTTATTTAAACTGTTTGGCATGAAGTATTACTGACGAGGATTAAAATATACAAAATACGTGTAAAGTAAAACAAAATTGGTACTATAGTACATATATTTCAATACTGACTAACCAAGGTCAAACAAAACCAGGATAAAGCAAGAACTAAGGCGAAGGAACAGAAATAAAAAAAAGTCGTATGGAAACAAGTGAACTCCCTGCGAATGAATGAGATTAGGTATATTTCAACATTCATTCGAATCTAAATTCATCCAGACCGTGCTCTGCACTAGGCGAAAGCACCTCGCACCTCATTTAAGTTTTACCTACAGATACATAGATGACGTGCTGTCCATCAATGATACGAACTTTAATGATCATTATCATGAAATATATTCACTTGAACTAGAGATCAAGGGAACAATCGAGAGCGACATGTCCGCTTCGTACTTGTATATCCATGTTCTTCTTTTTTTCGACACAAACGGCCATTTGATCACCTCATTGTATGATAAACGTAACAAATAATTGAGCCTTCCACATAACTAAATTCCATTTAATGAAAAGCAACATTCCGTCTTCTCCTGTAATGGCGTTTTTTTGTTTTTCAACTAATTCGGTACGACAGGACATATTCGATTTCATCGTTAGGGCCATACGGCTTGCAAGTAAGCAACTTGTTCAGGATTATATCAATCGACGGCAGAAATTATCATTCAGGATGTTCTTCGGTCGCTACGGAGATATTATAAAGGCATATGGGATCCATTTTTCTAGAATGATCAGCGACATTTTGGATAACGATCGAATTGTTTTCAACATCTCCAAAATAAGACGTCTTTATCTGAAATGTGCATCAAATTGATTATGTACATCGAGACAGTCACAGACTTTGTTTTCATTGAAACGATGCGACAGGTGACAGACGACGTTGACTCTCCCTGGGCACCTAGTCTGACATCGAAATCTTGTTTATTCCGGGTTCGCAACAATTCAATGGAAATTCTAATGGTTTTGCTTTACCTCTGAACTTTGAGACTGAAGAACTAATGGGTACTTCTAGAATGTTTATCAGAAATGTAAAAGAGGATAGTATTTTCTTCTAAGAAACACATTTTGATTTAGATTGCGAATGTAGGTTTTTGACAAGAGCAGTGGACCAGAAAGAAAGATAAAAGTTAGGTTTTTTAAGTACAAACCGAATCCACTTGGCCTGTCTGATGTGATCTTCCTTGTCAGACCGATCCAATAAGAATGCGCAGATAGTTGACTTAATTTTCTTATGTATTCATGCACGTGCTCGTTCTCATTCACTGAAAGCACACTGGCTAATAGCGTGCCACGTGATTGACATGCCCTGTTAGCATCCAACCAATTAAGACTTGTGTCATGCACGGCGTAGAAACATGTTGATCCAATAGGCATTGATGTTGAAAAACCATATTTACTCTCCTCGCAGTCGATTGGTTGATTGGCATTTTCCATAGGATCTAGTATTGAAAGGTGTTTAATGTTTGAGACATGTGTTTTTAAAATTGAAACAACTGCCAAAAGACTCAAATGATATAAAGTAATCTATCATTATAAATATAAATATCATCAATTGTAAAGTGACACTTATTATAAATAAGTTTCAAATACATATTAAGAGCATAGTAAATATATGTGTAACTCAACTGATCTTACAACATTGCTTTTGAGGGACAGTGCTCTACGAGGAAAAATAATGTCAAGCACCTCGTCCATTAGATTAGGGAGCAATCATTTGATTTTTATGAGGGGGGGGGGGGGGGGGGGGACAGGAAGACTTTGGAAAAAAAAGGGCCGGCGAAAAAAAATTCCGGATCATGAAATTTCCCCTCCCCCCTTCTCTTTCCACTGCCCAGTAAACACTTTTTTGCGTATCATAAACTAAGTATAAAAAATGGAACAAACTTCATGCAATTGGAGTGAATCAATCTAATTCAAAAGTCATTAGCACCATATAGCCTGTCTCCATTGAGTATCATTTAAGTAAATAGATTATAGGCATCATATGCCATTCAAGAAATTAAACTGAAGTGATCTGCTGGCAAGAGATGAACTCATTCTGTGTTTGAAATTTAAATTGGCCGAAAAATCACGCTGAATTATTTAAACTTTAGAATAATTTTCAACATTGGAAAATTACAAAAAAAAAAAAAAAAAAAAAAAAAAATCCGGCCCGAATGGCCGGAGTAAAACATTTTCCGACTCTTAAACTGGCCAAAAAATTTTTCCGGCTGGCAAAAGTCTTCCACCCCCCCTAAAAATCAAATGGTTGCTCCCTTGGAACAAAATAATGTAAATATACCCCTGTTTATTTCACATAGAGATGGTAATGTGACGTCACAAGATACGTCATACCAGCTTCCGTTGGACTGCATCACACAATTCTCTTGTTGCTTCATCGAGGGTTCATTCGGTGCCCATTTGGTAAATATGTACGGCGAGCTATCGTCCCAGACAAACGATTTTGTACTCTACAAACAATTCATTCATTTGTTACCTTTTTCACATTGCTGCAGTACATTTGAATTTTTCAAAGACAAGACCCGACATCAGAAGATTTGAAGGAACATTTCAGTGTGACGTCGGAACAGATATACGACGTCATAGAAAGAAGGAAAAAAATGTGATAACGGGTCGTGGTGTGTCAATAATGCAAGTCTAGCGGTAATTTTATAATGGTTAATGAAATTGTTTTTGAATAAATTCTTATTGTTTTGATACCTAAATCAAATAATCTAAGATAGTAGATAACACAGGTCGCTAAAATTCATTTACCTATGTAAATAAATATTGATTATATCGTTGCTTTTAAGTCATACATGACACGATGTGCTAATGAACTTTGAATTTGAAAGGAAAGGTAATTCCAAAACAATTGTAAGATGTAGAAATGTTATTCTCGTATGAATTCAAGATCTATTGATATTCCTTGTTAACTTATCAATGTTGAATGTAAAAAATAGTATTAAAATTACAATTTCATGTGAAAATGTTATTTCAGGTATACATTGTAGTGAAATGTTTAAAAAATTTGCTTCTATGCCTTTGAAGAAATCAAAAATGAAATATTAATCTGATATACATTTGTTGATTGAAGTCCAATCCAGAATCCATCGACAAGATTTGCCTTTGCCAAAATCCTCAAATGTTCGTGTTCGAAAAATCCTGTAATCGATGCCAGGCGTCCACCATCTATGCTGCAATGTACCTCAGCCGATTTTCTATTGAAGCTCAGCTTGATGAATTTAAAGCAGCGATTATAGTACTCTGAGTATCCGTTAGGACAGGTTGTTGATACTTGACTTGGGAGGTTCGGATCTAACGTGAATAGGAAAAACAGAAGATGCATTCGGCGATTGACCGAAAATTTCACAGACAAAGCCGTTTTCTAAAATCTTGGTGCAAAGCCTTTGCCTTTAATGATATCAAATTATTCAATTTCCATTCTTCTATTCATTAGACCCATTTCCAATTCAAAAGGTTCACAACGGATAGTCTTTGTTTATTGTCATTTTCGGCACATAAAGGTTGTAAAGATTTTAAACAGCAGGATAATGATTTAACAATGGATACTGCCGATTTGTTTACTTTCACCTTTTGAAAATTACATAGAGCATGTCAAAGTCTAAAAAATCTTTGGTCCCTGAGCGATATAAGTCCCCTACCGGAATAAATCTATGTCCTGTATTTCTTCCTAGAACGCTTCAATTAAACATAAATTTAAACTTGCACCAAATGATGAGTGCCACACAAACATCAATTATCTAAAGTAACAAAAAGTCATTATCTGCGATAACAGCCAAGTTAAATCCGGAAAACTGAAAAATTCATGAAATTTGCTTAGTCCAAGGGCCATTACTCGTGTGAAAATAAATCAATCAAAATCAAATTCGAACTTGATCTGTATCACACTAAAATGTATTCACATACTACAAATAATTTTATTATCTGCAATAACATGCATGAAAATCCGGAAAACTGATAATTTCATGAAATTTGCTCAGTCCAAGGGCCATAACTCTTGTAAAAATAGGTCAATACAAACCAAAATGGAACTTGATCTGTATTAAGATGCATACACATACCAAAAATCAATTCGATATCTGCAATAGAACTGAAGAAAAGTCTGGAGAACTGAAAGGGCTAGGTTCACTATCTACCAAAATCGGCCCTAAATTTTTGCGAAAAATAATTTTATGAAAATTATGATTCAGCACCTCTTATATTTATCTCAAATACCTGCCGAAATAGAAAGTAAATATTTTTCATTGTCAAAACGTCACGTGCGTAAGTTGTGACGTCATTTGCTCTGCATGACGGAAAATGAAGGAAAATCGCCTTTTTCTGCATAAATCTTTAAAATTAGTATAGGCGCCAACCCACACCCAACAAAAAATTTATGTAGATCGAAAGATAAAATACAAATTTAACTTTTTATATGAGAATTATTTTGGGTGAGGGCAGGCGCCATACTTATTTTCCTAAATTTTGACCAGAATTATGCCCATTTCATAGGATTTTTAAAAAACATTTTACGACTTAAAGCCGATTTTGAAGCCATATCTTTCGGTCTATTGCACGTAAATTAAAATATTTATTTGGTATTTCAAACAACCATACTTTCAACTTCCTTGATACGAAATACAATCGAAATCTAAAACATTCCAAAATAAGGGCCGATTTTCCATGTTACCGAACCTGCTCCTTTCATGACATTTGCTAAGTTCAAGGGCCAAAACTCTTATAAAAATAGATCAATCAAAACCAAACTAACGCTTGATCTGTAATACAATAAGATATATCCATTTATCAAATATGAGTTCAATATATATAAACAACAGCGAAAAAATCCGGAAAACTTAAGCGGTACAGACAGACGGACAAACGGGTTGGAAACTATATGTCCCCTCCGGCGAGAAAATTTGGGTTTAACACACTTTATCCTCATATTCTAGAAACGCGTTTGATAACCCAACAAAAAGTCAATGATAACAATATTACACGTCTTCAAATTCATAGCGTCATTTAAGAACAGATAAGTATGCATCATGGACCAGACATGCACGGTTCGGGAACTTAAGCCTCGTCAGTGGGTTAGTCATAATTGTAATTACAAATATCAGTCTTTTCATATGTAGTTAAGTCAAAATCATACAAACCTTTCTGCCCTTGACAGATGTATCCCTGTTTACCGTTACAGTTTGTGGCATCCCATTGGCCACTTTTAAATACTGTCCAAAGGACACCACACTTGGCAAATGAAACAAAATTGTTAAAATCATAAATGAAAATGGATAGTTATATCTTAATTGGTGACAGATAAACGCTTTTTGCATCTTTCTTCTTGACAATTAAAATGATGGTCTTGCAAATTTCACTGTCTTCTAATAACAACGACTAAAATGTTTTGTTCAGGTTTCACTTGGAAGCTAGATTTGAAATTACAAGTGCAATAGCAGTCTTTTGTATCGGTCATATGAATATATCATAATATAATACCCAAGGACATTCATCAATTTAATACTTCATTTTAATAAAACGGAAACGTTGCAACTCTAACTTCTTGACGAAAAGTTCTAACCATTTAAATGCACCAGATACGTGTTTCGGATAGTAAATCCTCATCAGTGATGCTTCCAGCCAAAGTGATTTTCAGACACAGCCATTCATTTCAGTGGCGCCCTCTGTTTTTTTTTCAAATGATTTAAAGATCACAAAAACTCTATCTTTATCCAACATTTACTAGCTAGAAAAACATCAAAGAAGTACTTATCAGTTATTCAGTCTCAAAGTCGAGAAGACAAGGCAAAATCACTAGAATCCCCAATAAAAAGGAATGAAGCAACGTTGAATTAAGACACAATTCTGTATATATTTACATTTAAATATTATTTTGAATATTTTGCACGAAGGAGAAATATCTGTATAAATGAACAGTAATATATAATAAGTTGATGAATGGTAATCTATAGAGAATATAATTATAGTTGTATTAAACCAATTTAGCTGTCAGCGGGTAAAAATTATTTTCTTGTAAAATGTATCTTAATACCTTTTGATTGTTATTAAAATTTAATTACAAGTCATCCGAGATAAAAAAATCAAATTCAAGGAATTGTGGTCCCCCGCTTTTGGGTGTTTGTCTTTAAAGAAATGCTTACAGACATCCCCCCATTCTTTAATTTTAATAATATATCTCATATATTATCAACATTCTAAATATGAAAGATTAACTCCAAGGAAAGGTCAAAAGGTACAAACTTTTGTTTTGTTTCCAAGGGACAGGGCTTATGAAAAGGTATGCACATGTGAAATATTTAAGACCTATGATTTAAATTAAAATCAAAAACTTATGGTTGAGGTTGAAGTTTTTAAATGTGGGTCAACCTCCATGGACAAGGTCACAAGGTCAGAATGTTGTTACCAACAAAAAGGTCTCATCACAAGGAATACACATGTGAAATGTGGAAGCCCTATCATTTTCCATTAAAAAGTTATGAACAAGGTTATAGTTTTTTGAAAAGTAGGTCGAACTCAAAGGTCAAGGTCACAAGGTCAAAAATTTTGGTACCCATGGAAAGGTCTTGTCACAAGGAATACACATGTGAAATATCAAAGCCCTATCACTTTCCATTCAAAAGTTATGGTCAAGGTTAAAGTTTTTAATAAGTAGGTCAAAGTCCAAGGTCACAAGGTCAAAAATTTTGGTATCCATGGAAAGGTCTTGTCACAAGGAATACACATGTGAAATATCAAAGCCCTATCACTTTCCATTCAAAAGTTATGGTCAAGGTTAAAGTTTTTAATAAGTAGGTCAAAGTCCAAGGTCAAGGTCACAAGGTCAAAAATTTTGGTATCCATGGAAAGGTCTTGTCACAAGGAATACACATGTGAAATATCAAAGCCCTATCACTTTCCATTCAAAAGTTATGGTCAAGGTTAAAGTTTTTAATAAGTAGGTCAAAGTCCAAGGTCAAGGTCACAAGGTCAAAAATTTTGGTATCCATGGAAAGGTCTTGACACAAGGAATACACATGTGAAATATCAAAGCCCTATCACTTTCCATTCAAAAGTTATGGTCAAGGTTAAAGTTTTTAATAAGTAGGTCAAAGTCCATGGTCAAGGTCACAAGGTCAAAAATTTTGGTATCCATGGAAAGGTCTTGACACAAGGAATACACATGTGAAATATCAAAGCACTATCACTTTCCATTCAAAAGTTATGGTCAAGGTTAAAGTTTTTAATAAGTAGGTCAAAGTCCATGGTCAAGGTCACAAGGTCAAAAATTTTGGTATCCATGGAAAGGTCTTGACACAAGGAATACACATGTGAAATATCAAAGCCCTATCACTTTCCATTCAAAAGTTATGGTCAAGGTTAAAGTTTTTAATAAGCAGGTCAAAGTCCAAGGTCAAGGCCACAAGGTCAAAAATTTTGGTATCCATGGAAAGGTCTTGTCACAAGGAATACACATGTGAAATATCAAAGCCCTATCACTTACCATTCAAAAGTTATGCACAAGGTTAAAGTTTTTGTGACTGACGGACAGACAGACGGACGGACAGACGGACGAACCGGTTTTAATGTCCCCGCGCTTTTGCAAAAGCGGGGGACAAAAAAAAGCATGTTACATAAAGAAACTCAGCATGGAAACATACGTCTACAGAGATGTCTGCACTACGATGCCTGCTTAATTATACTTCGGAGAGTAAGTCCGATCTATACCGAGTGACCACATGTGCTATGTTGAGATATATCAGGTCAAAACCTGCACAGACCTAAAAAGCTTATTAACGACTTTTATCTATGAAAACCGAGCTCTCTATGTGATCCGCAAAGTAACGTCTTGTGTAATGTGAATAAAGATTGTCCTTATTTTTCCATCTTTACCTCTGAATCAATAAAAATACATCCTTTCCTTTACACACATTCACGTGCATGTTGAAATCGGTAATGTTCACTGACCAAATTCAGCTTGCGCATGGGCAGAAAGCAAGCTGAGAAAGGTCAACGTAAGGGAACATGAATGTGGGCGGGCTTTATGTTGAATTTATGTTGGGGCTGTAAGAATTCAGAAAGGCGTTAATCGGAAGCTTTTTTAATCAACCTTTTTATCAAACCGTCATCATTTTCTATGAGTGAAAATGAGTAAATAAAAAAATTGCAATCGCTTACAGCTAGCATTGCTTTAATAAAAAAACCCATTTTGAAAAAAAGATGAGTGAAACTGTAGAATATCAAGACATAAATCATTTATAATGCCAAATATTCGATTTGTTTCATGTGATGGAGGTTTTTCTTTGTTTGCTTTGGTTCTTGTGTTATCCTGATTTCGTATGCCTTCGGTTTATGATTTTCTGAAATATCGATTTTTACTATGTACTGGGATATGGTCATTATCCATATTTGTCATACAACGATTAACTTCAAAGATCTCTGTTATGAAATTGAAATTCGTCGCTATCAAATGAACCCTTGCTGTAGTAGATTTTTGGTTAGTGTTCTTGACCCCTGAACGAAGATTTCGTACTTTGATCTTGCTCTTGAATAGCGTATAAATTGCGATATGAATACAAAAGAGGTAGATGATGAATGAATCAAAAAATTTTAAGATTTGTAGCTGAAGTCGTCACGTTTGTCATATACTTATGTTGCTAATTAAGGATTCCGACTTCCGTCGGAATCCTTTCTGTTATTGTATTGTCTTTTCTTTATTCTTATTATTCTTATTATTATTATTATTCTTACCCACAAACAGTTCCGGTCACTTTACAAAAAAGTACAGCATCATATGAAAAAACGGAAAGTACCATGTGAAAGAGCATATGAAGATCTAAATTAAAATTTTTTTTCTTGTCGAAAAGTTCACATATGCCCCTGCTAGAGGTCATCAAAGGTAAAATCTTTAAAACCTTATAACTCCTAAACTAACCGTGCGATTTTAACGAAATTTGTTTTATATTGTTTTTTGGGAAATTTGCAAACTTTTATACGCTTACATGCTCGATAAAATTTTTACGGTTTTCGCGCTATTTTGAGTTGAAAATGGATCTTTAAATTGGCACAGTGCCAATTTCTACAGTTTTTGAGATTTTGAGTTGAAACTTGGATGGTAGGTTACTTATAGGTAGTCATTGATGATGACCTAGTTTCAAGGTCAAATTATGATTCTCAAGGTCACAACAAACTTTTGCCTATAGAACAAAGACTATTTGACCTTGACAGTTCAAACTTCACAAATACAATCATTGATCCAAGCCCTTTCACCTTGACCTTGACCCAAGGTCAAATTCTCATTCTCAAGGTCACAACAAAAATTTTTCTATAGAACAAAGACCATTTGACATTGAGAGTTAAAACTTGACGCAAATATCCCTTGCATCAAGTCCTTTCACCTTGACCTTGACCCAAGGTTATTTGTTCGATTTCAAGGTCACAACAAACTTTTGTTGATTAAATATTGAGCTTTGAATAGATAAAAAGAAATCTTGATGAGAATTAACTAAAATGCTTACCTTTCATCCATGACCTTGGTTCAAGGTCAAATAAACTTTTTCAAGGTCATAACAAACATTTACTCTTGTAGGATTGATAGAATTTTGTTCTTAAATATTTATTCTTCACAGAAGTAGTACTTCTTATTTGAACTTTACATAGTAAGATAGATAACTCTTTTATTCTTGTTCTCTGTTTCCTTTTTTATCTTAGTAGCATTACTTGTCTGTACTTTCATGCTGTTGTCATTCTCTATTTATAGATATTTTCTCATTGCTAATTCATTGTGCAATTCTTTTTGGGATAATAATTTAAAAGGATTCAAAATGGATAGAATAGATATAGGAGTTTAAAGCCTTCCTAAACTTGAAAGGTATTTATCGTCTTTTTCTTCTTTTTTGTCGATAAATAGATAAGAGTCCCAAGTTAGACTTAAGCTCTTTTGACTCATTTGCTGAAGTGAATAAGGTACTAAAGCAACTATTCTTTTTTCATCATCTTTATTCGGATTTCAACACTTCAGTTCCTAGGAAGGTCTAATAAAGGAGGAATCCGTCTGTTGCTTGCAACAGTAGCCATCTAGTTAAGTGTCCTTTCGTCAAAACATAACAGAAATTCTAAATATCAAGATAAGCGGATGCTATCAAGATTCTTTTAAAAGGAAATAGGGGTCTTCCAGTTCTTTAATATCGAACCAACTTAAATGCACCAGGCACGAGTTTCGGATCGTTAATTTAAACCTTATCAGTGGTACTACAAGCCAGAGATATTTTAAGACACAGCCTAATGTATTTTTGTTGACTCTCTAGTTTGAATTTTATGAATCTACTTTGAAAAAAGTGCGCGGCTCCAAATTTTCTCTGGGGTCGATATAGTAGCATAGTTTTAAAAATAGAACTTTGATTAAAATAGAATTGGGGAGATAGTCCTAGCATTTAATTATCTTAGAAGGAAATGGGAATTTCCCAAAATAACAAAGTAATATATAATGAAAAATGAATTAAGGAATAAAAGAAAGATCCTTTCAGGCGACAGACCTGGAAAGAAAGTTAATAAAACACAGTTAACATTCAGTAGCGGGGAGCGTGTTTAACTTCTCCACACAAAAAGTAATTGTAGATGACAAGTAAACGGGAGTGTTACCTTCTTGAAAAACATATCAAACCAAACATACATAAATGAATTAGGTAATTATGGGTTTACAACCTTAATATCAAAATTGATAATTACATTTCCCCCAGACGGTTCACCCGACATCCAGTTTGTGTAAGTTAATTCTGTATTATCCGACCATTGGAAAGACCTGGCTACACCGTTCCTTATGCCAGTCCAGCGTCCATAGAAATGGTTCTTAAGAAGACTTGTGACAAATGCTAGGGGAAAAGACAGGATGAATGTTAAGTTCTTTTAAATATTACACAAGGTAGCAAAATATCAATAATGCATGTGTTAATATATATTAAAAAAGTGTTTATGAAACACGTATGCCCTTGTCGTTATATGCAATAAAAGTTGAAGGTATAAAGATCAAAATGGTAGGCTTGAGAAAAAGGAGTAATCATTTGCAATAGTTAAATACCAATTAATGACCCTTAAAAACCATTGCCAACATTAAGCTTCTAATAGTGTAAGACAAACTCAAAGGTGACAAGGTTTAGAGAGGAAATTAGACAAAATACATCTGAAATATGAATGTCAATCAAAAGTTATCATGAACATTTTTTTTCGCAGAAGGACAGACAGACAGACAGTAAATTCCCCCGAATCATTGTAACAATCAATGGAATAAATCAAGTCCACCAGGTAATAGGGAAAATGAAAAAAACAAAAATTAAACCTTAGGAATGTAAGATGAATATGCTAATCATACAAAAAATATACATCAGCTGTGGAAATTTTGGTGTTAGGAAAAACATTCACGTTGTAAAGAAATGTACATCTCTGTTTTTTGAACATTTAGCACACAAATGGATGTTAAAGATCTTAAGGTATTCAATGTTTAATGAGATGTAATTGGAGCAAACATTTTTGGAATCCTGAAACCTAAAATCACAGCAAAGTTATGATGTAAAGATTAATTAAAAGTTTTCGATGAAAATCAAAATTTTTTCTCCAATTATTTTTATTTTTTTATTTTTCAACATGGGGAGATAACTCCTAAAATTATCCTTTTCAAAATATTTCTTATTTCAATATCTATTAGGCTAGTAGAAAAATTGTTAAAATATCATATGGCACAGAAAGATATTCAGTGATGAATAAATCACTTTCAATGTTTTGAGTCAAGTCATATTACTATTTGAAATCGAATGTTAAACGTCTTTAAATTCAATAGCATCATTTGAAGACGTTCGGTACACCTAAGAAACGTAACTCTAGCCAGCATATATATCCTTTAGAGGTTTCCAAAACTCAACGTCGCGTAATTTGCTTATTTCTCAACATATTGAAATGAAATTGGAATCAATGGAATCAGAAAGATCTTTTCTGAATGTACCAAAATCTCCGTTAGATTATGCACATTATAATTTTTAAAAACCGTCAGATTTGTAAAACTGCTTATTTTTGCGCAATGCGTAAATAGTCTTCTTAGCAACGTTACTTGCATGCATTTCATTGGGCATCCACATAAAGTTCAATAAGCACTAGTATTCAGCTTTTACAATGAAAGTGTAAATTTCTTTATGATTATAATAATATTATTTTTAAGTTATCATATTTTACCTGTAGTTTTGTGTCAAGAAAAGCGCAAATCATATCGAAAATTTATGAAACATCTCAATTTAAGGGTAAATGTTATCGAGAAAAGTTGTACGGAGGAAAATATGTGAGCGGATGAGTTAGAGAGTAAGCTCTCCTTAATCTAAGAATGTTTCTAAATCAACAGTGGCCTTGTTTGTTTTCTAAAATAAAGAGAGTTAAAAAATTATCTTTAACATTTCGCAACGTCAGCTTTACGTTCGCTAAGGAAACGAATATATGTCGTTAACGTCGTTCTCATTTGTTCCAAAGCTCATTGCGAAAAACTAAAAAGTTGAATTACAAGATAATAATAGACGATAGGTTATTTCTAGCAGATTAAAAGAAAACAGGAATAAAAACAAACAAAACGGACAGTCCTCGGCAGCATCTCTGTGTAAACGCGGAGTGAGTTTTCAAAATAACGCATGGGAGAGACCCAACAAATTGTCTTATATTCTGACTTGGGTCTCTTTGATAAAAGCAAAGAATAGTAGTTAAGTATATAAAATGTACGCAGAATGCTATGAAAACAAGAAAAATAGTTATTTGTTTGTAGGAGAGGACTTGCATAAAATGCACGAATTTTCGAACGTCGTAGATGCACATTGTCTGTTCGTAAGTCCCAATCCGTCTGATTATCTTGCTGCATATATTTAGTCTTTATTAGGAAATGTGTTCGCCGTTCTATCTTAGCAGACGTTCATAAAGACTGAGCTAACCGGGGACGATACCCGTATACCTTCTCAGATGTAAAATCAAACAAAAAAATTTTTCATTAATTTTTTTGTTTGCTTTATTTACAGTTCATTGTTATACTTTGACTCAACCAAAGCTGGTTCACACTAAAACTGCACTTTTCTATACAGATTAATACTTGAGACGCAAACAACAAATATATCGTTATCTGCATTGACTTTTTCTCTTTGCAGCGGAATATGTGTTTACTTTTATAAGTTAAGCAACATTCTCTTGAATGCATGTGTTTATGCGATCGTCAAGAAAATAGAAAGAGTCATTTTTATATGTTCAACATGTACGTATGTGTACATGTAATTGTATTCAAATACGAAGAATTCTTATCTTTTTAATTCTACAATCAATGAAATTTCGTTCTCTGTCAAATATGGTATCAGAAAAAATGACAATGAAGCTGTTGTTTAGATGAGATCGATATTAATTGTATGACGATAAATAAGATAACAATTATGACGGCGCTGCATCGCTCTACACTATACGTATATTTTGACGTCGTCGTTAAAGATTAGCCAAAAATGACGGGAAGTCAAATTTATGATCAAGATTAAGTTGAAAACAGCAAAAAAAAAAAACAAAAAAAAACCACACCATGTTTTGATCATTTTTATTTAATAAATATAATCAAAATATCTTCAAGAATATATAATTTAAATATAAAGGAAAAAACTCGACTAGTTTTAAAATTTTTCAATTAATGATGAAAAAATCTTTTTTTTTCACTCTTTTTCGAGCAAAAACGAATAAATATTTTCAGAAGCCCGAGTTATAATATCAAAAATAACGTCATTATGTATGCTGTATATACACTATTATATATTTTCGAAATGCTTAGCTTATTTTGTACATTTTGATGATGCAAAGTAAAAAATCCTGGGTAGTTGATTGTAACACACGTTACGTATGTATCGATCAGTTCTTATGCTCTTTCATTAATTTTAGATGCTTTTTACAGTAGTCAAAAGACAGAGAATTATTTAGAAATGCCATAAAGCGAGATAGAGAGAAAGAGTCTAAGGTTTTGATTCAAATGAGTTAAAGATTTTGTAATATCTAGCTTATACATACGGCATCAGACGTAAATTTCACACTATTTCGACTTCTCTTGCTTAAATTTGATTAGGCTTGAAATGATCCAATGATCCTCTAGAAATGCCATATAGGAGAATAAAAGACAATTTTTGCATTTAAGAATCATGTACGAAATTAAGTAGAGATGTTTTCGACCAGCAAATAGGATAATAGCGAATAAAATGATACATACGTAACAGGTTTCACCATTGAGTAAAATATTGATTATGAGCATAATATGCTATTTTTTGTGTTTCACCGTCACCGGCACTATCAAGTGCAGTCAGAGTTGACAAACAAACTCAAAAGTTGCAAGTATTTCTAAAATTAAGAAGCTGCTGTAATAATTGATACTTACGTGACGTTTTCCTATGTACCAACTGTACACTTCATTTTGCGAATTGTAATACTAGGATACTTTCTTAACTTTTTCATACATTTTCATTGATATGCTTGCTAAACAAAAAAGTCATAAAGAAAGCGTTTGTCCTTAAAATATTATTAAGGGGAAAAGAGAAGATAACGCTGTTTCAGGCCATAAAATTCGTTCCAAAGTAATGATTGCTTATCCAGTAGTAAAATCAAACAAACAACAAAGTAGACGATGAGCCAAGTTTACAAAATACATATATGACCTATATCTGAAAGTATAAATTGAATTATTCGGATCTAGTCAACGCTAATGAAAAAAAAATGAGCGTAAACAAAACTGTTACGTAGATATCATGTTGAAAATTAGATGAATAATACCGTATATTATAAAGTAATGTTCTCATATGAATTCTAGAGTGGTGCTACTGATTTTTTTCGATATAGTACCAGCTATATTGTATCAATTGTATGGGCACAACAGATATGCTTAACTCCAAAAATAATTTTTCGTCTTGTTCTATCTTCCATTTGCACCTTATTCCTGAGAATCAGTGAGATGTGAAAAAAGCAGAAAAACTAAAGGATGTTCTGATTTGTTTTATTTCATCTATTTGTAGAGTACATCTGATATAATGTATAGAGGAAGTTTTATGATAAAATCTCGACTTGATTTAAAGAATTGACTCAAAACGAATTTAGATCGTAAATTGTGGCATGTTATCAATGACTTCTTTAAGATGAAGTAAAATTTTCTCTGCATATTCCGAATCAAAGGTTATATTTTACCTAACCGATTAGCGCAAATTTAAAGCTTTCATGACAAGGTAATATTTATGACATTCAGTAGTATTTATTATAAAAGATTACGTCAGAACAGTAAAGCATAAAAAGAACCATGTAATATAGAACATATAAAATGAGGAATGGTGTATGACTGACGTTACGCTATGACATTACGCTTTGACTTTGACGCTATGCTATGACTTGGTAGCATACTATGTAACTTGGTTAACACCAAAATAGACAGACGTACTTGTGCAAATTGACAGACTTCTGACAGACTGACAGACTAACATGTGCATAATATTAAGTTAAAAACTGAACAAAGACACAAATTCAGACAGTGATGATATTATTTAATATGTGAATTGGCATAAACTGGCCATGGCTGGTAAAAATAAAGGAGCCTAGACATCAACGTCTATTTGGGCATCCTCAAATAAATTATAATCAAACTGAGGTAGATAAGGTGTAATGAGGAATCCTGGGAACAGACATTCCTCATTGAATCCTAAAAATTGATGATTATTAGAATAGATTATTGATAGACAATTTAACACTGAAATAACAGTTACTGGTGACGCAGAAAAAAGGCAGTCCAAATCATCAAGAAATGAATCCACTGATATGCACTTCAGAGTCCAAGATGATCTAGTCTGTAACCAGCCATGACTTTTGAGAGAATCCTTTCTGCAATGTAAAACATACAAAGAGCAGTATCATCGTTCATAAAGGGAGGGAGGGTGGGTAAGAAGTTTCAACAGCAATGGGCCGAGTAGCGGTATACGATGTGATTTATACTGAATGGTAAAACAAGTACGATAACTCTGGACAATATCATAGTCGATAAATTTAAATTATGCCGATAACTTTTATAAATCAATTTAATCTATAATGATTAAATTCTGTTATAAAAGATTACGTCAGAACAGTAAAGCATAAAAAGAACCATGTAATATAGAACATATAAAATGAGGAATGGTGTATGACTGACGTTACGCTATGACATTACGCTTTGACTTTGACGTTATGCTATGACTTGGTAGCATACTATGTAACTTGGTTAACACCAAAATAGACAGACGTACTTGTGCAAATTGACAGACTTCTGACAGACTGACAGACTAACATGTGCATAATATTAAGTTAAAAACTGAACAAAGACACAAATTCAGACAGTGATGATATTATTTAATATGTGAATTGGCATAAACTGGCCATGGCTGGTAAAAATAAAGGAGCCTAGACATCAACGTCTATTTGGGCATCCTCAAATAAATTATAATCAAACTGAGGTAGATAAGGTGTAATGAGGAATCCTGGGAACAGACATTCCTCATTGAATCCTAAAAATTGATGATTATTAGAATAGATTATTGATAGACAATTTAACACTGAAATAACAGTTACTGGTGACGCAGAAAAAAGGCCACATGAATAGTTGCAAAACTATTCAGCGCCACCAGTACGAATTAAGAAATCTACCTCAGTAAAAGAGAGTTTCAACAAAAATGCAAGAATCAACTTCATATAAGAACTGAATTTATCAGTTGCAATCAAAATATGAATCAAAATATAAAGCCAAACTGGCACAACAATTTGCCAAGTTGGCACAACGTTTTAAGCCAAACTGGCACAAATATAAAATTTACCAAACTGGTATCAAATCAAAGCAAATTAAGCCATGGTCCAGATTCGCCGGGTGGTGGGGAAACAAAGGTGTCAGATGTAACAAAAGCATGAATTGCTTGCTGAATTCTATAGAGGAAAATTTCATTTCCAATATCACTAAGGTGAACTTTATCAGGTGAAAACATGCCAGTGTTATGTTCAACGATTTCAGGGTATCTGATATAAGCACCCCCAGATTGAATAATTATTGTAGCAATAAAACTATTTGTTCTAATTCTAGCTTTCTCCAAAGCTTCATGACAATTTTCATCACGCCAATAAAGCCGTGGAAGAATTTGAGACCAAATGATTCTTGTACATGGAAGCAAATTTCTTAGAAAAATAACAGTCTTAAACATCTTATGTCTAAGTTCACAGGAACTGCATGCTGAGTCACCTATATCATTACCGCCACAGTGAATTATAAGTAAATTAGGTGCTTCCTCAAAATTCAAAAGATATTGAACCTTCCTGCCAACTTCATTCCATTTCATTCCTCCTTTAAATTGCCACCACAAAGATACACCAACTCGATCAAGATCCAAGTTGGTACCCCAGGTTGAATTTCTAGCACGAACAAACGCATTCCTAACGATTGAAGAGCCAATTATCCAAACCCTTTTAGAATCTGTAAAAAGGGATTAAGCCTTAAAATTAGGAGAAAAAACATCAGTTGGAATGCGAATGTAAGTTTTGAAGGAGTTTGACCTCCAACGACCATAAAAAGCTATTTTTTCGTCTGTTACGCCAGCCAACGATGCAGACGTAGCAGCTCCGATTCTAAAAGAATGAGAGGAATAATGTTTGCTATCAATATTTAAGGAATTCAAACATTTCTTCAAAACATCTACAAATTGGTATCGGGTAACTGGATTGCCTAAAAGGTGACGAAAAAATGTTCCGGAAAAACGAGGCCTGACTTTTAAAAATGACTGAAGAGCTTTAACTGGACAGATTTTGGAGTAAGTAGGAGATAGAATGATTGTAGAGCCCGAACCTGACTGGTCAGTTTTTGAAGCGGGAAGTTTTATTTCGATGGAATTGACATTAGGGAGGTAGTGAACATGATCATATAATAGGGCATGGCCACGTAACATGAAGGAATTCTGTACTAGTTCACCTACTCTAAAGAAACCAAAAAAGGCTGTAGTAAAAAGAGCTGAAAAAAGTTTAGTTTCATAGTCTGAAGAGCAAATTGAAGGTAAAGCAAGAACTATTTTGTTTAAGATTGGAAGAGTGATTGGCATTCTGAGATCATGACGCTTATCCAAACGATTTAGACCAGTTATCATTTTCCTTATCAAAAAATTTTGAGTTGGGTCACTCAAGTCAGAAATTTTACACTTGTAAGATATGCCTGACACGTACGTGGAAATAGAGCTAGGGGCGTATCCTTGAAATGACAAATATGCTATGAAATCCGAAACTTGCATCAGTGTCGGCGGCCATGTTAGGGGAAAGTCGTAAATGGTCCTGAAACGATCAAAAGAGCGAAGTGCAGTGTCATAAGAAGTTTTAGTTGAATCTGAGATCGAGGCATGTAAAATTACCATACTTCTAAGTCTGAGAGAAGCTGGAGGAATGAAGGGGGGACTGGGGTACAAAAATTGTCCTTGTTTTGGAACGCCCGGTGAAATTTTGCCCATTCCTGTCGAGATAAAAGATCAGCAATTACATTGGATTTGCCTGGAACATGAACTGATCTGTACTGTATATTTTGCAATAAGCAATGGTATACTAAAGGACGTATCAGGCGCATTACCCTTTTTGATTTTGAAGACCGTTTATTAAGAATTGACACAAGGGCTTTGTTGTCAGTATGTAGAATTACCTTTTGATTTTTTAAAAATGTTCCCCAAATATAAATGGCCATCACTATTGGGACAAGTTCAAGGAATGAAATGTCTTGTAAAATATCCGAACCATGCCATGTTGAGGGCCATTTGATGAAAGCCCAATGTGACTTAAAGATTGCAGAGCATCCCAAGTTACTTTGACCCGCACTATTGCTCCTTAAATGTTTAAGTTCAAAGGAAAGCTTATTGAGTTTTTCTTCGGGGATCCTAACCGACATTTCAACTGTGTCAATTTCCAAACCAAGAAATGTTAATTTGTAGATGGACCAATAGTTTTTTCAGGAGCCAATGGAACACCGAATTGCTGACACATGTCAGAATACAAGGACATTAAATTTTCACAGTGGTTAGTATTAGCAGCACCCGCCAAAAGAAAGTCATCTATATAATGAATCACATTTTGGGTTTTAGCCCTACGTTTTAATTCCCATTCCAAAAACGTGGCGAATTTCTCAAAAAGATTGCAGGATAGGGAACAACCAAAAGGCAGACACTTATCAACAAAAAAGTGATCTGATATTTTAAATCCAAGAAGTTCAAAGTCTTGGGGACTTATCGGTAATAATCGAAATGCACTCTTGATATCAAGTCTAGCAGCAATTGCTCCTCTACCTAGATTTGCTAACATTGTCAACGCAGAATCAAAAGATGTATACTGAACTGTACAAAATTTCTTATCAATGAAATCATTAACGCTGAAATGTTCTGGATAAGACAAATGGTGGATGAGACGCCATGATCCATCTTTTTTTTGGAACTAAGCCAACAGGTGATACTCTCAAATTTGGTAAAGGGCAACTAGAAAAAGGACCAGCGACTCTGCCTAAGCGAACTTCTTTCATAGCTATGTCAAAAGCAATATTCTCTTTGCCTTGAATAGATTTTAAATTTGGACATAGAATTGGTTTTCTAGGACCCTTATAATGTAAAGGAAATCCATACTTAAAACCAAAATAAATTTCATCTGCGATAGTATAAAATGGGTACTCAATTAGGTACTGTCTTAAAGATTCATGAATAATGGGTGTGTTGGCAATACCACTACGTCGGAATTTACCACTGTTTTGTGCTCTGCTGGACAGTCCAGATTGCGAGGGGTTAGCCATACTAGACGAGGATTGCTGGAACCTAGAATTATTATTTGTAAAAGAAGCTACTCTACATTTCTTGAGAGGATGTGGATTGGAGCAGCGTAAACATTGGTGGGCATAATTACAAAAAGCTCTAGAGCAAAACCCTTTAAAGTTATAGTTATAGCACTTTAGAAGATTTGATTGGGTACTATTGCCTTTCAGATTTGTAGACGATTCTTTCTCCTGTTCAGGTTTCGAATTCATAAAAAGCAACCAAAGTTCTTGGTCAACTGAAGACCACGAGAGAGATGGATCCGCCTCTTTTTTAAGTCTAAATTGTATATCATAATTGTTCCACCCTGAACCACCAAATCTGCTTGCTCCAAGCCTTACAGTGTGCATATATTTGAAAAGACTGTTTGCAGTTGGAGGATTTGCAATTGAATAAATAGACGCATAAATCAAAAAGGCATCAGTCCATTGATCAATATTATCGATCTTTGTGACGTGAGATTTTGGCCCTAAAACCAGTTTGCCATCTTCGATTTTAAGTTGTTTTGATAGAGAATCAGGATCAGATGGTTTTGATACTAGTGTGGCTAAATCAACATAATCACCATTTGCAATTTTCATTTTAATTTTGTTAGAGACGTTATATCCAAGTTCTGACGTAGCCGACTCTACTTGAAAATTTTCAATAGATACATTTTCATCTAAAATGTCACTACAAATATCATTACCTTGCCTGTTGGCATCGTAAATAGGCATCTGATCATTTGCATTTAACTGGACCAAAACTCTTGTTGTAACTTGGTCCGTCACATCCTTTAACTGTTGAGCAGTTACGGTTGGTTGAGATGACTGGCTGATAACAGGTATCTGCTGTGGTGGCGCCTGGTTAATTCCTGCATGTGCTGTCGTAGAAGTAGCAGTATTACGGGCCACAGGATTGTTCCGTCCACGACCCCTTCGTCTTGTTATAGGTGGCATCGTCAATTGTACTCGTGAAATGGAGAAAATGAATAATGAATACCAATATATCGAATTGCACGAAAAAGAAAATGAGAGATTAAAAAGAAAGGAAACAGGTTCAAGAGATAAAATTGTATCTCTAACAACAATTGAAACACGTGGAAATAAATGGAAAAAATTCAAAGTCTCAAAATTACAGACAGGGGTACAATTAAAATTATCAAAATAATGCTTTCATATTTCTAAATAAACATTACATATTTTATCTTACGAACTGTGAGTTGAAATAGTATTGAGCAAACGGAATCGTGAATCGAACACTCTATTTTGGAGCACGTGGCCGAGTAAAATACTGACAATACTTACAGTGCTGTTTCAATTTAAATGTCCCACGTTATCGAAAAAGAAAGAGTAAATGTATTATAGCAATGCAAGAAAAAAGAAAATTTCAGCTCAAACTAATAATGAAAGAAAATTAAACTTAAAGAATTAAAGAAAAGAACACGTGGTTCAAGGACATTCGAAAACGAAAGTTGACGGGAGCAAAATGATTTACAGTGAATCGTTTTCAATCTTCTTAAATCAGAGTTTGTAGTAAAACATCGCTCAAAAATAAAATGTAAAAAGTTAACTTCAATATACAATGAAACAAAATATTGCTATATTTCTAAGTAAGAGAAAGTTTTAACCTTACCTGATAAGAAGTTTCAACAGCAATGGGCGGAGTAGCGGTATACGATGTGATTTATACTGAATGGTAAAACAAGTACGATAACTCTGGACAATATCATAGTCGATAAATTTAAATTATGCCGATAACTTTTATAAATCAATTTAATCTATAATGATTAAATTCTGTTATCTTATTTTACGCCATCTTTACAAATTTAATACTGAAGTACGACGCAAAATAACTTCATGCGTGTAGCGTCATGTGTAGACTTCGTTACGATATTACACTTAAGAAACACTTTGAAAATAAACATTATTTACAGAATTTTATAGAATAAATATTCGACTTTCAGAATACATATAATTTGTATCAAATGAAGCTGTTATACGGAAAGCGCAACTTCGATATGACGCCTAGACCGAACGACCTTAAGACCAGATAAATTAACAGCATGGATCAGACATGCACGTTTCGGGTTCTTAACCCTCGTCAGTGATCCTCAAACTAAACAACGTAATATGGCCAAAAAGTGTGAAATTATTGTGTCCAAAAAATGTACCGAAAGATGTAGCAAAATGGGTGGGATATGATCCTACAGGACCCACGTTTTAGGAATTTCAAGAAATGTTGTAACAGAAAATTTCAAATGCATTGAAGGGACAGACGGTCAACTGAAGTTGATCGAACTTGGCTACATGTGCCCTCGGGGACTCTTGGTCCACCAGCAGTGACACTCACCAAATAGTTCAAATAGCTGATTTTCCAGTAGTTTCATTGGGCAGACAGATGACAAATATGGATAATGACCATATCCCTGTCTACAGTACAACATCGATAATTCAGAAAATCAGAAACCGAAGGCATACAAAATCAGGATATAACAGGAACCAAAGCAAACAAAAACAAAAACCTCCACCATATGAAAAGAAGCGAACTCCCGATATGAGAGTGAGACCAGGTGCCCAGGAAGAGTAAGCATCTCCTGCTTGCATGCAACACCCGTCGCTTCAATTCGGTAGAACTGTCATACCAGACATTACAATATTTGACCATATTTTCATTGTGGCGTCAAAATAGACAACATGACAACGCATTAAGTCAGTGCGATCAAATATGACGTCAAATTGTCTGTGAATATAAAATCAAGGTTTAAGACGGTCATAGCTTTCTGGAAAATGGACTGTTTTGCTGTACGATAAGACACTTGGAACAACATATTTAAAGTCATCTAAAATCCTCTTGGTGGAAATCTGATTTTTTTTGGCCTCACTAAAATGCGAGTTTCTGCACAATTTACAGAAACTGTCATTTGTGGTAGTTTTAATTTCTCCAAAAGTAATTATTCATAGCATACTAGTTTTCGTCATTGGAAAGACTGGCTATGATACTATCTACTGAAGCCAAATTTAGGATGATAACGAATGTTATTGAACATTTTTATTGGTTTGAAATTGCCAAAAATAGTGTCGACATTTGATAAAATGAGTGTATCCTCCATTTTCAGAATAAGATAACATGGAAACGAATTAAAACATCACCTCGTTGTCATAAGAGTGTAGAACATTCCTGTCGTATTAAATAATTATGCACCAACTTGTATGTCACGATGAATCTTCTTTTCAAAAATCGTCCTTAAGGTCAGCTGGTTGCATCATTTGTTAGTGTATTCTCATATTTAGCAAAGAAAAGAGAAAGTGAAACTTAATTTCACGCAGATTGTTGAAGATAAAGTGAATTTAAGTTGCTTTGTTAATTATTTGGTGTCATATGAACTAAATGAATGTGATTTTATACTGTTTTGACAGCTGCTTTTCTCAATCTATAGTGTCAAAGTAGACAATTTTGATCTTTAAGGAGAATTGTTGAAAAAACGGCCAAGGTTTTTAAGGTTAAAATTCCTAATTTTTCGAAAGTGCGCCTGATCCCACCTCTGGCTTGCTAGGGGTCCGTCGATGCTCAACATAGAGCTCTATTGTGAGTGCTGTTGAGATTATCGTCAGGATCTTCTTTAACTCATTTGTGTCACACTTATGCCCTTTGCCGTGTAGAGCTCGTAAAAAAGTTCCCCGCGAGGTGTTTGACAGTAAGTGTTTTGAATATATTTCCCTGACATGGTCGCCATAGCACTTTCTATATAGACATAACGTCAGACAGTGCATGCATTTTATATACTGTGTTCTTTATCGTGCATTAACATCGACGGCGGGTGCGGCTAGCCAACAGGGGATGCTTACTCCTCCCGGGCGCCTGATCCCACCTCTGGCTTGCTAGGGGTCCGTCGATGCTCAACATAGTGCTCTTTTGTGAGTGCTGTTGAGATTATCGTCAGGATCTTCTTTAACTCATTGACCGATTAGCTTTAAATTGTGCAAGATAGTCACTGGTGAAAGAAAATTTCTGAAGCCAGAATTTCTTATTCCTGCAGGAGTATTATATTAAAAAATAGCAATCCAAGGAATGCTTGTGTCGCCTGCGAAGCGGTTTGATTATTATTCTAGAAAGTGGATCAAAATTCTTGAAAAGTAGGTCTAGGTCAAATATCTAGATCAAGGTCAAAAGGTCACATTTTATGGTCTGTGTAGAAAGGTCTTGTCATAAGGAATACACATGTGAAATATCAAAGCCCTATCACTAACCAATCAAAAGATATATCCATTCTTAATTTTTTTGAAAAGTAGGTCAAATATCTAGGTCAAGGTCAAAAGGTAAAAAAATAATGGTATGTGCAGAATGGCATTGTTACAAGGAAAATACATGTGAAATATCAAAGCCCTATCACCTACCAATCAAAAGATATAGCCAATATTACTTTTCTTGAAAAGTAGGTCAAATATCTAGATCAAGGTCAAATTTAATGGTCTGTGTAGAAAGGTCTTGTCAGAAGGAATACACATGTGAAATATCGAAGCCCTATCACTTACCAATCAAAAGATATAGCGAATCTTATCTTTTATTCAAAAGTAGGTCAAATATCTAGGTCAAGGTCACAAGGTCAAAAATTATGGTATGCATAGAAAGGTCTTGCCACAAGGATTGCACATGTGAAATATCAAAGTCCTAACACTCACCAATAAAAAGATATATCCATTCTTAATTTTTTTGAAAAGTAGGTCAAATATGTAGGTCAAGGTCACTAGGTCAAAAATTATTGTATGTGCAGAAAGGTCTTGTCACAAGGAATACAGATGTGAAATATCAAAGTCCTATCACTTACCAATCAAAAGATATAGCGAATCTTATCTTTTTTTCAAAAGTAGGTCAAATATCTAGGTCAAGGTCACAAGGTCAAAAATTATGGTATGTGTAGAAAGGTCTTGCCACAAGGATTGCACATGTGAAATATCAAAGCCCTATCACTTACAAATCAAAAGATATATCTATTCTTAATTTTTTTGAAAAGTAGGTCAAATATGTAGGTCAAGGTCACTAGGTCAAAAATTATGGTATGTGTAGGAAGGTCTTGTCACAAGAAATACACATGTGAAATATCAAAGCCCTATCACTTACCAATCAAAAGTTATGGGCTGTGACACCCAAAGTGTGACAGACAGACAGACAGACGGACGGACAGACGGACGGACGGACGGACGGACAGACGGACAGACGGACAACGGACAAAGTGATCCCTAAGTGTCGCTATGCTTCGCAGGCGACACAAAAAATTGAACTGACTTAAAATTCTCAATATTTTTTTACTACATTGTTAAATGTTCGAGGACTTAACTAATGTGAACGTGCAGGTGAGCTAAACTTTTAAAAGACTGTCAAATTTTTTACGAGCTCCATACTGCAAAGGGCATAAGTGTTACATAAATGAGATAAAGAAGATCCTGACGACAATCTCAACGGCACTCAACAAATGTAATACTCACACATTTCGTCTGCATCCTTGATAGAAACAAGATCAAAGCCTTTTCCAAAGCTCTTACATTTAGATTGGGCAGTACTCCACGTGACAAAGTCTTCTGTATTATTGCTCACAAAGTAACATTTATTATCTGCAACATAATGTCTAGATGTTAAAACTATTAAGATGACTAAATATGTCATCATCTAAAAGAGAAATTTAATGAAGCCGAATATGCATGCAGTTTGCAAGTCCAGGTATGAAGTATTTCATCTTCAAGATTCTAATTTTTTAGTTTACCTATTAGAAGTTAGACGTAATAGAAAACACAGAAAACTATTTGTTTTTTCTTAATCTTATGTTTTTTTTCTACGGGGAATTATATTCTACATCTAAAAGTATCGTACTAAAATATCTGATACGATCACCATCAAAGAGAAAAAAGGAAAAAAATACAAGCAAATATGTATCTCATCCATTCATATTCAAAGTATAAGATGTTCGTAGTAAAGAAACATTTCGGAAATCGTCCATTTCTATAGTTCTGATTAGTCTGAATTTTATATTTAGTTTAAGAAAATTTAAACCAACTGAATATCAAGTTGATTTTATCATTTGCCATGGGAATATCTTCTAATAATAATTTGTAATAGTAGATTCCGTAGAAAATTGTTACGCTTGGTAGGCATTTTTCAATCATACTTTATATCCAATTTCTTCATCAAATTTATTTAGAATGGCTCTGCTTGCAATCATTTTTGGTAATTTTCTTGCTCTAGATTCTCATACAAGGGCAAATGAGCGAATCAAACCACCTTGTTTTTAAATAATAAGAGGAGAGAAAAATGCAATAAGCTTTAAGCTCCCTTTTTGGGCCTACCGACTTAAATACTATGACTAGCATCATATATGTAACAAGACTCTTGTAAAATTCAAATTTGTTTAAACTGTAATAGATAGCACAGAATCACTTTTAAAGCGCCACCTACAATGCATTCCTTATTTGCACTGGAGTCTGGAGATTGTTTATTAGTCCCCTACCGGCAACGCCGAAGGGGACTCTTAGTTTCCTCTTGGTCTGTCTGTCCGTCCGTATGTCCAATTGTCAGTATTCCGGATTTTTTTGCAACGCATACAGATATTCAGGTGAAATTTCATACACAGCTTGGTCTTGGAATGCTACAGAGAAAGTTTGACTTTCGTCACGCTTACTTATTTTTCGAGGAGTTATGCCCCTTGATGACTTGCAAAATTGAATTTATTAGATTTGTGACGTCACCCAGCATTGGTTAGTTCTTAAACTAACTTTGAGATGTGACCAGATAAAACCCATAAAGTCAATTAAAACTCACTTAAAGGTGAAGGGACAAAACCGGTGCGACATCCTCATTTTATCATCACAGGAGCGGGTGGTGTTGGTTTTACTAGTGTTCCGTTCCTCTTTTTACAAACAAAGCTGTTTATCTTCATTCCACAAGGATAATCCGACCATACTCCTAGGTAAATACAATGGATATCAATCAATTTTGATAAAAAAGGATTAATGCATTGAAGAACTTGAATTGTACCTTGCACGTGCACACTGACTAGTTAACATCAAATAAGCACTGATCAGTAATTCAGTCTCAAAGTTGAGAATGTAAGGCAAATCATAAGAAGAAAACATCATTAGAATTTCCATTGTACAGCTGCAAACCTTGGAATAAACAACATTTCGAAGTGAGATCAGGTTCCAGGGGAGAGTCAGCGTCTCCTGTTTGCATGAAACACCCACCGCAACAGCTCCATGAAAACTTATAAAATTCCGTGATTGTTTCGATGAACATAGTGATGTACATATCAGGTAAATATGTCTTCTTGGTGATGCTGACAGTTCAATCAGAATCAGAATCAATTCAGAATGTCACTGATAATTCCGGAAGGAGGAATCTGATATACTTTTAATATTCCCCGTAGCGACCGAAATGAGACGACGGGACTCCAAGATGACCCTCTCCAAACCTCGGTAGAGAAGACAGGGCCTCGATCAACTATCCTTCTGCCTCCTGCATACAACTTTATTATGTCCACATGCAACTTAACTTACTTGCCTATCTATATATATTAAAAAAATGACTTTGATGTTGACATTATTATCTTACTTGTTAGCATAAATAGGTCGCATGACGTACTCACAAGTAATTTGCATGACTGTTTACAGACCAGAGTATGTAGAAAATTATCTTGTTTTTGACGTCCTTGTCCCTTTTGCGTCTCTTGTTGTGTATGTCAACTCTGTGTTTTGCTGTGGGTGCTGCAACCGAGTCTTGCATGCAGAGGACATAATTATGCCATCATAGAATTTCATCAGAAAACACGACTTGACCTTTTAAGTTATACCGACATGCGACTTATTCATGCTTTCTTGTCCTTGTTCTGTATCGTTTTGAGTATTTACATTGTGTTCAAACGAGTTCTGTTGGAGACCCCCTCCTTTGTTCGTCAAGGTAAACATTTTCCATTTGTGAAGTAAAATGATGATACAATTGTGTCGTCGGTCTACCATGATTGTACGAAAGCAAATACTTCTGGGGATCTAGACAGATAATATCAAAGAGTCGTTTTCGCACTATTAGGAATCGTAAAATCATGACAAATGCCGGTATTCTTGAGCGTAGATGCATGGATATTTTTCTATTATGAGTAGTGAAAAGTTGCGAAAAATATCGATAATCTTGATCGAAGATGCATTGATTTTTTCTATTAGGAATCGTTAATCATCATGAATAATCGTAAAAAAATACCGATATTCCAGGACATCGTCACACATCGTTCTTCTCCTCCATGGTCATTAGGTTGATTATTTGCCCAATTCTGAAAATCTACGGCTGATCCATCGTCCCATCTGACAAGTGTAAAAGGGAGGGATTCATTGATAAGACAAGTATCTTAAGAGGACATGCTGACTCTTCCTAGGCACTAGTCTCACTCCCATATTGGGAGTTCGATTCTTTTCATATGGTGGAGGTTTTTCTTTGTTTGCTTTGGTTCTTGTTTTATCCTGATTTGGTTTCATATGCCTTCGGTTTATGATTTTCTGAATTATCGATTTTACTATGCATTTAGATATGGTCATTATCCATATTTGTCATAAATGAAGATATATAATTAATAAATGGAGGTAAAATACAAGATCCAAAACCAGATAACATAAATCTAATGAATTTCTGTTATCAAAATAATTCATTGATTTATTGAAATTTCGAAAACGTGAGTCCTGCAGCATCATATCCCACCCATCCTGCTACATCTTTCGGTACATTTTTGGACATAATAACTTTCACTCTCTTTGGCCATATTACATTGATTAGATTGAGGATCACTGACTAGGGCTAAGTACCCAAAATTACATGTCAGGTCCATGCTGCCAATTTATCTGTCCTTAAATGATGCCATTGAATTTGAAGATGTTAAACGCATGCATACAATTTCTTTAAAAAAACAGACAAACAAAAATCAAAAAATGAAACAAAAAACCCAAAACAAAACAAACAAAGAAAAAACAAAACAAAACAAAACAAAAACACCCCCCCCCCCCCCAAAAAAAAGAAATAAAAGCGAAAGAAAATGAAGATGAAGAGAAGAGGGATCCCTAATCGTGAAAATACTTCTACGAGGAATGCAATGCCAAAAACAAACCACAGAAACATCAACAGAAATGGCACCATTCAATGAAACAATAAGATGTATACTATAATTCAAAAATGCAATCGCAAAGTCTGCGAAACATAAGATTACAAGAAAAATAGCGGCGAACAAGACCGGGACAGTAACACAGCACCATAGAAATACGAAGGACAATACTTAAGAAATAACAATTAGCTAGCCGTGGTTTATTGTCCAGTTATTTGATTGGTTCATGTGACGATTGGAATCACTGGACAATGAATCACGGCTAGCTAGTTGTTATTTCTATTCTAATATAGCACGTGAATGGGCGGAGCTTAGCGCACTGAAAGTTTGTTGGAAATTTTACACAAGGCGAGTTCTATGGTACATATAGGGAGAAATTTTCAAATCATATTAGAATATCCAATAGACAATAACACAGCACCACAGAAATACGAAGGACAATACTATCCAATAGACAATAACACAGCACCATAGAAATACGAAAGACATTACCATCCAATAGACAATAACACAGCACCATAGAAATACAAAGGACATTACTATCCAATAGACAATATCACAGCATCATAGAAATACGAAGGACAATACTATCCAATAGACAATAACACAGCACAATAGAAATACGAAGGACAATACTATCCAATAGACAATAACACAGCACCATAGAAATACGAAGGACAATACTATCCAATAGACAATAACACAGCACCATAGAAATACGAAGGACAATACTATCCAATAGACAATAACACAGCACAATAGAAATACGAAGGACAATACTATCCAATAGAAAATAACTCAGCACCATAGAAATACGAAGGACAATACTATCCAATAGACAATAACACAGCACCACAGAAATACGAAAGACATTACCATCCAATAGACAATAACACAGCACCATAGAAATACAAAGGACATTACTATCCAATAGACAATATCACAGCATCATAGAAATACGAAGGACAATACTATCCAATAGACAATAACACAGCACCATAGAAATACAAAGGACAATACTATCCAATAGACAATAGCATAGCACCATAGAAATACAAAGGACAATACCATCCAATAGACAATAACACAGCACCATAGAAATACGAAGGACAATACTATCCAATAGACAAAAGCATAGCAACATAGAAATACAAAGGACAATACTATCCAATAGACAATAGCATAGCATCTTAGAAAAACGAAGGACAATACCATCCAATAGACAATAGCACAGCACCTTAGAAATATAAATGACAATACCATCCAATAGACAATAACACAGCACCACAGAAATACGAAAGACAATGCTATCCAATAGACAAAAGCATAGCACCATAGAAATACAAAGGACAATACTTTCCAATAGACAATAGCATAGCACCATAGAAAAACGAAGGACAATACCATCCAATAGACAATAGCACAGCACCTTAGAAATACAAACGACAACACCATCAAATAGACAATAGCACAGCACCTTAGACATACAAAGGACATTACTATCCAATAGACAATATCACAGCATCATAGAAATACGAAGGACAATACTATCCAATAGACAATAACACAGCACAATAGAAATACGAAGGACAATACTATCCAATAGACAATAACACAGCACCATAGAAATACGAAGGACAATACTATCCAATAAACAATAACACAGCACCATAGAAATACGAAGGACAATACTATCCAATAGACAATAACACAGCACAATAGAAATACGAAGGACAATACTATCCAATAGACAATAACACAGCACCATAGAAATACGAAGGACAATACTATCCAATAGACAATAACACAGCACCATAGAAATACGAAAGACATTACCATCCAATAGACAATAACACAGCACCATAGAAATACAAAGGACATTACTATCCAATAGACAATATCACAGCATCATAGAAATACGAAGGACAATACTATCCAATAGACAATAACACAGCACCATAGAAATACAAAGGACAATACTATCCAATAGACAATAGCATAGCACCATAGAAATACAAAGGACAATACCATCCAATAGACAATAACACAGCACCATAGAAATACGAAGGACAATACTATCCAATAGACAAAAGCATAGCAACATAGAAATACAAAGGACAATACTATCCAATAGACAATAGCATAGCATCTTAGAAAAACGAAGGACAATACCATCCAATAGACAATAGCACAGCACCTTAGAAATACAAATGACAATACCATCCAATAGACAATAACACAGCACCACAGAAATACGAAAGACAATGCTATCCAATAGACAAAAGCATAGCACCATAGAAATACAAAGGACAATACTTTCCAATAGACAATAGCATAGCACCATAGAAAAACGAAGGACAATACCATCCAATAGACAATAGCACAGCACCTTAGAAATACAAATGACAATACCATCCAATAAACAATAGCACAGCACCTTAGAAATACAAAGGACATAACTATCCAATAAACAATAACACAGCACAAGAGAAAAACGAAGGACAATACCATCAAATAGAAAATAACACAGCACCATAGAAATACGAAGGACAATACCATCCAATAGACAATAACACAGCACCATAGAAATACGAAGGACAATACTATCCAATAGACAATAACATAGCACCATAGAAATACGAAAGACATTACCATCCAATAGACAATAACACAGCACCAAAGAAATACAAAGGACATTACTATCCAATAGACAATATCACAGCATCATAGAAATACGAAGGACAATACTATCCAATAGACAATAACACAGCACAATAGAAATACGAAAGACATTACCATCCAATAGACAATAACACAGCACCATAGAAATACAAAGGACATTACCATCCAATAGACAATATCACAGCATCATAGAAATACAAAGGACAATACTATCCAATGGACAATAACACAGCACAATAGAAATACGAAGGACAATACCATCCAATAGACAATAACACAGCACCATAGAAATACGAAGGACAATACTATCCAATAGACAAAAGCATAGCACCATAGAAATAAAAAGGACAATACTATCCAATAGACAATAGCATAGCACCATAGAAAAACGAAGGACAATACCATCCAATAGACAATAGCACAGCACCTTAGAAATACAGATGACATTACCATCCAATAGACAATAACACAGAACCATAGAAATACGAAGGACAATACTATCCAATAGACAAAAGCATAGCACCATAGAAATACAAAAGACAATACTTTCTAATAGACAATAGCATAGCACCATAGAAAAACGAAGGACAATACTATCCAATAGACAATAGCACAGCACCTTAGAAATACAAATGACAATACCATCCAATAGACAATAGCACAGCACCTTAGAAATACAAATGACAATACCATCCAATAGACAATAGCACAGCACCTTAGAAATACAAATGACAATACCATCCAATAGACAATAGCACAGCACATTAGAAATACAAAGGACATTACTATCCAATAAACAATAACACAGCACAATAGAAAAACGAAGGACAATACCATCCAATAGACAATAACACAGCACAATAGAAATACGAAGGACAATACCATCCAATAGACAATAACACAGCACAATAGAAATACGAAGGACAATACCATCCAATAGACAATAGCACAGCACCATAGAAATACAAAGGACAATACTATCGAATAGACAATTGCATAGCACCATAGAAAAACGAAGGACAATACCATCCAATAGACAATAACACAGCACCATAGAAATACGAAGGACAATACCATCCAATAGACAAAAGCATAGCAACATAAAAAAAACGAAGGACATTACTATTCAATAGACAAGCTACAAAGTTTGGTGTAACAAAGGGATATATTAAAGCGTCCATAGATTAATCAGAAAAAAAGTGAAATAAAGACGCTTTCTTCTAGACTAGATATCTTTATGACAGCTGAATAAAGATTTTCATCTTATTTCAATGAGAACACATACTATGAACTCATTAAGTATTTCCATTAATTCCTCGTAAAGAATCAAACCTTTGTTTCTTATGAGATGAAATCAATCTAAATATCGATGCAGTTTCATTCGAGAAGGACGTCAGGAGTATACTTTTTCAAAATACCAATTAATATTTAATTTTTATAAAAAATATTCGGGGGATACTATAAAGAAATAACTTAATACCAGAACTGCTATTCTTTACATGTTTGAGATGCAAGGGCAGTGAGAGGACTAAACATAGTGTAATCATAGATTACAAAGCTCACCTCATGGCAGCATTTTATCATGACAGCAAACAGGAGTACTGTTACAGATAACGCAGTTTTGAATTTGAAAATCTATCCTACAGAAAACGGACAAATATGCTACCACACACACAAAAAGTGATTAGAAAAGGGAAGTAGAGTATTTCATTTATTGACCGAAATTCTGCATGAATGGGTGTACTGTATCGATACCTAAATCTCTCTAACATATGCACTTCAGCGAAAATATAGACCATGACCTTAATTTGAATGTAGATATGTGATCTATTGATAAAGACACATCATCTGTGCAAGTATGGCCTTCCTAACACTTATAATAGAGAAATAAAACTTCCTAACATTGATACCCAAATCTTCCTAACATGTGTACTCAAGCAGAAAATGTAGGTTATGACCTACATTTGAACGTAGATTTGTAATCTACTCATAAAGACACATCATCTGGGCAAGATTGGTCTTCCTAGCACATATTATAGATATAAAACTTCTTAATATACTAGTGCGGAAGCGGACGCGGACGCAGCCGACAGGGTGATAGCATAAGCTCCCTCTCACTTCGTGGGGTGAGCTATAAGTGATTCAGCCTCAGTCTAAGCCTCAGTCATCAAGACTTCAATAAAATCAGTATTTTGAAAAGTAAGAGAGAAATAAATCTCTTTTTCAATAATTTGCGAGTATCAAATCTAGGATGTGATTTTCTCTCGAGAATTTAGAAATGATATTTCATGGATGCAAATTGAGTAGACAATGGGTATTTTTGCCAATATGAAGAAAGAAGGAAACACTTTTCGGTACCCATCGAAAGGTTTCTTTATTTTCAAATACTATTAACGATATGAAAATATCTTTAATATATTGAATTTGTAACCATTACATATGACGCTCTAATTTAGAGCAATATCTTTTTAAGTTCTGTAGAGTGTGACCTAAATGAAAAATTCTTTTTTAAAGTAGACTTCCATAAAATTTTGTATCCTTCAGTTTTGATCATTCACTTGCATTGAATAATAATGCGGATATATGCCTGAATGGGGTTTCTTAAATATATATTCTTTGGTGAATGAAAGAGAAAAAATAAAGGTATGAGACCTAAACAGTAAAAACAGTTATATAAATCATAAAAGTTTATACATTACTTGTATGTGAAGTCATCGTTCAGTTCAGTAAGTCCGATCCATATTTTGTGCTGGTTTGAGAATCGCCATATCTATGTCAAAATAGAAGATGAGGATAGATAGTAAACGCTGATAAACAAAACACAAATACGTTAATATCTGCATCAACACCGGCAAAGCATAAGAAAACGCAAGTGTGACAGAGAGACAGGGCAAATCATTTTCGATCCCTTTCACTAAGCAAGTGAAAACCGAGTATTGTCTATCGTGACCTTGACACCTTATTCTAAAATAGATAGAGCTTCCCCCAAAAATTCCCCGATTGATTCATATTTAATTTTTCGAAATCTTTGTTCTCTGCACGAATATAAATTTTTTTCTAATACTTTTTTGTCTGAGGCGATAACGTAGTTCATTTATCATGATTGGGTCTGCCGACTTAATCACTTACTCATATACAACATTCCTAAATGAGATAAAGAAAATCATGACAACAATCTCAACAACACTCACAATAGAGCACCGAATCGAGCATAAATGGACCCCTCGCAAGCTAGAGGTTTGACCAGGTGCCTGGGAGTAGTACGCATCCTAAACTAAAAGAAGGGAGGATATCTCCAACAAGACAATCTTGCAGCACCAACAGGAAAACACCAAAACACCCGATGCGAAAACAAAGACGAACATACTAGGAGACGATAAAGACACATACGACATATAAACACCAATCACAAAAGACTACACATAAACCAACGAGACCAATGGACAACCGGTGCCGACTGTGGACGGCCATTTGCCACACAAGTATTAAAATCATTAAAATGAAATCAACTAAACTATCCAAAATGATACCTTCCTCTGTTCATTTAAGTTTGAAAATCATACTTTACTTACCAGATTCATTAAGAAATTCGTTTCTTCCAAATCGTGAATTCCTGTAAGGTCCGCGTGTTTGTCATGACAGGAAAGCCTTGCCTCGAAGTAATCTATGGGCGTTGTCTCATTGTAAATGAAGTAGCAAAAACCTCTAAAGAAGTAAAAGCCAGGGTCTTTACACTTCTCTGAAAAAGAGGTAGCCATAAAGGCTCTTATTTCTACCATTTTGACTCGTGTTTCTGTGCAGAAGTGTCATTGTCTATGATTGCATGTCCAATTTTTTTCTTTTTGCGTGAGAAAGTTCGGTTTTTGTATATTTACAAGATTCATACGACGTTCGATTCTGGTTTTTAGGATCTGGTTTCGGATTTTGTGTTTGAATTTTATTCACTCAAAGTAAGAATAATTGGGAAGGAATCCAACTCCATACCTTCTTGAAGAAAACTTAAAACCAATTTTCATGCACCATACACGTGTTTCGAATATCAAATTATCCTCAGTGATGCTTCCAGCCAAAGTGCTTTTCAAAAGCAGTCCAAATTAATTTCACTATAGCCCTCTTGTGTTATTTTTAGAACTTTTACTACTAACAAAAATTTTTTTTTCTGATAAACCTTGCTTTTAGGATACGGTTCACTAGGACTACATAGTCTTATAGTATCGTGCATTCCTGCACTCCCTTCCCCTCCCTTCTTTTGTACTGAACACTTGAGATTGTTCATAAGATAAATTTGTCTTTCGTGTTTTGTATGTGTGTGTTTTCTCCGTCTGTCTGATTTGCCTCTCTCTTGAGAGACATGTGTTTTGTGATTTTTAAAATCTGATTTCGGCTTTTGTTTTTGACTTTCAATCACTGTTTATGCTTTATTTTGGATTGATTTTTTGATTTTGTATGATAGGAAAATGACTTTTATTCTGTGTTTTTTCTCCTGAACAATAAGGTCACGTCTAATGGATGTTAGAAAAATATAAATGACCTTAATTATTTGACATTTTTCAAGTTCACGGACTTCGGACTTCGAACACCGCACTTGGAAGGGACTATGTCACAAATGTAAAATGTTATATGTTAACCCAATTAAGTAATAACCTAGATCAAATTATGTGATAATTTATTTATTTTCATGTGTAAATATATATATTTAAAGCTCTCCACGGTCATTTCGTCTATTGTGTGTTCAGATTTTACTTTTTTTTTTATTGCACCTGATTTCTTAAATATGACCCCTTATGTGCGAAGTTCGAAGTCCGAAGTACGTCAACTTGACAAATGTTCGTTATGTTCTTGAAAAACGTACCTATGGATACTGGAGAATAGGTCATGTTCACTGATACACCTGGAACGCAATAATGAAAGTTTGAGTTCGTCCATCGCAGTGTTAAATTGCCCAATAAGGAAACGATATTCTGGTATATACCTACAGCCTGTTACAAAAAATACCTACTAGCTATTTTAGGAATGTTTGTAACGTTTAACGTGTTTAATTGCAGGGAGGAGATCTCCAACAAGACCCCAATGCAGCATCAACAGCAAAACACCAAAATACCCGATGCAAAAACACAAAAGACGAGTACAGCACGAGACGGAAAAGAGATACACGACATGTAAACATCAAACACAAAAGACTACACATAAACCGACGAGACCAATGGAAAACCGGTGCCGACTTTGGACGGCCATTTGCAATGCAAGTAGCAAATGGTGTGTTATCCTGGATTACATGCGCACAATCCTCTCACTTCTGCAATTACTCAGAGGTCTCGACGAACGACAATTGTGGTGTAAAACAACCTCCTCACTGTAAGATGACATCACACAAACAAGACCGCGAAACGTAGAGTAAACGTAAAGTAACAATCGCGATGTACTGTTTCTGAATTTATATCAAGCATGTAGAAATGATATTAGAAGCACAATATTATCTAAATTGAAAAATTTATAAAAATTATATGATGATGAAATGTACGAAAATTCCTGGAAACTTTGGTAAGAATTTTTGTAAAACAGGGTACTAGTCCATACAGTTTCAGAATTGTTACGCTACGAACATATTTTCAAAGGCAAAAGACATTTGCATTAGAAGAAGAAATGAAGTTGCAAGACACAGGATAATTTAATGATATCTAAATTTGAATTATTTAAAATATAAGTCTGATTCAAAACTGAATTTTCTGAGCTCACCAACAGGAATATCAAAATAATTGAAATACAAAATTATGCGAATTATCTTCTACAGAATCATGGACATAACGTCACTTATCATGAATCTAATCCGCATAAGTGCGCACATTACTATCAGCAGATGGTCGTCCAAAGTCGGTACCGGGTGTACATTGGTCTCCTCCCTTTCATGTGTTGTCAATAATGTTTGATGTTTCTGTATGTCTGTTTCAATTGCTCCGATTGATCTTGAGGTGAATATTGCGTCTTTTTGAGGTTTGTAGGTTAAACGTCTTTAAATTCAATAGCATCATTCAAAACCTGATAAATTTACAGCATGGACCAGACATGCACGTTTCGGGTACTAAACCCTCGTCGGTGATCCTCAGTCTAAACAATGTAAGATGGCCAAAAAGTATGAAAATTATTATGTAGATTTGTCTTGTCATTTATGTGTTACTTTGTATGGGTTTGTCTCGCTGGGTGAGTGCAGAGTAGTCATGTTGGAGATCCTTCCATTTTCTTTTGAAATATCTGTCACAAACTTTTCCCGAAAAAAAGGATCTGGTAACGGAGGAATAAAACGTAGAAGGTCCTCCAATCTCGAGACAAATACAAGAAAAGCTTTCGTTTTATTCATTAATTCGAAAAGTAGCAAATTATTACAGAAGTTAGATCCAGACTTTCACTGTATGCTATTGAATTTTTCACAGAGTTTCTGTTGTTATTCAAGCTTGATGTTCTTGTACGTCTGTTTCGATTGTTACGTATGATGTTCTAGTGATTTTTGTCATGTATTTTTTTGTGGTTTGTAGTTTTTGTCTGATGTCATTTACGTATCACTTTCTTGGGGTTTGTTTCGCTGGATGGGTGCAGGGTGGTCATGCTGGAGATCATCCCCTTTTCTTTGAATAGCAAAATAAGTATCTTCTCCGCAAAATGACATCATGGACAATCAGTTTTAAACTGTAAATTAATTAGATGTACACAAAATATATGTCATGCAGTTATCATGAAAAGGCTAATTTGATCTATATACACCGTAAGGGATCGAAACGTATGGTGGTGTGATTCCTTAGACAGTTTAGTATTTTTCATTTTCTAAGTAAAATTTACAAAACTGATCAGCCGTTCCAGTGGGTCAATGTCATATCGTCTAGTTATATGAAAAGTTCACACTTTTTGCAAAAACTTCAATAGTTTGTGGACGACAGAAATTTTCTTGACATAGCAGAACTCTTGAAGTATTTGCCAAAACTGTAGACTTTTCAAATATATAAACGATATGGACTTACTTAATATGAATCAAGGCAAAGCCTTTTTGTGCGAGCGGAGAGAAAATAGATATGATTATATAAGATAGAAAAATACCTTTCTTTTTTTATTTTGACTGTGATGGTTTATCTTATCTTACAAAATTTTCTGTTTGATGATTGCCAAAAAGAAAGTATAAGGCTGGCGAGTGGAAACATGGAAGCATTTGTAAAATTGATCTAGTCCAGCAAATAAACATTTTAAGGGGGGGCTTAAAATATGGTTCTTTAAAAATATGGTTCTTTATAGTTCATTTTTATTTTGTAAGAATAATGTTTAGGCTAGCTGAAAATAAATTACTTAAGAACAAAAGAAAAAACAAACATATTCCGACTTCTGACAGTACGAAACCACCCGAGACGAGAAAAGCAATCAGAGCGAAACGTCTCGTTTAAAACCGGAAATGTCGGATTTCCCGTGGTTACGCCGCCTTGTTGATGCTTTATCATTACCTGAGTTACGAAAAATATTTTCAATGAACTTAACTAATAAACAAAAATTGAGTATAACATATACATCTACTTGGAGTCGAAAAAAAAAATTTAAATGGCAATATCCAGCATCTCCGCAGAAACTCTGTCTGCGAGGGGACGAAAGTTTTTGAAAGCATAGTAGTACATTCTCATTCTTTGATTCAGCATATTTTCTCAATAAGATATGTGTATACGCGTTACCATAAGGGCGAGCTTCGCTCGCAAAGGCCCTTCGTGCCTTTGCAGCGAGCTCCGCTCGCTATTAGGCGTTGCCCTACAGAAACGTCTCATTAGTTTTGTGCAGTATCAGTAAAAGGATGAGAAAACATTAAAATACCACCGTAAGGAATCACAACATAATATCTTTCAATCCCACGCGGTGATATAGAGAATTCACTTGAAAACATTGAATTACCTTTCTTCACTTTGCACATAAACGGGAACATTAAGCTGCATGGCGCATCATTATATGCATTCGAATCATCTGATGTCACTTGGCAACAATGCTCGTTATTGTACCAATTGTCTGGTTGATTGTTTTTCCAGTCCTCAAAATCCAATGGACTACCATCTGTCCAGGTAAATACTATAGGGGAAGCATAGAACATAACAATGAAAACAAATTAAAGATACAATACTAACGCCAATTTAGGTTAATACTGTTTATAATTGTAAACGTCTTCAAATTGAATAGCATCATTTAAGAACATATAAATTGGCAACATGGACCAGACATGCACGTTTCGGGTACTTAACCCTCGTCAGTGATCCTCAAATCTAAACAATGTAATATACCAAAAAGTATGAAAGTGACTATGTCGAAAAAGCGTACCGAAAGACGTAGCAGAATGGGTGGGATATGATGCTACAGGACCCACGTTTTAGAAATTTCAAGAAATTTTGATAACAGAAATTTTAAATGCGTTGAAGAAACGATCAACCGAAATTGATCGAACTTGGCTACATGTGCCCTCGGGGACTCTTGGTCCACCAGCAGTGACACTCACCAAGTGGTATAATTGTAAACGTCTTCAAATTGAATAGCATCATTTAAGAACATATAAATTGGCAACATGGACCAGACATGCACGTTTCGGGTACTTAACCCTCGTCAGTGATCCTCAAATCTAAACAATATAATATACCAAAAAGTATGAAAGTGACTATGTCGAAAAAGCGTACCGAAAGACGTAGCAGAATGGGTGGGATATGCTGCTACAGGACCCACGTTTAAGAAATTTCAAGAAATTTTGATAACAGAAATTTTAGAATACGTTGAAGAAACGATCAACCGAAATTGATCGAACTTGGCTACATGTGCCCTCGGGGACTCTTGGTCCACCAGCAGTGACACTCACCAAGTGGTATAAACGTAAACGTCTTCAAATTGAATAGCATCATTTAAGAACATATAAATTGGCAACATGGACCAGACATGCACGTTTCGGGTACTTATCCCTCGTCAGTGATCCTCAAATCTAAACAATGTAATATACCAAAAAGTATGAAAGTGACTATGGTGAAAAAGCGTACCGAAAGACGTAGCAGAATGGGTGGGATATGATGCTACAGGACCCACGTTTTAGAAATTTCAAGAAATTTTGATAACAGAAATTTTAGAATGCGTTGAAGAAACGATCAACCGAAATTGATCGAACTTGGCTACATGTGCCCTCGGGGACTCTTGGTCCACCAGCAGTGACACTCACCATGTGGTATTAATGTAAACGTCTTCAAATTGAATAGCATCATTTAAGAACATATAAATTGGCAACATGGACCAGACATGCACGTTTCGGGTACTTAACCCTCGTCAGTGATCCTCAAATCTAAACAATGTAATATACCAAAAAGTATGAAAGTGACTATGTCGAAAAAGCGTACCGAAAGACGTAGCAGAATGGATGGAATATGATGCTACAGGACCCACGTTTTAGAAATTTCAAGAAATTTTGATAACAGAAATTTTAGAATGCATTGAAGAAACGATCAACCGAAATTGATCGAACTTGGCTACATGTGCCCTCGGGGACTCTTGGTCCACCAGCAGTGACACTCACCAAGTGGTATAAATGTAAACGTCTTCAAATTGAATAGCATCATTTAAGAACATATAAATTGGCAACATGGACCAGACATGCACGTTTCGGGTACTTAACCCTCGTCAGTGATCCTCAAATCTAAACAATGTAATATACCAAAAAGTATGAAAGTGACTATGTCGAAAAAGCGTACCTAAAGACGTAGCAGAATGGATGGGATATGATGCTACAGGACCCACGTTTTAGAAATTTCAAGAACACTCACCAAGTGGTATAAATAAAACATAGCAAAATAAAAATGCTGCCATCATAAAATTTTGAAGTAAGAACAAATAATGATTGAACGATGAATTGAAAACATATTTTGTAGCTACTACGCTTGAATTTAATGAAATTCACTTTTCGTTAAAGCTCAAAGCGAAAAGAATACTCTTTATACTGTTCTGTAAAAACTCGTGATACTAGAAAAGGACTCGCGCAAGGGCGGGAAAGATTTCATAGGGACGATGACATATTCGGATACGTTATGTATGACTCTAGTATACAATATATAGGGATTCTGTTCAGATTTACAGATGCCATTACAAATTAAATTTACAAGAATGTTAAAATAATATAATAATTTTAATTTGCACCGGTAAGGGGATGACCCTAATCAGTTACTTTTTCTATGAATCACAGGCTGGACCCCCTCCCCAATATCTGCCAGTCAAGGCAAAAAAAAAAAAAAATATATATATATATATATTTAAAAATTCTGTTTCCACTCGCCCCACGACTACCCATTCTTCTTGGCACTGATCAAACACAAAGATATGATAAACTATGAAAATAGATAGAAAAGGATTTTTAAAAAAAATTGAATGATTTTGAATGATATTTTTTCTCCGCTCGCACAACAAAATTGTCTATTTAATTTCTATCATTTGATTCATATTATCCCTCAGTATTGATTAAGACGCTAATCGATTAAACATAACGGTACTGTTAATGATGTTCATGGTCATAAGTTTTGCAGAGCTTTGTAAAGCGCCTATTTTGTTTTTGGTTTCCATTCGCCATTTCTACCCATAAAACAAAGGAGGGGATCTCCAACAACACCAGTTTGTTGCACCCACAGCAAAACCCCAAAACACCCAATGCAAAAACACAAAGCAGACAAGCACAAAGAGACGCGTAAGGGACAAGGAACGTCAAACAACAACAACAACAAAAAATGAATCATTAGTCATTTAAATATGAACTATTTGTTGAATTCTGAACTTAAGCTATGGATCGAAAAGATCGATTTATAAGGGTTCCTGTGCATTCACAAATCACATTTTAGATAATTGGACCTAAATCTTCAAGTGGCTGGATATTTTTTTCAGACTTCGTTGTATACTTTTCTCTAGTTTTTCGGTACATGTACCTTTATTACCTTTGTGTAAATAACTTTTAATGAAACTTCCGGGTGAACGTTGTGAGCGACGTGGGACGCAATTAAACAGAGGAGGGTGCTCCATAGACTTCGGTGGAAAAAGGCATTTACTTCTACAATCTTCTTATAAGATTGGACGTCGTATATTTCAAAAAAGGAAATTGAATCTTGACTATGTGTCGAGGCGAAATTGGCCCACTACTTACATGAGAAACGTCTTGCAAGAACCTTACTAAATTTATGATACTTAAAAAATCGGGGATTGAAAAGGGACTATAACTCAGAAGAAAATAGGAAGTTAATTGTTAGTGTTCGACGCCGGTTTTGAACTTTAGATTTTTAAAGATTTATTTCAGGAAAACGGTGAGACATAATTTATGAAATTAGAAATGATTCCTTCTTAACAATGATCAAATTCACATTGTCACATCATATGCTATATCTTCCTATCACACCATTTATCTCTGTCCTCTTCGTTTTCAAGGAGAATCGGCTTATTAGTTCCTTTGGTAGAATAGATATTAACCAAATAATTTAAATATTAAGAAAATCGGGAAATTGAAGTTACATAAGTTTAAAGGCAAAAGCTGAGTTACATAGGTTAAAGAAAATAAATATCTGCATAACCCCTCTACTATACGATTATTCTTTATTATTCTTATCGTGTATACAATAACAGGTTTCCGTTTTGTACTAAGGCTTGCTACTTACCATTTTCCGTTGCCCTGTCACTCAAACCTATCCATGTATGAACACTAGAAGCCCTGCAACGATGAAGAAAAATGTGAAGGTTTCCCATATTTCGCAATTCTTTTTACCATCCTATTCTTATGCAAAGCGGACAGAACAACGGCTTTACACGGACTTTAGAAGAGTTCATGTCTCCAAATAATGGGAAACTATCCCGAACATTTAAGTTTTGTAATTTTTCTTCACAATTATGTAAAAGGAATAAAGGTATATAATATCAATGCTCTATTGATAAAAAAATAAAGTTTGGAGGTGACATGACGGACAAACAGGCACATTGTCATGGGGAAAAGAAACAATTTAGAATGCTACTTTGCTTCACAATCTGCCATAAGAGACTAGCCGCGGCAGACATATAAATTCAAACTATTTCAATTATAATCCATACTAGTCTAGATCATAATACGGAAGTGTTCCAACTCCATACCTTCATCAAGAAAATTTCAAACCAGTTTTTTTTCTGCGCCAGACATGTGTTTTGAATAATAAATTCTCACAAGTGATGTGACGCTTCCAGCGGAACCACCAAAATTCATTTCAGTAGCACCCTCTTTAACTTTTTAAATTTAGATTTGTACATTTACTTTACAGAGAGTGCGCGGCTCTAAATTTCCTGTAGGGTCGATTTAGTAGCATATCCAAATAAATATATGCTCAAAATAGCATTGGAAGAATGGCGCTAAAATGTTAACCTCCTTTTATTTCGATGATAAATTTGAATGGAATGACAAGGTTTCGAAATAGCAAAATAATATTTATGATGTCAAATCAGTCAAGATAAGAAAGAAATTGCAATCATGAAAGACCTTTTTTTTAATTTCATTACCTGACTTTACTTCTTACAAAGTTAAACTCGCCTCTGCTGTGGATACTAACAAGGTCCGTTCCTAACTCTCTACAAGCAGCCCTAGCATCAGTCCAACTTCTTTTCTCGGAAAAGATCTGTAATTTGAATCAAACAAGCAGATATTAAACGTTTCTGCTTAAGTGAAACATATTTCGAATTCCTCTCTTTCCGTCGCTCCTAACTCTCTACAAGCCGCCCTAGCATCAGTCAAACTTCTTTTTTTCGGAAAAGATCTGTGATTCGAATCAAACAAGAAAATATTCAACGTTACTTAAAATATTTCTTTACAAAGAACCTTTTCATCTCGCTAAATATTGTGCTTTAAATATACATAGCGCTTAATGTGCAGCGGTCGTCAAAACTCGACGTTCACATTGAATTGGGAGAAGCTGTGTTAACTCGGATCACCTGCATAAAGCCCTGGTGCAATCGTGTTTTCGGATGAATTACTTCTCAGTATAATACAGTTATATTTCTACACATGCAATCCTCTAGATTAATCCCATACAGTCAGAGTGTATTTGGTAGTTTTCTCATCCTAATTCCGATTCCAATATTCAAACCTTTCATTTGTATTTTGGAATAAGTACTGCACATGCTTTGAGTGTCGTCAATTATATGTAGTCAATTGTAGTCATTTATGTTTGTGATTTGCGTCTCATTCTGTGTGTGTCTGCTTTGTGTTTTTGCAATGGGTGTTTGGAGGGTTTGCTGTTGGTCTTGCAACTAGGTGTCGTTGGAGATCCCCTCCTTTCCTTTTGATTCTTGTTTGAACTTTGTGACTGATAAGCCATTTATATTACATAAAGGGTATATAACACACAGTGTCAAGCTTGAGAAAAGTAATAGTTTACCTTATAACAAAACTGTGAATGGGACATCCATGAATCTGGGCATCGAGGAGGAGGCGTGGTCGGAATGGGTGTGGTTGTTGTGGTAAATCCTACCCTGGGGAATTCACAAATGTATCGGTTCAATTCTGTGCATTCTCTATAATGCCAGAGTCCAGGAGGCGTATCCATGGACATGACGACGCATGGCTTGTCTTTTTGAATTCCTGAAAATATAACTTTCGTATATTGTTAAATTACCAATATTTCATCATAGCTTATGTAATAGCTATGTCCAGAAAATTTAGAAATAAATAATATTATTCTATAAAGTATAAATAGCGACGCTCTATCTGATTAACTCATAACGTCACCGACGCTCCTGTATAAAGCACCATATACCACGGTCGAAAAATAGACCGGGATTACCCCACTATCTTCGACAAATGGGGACGTTATTTAGTGTGAAGCAAACATGAAATTATAGAATAAAACAGTTATGAACTTTTAACTCAGTATATATGATGTGATATCGACTTACTATGAAAATATTGACCTCAGCTTCGCCTCGGTCTATATTTTCACAGTAAGTCAATATTACATCATATACACTGAGTTGTAAGTCCATAATTGTATAATATACTACAAAATGAAACTGGAGGTCGCCACTATAATAAGTTCGACTGTGTCTTAAAATCACCATTGAATTAAGTACCGCTAATGTAGATTTGCAATCTGAAACACGTGTCTGGTACATTAAAGTATATTTAAATTGTTATCGGAAGAAGGCAACGAATGGGATCTCTTCCATTTTCATATTATCTACACTTCTGTTCTTTTCCAGTGTGACACAAGGATAAGGACATTTTATTTTTTAATATGTAACACATAATACGTACTATTACGTAGGTGTAGATGACCGCAGAATGGCGGAAATAATGCGGTTCTAACCACAAATCTTCAGCTTACTGGACCAACACCTTAATCACTAGATCATGCCAATATTTATCTTGACCATACCTGTATTGTAAATGGCTACTCTCCAATCGCCGCCGCAGAACTCCTGGTAATTACCAAGGCATATCTTTGTCTGACAGTCAGAATCAGCTTCTCTGGGAAAATTCCTTAGTTCGTTGCCACAGAAACATTCCTTTTGATACTGTTTTATGGATCAATTAGTAATAGAGTTAAAACTGAAAGTGCGGCTCTTTTAAATCAGTATTTTTTCACAAAACCCCCAGAAATATGTAAAAACAAAGGGATAAAAGAAATGAGAGAATCTCCAATAAAACACCAAAGATTACCTCTTTCATTTTTTTCTTTTCTAGTATTCCATGTTATTTTCACTTCGGAATATTGTTTATTCCGTAGTTCGCAACTGTCCCCATGGAATTTCAATTTTCATGGTTTTGACTTACGTTCTGTACTTTGAGACCGAATAACTGATAAGCACTTCTTTGATTTTTTTTAAATATCGATATTCTATACATTTACATAATGCAGCTTAAGATATTCAGTTTACATACAGTTTAAATGACTTTTAATTAAGATAGTCGACCCATAACTAAAGAATGGATAGTGTACAAGTGTTAAGCGTCTTTAAATTCAATAGCATTATTTAAAACTTGATAAATTTACAGCATGGACCAGACATGCACGGTTCGGGTACTAAACCCTCGTCAGTGATCCTCAGTCTAAACAATGTAATACGGCCAAAAAGTATGAAATTATGTCCAGAAATGTACCAAAAGACGTAGCAGAATTGATGGGATATGATGCTACAGGACCCACGTTTTAGAAACTTCAAAACATTTTGTAACAGAAAATTTCAAATGCGTTGAAGAGACAGACGATCAAACGAAGTTGATCGAACTTGGCTACATGTGCCCTCGGGCACTCTTGGTCCACCAGCAGTGACACTCACCAAGTAGTTCACATTTTAAACGTCTTTAAAATCAATAGCATCATTTAAAACCTGATAAATTTACAGCATGGACAAGACATGCACGTTTCGGGTACTAAACTTCGTCAGTGATCCTCAGTCTAAACAATATAATATGGCAAAACGTATGAAAATTATTATGTCCAAAAATTTGCAAAAAGACATAGCAGAATGTGTGGGATATGATGCTACAGGACCCACGTTTTAGAAATTTCAAGAATATTTGTAACAGAAAATTTCAAATGCGTTGAAGAGACAAACGATTAACTGAAATTGATTGAACTTGGCTACATGTGCCCTCGGGGACTCTTGGTCCACAAGCAGTGACACTCACCAAGTAGTTCAAATGTTAAACGTCTTTAAATTCAATTCATTTAAAACCTGATTAACTTACAGCATGGACGAGACATGCACGTTTCGGGTACTAAACCTTCGTCAAACCTCAGTCTAAACAATGTAATATGACCAAAAACTATGAAAATTATTATGTCCAAAAATGTGCCAAAAGACGTAGCAGAATGGGTGGGATATGTTGCTACAGGACCCACATTTTAGAAATTTCCAAGACATTTTGTAACAGAAAATTTCAAATGCGCTAAATAGAGACAGACGATCAACCAAAGTTGATCGAACTTCGATACACGTGCCCTTGGGGACTCTTGGTCCACCAGCATTGACACTCACCAAATAGTTCAAATGTTAATCGTCTCTAAATTCTATAGCATAATTTAAAACCTGATAAATTTACAGCATGGAGAGTTTCGTTCGGCGTTGCTGGTAGGGGACTAAAAATGGAAAATCGGTGCCGACTAAGGACGACCATCCGGTCGCCATTAGCAGTAGTGAACGAAATGGAATAAAGCACTTTACACATCGGGTCAATTAACTTAATGACAAGAATTTTTTCTTATGGCAAAATGAAATGTCCAAAATACCGAATGGGTTACTCGTATATACATTTTAGAGTTGTTCTTATATATAGATTCCAATTATGGGATGCGATTGCTATCGTTGTCTCTGTCTGTTTGTAATATAATTCTTGTCACATGTGTGTGTTCCGCTTTGAACGCTTCATCGTGGTCTTGATTGAGATCACTTCCTTATTTTCTAAGTCATAAATAGGTCAATACATTCCCTTTTATTACTAGTATGTTAGATATTATTTATGTTTGCGAACTGCTGATTTCGAACCTTGCACTACGCACTTTAAGGGGCAATATCAAAATAGAATTAGGCTGTAAAAGAGTCAGATCCGAAAACACAAAAGATGAGAAGGGAGGGTCCCTAGCCCCCCATTTCATATTTGCTTAAAGTAGAATTATTGTTACTCCGTCGACTTCGTGCCTTTGTACAGTCCCTTCGACGTGCGTAGTCCGAAATGTGAATTCCGACAAGAGTAAAAAATGTCAATTATGTGCTAAATCTATTATGTGTTAAAACCGTGGGTATGATCCTAATGTCACCATGCGGACATTAGGCTTGTTACTTGACCAATCTACAGTCTTGTACCAGCGCATTCTTCAGACTTGTACTCTGATTGACCGTCACGACGGGACTCTATGACGGACCCTGTCAAAACCGCTTAAGAGAAGACAGGGCCACCTGTCCTCTCTGAATGTCAGTCGGACTCGTGTGATAAAATACATGAGGTCGCGTCGGCAGAGCATATATTGTATTATGTACGCCCTCTTTTTATATCCATTTACATATTCATCTGTGTTGCTTGGCCCCTGTGTTTTGCGGTCTTGTTTGTGTGCTGTCGTCTAACAGCGATGAGGTAGGTTTACACCTCAATTGAACGTTCTTCGAGACCTCTGGGTAATTGGAGACGTGAGAGTGTTGTGCGCTTGTAATTCAGGATAACCACACCATTTGCTACTTGTGTGGCAAATTGCCGTCCAATGTCGGCACCTGTTACCCATTGCACTCGTTGGTTTATGTGTAGTCTTTTGTTTGATGTTTATCTAACAGTGAGGAGGTTGTTTTACACCATAATTGGGAAATCGAAATAGTGGGAGGGTTGTGCGCACGTAATCCAGGATAACCACACCGTCTGCTATTTACGTGGCAGATGGCCGTCCTAAGTCGGCACCGGTTGCCCATTGGTCTCGTTGGTTTATGTGTAGTCTTTTATGTTTCATGTTTCTATGTTGTGAGTTGGTGTTCCTTGTCCCTTTTGCGTCTCTTTCTTTGGGTATCTGTTCTGTATTTTTTGCATGGGTGTTTTGGGATTTTGCTGTGGGTGCTGCAACCTAGTGTTGTTGGAGATCCCCTCCTTTCTTTTATATGTCGTATGTCTCTTTTTCGTCTATTAGTTCGCTTGTCTTTGTGTTTTGCATCGGGTGTTTTAGTATTTTGCTGTTGGTGCTGCAACAGGGTCTTGTTGGAGATCCCCTCCCTTCATCTAATCAAACTGAAAGTGATCTATGGTTATACCTCAATGCCTGCATAAAGCTTCTGGTCCCTTGCACATATGTTGAGACACTGACCAACCGTGCGTATTATATAAATTTTGGGCTCTAAAATCCTCGTCTCGTTGTCCCAAAAACAACCTACGTACTGACCTGATTGAATGGTAAATTTTTACGCATATTTTTGCATTTCAGTGTTTTATTTTAAAATCCTACTTTGCGTTCATACTGATAATTTTTTATTATCTACTTTTACAAATCGTTTCTTGATCATGGGCTTAACGTTAACGATGTTTCAATTTAAAGTTTTAAATTAACATCATTTATTCAATATGGTTTTGGCATAACTTTGGTATGGAACCTTGCACGGTATTTTTTCCTGATTTTTTTCTTGTCTTTACAAAATAAACTCGTAACATAACCTGAACAAAATATCTTCACTATGGCAATTAAGGTTAGGGTTGCGACTACAGGGAGATACCTCTATTTTCATATCACATGATATTTGAAACCGACATAAACGATACATGGTATAAGCTCAAATTGTTACATTATTTTGGAAAAAAATAATACTCCTTGAAACTTTCATTGCTGAATGGATATTTTGGGGGAAAATGCATATTTTTCATTAAAAATCGCCGAAAATAGGTAAAAATATGTCCTTTTCGCACGAGTTCTGCTACAAAAGATTCAAACATCAGAATATTTACTATCCATTACACTCTTTAAAATCAAGATAATTAAAAATCCGTGCTTCAAGTTAAACTCTATGTGTTTTGGGTCAAAATGTTTATTTTTTGCATGAATTATTGTGCTATTTATACCAACAGTATTTTTGCTCAAAAACTAATTCGAGTACATATTGATTTGACTGCTTTAGAATAAAGCAATACAATAGATATAGAAAAATCATGTGTAGCTGGCGACCTTCTAGCTATTAATGAAAATAACGAATTGTTGCCATGGCAACCAGCAACATAGTTTTTTTTAAGAAAATACTCTCCTTAGATTTGATTATTTTATCAAAATTTCTCAAAATAGCCTTTAATTCATCCACAACCTATAAGAATCTTGAAAAATAAGGATATATATGAATTTTTGAAATTTCATGCATTTCAGAGGTATGTAAAGTTATGATGTTATATTCTATAAAATTACAAAAAAAAATGTTAAACTAGGCCAAAAATGGACGTTCACAACCACAAAATGAGACGGGCAAATTTTGAGTTTTTTGTCTGAAGAGTTCGAAGAGATGTTCCTCTACATATGAACCTATCCATCTTTTTTTTCTACCTCATTTCTAATCAAAGTCGCGACCCTGACCTTAAAAGTCAAATTAAATATATTAAAACGCATAAAAATAATATATGAAAATGTTCTCCGTTTACCTACCTCTTTTTCCATAAAATTCTGAAAAAAGAAACATAGCTGAAATTTTAATTTTGATCTTTAAAGTGGAAGATTTGAACATTTTCTGCAATATCTGTTTTTATTTTCAATACCGTCATAGATAAACAAACATAAGATTTCAGATATAACTTTTAATAAGAATCTGCTTTTTAACCAGCGAGACAATTACATAAGACAAATCTCAAGTTATTTCTTGTGAATCTATCCAAATCTTTATATGAGGTTGAGGTTAGTATTGTAACAATTCATCCTCTAAGCGTCCCAAGTTTTTTATGTATTGAAATATCAGCATGACGAAATTGTTATTCCAATGTTGGCAATGACAAATATGGATAATGACCATATCCCAACACTCAGTACAAAATCGATAGTTCAGAAAATCACAAACCGAATACATACAAAATCAGGATAAAACAGGAACCAAAGTAAACAAACAAAAACCTCCACCACATGAAAAGAAACGAAATCTCAATATGTTAGTGGGACCAAGTGCCCAGGAAGGGTCAGTATCTCCTGCTTGCATGCAACACCCTTCATTTCAATTCGGACAGTTTTGACTGATTTGCATCAGATTGATTGCAAAGACAGATTTGCATCAGAATCCAGATTCAAATAATCTAAGCTTAGCCGAACTCTTGCTTTTTCTGTTTTATTTATTGTTTTTATTTTCGTGCATGAACATCGACGGCGGATGCGGCTAGACATCAGGGGATGCTTACTCCTCCCGGGCACCTGGTCCCATCTCTAGCTTGCTATGGGTCCGTCGATGCTCATTTTGGCCTCTATTGTGAGTGCTGTTGAGATTGTCGTCAGGATCTTCTTTAACTCATTAGACAGAATGATTGACACTTAGAAACATTTCAATATTCCTGTTTGTTACATACATCCCTGCAGTTGACAGGAATTTCTCGGAAGACTCTAGTTTCCTTCTCCTCAGTAACTTCAGTAAATATTTTCACCAAAATTCTCCGAATGAGAGTCAAACATAAAATCTTAACTCAGATTCCAAAAATCGCAATCAATGGACATACAAAATTACAAAGTCACAATCAAAGGACATACAAATTCACAAAATCACAATCAATGGACATACGAAATCACAAAATCACATCAAATGACATACAAATTCTCAAAATCACAATCAATGGAAATACAAAATCACAATCAAAGGTCATACAAAATCACAAAATCAAGAAGAATACAAAGCCAAACAAAACGACTGAAATATTCTACAAAGGAGCAAAAGTGAATTCCCAATGGAAATGAAATCAGGTATCAGGAGGAGTAGGCATCTCCTGCTTCTTAGCAACATCCTTTAATGAATCAATTGATGTCCATATCATATTATCAATACTCATTGAAATTCTTACTTTTTGCTTCAATGTAAGTGAAGGTCACCCTTGCTCCACTGCTCCAAGTTGCCGTTTTGTTCTCCTCGTGTTTGTAGCCTATCCAGTAATCTTTTACATCGTTTGAAAGAGTGTAAGATAGGAATCCTTGAACTTCCCTAAATAAAAGGGAAGAATATTGATAAGATAAGATTGTTTCAAAAGGAAAATCAAAAGTCGCCCCATTTCATCATAAACGTATTAATTGACATCGAACTAGGTAATGTGACCTTTGGTCGAGTGATGTGGAACCTTTTGGCCATGAATGACAACATACTATGGCAGTGATTGGGATAACAAGGGTTAAAAAATATAGCCCGAACACGATTTGTTACGAACAGACTGGCGAAATAGCATACATAGAGAGAGACGGATTAGAAGTCAAAATCAATATACCTCCCACCTTTGACTGTGGGGAGGCATGAAACTTGATGCTCTGTCTCTGCATTATACAGCACTTTATCGCACATAAAATGTTAATATCTATGTCTATACGGGAATGATTTTTGTAATATGTTAAACGTTTTCAAATTCAATACACTAGAAATTGAAAGTCGGTAAGAAATTTTCATTTTATAAATCTGTCATGAATGACATATATATTTCGATATATTTATTGGACATGGATTTGCAATTCAATAGTGATGAAGGAAATACAGTTTGAAAAAAATTACGACTTTCAATCTAAATTTGAAGAAACATAATGTTGATAAAAGGTATTTGTCCTTAATAATCAAAATTGAAGATCCAAAGGGAAACTATGTCGGAATAAAAAAATTAACAAATCAATAGCAAATTTTGCAATATATATTTGTAAATTCTTCGTTATGAAATTTGATAATTTTCTTTCTTCAACTAAGGGATATCTACCTGGTGCGATAGCTTTGTCCTTAGCAGGTTCTATCAAAATGGTAGATATTGAAGGTCAGGATTAGGCTTTTCCTCTTCATCATTTTATATCTTTTGAAAATTGACCGAAAAATTGTAGATTTATGGTACAAAATGTTGCTATTTTAAACAATGTTAATGCATCATAAAATTTTGTGATTGAAAAGTAGGGGGGCACAAACATGGTTGTCCCCCCAGTTTTTAAGTGGGGGCACATGACCCCCCTCCACTCTCCTACGCCTTTGGACAAATTCTACAGATAAAACCAGAGGATACTACAGAAATGAATTTTTGCCGCTTCTGAAAATCACTTTGACTGGAAGTATCTTTGTTGAGGATTTAATATCCGAAACACGTCTCTGGTACATAATAAATTGATTTGAAATTTTCTTCAAGAATGTATAGAGTTGAAACACTTCCATATTATATAAATTTGAATATTGGTAATTTTAAATAAATCTTATGAAGCCCTAGTCAACTTTCTATATTGTTCTTGTCCATGAATGATGCTGTTCCTTTTTAAATAGATGTTAGTATATTGAATGTGTCTTACAGACTTTAAAATCATCTGGAATATATTCTGTAACAATCTGACATATTTTTTACCTGCTTGCTACTGTTGCTAAATTTCCTCCCTGTGTCTTACATGATGTCTGTGCAGCAGACCAGGACAAAGTGTTGTTTTCTTTGGAGTAACAATATGCTCCATAGCCAAAGGAACCCTTCAAAGAAATAAATAATACAAGTGACCCAAAATCAAGTTAATCAGACGGCGGATGCGGCTAGCCAAACAGGTAATGTTTACTCATTCCGGGGACCTGGTCCCACCTCTTGCTTTTTAGGGGTCCGTCGATGCTCAATTTGGTGAGCTATTGTGAGTGCTGTTGAGATTGCCGTTAGGATCTTCTTAATCTTATTAATGTGTCACACAGAGAGGAAAAGAGAATCATTTCCTTTGAAACGGTCCCTGGTAACACTTCGACATTATTTTAAATATTGAAATAAATATATATGCACAACCAATTTAATTCCCTGAGATGAAACTATTAAAAGGAACGTGTTGTACTTCTGTGTGACGTAGAAATGCATAAACTCTATAGAGCACATTCAGCGGCGTCTGTTCTAATATTAAACGTCTTTCAATTCAATAGCATCATTTTAGAACAGATACATTTTCAGCACGGAACATTAAACCCTCGTCAGTGATTCTCAATATAAACAATGTAATACTACCAAAGAGTGTGAAAATTATTATAAAAGACGTGGCAGGAAATGATCAACCGAAGTTGATCGATCCAGTTGTTAAAAACACCCCCCCTAAAAACGATTCATAGAAATTCCATTTATTAACAAAGGCTTCGATCTTCTTAACATCTCTAATATTTTTCGGGATCATCGTGTACAAAGTACTATTCCTGAATATTTTGAGAATTTAGAACCTCCTCTTATTTGTTACAAGTATAAGAAACCTATTAGACATTTCGTATTTAACTACAATAAAGTAACATCAGATCCTAAAATACTCGAATCAAGCCCTGTTTCTTGAGAATGTGCAACGTCTGAATACCTATATAAACAAGCAGGTCATATTGTTACAGGTGATTTTTCAATTATCCAAGACAGGCAGCTCCGTGGACTTCTCAAAAAAGGACCTAAGTAAAGAATCCCATCCAAGATAGATTTTATTAAATGTCGCGAAGTCGTTGATAACTATACCAAACAATGGTGTAAATCGAAAGGAGTCGAATCGCATTCTCTGAATGACTGGAAAAACCTCATTTTGGACATTACTGACATTCGAATAGACAACTTCCACAAAAATCCTCATCTTTTTGAAAATCCAAGTTCTAGATCTGAAAGATATTTCAAATCGAAATTACGTAATTAACATGAAAAGTTTATCTTCGCTCCTGCAGATAACAATGGATAAAGCAGCCAACAACACCATAATCATATGAAAACGTTACTATATATCAACTTTAGTTTCGGAACTTTCGTCTACAAATACTTATATCAAAAGCAATGAAAGTGTCCCCAACATTTTGAGCAAACATAACAAAGAAATGTCTTCATTCAACATCCCTATTTCTAAATTGGATCTTCCTACAATATACTGCATACCAAAACTGCACAAATCTCCTTACAAATTTAGAAAATTGCTAATTCTGGCAACTGCTCAACTACAAGTTTGCCTAGAAATCTGACGTCAGCCCTCACGGCGGTAAAGGAACACGTTGCAAAATATTGTGAAACTGTTCTGAACAGGAATGATGTAAATTTATTTTGGTCTATTAAAAATTCAGGGGATGTGATTGACAAAATGAAATCTAGAAACTTTCAAGCCAATATGATTTTTCATACTAATCGAGAGGGGAAAACTTATATTTGTACATCTGAATCAAAGGGTTTCTTTTCCGCTACAGAATACAAATCATACAAATCATTGACATGTAGCGACCTGTGTAGTGCCTTGTCCTTCCTCTTGAACAACATTTATGTAAGATTTGGTGAGAATCTCTACAAGCAGGTTGTAGGGATTCCTATGGGTACAAATTGTGCGCCTCTTGTTGCAGATTTATTTTCATACAGTATGAAAAGGAATTTATCAAAAATCTTCAAAAGCAAAGAAAACATGATGATGTGAAATGTTTCATTGGTACTTCTAGGTACCTGGATGATATTCTTACTATCAATAATTCTGTTTTTGAAAAGTATAAAGATGGTATTTATCCACAAGAATTGACTCTAAACAAGGCAAACGTTACAGACACAGAAACACTATTTTTGGACCGAAATATCAAATTGTCAACGGAGAAATTCATACAAGTGTGTATGACAAACGAGATGATTTTGGATTCAACATAGTAAATTTCCATTGGCTTGACGGTGATGTCCCTAGATTACCGTCATACGGTATCTACATTTCACAGCTCATCCGGTATGCTAGAGCATGTACTGATGTTTTGAATTTTTATAATAGAAATTTACAAATCACAAAGAAGCTTTTAGGTCAAGGTTTTCGCTTTCACAAACTATTACAGACTTTCTGGAAATTTAAAAAAAATATGATCAACTTCTTTTGAAATTCAGACCCATACAAGCAACAGAGTATTTCACAACCTGCATCTTATGGTGACATAAGTAACAAAATAAGTAGGATCAAAGGTAGACAGCATATTTATCGGAAATGCGTCAGAGTCATCAAATGCCTTTTATACCGTGGATATGATTCTAATGTCACCAGACGGACACTAAGCTTGGTACCTGACCAGTCTACAGTCTTGTACGAGCGCGTTCGTAAGACTTGCACTCTGACTGACTGTGACGACGGGACTCCATGACGGGCCCTGTGCAAACCTCCTTAGAGAGGACAGGGCCCCGACCACCTGTCCTCTCTGAATGTCAGTCGGACTCCTCGGGTGATAACATATGAGCTCGCTACAGCCGGCAGAGCACGGACTGTATTACGCACGTCCTCTTTTCATATTCATTTACATATTCATCTGTGTTGGTTGGACCCCTGTGTTTTACGGTCTTGTTTGTGTGTGGTCATCTAACAGTGAGGAGGTTGTTTTACACCATAATTATGCGTTCTTCGAGACCTCTGGGAAATCGGAATAGTGGGAGGGTTGTGCGCACGTAATCCAGGATAACCACACCGTCTGCTATTTCCGTGGCAGATGGTCGTCCTAAGTTGGCACCGGTTGCCGATTGGTCTCGTTGGTTGATGTGTAATCTTTTATGTTTAATGTTTCTATGGTGTGAGTTGGTGTTTCTTGTCCCTTTTGCGTCTCTTTCTGTGGGTGTCTATTCTGTGTTTTTTGCATCGGTGTTTTGGGATTTTGCTGTTGGTGCTGCAACCTAGTGTTGTTGGAGATCCCCTCCTTTCTTTTGCTGCATGTGACTCCTGGTCCACCTGCAGTGACACTCACCAAGTGGTACAAATGTTAAACGTCTTCAAATTCAATAGCATCATTTAAGAACAGATAAATTTCAGCATTGACCAGACAAGCACGTTTCGGGTACTTAAACCCTTTCATTTATCCTCTATGGAGGACATGAAATTAGAATATATTTCAATAGCTTGTCAATTCCCTAAATACATCTTAGCATCAAAAATTGCGAAATTTTATAATCATGAATAATTATATGTCACTTTCTCACTGCTTTTATGCATAATGTCACTGATTAAGATTACCATAGAAATGATATGATTTCCCGAAACGTGCATGTCTGGTCCATGCTGTAAATTTATCAGGTCTTTAATGATGCTATTGAATTTGAAGACGTTAGACATTTGAACTACTTGGCGAGTGTCACTGCTTGTGGACCAAGATTCCCCAAGGGCATATGTAGCAAAGTTCGATCAACTTCGGTTGATCGTCTGTCTCTTTAACGGATTTGAAACTTTCTGTTACAAAATTTCTTGAAATTTCTAAAACGTGGGTCCTGTAGCATCATTCTGCCACGTCTTTTGGTACTTTTTGGACATAAAAATTTTCATTCTTTTTTTTTGGCCATTTTACATTGTTTAGACTAAGGATTACTGACGAGGGTAAAGTACCCGTAACGTGCATGTCTGGTCCATGCTGTAAATTTATCAGGTCTTAAATAATGCTATTGAATTTGAAGACGTTTAACATTTGAACTACTTGGTGAGTGTCACTGTTGGTGGACCAAGAGTCCCCGAGGGCACATGTAGCCAAGTTTGATAAACTAAGGTTGATCGTCTGTCTCTGTAACGGGTTTGAAATTTTCTGTTACAAACTTCTTCAAATTTCTAAAACGTGGGTCCTGTAGCATCATATCCCACCCATTCTTCTACGTCTTTTGGTACATTTTTGGACATAATAATTTTCATACTTTTTGGCCATTTTACATTGTTTAGACGGAGGATCACTGACGAGGTTTTAGTACCCGAAACGTGCATGTCTGGTCCATGCTGTAAATTTATCAGGTCTTAGATGATGCTATTGAATTTGAAGACGTTTAACATTTGAACTATTTGATGAGTGTCACTGCTGTTGGACCAAGAGTCCCCGGGGGTACATGTAGCCAAGTTCGATCAACTTCAGTTGACCGTCTGTCTCTTTAACGGATTTGAAATTTTCTGTTACAAACTTTCTTCAAATTTCTAAAACGTGGGTCCTGTAGCATCATATCCCACCCATTCTGCTACGTCTTTTGGTACATTTTTGGATAATTTTCATACGTTTTGGCCATTTCACATTGTTTAGACTGAGGATCACTGACGAGGGTTTAGTACCCGAAACGTGCATGTCTGGTCCATGCTGTAAATTTATCAGGTCTTAAATGATGCTTTTGAATTTGAAGACTTTAATATAAATAGCATTTAAATGTTACCACCTTATTACATCCAATCTCATGGGGTGCTTGTGTCGTGGCTGCAATGTTCTCCATCTTTTTCTCGCACAAAAATCCCTCTATCACTGTGTTACAGCTAGCGGTGTACCACATAAATGTACCCTAAAATTTATCCCTTAACTTCATTTTTGAACCATAATACTAGAAACAAAATATACAATACCGTCATGTTTCTTAAATATGATACAGCATTTCATTATGATACGGGTATGATTGTATAGATTTTGTACATTGTGGCCTAGACCTTCCTCTGTTTGAGTTAATGGTACTCCCTTTAATCATAATCCTATTATGCAATAATTCAGTGAATTATCAAAGTAGGCAAGGGAAGCTTATAACAAGGTCAAGTTTATTAATCATGAATGCAATGTGACCTTGTCCTTATGTCCTCAGACAAAGTCATGTTATTACAGGGAAACCAAGTATTGTGTTGTACTCGTTTAGAGCACTGCGTCCTCTTTGGTCAAAGGTAATGATTTAGTGTCACATTATTGTGATCGTGCTGAGAAATATGTTACACTCCGTATTTTTTATGACAAATCTCCTTAAGAGCTTTATCTATAATAACTCGATTGGGTTCATGAACGGTTACCCATGAATTGATTCATGGTCATGACACACCTGTAGGTCATAAGCAAAAATCCAAGCACAGTACAATCGTGAAGCATCGGACAAAATATATCAGATGGACGTCATGAGAGACTACATGTACCAGATGTTAGATGGTCTTGTAAGGTATAAAATAATATCGGGAAGGATAAGCAATGCTTGGTCTATTGCAGAGAAAAGCTCAGGTACTGCAATCTAACGTGACCTACTTTTCAAATCTTTACGTAAAAGAAGAGAGAATTTTTTTATGTTAAGTGCGCATAATATCAAACTTTAGATCTAAAAGCTATAAATATTCAAATGTTAACTTAAAAAAAATGTTACTTTAATGGTTTAACAGCAAATTATAAAATTGTTAACAAATCAAACTTACGTCAGAATAGACACAGCTTTTTGACCTCGGAGAAAGCCGACTAAGAACTTGGCCTGGTTGATGCTTTCCCCAGGCAGTGTGCATAACCTCTGATCCGTCTATCCACTCAAACGTCCGATGCGGTTTGTCTAACTCTAATCCTATCCAATAGCGTTCTGATGTTTTTCCTTCCGCTGTGTATATGTGATACATCATAAAGTAGTGCAGGGCGCCCTCTGGGAGCGATATTAAATGTGATTCTTCTTTTTGGCACGCTTTCTTGGCTTCCGGTTGCGTGACATTTTTAAAGAAGAACTTAATGCAATTGCCATCAAATTCTTGCCAACCAGGTACACAACCGTATGAGGTCTTTGTAACTAAAACAAAATTGTTAAAATAGTATTTTCATTTAAGAAAAAGTGTTATAGAAAGTAATTAAAACTTTTCGTGGTTTAACTATGGCTTATTTGGCTTAATGAATATCTAATAAGGATTCAATATGCGAAACATCTATGTATTGTACACTTAAATCAGTGATGTAAAAGTAAAGGTAAAGGTAGGGTTAATAGTCTCGTTCGCTCGAGCCTCACGCGACACCTTCTGTCACCTCTCTGGCGATACCTGTACAATCCAGTGCATTCTTAACTCCCTTGGGAGTATACAAGCAGAGCTGACGTTTAGGCACTAATGCTTTTCATTCACATTACAAGCTCGTCTCATGTGCCAGGTACCCGGTTTACTCCTGGGTGAAAGTGCAACGTAGTATAAAGTAACTTGCCCAAGGTTACCATTTGTTTGCAATGATCGGCGACGGAGATTCGAACCCATGACTTATGGGTTCGTGGTCCAACGCGCTAACCATTACGCCACCAGCACTACAACCACTAAGCCACCAACACTACGACCATTACTCCACCAGCACTACGACCATTACGCCACTAGCAATACAACCACTATGTAACCAACACTACAACCACTACGTACCAGCACTACGACCACCAACACTACGACCATTACTCCACCAGCACTACGACCATTACGCCACTAGCAATACAACCACTATGTAACCAACACTACAACCATTACTCCACCAGCACTACGACCATTACGCCACGAGCAATACAACCACTATGTAACCAACACTACAACCACTACGTACCAGCACTACGACCACTACGCCACTAGCAATACAACCACTACATCACCAACACTACAACCACTACGCCACCAGCACGACGACCACTATACCACCAGCACTACGACCATTACGTCACCAGCACTACGACCACTACGTCACCAGCATTACGACCGCTACGTCACCAGCACTACGACCACTACGCCACCAGCACTACGACCACTACCCAACCAGCACTACGACCGTTATACCACCAGCACTACAACCACTACGTCACCAGCACTACGACCACTACGCCACCAGCACTACGACCACTACATCACCAGCACTACGACCACTACGTCACCAGCACTACGACCACTACGTCACCAGCACTACGATGTCTCGGAGGCTGATCCCTGGCAGCGGATTTTACATACATCTTATTCTCAAAGGAGCTGTTAAGATAAGGGCCGTATCTGGGCCCGAATTTCGTGCTGTATTCCTTTCGCATGGCGATTCAAATGTTGAAAAAAGTTAATAATATTTGAAATATGATGTATTTAAGTTTTACATATTGGTGAAGTACTTTTAAGATTCTAAGATTAAGTTCGAAAGAAGTAGGGGTGCTCGGATAGGAAAACTGATAAAATCGACGATTAAAAACATATAAATTTAATAGGGGACGCAGTCCGCGCCGCAGGCACGGACGTAGTCCTCTTGAAGATAACACGTGTAAATAATTGGAAAAATACTGTTTTCCAGTGCTAATTCTGTTTTCAGTTTTCTCTTCTTTGTCGACAAATTTTGTGATTAAAATTTATATAGGGGGTAGATCTCGAGCTCTCGTAACTATCGGTGTAAATTATATGTACCTATACGCTCACAGTGACATAAATTGGTTTTAGATAGGGAGTTCGCGCGACGTCGCCAATTTTTTTTTTAAAACACTGAGCCTGTGGAGAAAGTCGACGACGTCATGCCAAATCTCACCATCTAAGAGCATTTTCTTTCATAGTGAGCATACTGAGTATAAGTCGTAGAGGGGTTTGGCAGTAAGTGTTTTGAAGTTTTGAATATATTTCCCTGACATTGTCGCCATGGTACTTTCTAAATAGACATAACGTCAGACAGTGCATGAATTTTATATATTTTCATTTCCATGCTTAGACATCGACGGCGGGTGCGGCTAGCCAACAGGGGATGCTTACTCCTCCCAGGCACCTGGTCCCACTTCTAGCTTGCTAGGGGTCCGTCGAGACATATAACATACCAATTTGTTTATTTATTTATCTATTTATTTATATATTCATCTTTTACATACATATTTCCATATCACTTGCTTATTTTCATGCTCATTTCTACATTTTCAATTTTTAGTAATATATATTTTATTTTTCATTGTCTCCCAATGCGTCTTCACTATGGCTTTGCCATAATTCATATTGATATTTAACATGAAATGGATAAATATTTACTAAATGAAATCAAATATGTCTACCTTGTATATCAAAAATAGATTTTGAACATTATATCTACTTTAATAGGCAAATAATGAAATCCGAAACTCAATGAACGGTCTCATTTTGTATTCAACGGCTACAATGTAAGTTTTTTTTGCGCGAAATACACACTGACGAAGAAATAAACATCGCTCTTGCTTATTTCGTTCATATCCATTCGATCAATGGATTATAGAGGAAAAATATACATACTTTAAAAGATCGATCTTTACAAAAACGTACCCCTTCCTTTTTTGGTTTTATGGAGTAGTGTTCCCCCCGGAGATACAGAACCCAACTTTTCCAGAAAATTTTTGACCAAAATATTAGCAAAATTATACCAAGCAGATAAAAAATTACTTCAGATTCTGATTGGATGTCGTTTAGGTATAAATTTTACGAAAAAATATTCTTGAAATTTTCATTTTCCAAATCCCACGTTTTCTACGATTTTACGTCTTATCTTAACAGCACCTTCACCAACTTGCAACAAGGTAATAGGCGGCACAGGCTTGCAATATAACCTTGCCGTCATCGCTATTTTCCTACGCCATTTTACGCAATGATAAAACCCGAGAGGCATCGCAGGTACGGCATTTCGTCACAGTGACGTCATTCGAACTTCTGACGTAAACATTGCGAAAGATCCAAAGGCAGAGACACATATTTGAGTGTTTAGGGGCGAGTAAATGGGCAATGAAGGAAACGATTCCTTTCTTAATGTAGGAAAATTTATACAAGACTCATGTCAAAAGACGGTAGGTTTCGACTGGGGAATTCTCGCTCAGCTGATCGTGTTGGTAACGTACGCAATATTACATGCTGATCTTGTCTTGAAATATTCGTTTTCGGTGATTTTTCTTCTTTGTCTCATTTTCTTTAGGTTTTATGTTTTGTTTCGTTTCGTTTCGATCTGTTTCGTTTCGTTTCGATCTGTTTCGTTTTGTTTCGTTTCGTTTCGATCTGTTTCGTTTCGTTTCGATTTGTTTCGTTTCGTTTCGATTTGTTTCGTTTCGTTTCGTTTCGTTTTTGTTTCGTTTCGCACTTTACAGGTACCCCCAAGTTCCAGTCTGCAAGAATATTGCAGACAAACACTAGGCGATGACGGCAGAGGTAGATTTCAAAGTGAAAAAAAGCGGAACTGAAATCGGACGCATGCGTAGGAGATTGTACTTTCACGTCTGCATTGAATTTTTTTTATGATAAAACGTTTTCAACGACTCTCGGATGTCGCACCAAAATCAAAACAACTCATTCAAAAACACAGAGTTGACACTCACAGCAAGAGACGCCAAAGGGACAAGGAAAAAAAAAACAACACAGAAACAAAAAAGCTCCAGGCATTAACCAGCGAGGCCAATTGGCTACCGGTGCCGATTCAAGGCCATCTGCTACGCTAGAGCAGGGTATCAGTGTTTTGGTAAAAAGGATCGTATGAAACTTTTTTTAGCAATTAAACCTATGTTCCTTAACAATGATTGTATGTGTTTAAGATATGTGTTGCATGCAAGCAGGGTGTTGCATGCAAGCAGGAGATGCTTACTCTTCCTGGGCACCTGGTCTCACTTCCATATCGGGGGTTCGCTTGTTTTCATGTGGTCGAGGTTTTTGTTTGTTTGCTTTGGTTCCTGTTTTATCCTGATTTTGTATGCCTTCGGTTTCTGATTTTCTGAATTTTCGATTTGGTGCTGTATTCAGGGATATGGTCTCTATCCATATTTGCCATTTAGAAACATACGACACGCACATTCTTTAGTGTAAACTTAGAAAATTTCAGAAAATCATAAGATCCCCTTTATCTCTCTAGATCAATGGGAGAAAAGGAATTAAACCTTTTTTTCAGAAATAAACAATGTTGTTTTAAAAGTGATATTACTTATCGATTAATATTTCAATACCTGACGGGACTGTTGTATTATCTACAGTAATATGTGTGGGTCTTCTTCTTTTCCGAACTGAAATGAAATATAAGAACTGTGAAATATATCTTTGTTTTTTATAATCATATCATTTACTAAGACTAATCCCGATTGAATAGGAAGAAGGATTAACTTCTTTTTTTTTTCAAATTTTCATTACAGTAACTTTGCACATACGAAAGATAACGAAGATGTATATAAAGTATACCAACTCATTGATATTGTAAAACAAGAGGACGTACGAAGCCAATAGCTCCTTAAACAATTTAGCTATCAGGACCGACGCCATGATCGCACAGAATATCTATGTACGCTTCATATTCTTTTATGGAGTAAACATTCGTGTACCTTTCGGAGTTGAAGGCGACGTCAAAGTAACAACCAGGCAAGTGAAAAAGGGACATGGCAGTCGGAACTCTAATTCTATTCAGTAATATTTTTTGTTGAGACTTGTGTTTTTCTTTGCGAATCATCAACATTTATTCTATAAACAATAAGTATCGATGCTCTGATTTCTGATTGACTGATAACGTCGTCGATGCTCCTGGATAAATCACCATATATCGAGGTCTAAAAATAGACCGGGATGACCACATTAACTTTTGCAAATGGCGAAGTTTTTTTTCTATTGTGAATCAAATATGAAATTGTAGAATAAAACAGTTTTGGACTTTTAATTCAGTATATATGATGTGATATTGACTTACTATGAAAAAATTTACCTTCGCCTCGGTCAATATTTTCACAGTTAGTCAATGTTAAACGTCTTTAAATTCAATAGCATCATTTAAAACCGGATAAATTTATAGCATGGCAGACATGCACGTTTCGGGTACTAAACCTTCGTCTGTGATCCTCAGTCCAAACAATATCACATCATATACACTGAGTTAAAAGTCAATAATTGTATCATACATGTATATGAGAACAATAAGTGTATCGCTTTCGATATTATTTATCGATGAATTATAAAAGAAGAATATGTCTATGATGTAACATGTATCAAATTATTTTCTATATAGTTCACTCTATGACTCACCAATGCAACTGTATCTATCCAGTCTTGAAATTTCTAAAGCCTAGGGGTCCTGTAGCATCATATCCCACCTTTCCTGCTACGTTTTTGGTATATTTTTGGACATAATACTTTTCGCTCTTTTGCCATATTAGATTGTTTAGATTGAGGATCACTGACGAGGGTCAAGTACCCGAAACGTGCATGTCTGTTCCATGCTGAAATTTTATCTGTTCTTAAATGATGCTATTGAATTTGAAGACGTTTAACATTTGTATTTTGAAAAGTTTTGTATTTGTATTGATTGTCAGTTTTGAATTCCAGATTTGGCTGTTGTGATTGTGGAAAGTCGATGACGTCCTTCTTATAACACCTGTTACCTCTGATATGATCTAACATATTGAAAGCAAAAATGTAATCTACTGTCAAACAATGTACTTTAGGTTATGTATCTAAAGTACTTTTGATTGATTGTGATATAATTAATAATTCCGTTTGTGTAACAGCGTCATTGAGCAACTCAGAATGACCATATGGTTACTTTTTCATCTTTGAGTGTAGTTTTATCTCGATAATCCAACAAAAACAACTGACGTTCAACTTTCTTTTGGTTTGTTTTGACAAATAAGATAACGATAGTCGGCCAAACAGAAGAAGGATGCAAGCAATGCAGTGCCTTCCAAGCGATTTGGACTATTGGCAAACTAAATTTATTTCCTTTACAAACGATACTTTTTCATAATTGTTTCCCGCCTTCATAAGCTTTGATTTCCAATCTTCTAGAAACTCTTGGTAAAGGCTTACTCATCTTCTGTGGCCTTAAAGTCATTCCAACTTCAAGAAAGTACGAAGATGTGTCAAAAGAACTTTAGAAATCACCTCACTCAGCAAACTGTATACATGACTTAATATGGAACAAAATCAGAGCCTCACATGTCGTCTTGCATATGGGTTGATGATATTGGGAACATCGGTCTGCTAACCATCCTGTGTAATATCCATGAGAAATAGCTAGACATTCCCCGCCATTGTTTGGTGCCCCTGTATGAGAAAATATTTTTTTCAGAACAATTCTTGACATTAAGATATAATGTATACATGTTAAATTCCAAATTTTTGTTGATTGGGAACATATAACTTTTTATTTTATTCATCGGCCTTATTTATTTCGGTCTCTCTCATTCTTACTGGAAATTAAATTTTTATGAGAACAATGGCATGGAAAAGTTAAGGAAACACTAAAATCATTGAGCTCTTACAATCAATTGTTTCTGTAAAGGCATAAAAAGAAAACCTTTCAGAGGATAGAATAAATAGAGGCTTAAGGAAATTGCTGAAAGAAATTTCGTTCAACAACCATTTCTTTTGTATTAAATAAATAAATATTGGAAATTTGATAAACGAATGACTTCTTAACCAAAGTCGTGTGGACTCTTCGTTCATCTGTTTTATCTACTCTTGTTTTCAGCTGGTAACAAAGTTCCCCGCGATTGATAGTTTGAATTGCTTTCAATTTATGTCGCAATAGTGAAGGTTTGATTTAGCTTCGGATTTTACCTTATCTTCCGATCACTTCATTCTAAATCATCTATTTGAATTATATTAAGTATTAACCCTTGCATTTTGATTATTTACGCCTCTGAAATGATATACCACTTCGTTCCAAGAGAGCCTATGTACAAAAACAAGAGAGACAATTGCAAGCTTTGAAACATCAAAACTTCACTCATCTTCCCTATATGATTTTGACATCATCATCATCATCATCATCATCATCATCGTCATCATCATCGTCGTCTTCGTCGTCGTCGTCGTCGTCATTACGTCATCTGTCCAACGGCGGTAGCCGTCGGGGCGCTACAGAGTCCTTTCCATCCCTACCTGTCCTTTGCAAGTTTGAAACCGTGCACAACCTTCCTTTGTAGGAAGTTTGTTCACACGTAATTCGTCGATGACAACATTCACGTTTAACAAGTAAACACTGGGCACACATTGATTAATTTCTTCATTATATATATTGTTATCAGTATAATCATTCAAACTTTACTTTCAGACTTTAAAACGCCTCTCTGGTCTATTTTGAGTACATGGAGAGCTGTTGGAATCTTATATCTACCCAAGACAACGTCATCCTAGGTAGACATCAGGCTTGAGCACTTGACAGAGCGGCTTCTTAGACAATCAGAAAAGGGAGTAATTCCAATTTATGTGATATTCAGTGATTCACCTCTGTGCCAGAAATTGACATATTTGAAAGGTTGCTGGTCTGTCCATTGCCATCCTCGAGAATTGTCTCTTCTATTCCCACCAGTCCAAAACATGTAGCTCTTTCTCTGAATCGCATTCAGCCAGCCTAAAAACGAAAAACAAGCTATGGATAACTGAAAGTAAAAAAAACCCAAACAAATCCAACTTCAACAAATTAAAATCAATAGGCAAACCACATCATGAAAAAAATGTTATGTTATTTCCGATTTTGAAACAGTTTTCATTGAGTTGCTGCGATGGGTGCCGCATGCAATCAGGAGACGCCGACTCTCCCCGGGCACCTCGTCTCACATAGGAATGTTATTCATTCCGAGATTTGCAACCGTTCCAATGGAAATTCTAATGAGTTCTCGACATAACTGATAGGCGCATTTTTATGTTTGTCTAATACTAAAAACGAACCAGTTGTTATTGAAAAGCATTGATAGTGTTATGATAATTAAAATAGGCAATTTTCAAATTTGTTATATAAATATATTTCAAATACATATCATCAAATGCAAAATTTGACATATATACTTTCATAGATAATACACACCCAATATAAGATGGGATTCCGATTCAGAGCTTAAGCTTAATAAATCTCCTGTTTGTTTGCAAAGTGCCAGTGCCTCGGGCCAAGTAACTAATTTGTCAGGAATTGTATAGATAATTTTGGAATCCAAAGGAGATATGAGGAATTTTTCACTCCCATGCTTTGATTTTACCATCTCTGCAAGAAAAGTATTAATGCAATTATCATGTTTAATCTTCAAATTCGAGAGCATCATTTACGAACAGATAATTTTTTTTTTGCAAAATGGACCAATCATGCACGTTGCGGGTACTTTAACCTCGTCAGTGATCCTCAATCTAAAGAATGTGATATGACCAAAGACTGTGAAAATTGGTATGTCCAAAAATGTACCGAAAGACGTAGAAGGATGAGGGGTATGATGCTACTGAACCAACGATTTAGAAATTAAAAAAGAGTTGATAACGGGAATTTTCGAATGCGTTGAAGAGACGATCCACCGAAGTTGATCGGATTTGGCTATATATCATGAAGACATACAGAAGTTACTTAATCAACTAAGTCCATTTGATCACATCTCTCATATTATTCGTTCTCAAAACAAACTGAAGAATCGTCATAAATTTATTCTAAAATCACCAAAAATCTCCTTTAAGACGGCAATTTCTCATTATCAGTAAATGAAGACTGGTTTTTCTTACCTTTCTTTTGGTACTTTGTTATATTAGAAACACACACAACCCCTAGTGGAGTCTGGCAAGACAAATCACTTCTCCATTTACCATTTCCGTCTGAAATTTGTTATGTGTTCAAAAATGAGTTAAAACAATAAAATCTAATCCTTCAATATTTCATTTTGAATATTACGTAAAGAAGAGTAAATGGATTAACTTCTTGAATTTGCTATGAATTTTGTTTATTTCGAGGTTCGCAACCGTTCCTGTGGAAAATCTAATGATTTTGCCTTGCCTTCTCGACTACGAGACTGAATAAATGATGGGTACTTCTGTAATGTTTATTCTATAATTTCTGCTGCTTAGGAGAAACATCAATGAAAATAAGATAGTTTCATTCATAGCATTGTAATGTTTCCTCGGGACATTTTTTTCGGAACGTTAAAGAAAAGAAATAGACAAGCATGACTCGGCTGTCGTTAGTTTGATTTTAAAGCCTACATGAAGTATTAAGAATTGAAAATATTATACAGAGTATTAAGTTCACTTCATGTTGTTGTAAATGTACCGACAAGTCAACATAAAGACGAAATTAGGAGTAACTGTGAGATTTGTTTTGAATTCCTGGACATGTACTAGTTAGTATATTCTTAGCAAATCAGTCTACTTTTGAGTACTGTTATATCTAAAATAATGGCTGAAAATGGAATCTTGAAGGCATCGTATGTAATTGATTTTTAATTTACACACCTTAGAAAGCCTCAACTCGGATACTTTGCGGGAGGGTATTAAGTGCAAATACCACTCAGCGCATATATATATCGGAAAAGCGTTGATCATTTCGCAAATGAAAGAAATAATTTATTTATACCAAACATTTCTAAATACAAATCAAAGCACTGAAGGTACTGAAAGCGAATAGCTTAAATATCACTACTAGTATATCATTTATTGTCCCCCGCTTTCGCGAAAGCGCGGGGACATTAAAACCGGTTCGTCCGTCCGTCTGTCCGTCTGTCCGTCTGACCGTCCGTCCGTCTGTCCATCTGTCCGTCAGTCACAAAAACTTTAACCTTGTGCATAACTTTTGAATGGTAAGTGATAGGGCTTTGATATTTCACATGTGTATTCCTTGTGAGAAGACCTTTCCATGGATACCAAAATGTTTGACCTTGTGACCTTGACCTAGGACTTTGACCTACTTATTAAAAACTTTAACCTTGACCATAACTTTTGAATGGAAAGTGATAGAGCTTTGACATTTCACATGCGTATTCCTTGTGAAAAGACCTTTGCATGGATTCCAAAATTTTTTACCTTGTGACCTTGACCTTTGAGTTCGACCTACTTTTCAAAAAACTATAACCTTGTCCATAACTTTTTAATGGAAAATGATAGGGCTTTCACATTTCACATGTGTATTCCTTGTGATGAGACCTTTCTGTTGGTAACAACATTCTGACCTTGTGACCTTGATCTTGGAGTTCGACCTACTTATTAAAAACTTTAACCTTGACCATAACTTTTGATTGGAAAGTGATAGGGCTTTGATATTTCACATGTGTATTCCTTGTGAAAAGACCTTTGCATGGATACCAAAATTTTTTACCTTGTGACCTTGACCTTTGAGTTCGACCTACTTTTCAAAAAACTATAACCTTGTCCATAACTTTTTAATGGAAAATGATAGGGCTTTCACATTTCACATGTGTATTCCTTGTGATGAGACCTTTCTGTTGGTAACAACATTCTGACCTTGTGACCTTGTCCATGGAGGTTGACCCGTATTTAAAAACTTCAACCTCGACCATACGGTAAGTTTTTGATGGTAATTTAAATCATAGGTCTTAAATATTTCACATGTGCATACCTTTTCATAAGCCCTGTCCCTTGGAAACAAAACAAAAGTTTGGACCTTTTGACCTTTTCTTGGAGTTAATCTTTCATATTTAGAATGTTGATAATATATGAGATATATTATTAAAACTTAAGAATGGGGGATGTCTGCATTTCTTCAAAGACAAACACCCAAAAGCGGGGGACCACAATTCCTTGAATTTGATTTTTATGTATGTAATCAACCTTTCCTTCGTAGACAAGTATATGAAAATATACAATAATACTGAAATGCAAATCCATAAAGATTTCGTTAGAATTAAAAGAACACAGTTCTCGAACTTGCATTTTCCAAAGAGTCAATACTTCTAGTGGCCGGCCCAGAGGGTTGACTAATGGAATAGGGCAGGTGAGTCAAGTTGAAGGGGAAGTGGGTTGTTGAGGAATCTGAGACGGTCTTTAACAAATACTAGTATCTTCCGTTAAATTAATACTCCTTGAATTTTCCAAAGATCAAATGAATAAATAAATTGCCTTTCACTGGAAAAGGCTGTTAATACATAATTGGATAATTAAATGCGTTTACCCGATTAGATCGAGGCTGCCATGGAGCCCTATGCAGAACTATATCCAGTTGCGGATCCAGGCCCCCCTTTGCCGGGGGGTCAAAAGGCGAATTTTGCCGATTTTTACTGAAAATGGGCAAAAATGTAGGGTTTTTTGGAAAAATTTGGGCCAGTGCTGGGGGGCGGACGCCCCCTCCGCATCTCCTGAATCCATCACTGATGTCAGCGGCTGCCATGGACCCGGGGCCGACTCACCCCTTGGCAGATCATGAAGACATACTCACATAGAGAGGGAGATTATATACCGGCAGTGTAATGAGTTCAATTTCTAAAAAGATTAAAATGCATTCAAGGCCTATATTCTTATGCCCCCGGAATCACAGATTCGGGGGCATATAGTTTTTGGCCTGTCCATCTGTTTGTCTGTTTGTCTGTCTGTTTGTCCGAAAAACTTTAACATTGGACATAACTTTTGAATGGGAAGTGATAGGGCTTTCATATTTCACATGTGTATTCCTTGTGACAAGACCTTTCCATTGATACCAAAATAGTTTGACCTCATGAACTTGACCTTGACCTATGACCTACTTTTCAAAAACTTTAACATTTGGCATAACTTTTGAATGGTAAGTGATAGGGCTTTCATATTTCATATGTGTATTCCTTGTGACAAGACCTTTCCATTGATATCAAAATTTTTGACCTCATGACCTTCACCTTTGACCTACTTTTCAAAAACTTTAACATTTGGCATAACTTTTGAATGGTAAGTAATAGGGCTTTCATATTTCATATGTGTATTCCTTGTGACAAGACCTTTCCATTGATATCAAAATTTTTGACCTCATGACCTTGACCTTGACCTTTGACCTACTTTTCAAAACCTTTTACATTTGGCATAACTTTTGAATGGTAAGTGATAGGGCTTTCATATTTCATATGTGTATTCCTTGTGACAAGACCTTTCCATTGATACCAAAACTTTTGACCTCGTGACCTTGACCTTTGACCTTTTAACCCAGTGACCTGACAAACATGTACTTAACAGAAAATAGTGTTCATACTAACAAAGATGCCACCGGGGGCATTCGTGTTTCACAAACACAGGCTTTATTTTCATTATGTTTGTACGTCCTTGATAATGTCTAACACGCTAAAATTCTTCTTCCATTTCCAATCTAAAACCTGAAAACCTTTACATAATCTTCAGTGTGGTTTGGAATGCCTCAATTTCTAGAAATGGGCGATGTTCAGTAAATACATTTGTAAATGTAAATTTTAAAAGTATACGCATACGCACGTCGTGAGGTAGTCGTAATGTAACACCTGAAAGAGCTTTTTGTTATAAACAACTAAGCCGTATCTTCTCGATTTTTTAAGACATAGAAACATCCCTGGGACTAAGCCGTAGAAATGGGGATAACGAGACGGGTGCATGCAACGCGAAGTGGTTCTAATTTCTTTTTTTTTTCATTTTCTTTCTGAAAATATGAAAACTGGCAAGGGTGACAAGCTCGAAAATTTAAAAATACAGAATTACTTGTGTCTAAAAGAACAATGATAAACAAAAATAATCATTACAGTTTTATCCTTCAAACCGGCGAGCGGAATGAGAAGGTAATTTTTTGAATTTATGTACATTGTACCTGGGTATATATATTTTTTTCAGTTTTATAAAGTTTCTAGAAAATTAAATCAAATGTTTTTCAGAAAAAAACTGATGTCTCCCCCCTCCCTCTAATGAGTTAAAGAAGATCCTGACGATAATCTCAACAGCACTCACAATAGAGTACAAAATTGAGCATCGACGGACCCCTAGCAAGCTAGAGGTGGGACCAGGTACCCGGGAGGAGTAAGCATCCCCTGTTGGCTAGCCGCACCCGCCGTCGATGTCTAAGCACGAAAATGAAAACAATATATAAACTTCATGCACTGTCTGACGTTATGTCCATATAGAAAGTGCCATGGCGACAATGTCAGGGAAATATATTCAAAACACTTACTGTCAAACCCCTCGCGGGGAACTTTTTTACGAGCTCCACACGGCAAAGGGCATAAGTGTGACACAAATGAGTTAAAGAAGATCCTGACGATAATCTCAACAGCACTCACAATAGAGTACAAAATTGAGCATCGACGGACCCCTAGTTAAGTTACTTTGACCTTGGGCCAAGATGATGTGAAACCTTTGAGTCATGGGCAACATCATACTAAAACATGAAAGTGATTCATTGAATTGTTTGAGGTAAAGCCCAAACATGATTAGCATATACAATTTCATATTTAGTGAAATTGACTTTGGTCACATGACCTTGGATATAGGTGATCTGAAAAATACATTGTATGGATCATGCGCAACAAAAAACTGAATTAGTGATTGGATACACGATTCAAAATCTAAAGCCTAAACAGGATAAGCATAACAATTTCAGCCTGGACATGATTAGCATATACAATTTCATTACCAAAGTAAGAAGTGGCCTTAATCATGTGACCTTGGGACAATGTGATAAGAAACATATAGTCCTGAGAAACAAGGTATTAAAATATGAAAACAATTGTAAGAAGGGTTCAGCAGATATAGCCTAGACAAGACTAGTACGTACAATTTCATTAAAAAGAACTAAATGATCTTGACCTTGGGCACATGACCTTGGGTCAAGATGATAAAAAACCTTCCAATCCTGAGCAACAGCATTCTACAGTATCAGAGCGATCCAGTATACGATTCCACAGATATAGTCCAGACTCAATAGTATTTACAATTTGATTAAAAAATGTAACATTTGACCTTGACCTTAGTAATATGACCTTGGATCAAAGTGGCGTGAAACCTTTGGGTCATCAGCACCATCATACTAAAATATCAAATGATCCGATTACAGTTCAAAAGATTAAGCCTGGACATAATACACATAACAAATACAATTTCATTTAAAATACATGTATACTAATTGACCTCGACCTTGGTCACATGATCTTGAGTCAACGTGATGTGAAACCTTCATGTCATAAGCAACAACATACTAAAATATAAAGCGATTGTGCAAACGGTTCAAGAGATATAGCCCAATCAGGAATGCATGTACAATTTCATTAAAATTGTACTACATGACCTTGACCTTGGTCGCATGACCTGGGGTCAAGGTGATGCAAAACCTTCAGGTCATAAGCAACAACATACTAAAATATGAAAGTGAGCCGGCAAACGGTTCAAGAGATCTAGCCCGGACAGGAATGTATGCATAATTTCATCAAAAATGCACTAAGTGACCTTGACCTTGGTCACATGACCTTGGGTCAAGATGATGTGAAATTTTCGGGTCATAAGCAACAACATACTAAAATATGAAAGTGATCCGGCAAACGGTTCAGGAGATATAGCCCGGACACGATGTGTGACAGACGGACAGACGGACAGACGGACAGACAGACGGACAGAACGGACGACGTTGGTTGGGGGGGGGGGGAGACATAATGATATGGTGTAATAATGAACGAAGAATTTTTCTCTACTTTTTTTAACGTTGGATTTTCAATTATGACCTCTCCCGTAACAAAATTCGTTCATGATGAATTGTCGTTGTACTATTGTATTCCCTATTTCTCTCTTACTTCACATCCACATGTTCATTTTTCGATCCAACAGAAAAGTACAGCTACTTAAAATTAGTTAATACTGCTTTGGCCCCCTCCCTGAGGTATGGATCCACGCATGTGCATTGTTCTATTTTTATCTCACGTTTATAGACAACACGTGTTTATATCCCGATGCTACAAACTTGTACTGGCGTTAAAAAAAAAAGATTGTCATCGGCCGGCGTCAGCTATCATTTTTAGGTGGCAAGGAACCAATCTCTTTCGCGGAAGGGGGTGGGGGTGGGGGTGGGGGCTAAATAGTAGACGTATCAGGAATTTTTTTATATACGACCCTGGACGTATTCATGAATTGAACATTCCTGCATATTGATTAGCGCGCCAAAGGAAGCTTGCACTAAAAGTGGGACTCATATGCAGGATCGGATAAAATAAATAAATAAAACGAACGAATTGTAAGGAAATGAAATAAGGAGAGAAGAAATATATCCATATACAAATACAAAAATCGTGCGACTGAAGTACTGAACCCATATATCGAACCTTTTTTTTTTCTCAAAGTCGGTCCAGGAATCCTCCAATTAGAAATTAACATGACGTTATCTTCGTTTGCAGTCGGTCGTTTCCGTCGACAGCTTGCTTGCTGTCATTAGAACTGGCAGATTGCTCGTATGCTACCTCTTCGAAGTATGTGCGGAAGTAAAAAACATCCCTATAGTGTGTCCAGCTTCAGGAAGCCGACAATAAGTAACACGACATAACCAGAGTTACATCGTTTACACGTTTCAAAGCAGCAGTGACCCTTCTCTTTCAGAAGACTTCATACGTCACACGATATGAATTCCTGTGATTTGATTGGTTCGTGCTATAAATTATACAGAATCGGGGCTCTCTAGCGTGAAAAAATTCAGGTGATCTCTTAAAGCTATTCGCTTAAAAATCGTACAAGAACACAATAAAATCTAAACTACTCCACATGCTTTACCTGTATCGGAATAGGCGCAGTCAAGACCTTGCTTGGAACTGTAATCATACCAATTCCCATACATCAATGCTACGTCATCAGATTTCCACACCCATTGTCCTGTTGTGGATTCTAAAGAAAGAATGCGAAATAAGTCTCCGGCAAGATTATGATCCAAGGCAGAGCATGCATGTATTTGAAATTGATGGAGAAGGCTACGAATTAGATATATGGTATTGCAGATTGCTCATTTGAAAACAAAAAAAACAACTGATAAAATTGAGATGTACAAAATGAGGGTCTAGGGACTTTTGAAATATTCTTCATGAAGGTATAGATTTAAAACAGTTCTGTATGGGAATGAAAAAACTTTGTTATCTGTATCAATTTACTAGAGAAGCATTTAGTCTGTAAAAAAATACTTTTCAATCCGATCCAAAGTCGAGTCTCGTCGATCTCCGCCATCCTTTTAACATACTTTGTAATAAAATCTTGGTCTTCAATGCTAAAGAAAGGATTTTAGATATGAAAAAAATGTAGCAATGAAATAAAAAAAAAACTCAATTCACATCCAGTCTCAATACATTGTTAGAAAAAGAAACAATTAAGGTATTCGATGGGTAATGAAGAAAATTACGCAAAAAAAAAGATTAAATTAGATGTATTTATCATTCAAAATATTTCTGTGCTATATGATATTTTAAAGAATTTTGCACAAGCCTAGTAGATATCGAAAAAAGAAATGTTTTGAAAAGGGTAATGTTTAGGGTTATCTCCCCTTGATGAAAAATAAAGAAAAAATTAATTGCCGAAAAACTGATTGGTGAACAATTGATGTTTTAGCGAAATTTGATGATAAATTATTTTTTTTATAAATTTTTGACCAATCGATATCTGATGCCCCGTCATTCTGTTGAAAAATTTAAGGAATTTAAATTTTTCCCCATATAGTTCAACGTGTACTGTAAGGGCCAATAACTCATAAAGTAACCAATTTTTTTCAATATCCAAATTAGTCAAAAAAATTAATAATTTTTACTTTATAATTATGCTGTTAAACGTCTTCAAATTCAATAGCAACATTTAAGAACAGATAAATTTACATCATTGACCAAACATGCATGTTTCGGGTTCTTAACCCTCGTCGGTGATCCTCGATGTAAAGTTCTAAACAATGTAATGTGGCTTAAGAGTTTGAAAGTTAGTATGTCCAAAAATGTATCGAAAGACGTAGCAGGATGGATGGGATATGCCACAGGATCTACGTTAAAGAAATTTCAAGTGATTTCAGGTTTCGGGGATGCATACGTGAGTGGCCGAATTATCCATCGAATACCTTAAGATAAAGGCAGATAAGTAACTTAATTCAGAAGTGAAAAAAAATTAAATGAATGATTAGGGATATAAACGAAGAGCAAGCAACAATATTTCACCTTTTTGGTTCAATCAAAGAGCTGTTTTGTGTTTTGCAATATTGGTCAGCATCACCATAAGATGCCAGGAGAAACGGTTTGTACAGATAGCATTTGTTTCCATGGTGATACCAATTAGAAGGGCATCTTCCTGTCAACAGAGGAATATATTCATTTTTAAAGGGAAGATAGTTAATCCAATGTAGGTCAAGATGTAATAACTTTTGCAACATAAATAGTAGACAAATGTACATGATTAAGTAATGGCAATAGAACAACAATATAAAGTCAAAGACTTTGACTTCTACTCAGAGGTTTAGGGTAATTGTAAGGGACATGTCCATTAAATCTGCTAGTAGCCACAGCTCTAAGGAGAATCATGGGTAGTACTTCATCAGCATATTTAAAACATTTTCCCATTAATCATTGCGTTATGATCAGCCTTCATATCATCAGTTGGTCGAGTGCTTAAAAATTGGCTGACTTCACCTAACAGAGCAAACTATCTGTAAATCTAAATGTAACAAACCTTTTGGTTTAAAGCAAGCAAATGATTTGCTTTCCTTGCAGTCAGCTGAGTACAATGTACCCGACAAATCAGAGCTGTTGGTGATGAGACAGAAATCCTTGCCCATTCTAGGAAAAATGAATGAAAATCCAAGCAAGTTTTACTCTCATCGTCTATCTATCATACATAATCAAATCAAATATGCATAAGAATCTTCATCCAATAGAGTTGATTAAATTTGCACCTTCAATTACATGCACTATTGATTTTCGTCAGAATGTATGTAATAGTATCCTTACATTATATCAATAGAAGACATACAACGTATTTCAATATAATACTTTCAATCACTGACGAGGGTTAAGTACCCGAAACGTGCATGTGTCCATGCTGTAAATTAATCTGTTCTCAAATGATGCTATTGAATTTGAAGACGTTACCATTTCGACCTCTCTGTTGGTGGACTATGTCTCCGAGGATATAGTTTGCCTTGTTTGACTGTCCTTCTGCACCAATTTGAAATTGATTCGTAATTTTACTGATACTTCATTTGATAAATCATTCTTCAACGGAGAAATGAGAGGGTTGTGCGCGCGTAATCTAGGATAACCATACCGTTTGCTGCTTGCGTGGCAAATTGCCGTCAAAAATCGGCACCGGTTGCCCATTTGTCTCTTCGGTTTATGTGTAGTCTTTTGTGTTTGATGTTTATATGTCGTATGTTTCTTTTCTGTCTCATACTATGCTCGTCTTTTGTGTTTTTGCATCGGGTGTTTTGGTGTTTGGTGTTGGTGCTGTAACAGGGTCTTATTGGAGATCACCTCCCTTCTTTTAAACCAAGGTCTGCCTCCCTCATGACTTAGCTTTGCCCTTAGTGTGCTCTTTGACATACAGTTTAGGTCATTTTAGAATCGCGACTTTTCTTATTTTCACTGTTTGGATTTTCTCAATTTCGGTCAGGAGCATCACTGATGATACATTATTTGTTAAATGCGCATATGTTTCACTTAATTATTACGATCGAACATATCGTTCAATATGATAAAATGAACATTTATCATCCCAAAAGGTTTTTTTTGGACAAATCATATACTCATTCAAAAACATATCCCCAACAAATCCATGGAACACAAACAAGGAACAAAATATTCGAGAAAAGGGATCACTAATACACGCATAATTTTGCAACAAGGACATAGCTATTATCAAAGCAATAATAATGAAAGAATAAGAATTGATATAAAACAGTTACATACGTTTGGTGACTTCCGCTTACGCTGATATTAATTCCAGACTTCATAAGAGTATTCTTAAAATAATGATAAAAAGAAAACATTTTCATTAACACAATTTTAATACAAGAAAAAAGCAATTTTCCTGGTAACTTTCTTTCTAATCGTTTTACACTTCTATAATATGTAACATGTACTTCACTTATTGAATTATGACTTAAATTTAGGGAATAACTAGTTCCTGACGTTATGTTTGCGGACGGTAAATGCTGATTTTATGGTCGCAAACGGAGTTTTTCTGGCGACGCGTTTGCACCTTAAAATCAGCATTTACCGACAGCAAATATAACGTCAATATGTAGTTATTCCCATTCTAATGCAATTTATATTTTTGTAAATATAAGGCGAATTGTGACGTTAGCAACGTCAAAGCACAGATTGTTCTCGTTTTACAGCCGTAACTTAGGATTGGTGCCGTTGGTTTATGTGTAGTCCTTTGTGTTTGATGTCTCTGTGTTGTGCGTTGACGTTCCTTGTCCCTTACGCATCTATTTCTGTGCTTGTCTGCTTTGTGTTTTTCCATTTGGTGTTTTGGGGTTTTGCTGTGGGTGCTGCAACCGGGTGTTGTTGGAGATCCCCTCCTTTGTTTTAGGGGCAAACAATCAATGAAAATCGACGTTATAGAGCGACGTTGCATTAGAATTGTAATTTATGTTTAAACTAGCTTGAGTCTATGTCTTCTTATTTGTATTATCAAGTATCAGCATGCAGACTGAGGATCACTGACGAGGGTTAAGTACCCGAAACGTGCATGTCTGGTCCATGCTGCAAATTTATCTGGTCTTAAATGATGCTATTCAATTTGAAGACGTTTAACATCTTTATAATAATTATTGGCTGAAACAATTAATTAATCATACATTTGCCAGCAAAATCTTCCATATAATTGGAATCCAAAGCATAAGGTGAACATACTTGTACAAACTAACCTTTATTATCATATTATGGAAGGAAGGAGTTGATCTCTAACAAGACTAGATTGCAGTAACCAAAGCATAACTCTAAAACACCCAATGCAAAAACACAGAGCAGACACCCACAGAAAGAGACGCAAAAGGGACAATAATCATCTACTCACACCATATAAACATGAAACACAAAAGACAACACATAAACCAACGAGATCAATGGGTAACCGGTGCCGTCTTACTCAAGTAGCAAAAGGTGAGGTTATTTGGATAACATGCGCACAACCAATCAAATGAATCTATGAACCAATGAAGTCACGCTGAGTATTTGAGTATTATACCGGGGGTATGCACGATGTAACGGACTACCTTTTGCACCTGATGTTTTTATTTGTACAATGGATACATTCAATGTTTCTTGTAAAATAATCTTGTCGTTTTATTACTTTTATAGTTTTAATTCCAAAATATGCATATCCAATGATAGATTGCAAGAAACGTCACAGGGAAGTTCTCAAGCAGAGATTTTACATCTTTTTTGCGTTGTGTACGTGTTATTATGATCGGAGAAAGGAGGGGATCTCCAACAATGAGATAAAGAAGATCCTGACGACAATCTAAACAAGACTCAGTTATAGCGTTCACAGTAAAACAACAAAATACCAGATGCAAAAAAAAAAAAAAAAACAGAGTAGACATTTACAGCAAGAGAACTACCCCCCCCCCAAAAAAAACCACCAATACGACACAAAAAAAGCAGACACAAATTACTACACATAAACCAAAGAGACCCAATGGACAAATGGTGTTGATATAGGACGGTCTTCTGTTACATAAGTAGCAAATTATCTGGCTATCTGGATTAGATGCGCCCTATGACTTCATTTTATTCCGTAGTCAGCGCTAAATGGCCTAGATATATCTCCTTTTTACATGTACGTGTTGTCCATTTTGTTTCATGATTGTTTCCTTGCATGATCTACCTGTATCGATTTACATGGTGTTTTTATTTTATTATGTAAGCATTAAAATCACTTTCATCGATTCATATTTTTTCTTGATTTTGTTGTTGCTTTGTGTTGCATATGCCTTCCTTTCGTGTTCAATTATACCTGCATTCTTTTCCATTCCATTTTTTTTCTTGATTATGTTGTTTTTTTCAATGGTCTTTGCAATTTTGAGTGTATTTTTCACCATGTACAGCCTTGTACCAGCACAGTATAAGTACCTGGACTCTGACTGACTGTGACGACGGGACCTGTCCAAACTAGTTTAGAGCAGAAAGGGCCTCGGCCTCTTGTCCTCTCTTGATGTCGGTCGGGATTCTCGAGTACTTACATATATGCATGTCCGTTCATCAATTCTCAGAGTAACCGGGAAGGGGGAGGGTTGTGCGCACGTAATCCGGACTACCACACCCTTAACTACTGACACCAATTGCCCAATGTTCTTGTTGGTTTATTTGTTTTCTTTTGTGTTTATTGTTTCCACGTCGTATTTGGTGTACCTTGTCTCCTTATTTTCCTTGCTGGTCTTCTCTGTGCTTTTGCATGGAATGTAATGGTACCTTGCTTTGGGTGATTTAACCGTGTCTTGTTGGAGATCACCTCATTTTTTTTTCATTTGTAATGACTACAGCATAGTCTTCTTGGGGATGGTTTACTTAATCGTTTACATAAATGTCGATATGATTATTTACCTACACCGAGAAATATTTTAACATTGGCATTTTCAATCCTTATTACCTGATAGTTAGAATGAAACAGTGTCCAAATATCCGAGATGTACATTGATGTTATGTTGGTCATGTCCGAGAAAACTGACATTCTACTTTTGAAATCTCTTCCTGGTAGATCTCCATCATAAAACTTGCACTTATTCCTAGAAATCAATGATTACATGTATTGATTAGTCAACATATTGCATCATAAATACAAAAATGGTTAGATCTTAAAATACAAAACTTTGCTATTAAATTATATATTAAACGGATACGTTTGTGTCATCTACGAATAATTTTTTATCCAACTCATGATACGTACATCGAATCAGTTCAATATATTTACCTATTAATGCCCGTTTGTGTGGGTACTATTCTCTCACAGTGTTGCTTATGGAAGAAATATTGCCCGAGCGTCAGCGAGGGCACTACTTACCTTCTAAAAGCAACAATATGAGAGAATAGTACCCACACAAAGGGCATTAATGGGTTTAGTGCATCACATGACTGTAGAGTCAATTAATTGATTAATCAATTGAAATTTACTCGAGATATCAAAACAAGCAAAGTGTTCTTTATTTCCCCCTTCTTCGCTTATTGCTATTTATATTCATGCATTGTTAACTACGTCATAATACTTCCTGAGGGACGTAACTCTGTTAAGCAAAAAGCATTAGTGCCCGGGTGCCAGGCACTATTCTCTCATAGTCCCCGCATGCTTAACCAATTAAATTCCGAGGATTTTTCATGTGATGCACTACTATCAATATCATGAATGACAAGTATGGATAATGACCATATCCTTGTATACAGCACAAAATCAATAATTCAGAAAATCAGAAACCGAAGGCATACAAAATCAGGATAAAACAGGAACCACAGCAAACAAACAAAAACCTTCACCATATGAAAAGAAGCGAACTCCCGATATGATGATATATGGCAGAGAACAACGGCAATACTTACTCTACAGGCCATGCCCACATGCAGTACACAATGGTACAACTAGTCATCCATTCAGTATGATCACGATTGATACCAACGAAAGAAAATGATATTACCGACTTAAAGTCACGGGTGTTGCATGCAAGCAGGAGATGCTGACTTTCCCTGGGCACCTGGAGTTCACTTCTTTTCATATGATGGGTTTTTTTTTTCTTTGTTTGCTTTGGTTCTTGTTTTATCATGATTTTGTATGCATTCGGCTTATGATTTTCTGAATTATCGATTTTGTACTATGTATTAGGATATAGTCATTATCCAAATTTGTCACCTATATGTTCGTAACAACAATGCATACTTTTAATGTACCAGATATCTTTGGTTTAGATTTTCGATGTCCTAAAATAGTTCACCTAGCAATATCTTTAAAATTTCAATTTCTGAAAAGGTTAATTGAATTCTTACTGTGCATTGTGTCTGCCCAGTCGTTCAGGATGGTATTTGAAGCAACCACTGTTCAGCAACATCCATCCCTCACCACAAAAAATTGTTGCCTCTAAGATTTGAAACTCGAATTAAATCGTTCTTTATAAAAATCTATCAAATCAACATGAAAGGGCATTAAAACGTTCAAAAATAAATTTATTTCAAAAACGTTTATATACATGTACAAGAGATATATATGATCAACGTTAACCTCTTGCAGAAAAAGGTTCTAAAACATCTTTTATATTGTTAAGTATCGTTCAGTTTTAAAAATTAAGGGTGTATAGGCCGAGTGGGAACTATAAAAGAAGACATGTAACTTGTATATCATTTACAAACGTAACGCTGTAGGGTTAAAGGCCGAGTTTTTCAACTGAGTGGTGATTCCTATGCACACCTGAGTGATCTTAGCTTGGTGGGCGTGATATATGCGGCGTCTACTGACCAGTGATATTCCTAGAGACAGCAAGCAGTGAGTGACATCAAAGACATACCGACAGGAATATTTGATTATGCTAAATAGATATACCCCAATTCTACCTATTTGAAGCTGTCAATCAAAAATTGAGAGGGTTATAAAGGATACATAGGACCAATCAGATTGCGATTAGAGATGTAAACCCTACAGCGGTCAGCGAGGAAATGACGGGAAATTTACCTTTCTTCTTTTATAGTCCCCACCTGGCCTTTAACATCTCTAACCGCGATCTGACTGGTCCGTTTTATCCCCTATGCCTCTTCTCAATTTTTGACTGAAAGCTTAAATCGGATGATAATGGCATAATCATGTTTACCTGTCGGTACGTCTTTGGTGTCTCAAACATCTCGAGACTCTTGAGTGAACGCCGCTGTCATCAAAGCAATTATCCCACGCCTACTTAGCCTACTTCTCTCAGGTATGCATTTTAATGACCACCCAGTTGAGAGACCAGGCCTTTTAATGGCAATTAGACTTATATGCTGGTCTTTTTGATATGGTTGCTCTCATTGTACCCGTCAATTCCGCGCCTGTGTAGTGTTACTTACCATCCCAACATATCTTTTTCCATGCGTGTGTGTTCCAACGTACTCTCTGCCACACCATGCGTGTGTGTTCCGCAGTACTCACTGCTACATCATCATGTCTATTTCGTTTTAAAGGCCGACAGGGGACTATATAAGCGGACAGGTAAATTTTCTGTCATTTCCTCACTTACCGCTACAGGATTAGTATCTCTAATTGGTATCTGATTTGTTCCTTTTAATTCTTTTACCCTATGATTTTTTATTGACAGCTTAAAACAGTTAATACTCGGATATCTCATTTGAGTCATAAAGGGTTCCCTGTCGGTATGTCTTTGATGTAACACGCCGCTCGCTGACGGTGGTATCTTCAAGGACGTTATACATGTACCATGCATCTTCAAGGACGTTATACATGTACCATGCCTATCAAGCCTAGATATGCATAATTTTCAATTACCCTGTGGTTGCTATATTCGGCCTTTAAAGCTTCCCTATATTATTCAATTCTTAACGAAAATACATTTCTTACCGTGAGATTCACAGAAGGTACCGACATAGCCGGGCGGACAGATGCAACGGAATGAAAATCAGCTTTTATTTCTTCACAAGTTCCATTATTTTGACAAGGCTGAACATCGCATATATCTAGAAAGAGAACAAGAAAGTGAATTCAGACATTTTTGAGAAGCTTTCTTTAATTCTATCTGACAGAACAGCAATTTTACAGTGAAGAGAAGAGCTACCTTATACCCTTGAATAGACATTGATACAGTATTTTGACATTTGAAATTAAACAAGGGGAACTTGACTTAACTTATTTTAGAAAGAAATTTATGCTTACCACATTGACTAATATTGCAAAATTCCCAAGCATTATTGTTGTTTGCTGTAAAACAGCCAGGTGTAAATAAATTTTCGTAATTTCTACAGTAGTTGGAGTCAGCTTCCTTGACCGATGAGTAGTTGAAGGAACTGAATGACAAATCTGCCCATGTAAGACATGAGAGACCTGACCTGGTAACATTTAACTTCCCAATGTAGTTTTCTCCTTTTCGAATATCAATACATTCCTCTTGTGAAAAAACGGAACCTGAAAAGAAAATAAATACATATATTCACTTCATAACGTTAAGAAATTGTTGAAGGTACCTCAACTTAAATGAATTTATCTGCTCTTTTATGATGCTATCAAATTTGAAGACGTTTGACATAGCTATGTTCTAGATCAAAGCCAGCGCCATTGTCACGGATTAACCTCTACATTTTTCCTCGAAAAAAAAAGACTCGGACGTTTGACAGCGTCATGAAAAAAAAATATAAGTTTTGTTATAATCTAAGAGAATCTGTCATGAAATACAAGATCCAACACTGGATTGTAAATGACAAATATGTTTCTCACAATATTACTCACTCAAGTTGGAGAATTTTGAATGTTGAAAAAGTGTCTTTTTACTTTTACATCGATTTGATGTAAATTCTTCCACCATTGGCGTCCTAGTCTCAAAAACTTTAAGAAGGGGGCGCTGCTTAAATACATTTGACTATGCCTGAAAATAACTTTGGCTGGAATCATCACTGATGAGGATTTACTATCCGAAACACGTGTCTGGTACATTTAAATTGTTTTGAAATATTCTTCAAGAAGGTAATGAGTTGGAAAATTTCATATTTGCTAAATCTCTACGATCGAAAGGATAGGTGTTTATCAAAAGAGCCTGATTATCCCAGTTTTTCTGTCGCTTGCTGCGATTTTCCTTAAATTTTTGGTACACTCTCCTCGCTATATTTCAATTCAAATTAATAGATTTGGGAAAAAAGTATGATTAACATTTAATGAAATATAGATAAAGAGCCTATTGAAATTTTAAAATCGTATTTCGTAAAGAATAGAAATCGAAAAGAATTTTAAGATCTAGATTTTATTACTCTGTTTTCTATTTATATTTCTTTTCTGATATCATGTCAATGATTTAGGGTTGCTTTAATTGAAAGTTTGATTAATTGACAGTAAAAAAAGGGATAAAAAAATCAGACAAAGACATGGAATATAAGCCAATGACAATAAAGCAAAGTCAATGTATGATATTTCTCCTATAACAATGAATTTGAAAATTTAAGTTGCTATTCTATCAAGAGAGAGAGTGCCTTTGTGTATTAAAAAACAAAACAAATTAAACCTCTCGTGAACGTATTAGTGGACTGGTATAGTGTGAAGAAGCAGAACTGAGCCATCGTGTGTTTCAAGTGGATACATATACATTGAAAATCCATGATACAGCATCGTATTGCAATAAAACAAAGACAATGCTTGATCATTATACACCCCATAAATGTAGCAATACCTAATGGTTTTTACTTACAACACTTTACTTACAAATGCGAAGCCCCAGTTCAAGTCTGCAAGAATCTTGCAGACAAACAATAGGTGATGACGACAGAGGTAGATTTTAAAGTGAAGAAAAGCGAAACTGAAATCGGACGCATGCGTAGGAGATAGCCATAAGCTATATTACGAATGGCGTGGCAACTGGATTACACATTCTTCAAAGGTATTCGAAAATTTCTGTTTACAAAATATTCTCGAAATTTCAGAAAATTGGATCCTGTAGTATCATATCCCACCCATTCTGCTACGTCTTTCGGTAGTTTTAGACATAACTTTCACAGTCGTTGGCACAATGTCATTGTTTTGATTGAGGATCACTGACGAGGGTTAAGTACCCAAAAAGTGCATGTCTGTCTCATGCTGCAAATTTATCTCTTCTAATTTGAAGATGTGTAATATGGCATAAAATTCAAGTAAATGTTGAATTTCTGAATCATGTAATATATGTTTATTGGTACTTTCTTTGTGTAACATATATATACATGTCAACAAATGACATATCATAACTTATGCTTCAATTAGAAGCAATCAAAATGACCGTAGAAAAAAGAGCAAACTATCAATAATAAAATCACTTACCTTTAGTAAGAAAGCCGACTAGAAAATAAAGGTACAACTTTAAAGGCGTCATTGTAGAAGTGAAAAATATGAATGTGCCAACGTCTCCAGCTTATTAATTCAAACAGAGTAAAGATCAAGTGCATATCGTGTAAATGGAATTTGAACGGTGCTCCATCTTCCAATTACGCTAAAACTTGACTTATATGAAAATCGCGCAATTTCTTGTATTGTTGTTATTGCACATTCATTACAAATCGTACTTTAGTCTTACAATTAAAATTTCAAAGTACATTTCTAATTCATTACGGAGAAAAGTAAAGCTCACCAAAGCGTCACATCAGGTATCACTTATTTAGGTGACACATACTGAAAAACCGAGATGAGTCCAGTAGCAAATATCAAACACATCCTGATTATAATATTTTTGCCCAGAAAAAAATTTTCGTCGTATTTTATTTCTTATTGTGTAAAACGTTTTTGACGTTTAGTGTCTCTTGATGGGCTTGTCTCCTTTGCACTACCGCATTTAAGTGCTTTGGTGATCTGCAGTCGCAGTGCAACCAAAGCCTGTTGGAGATTCCCTTTAAATTACGACTCACTTAACTTCATGGAAATTCCATATAATATAAACGAAAGAAGGGGACCTCAAACAAGACTCGACTCATCAGCATAATCATCAAAACATCTAATTGCGAAAACATGTAGAGTAAACAAGCAAAACAAAAGGCACCAAAACTGGAAAAGGAGAAGAAAGACGACTTTAAATAGCTATACACACATTTATTACACATAAACACACTAGACTAATGGGTTGTCCTTGCCGACTTAGGATGACCACCTGCCACGTAAGTATAGCAAAAAGAGTGGTTATCTAAATGACCCTACAACTATTTAGTCAGTGGTGTCTGTAAATGCGCAATTCTTGTGTATATCACACTCCTCACTGACCACAAAAACAAGCTATCCAAATGCATTTCCCCTTAGAAAAACACAGACGTATATGAATAAGGATACCTCCTATGTTTTAATATCCATTTACATATTCGTCTGAAAGTTAATACTTTGGTCACTGAATTTAGCGATATCTTTTTGCGGTTATCTTACAATGTGGAAGTAATTATACACAACAGTTTGCGCGTTATTAGAGACCTCTGGGTAGCCAGGAAGGTTGAAGGTCCGAATAACTACATCATTTGCTACACATGTACTAACGTGGAAGATGACCGTCCTAGGTCGGCACCGATTGCCTATTGGTCTCCATGGAGCTGTTGCGACGGCTGTTGAATGCAATCACGAGACACTGACTCTCTCCGGGTACCTGGTCTCACTTCGGAGTGTTATTCATTCCGAGGTTCGCAACCATTTATATAGAAATTCTAATGATTTTACTTTGCCTTCTCGACTTCTTTAATGCTTATCTCGTTGGTTTTTGTGTTGTCGTTTGTGTTTTGAAGTCATGCATATTCTTCCTTTCCCCTTTTACGTCTCTTGTTGTTCTCGTCTTCTCCGTGTTTTCACATAAGTAATGTTTTGGTAATCTGTTGTGTCCTTGTGTACTCAATGTTTTCACATAAGGTGTGTTTTGGTGCTCTGATGTGTTCTTGTATACTCCGTGTTTTAACATAAGGGGTGTTTTGGTGATCTGTTGTGTCCTTGTCAACTCAGTGCTTTCACATAAGGTGTGTTTTGGTGTTCTGCTGTGTCCTTGTCTCCTCAGTGTTTTCATAGAAGGGGTATTCTGGTGATCTGTTGTGCCCTTGTCTACCGGGTGTTTTGCACATAAGGATGTTTTGGAGATCTGTTATGTCCTTGTCTACTCAGTGTTTTTACATAAGGTGTGTTTTGGTGTTCTGCTGTTTTCTTGCCTACTCAGTGTTTTCACATAAATGATGTTTTGGTGTTCTGCTGTGTTCTTGTCTAACCAGTGTTTTCACATAAAGGATGTTTTGGTGTTCTGCTGTGTCCTTGTCTACTCCGTGCTTTCACATTAGGGGCGTTTTGTTGTGCTGTGTCAGTGTTTTCACATAAAAGATGTTTTGGTGTTCAGCTGTGTCGTTGTCTACTCTGTTTTCATATAAGGTGTGTTTTGGTGTTCTGATGTGTTCTTGGTTACTTCGTGTTTTCACATAAGGGTTTTTTTGGTGATCTGCTGTGTTCTTATCTTCTCAATGCTTTCACATAAGGGGTATTTTGGTGATCTGCTGTGTTCTTATCTTCTCTATGCGTTCACATAAGGTGTATTTTGGTGTTCTGCTGTGTCCTAGTCTACTTTTTGCTTTTACATAAAGGGTGTTTTGATGTTCTGCTGTGTTTTTGCCTACTCCGTGCTTTAACATAAGGGGTTTTTTTGGTGTTCTGTTGTGTTCTTGTCTACTCAGTGTTTTCAGCTAGGTTTGTTTTGGTGTTCTGGTGTGCCCTTGTCTACTGTGTTTTTACATAAGGTGTGTTTTGCTGTATCCCTGTCTTCTCTGTGTTTTTAAATAAGGGGTGTTTTGGTATTCTGCTGTATCCTTGTCCACTCTGTGTTTTTACATAAGGGGTGTTTTGGTGTTCTGTTGTGTTCTTGTCTACTCTGTGCTTTTACATAAGGTTTATTTTGGTATTCTGCTGTATCCTTGTCCACTCTGTGTTTTTATATAAGGGGTGTTTTGGTGTTCTGCTGTGTTCTTGTCTACTCTGTGTTTTTACAAAAGGTGTATTTTGGTGATGTTCTATCCTTTTCTACTCAGTGTTTTCACATAAGGGTGTTTTGGTGATCTGTTTTGTCCTTGTCTACTCAGTGTTTTCACATAAGGGTGTTTTGGTGATCTGTTTTGTCCTTGACTCTGTGTTTTTACATAAGGTGCGTTTTGGTGATCTGTTGTGTCCTTGTCTACTCAGTGTTTTTATATAAGGGGTATTTTGGTGTTCTGCTGTGTCCTTGTCTACTCAGTGTTTTCACATGAAGGAAGTTTTGGTGTTTTGCTGTGTCCTTGTCTACTCTGTGTTTTTACATAAGGTGTGTTTTGGTGTTCTTCTGTGTTCTTGTCTACTCAACGTTTTCACATAAAGGATGTTTTGGTGTTCTTTTGTGTCCTTATCTACTCAGTGTTTTTTACATAAGGTGTGTTTTAGCGTTCTGCTGTGTTTTTGTCTACTCTGTGTTTTCACATAAGGGCTGTTTTGGTGTTCTGGTGTGCCCTTGTCTACTTCGTGTTTTTACATAAGGGTTTTTGGTGTTCTGCTGTGGAAACCTCAACTGAGTCTTTTAGGAGATCCCCTCACTTCCTGCAAATACAAAAAATCCCAGGCGAAATGAAACTAGATTTTGATTCATATGTACTATTTGTCTTTAATCTAGACAAACATTGACATTATTTTGTCTATCCACTTATAAAATACCTCTTAAACAACCCCTCCCCCACAAAATAGAATAAATAAAATAAAATTGATCATTCCAGGGTACGCTGGAAGAAAACATGATGTAAACTTCACCTTTAGGTAGGTGTGTTTGAGTTTATAATGAAGATGTTGGTAAATCCAAGGCATGTAGAAAGATTGTCTATGTACTGTTCGCTAGCGACTGAAGTCACTTAAAAAAAAAAACACGAAGGACAACACTTTTTTATGAAAAATGCGTTCCGATATTTTCAGTGTTGGGGATCTCCCTCCTACCTTTGCTTTGTGTTATATCTTTATTGATTGTGATTATTGGATCCTGATTGAATTGAAACTGCAACATATTCAAATGAATGTTAACGTCTTCAAATTGAATAGCATCATTTAAGAAGAGATAAATTGGCAACATGGACCAGACATGCACGTTTCGGGTACTTAACCCTCGTCAGTGATCCTCAAATCTAAACAACGTAATATGCCAAAAAGTATGAAAGTTGCTATATCGAAATAGCGTACCGAAAGACGTTGCAGGATGGGTGGGATATGATGCTACAGGACCCACGTTTTAGAAATTTCAAGAAATTTTTTTATTACAGAAATTAAGAATGCGTTGAAGAAACGATCAACCGAAATTGATCGAGCTTGGCTACATGTGCCCTCGGGGAAGAATCCTGGTCCACCAGCAGTGACACTCACCAAGTGTTATAAATGTTAACGTCTTCAAATTGAATAGCATCATTTAAGAAGAGATAAATTGGCAACATGGACCAGATATGCACGTTTCGGGTACTTAACCCTCGTCAGTGATCCTCAAATCTAAACAACGTAATATGCCAAAAAGTATGAAAGTTGCTATGTCGAAAAAGCGTACCGAAAGACGTAGCAGGATGGGTGGGATATGATGCTTCAGGACCCACGTTTTAGAAATTTCAAGAAATTTTGATAACAGAAATTTAGAATGCGTTGAAGAAACGATCAACCGAAATTGATCTAACTTCGCTACAGGTGCCCTCGGGGACTCCTGGTCCACCAGCAGTGACACTCACCAAGTGTTATAAATGTTAACGTCTTCAAATCATTTAAGAAGAGATAAATTGGCAACATGGACCAGATATGAACGTTTCGGGTACTTAACCCTCGTCAGTGATCCTCAAATCTAAACAACGTAATACGCCAAAAAGTATGAAAGTTGCTATGTCGAAATAGCGTACCGAAAGACGTAACAGGATGGGTGGGATATGATGCTTCAGGACCCACGTTTTAGAATTTCAAGAAATTTTTCATACAGAAATTTAGAATGCGTTGAAGAAACGATCAACCGAAATTGATCTAACTTCGCTACATGTGCCCTCGGGGAATCCTGGTCCACCAGCAGTGACACTCACCAAGTGTTATAAATGTTAACGTCTTCAAATTGAATAGCATCATTTAAGAAGAGATAAATTGAAACTGCAACATATTCAAATGAATCGTAGAATATGCTATTTAAAAATATATATACGATATGTATAATTATAATATTGTAATTATGATTATATATATTGTGTAATATAATTATAAATGAAATGATTGAGTTTTTGGAAACTTCCATCTGATGTTTTGGTAGAATGCATGGATGCAGTTGGAAAATGTCAAAATGTTAAACGTCTTTAAATTCAATAGCATCATACAAAACCTAATAAATTTACACGTGGACCAGACATGCACGTTTCGGGTACTAAACCCTCGTCAGTGATCCTCAGTCTAAACAATGTAATAAGTATGCAAAAAGTATGAACAATATTATGTCCAAAAATGTACCAAAAGACGTAGCAGAATGGGTGGGATATAACGCTACAGAACCGACGTTTTAGAAAGCTTGACGAAACTGGTTACCCGATGATGATCAAAGGTAAACGATACGAGAACTGCAACTGTACTCTGACAACCAAACTAGATGGTTCTTACTTCATAGGGAAGAAATGTTCTGGTTCAGCATCTGGTGGTGGCACATCAGGTGGAAAAGCAGACGGAACAGTCGGTGAACAGCGGATGAAACAACCGGTGGTACAACAATGTAAGCCCCTGGTCTTATGAGGGCAGAGGGACTGCATAGTGTTAATTATTGAACCTTGTATCATGTACGTGCTCTAACATTTCAGTAAAGTATAGAAACAGAAAGAAATTACTGGCATTTGATAAATATATACTCTTCAAACGAAGAAATCTACCTAGGTAGATGAGATAAATATTAAAGAAGTGCCGATCAGTTATTCAGTCTTAAAGTGGAGAAGGCAAGGCAAAATCATGTGATTTTCCATTTGAACGGTTGAGAACCTAGGAATGAAAAATGTAGTGATGGCTGTGCGATATAAGTCCCCTACCGGTGGCATAAATTTATGTCCTGCATCTCTGTTCATCGCTTCATGATCTGCAACAACAGCCAAGAAAAATCTGGGAAACTGAATTTGCTTAGTCCAAGGGCCATAACTCATGTTAAAATTAGTCAGTCTAAATTAAACTTGAACTTGATCTGCGTCACACTATAATGTATTCACATAAAAGAATCAGTTCATTATCTGCGATAACAGGCATGAAAAAGTCAGGAAAACTGAAAATTTCATGAAATTTGCAAAGGCCATATCTCTTGTTAAAATATGTCAATGAAAACCAAACTCTTACTTCATCTTTATCACCCTGAGATGTACTCATATACCACAAATCAGTGCATTATTTGCAATAGAACCGAAAAAAAGTAAGGAAAACTGAAATTTTCATAAAATCCAAGGGCATAACTCTTGTAAGAATAGGTCAATCAAAAGCAAATCAAAATTGATCTGTATCACATTGAGATATATCCACATACCAAAAATGAGTTCAATATATGCAACAACAGCGACAAAAGTCCGGAAAACTAAAAATGGGATAGACGGACAGACGGACGGACAGACAGACGGACGGACGTAAAGACAGACTGAGAAGAAATTAAGAGCCCCCTTCGGCGTTGCCGGGAGGGGACTAATAAAATTTTTAAAGGGGACCATGTGCATGGGGAGATATCACTTCATGATAGCGTCTCCTGATTGTATGCAACACCCATCGCAACAGCTCCATGGAAACTTGTCAAATTCGGTGAACATTTAGGCATGGTCCATTTGATATTCAGGGGGGGGGGGGCTTGGGTTTTTTATCGGAGCAAGATTATTTTTTTTCGCCCCGGACCGGGGCAAAATTATTTTTTTCTGGCAAAGTTGGAGCAAAGAATTTTTTTTTGACAAAGTGATGCGCATATTAAGAAAATATTAATATATTAGTTTATTTTTATGCAAGTATTCAATTCACTTTTAAACTGATAGATAAAAGATTTTTTAAAATACAAGGTACATGTATATAACATGTATAAGAGGGTCTGAGGGGAATGTCTCCTAGACAATTTTTTAAATGTTACTAAGAATTGTAAATTGGTGAAAAACAGACGTTCTCCTTCCAAGCTTACAAGAACATGACTCTACATGCAACATGTATTAACAGTAATACATAAATATTGATAATATATTTAAGCTTTTAAGGAAGCCCTTTTTCATTCACATACATGTATAACTTTTGATATCTTCAAATATGTGACTTTTGCTATCAGTAAATAATGTTTTGATAGAAAACTATGGCGAGCGAAGCGAGCCAAAAATTGTTGATACAATTTGAAAACTGCGGCGAGCGAAGCGAGTCGGAAAATTTTCAAGAATTTTAGCGAAATTTTATGGTAATTCTTCAAATTCAGATTATTTGTAAGAGCAAAATTTATTTTTTTTATCAAAATTGAGAGCAAAATTATTTTCTTCGAAAAAACCCAAGGCCCCCCCCCCAGAATATCAAATGGACCGTGCCTTACATGTTTTCATCTTTTGTCTCATGGCATATTCATAGACGGAAATGTGGAAAGAAAAATATCACACAGAAAATGGGTATTATTTTATTGATACTAGAAAGGTTCATTATTTATACCATGATAAAGATTTCACAAATAACCTTGGTATAGTTTCATTAATACTAAAAAAGGTTCATTATGCTAATGAATTTGAAGACGTTCAACATTGATACCATGATAAAGATTTCACACAAAACCTTAGTATCATTTCATTAATACTAGAAAGGTTCATTATTTATACTATTATAAAGATTTCACATGTATAAAATTATCTGAAACACAAACTTTTGAGATTGACGGTTAATTTCAACCAAGAATACATCAAGAAAATACAGTGTTATATACAACTCTGAAATTTGCACAGAATTTATTTTTATTTATTCTATTTATTTTATATAACATAATGTTTATAAAATACCCCGATTCCCTGATGATAAAAAAGTGCGGAAAATTGAAAAATTGTTGAAAATTTCTATGTTCAAGGGCCATAACCCAGCTGAAAATAAGTCAATTTTTCGGGAACACGAACCGGTTCATTAATATTTTTATTATAAAGGCATATATGAAGTTTCAATACAATGGATGTATATTCTGCTAAAAAGTCCGGAAACTGTAGAATTGTTGAAAATTTCTATGTTCAAGGGCCATAACTCTGCTAAAAAAAGGTCAATTTTTCTGAAACTCGAAATGGATCTTACGTCGCTTGATATGAAGTCATGTGTGAAGTTTCAATCCAATATCTTCAAAGGCTTCAGAAAAAAGTCCGGAAAACATGACCTCGGACGGATGGATGGACAGACGAACAGACGGACGCACGGACAGCGCCATGACATAATACGTCCCATCTTAAGACGGGCGTATAAAAAAAAAAACAGATGGGGCTACTGAAATGAAGTGTGGCTGTTTCTACAAATCACTTTGGCTGGAAGCTTCATTGATGATAATTTACTATCCGTAGTTCGTCATATGACTTAATTATCAGAGTAATACTAGTGTGGATAATAATGGAATTGAACTTATTTGACATTTGACCTAGAAAATATAAGGTTTGTTCTTGATATATTCATGTTAACATTTAAAACAAATTAAAAAATCCTTAGTTATACCGAATATATGCTGACAACACGGTTTTACTTGTAGAAACGGCTTTTTTATGTTGAACTTTCGACCTCTGACCTTAAAAATATAGAGTGTATTCTGCTAAAAATGATAATGTGTCGGTTAAACGACTACGCAAATAAAATAATGCGTCCGTCAAAATTGGTTATTAAAAAGATTTCGTTACATTTGATCAGTTTATATATATATGGAAACATGAAATGTATAAGAATCAAGTCCTCTTAATATCTTTTTCTAAGAACAACCAAAACACTTCTGCCGTTTATTTTGTTGTTTGTTCGTTATCCATTACAATAAAAATAAATCTTTAAAAATGTCGTTCATTAGAACAGATTCACGAAAATTCTGCGAATTTTTCGGTCTCTGTCGTGGAAGCTCGTTTGTAGATAGCGTTTTCAAATCCTGTAACCCTTGACATCCCGTCTTTCTTTTCGCGGATCCTTTTGCTGATAAAATATGCAGAAATGATCCCCAAGACACACACCAGGATAATTATGACGGTAATCCCGACGATACCTCCTAGTGGGAACCCCTCATCTGTATGAAATATAAAGAAATGATCACTGATGATAAATTGTTCGTAGAAGTGCGCATACTGTATACTAAATTACTAGGATAGAACATATAACTCAATATATTAATGGTAGAGGAACCCTGTGACAATTTTCATTTTTAAAAGAACAAAAGATACAACGTTTGGTTTTATGAGGAGGGATTGTAGATAATGAGATCATAATTTTGCTCAGTTTATCAATGATTTTATGGGGACAAACAGTATATTACAGCATGATAATCTGAATGGAGTTTGAATTTCTTTGGAGAAAAAACATTTTCGTTCACATAATTAAAACTTTCTTTTTTCCTCCAAAGATGATCCCATTGTTATTATGTGACTAACCTTTAAGTGTCTGTGACTGTCTCGCTGAGATTGGTATCTTGATACCCTTAGTAGTATAAAGTACCTCGGTAGTTTCTGTTGTTACTTTATTAGACATTGTTGTCGGTGATGTTGTCGACTCTTGAACTGAAAAATGCAAACTTTTCTCTTGTCAAATCTAAATTATCTTCCCTTAAAATTAACCCAATCTGAATCTTCGGATTGTATTGTCATTTGCATTTCGTATTTTAGTGTGTCTGCTATAACTGCTTGTCACTTACTATTCTGCTTTTTCGGATACTCATCATTTCACCCGTAAATTTTATCGAAATTTTAATGGAGGTTAACACTTAGCACCATCCCTCTAATGCTATTCTGAACATAGATTTAATTTAACTATGCTACTGAGTGAACTCTGCAGGAATTTTTCAACCACAATCTTTGCAAAATGTATATATTGCAATTTATTTAAAAAAAATCAATCTAGAGTGCGCCACTGAAATGCATTTTGACTGTGTCTGAAAATCACTTTGGATGGAAGCATGTCTGATGAGGATTTACTATCCGAAACAGGTGTCTTGTGAATTGAAATTGGCTTTAAGTTTTCATCAAGAATGTATAATGACAAATATGGATAATGACCATATCCCTGTATACAGCACAAAATTGATAATTCAGAAAATCAGAAACGGAAGGCATACAAAATCAGGATAAAACAGGAAAGTTGGAACACTTCGATGTGATTACATTTCGTGTTTTTGTATGTCTGCTACTACTGATTGTTGGTCACTTTGGTGTGGATGTGTTGGTGTGTCTAGTTGGTCCCTTCTGAAGTTGTTTTTCCGATGTTCATTATTTGTTGCCATCCTGAGTCATGTTGGAGATAATTTCCAAATACCGTCAACGTGGTTATTTTTGCTTCAGGAAATTTCGCGATTATAACATCAAGACCTTACGCGTTGAGGAAAAATTCACGATAAAAACGTCTCTGCCTTTGTAAGAATGCAACAGGGTTTATTTTCGCGAGGGGTAAACTTTCGCGAAATCCCTTGATTCGCGGAAAAGCGCGTATAATAACCCCACACGCGAAATATTTCACATTAACAGTCATAATCTCTCGATTTGCTTGAAGGTTTTAATCACTAGAAAGTAATGGAAAAAAAGTCGTATTGTAGTATATTAATATTCCATGGATCTGTACAGTACTGAATGTGATATAAGGCTGATATCGTCTATATTTAATATGTCATTGAATGATGGTAAAACACAAAACCCTAAATCAGATTCGAAAAATCACAATCAAAGGTTTACAAATTCTTGAAAAAATATACTATAGAGCTTTCTCATGAGAAAAGAAGTGCAAGAAATGAAGTTTATAACTATACTATACTGATTATTATTTTTGAAAAACGTAAATATTATCCTCTAGCAATTTTTCTACTTGATATCAGTACCAGCGCAATCCCATTGGATTGGAGTTTTCTAGGAGGGAATGCGTCCTTTTGGTAAGTAGGTGACAAGTGTTACGTTTGGTATAAACTTCAAACAGATCTGAGAGAGTTCTGTACTTTTATTATAGAATAAATTTCTGATCGTCGAGCGATAAAAGTACCCTACCGGCATTAATCTATGTTCAGCAACTCCGCCTAGAACGCTTCAATTAATTATAAATTGAATTTGACCTGCACTTACATCATAAGATTGATACCCACACAAAATTAGTTCAATATTTGTATTGGAAAAGGTATGGGAATCTGAAAATTTCATATAATTTGCTTAATTAAAAAGCCATCAATTTTGTAAAGAATATGTCAAGCAAAACCCAACTTAAAGTTGATCTATATCACTCTACAAGTATAATATATTCATATTGCAAAATTCATTTTGATATTAACAACAATAGCCAAGAAAAATCCAGAAAACTGAACATTTCATGAAATTTGTTATAGGGGACATTACTCTTGTAAGAAGTTGAAATTCATGTTTATAAAACATTAATGTACCCCTACTCCTACTTTGATTATGAAAGCAACAGTTTTTATACTTGGGTAAATGAAGATTCAGATTCAGATGATTTATTAAAGCATGTCATTTCTGAATGAAGTAATTTCAACGATTTTATGATAATCATATGAAAATATAGCATTCATGTCACTTAATCATTTTATGAAGGAAAATTAATAGGTCCGTGATGAAAATAAAGATTTATGCTTATTTGAAAACTGGGTAAAAATTGCCGGAAATTTGTTGCTAAAAATAGCAGATTTGTAAAGAAAATACAAAAAGTGTTGAAATGTACTCATTTGATTTTTATTTTACTTTTCTTTGTTATTACACAATAAAAGAGGCTAGAAACTTTGTATAAAAGTAGAATTTGATAAAGTGCTACCTTAGGTACCAACTTCACCGATAATTGAAAATTTTCTAGATTTTACACAAAAATAACGAAAATCATTTAAGTTAAGGTCAAAATTTCAGAGATACCGAATTTCAACGATTTTTCCAAACACACAGTAACACGTGCTCCTAGGGAAGACTTTTCAAACTATTGAAGAAAAAGTATATGTCCGTGTTCAAATAAGAGAGAACAGACGCTCATAAATAGTGTCATTTTGTGGTTTTCTTGAAAAAGTGTCAGAGCTGAAAATTTGTCTTATTTTGGGTGGAATTTAAACAATTTATAATTTTTCGATATTCATCAGCCATACCTTATAAAAAGCTTAAATCAATAATACCCCATACGTAAAAGGAAATTCATCGGTAATTACTAACGTAAAAGAAATCCGAACAGTTAAAAAAGTACCTAAACGTCAATTTTTACAGAAATTACCGCGAAGCATTTTCTTACGCATACTTCATTCATTTTAGATCAAATTTTCAAACTTGGCCGCTTTAATGTGTCTAATGAATTAATGTCTTAAAAAGAGTAAGAAATGATACATTGGCCATAATAAATTGAAATACAATGTATCTATAAAAGTCAAGCTCAACGAGTGCTAAGACAGGAGATGCGCAAGAATAGTCCAAAATCGTGACCAATGACGCACCTTAATGTCTCACCAACATGCTTACAGTATTATAAACATAAAAAGATTTTACATGATTAAAACATATAATGACATGATAAAAGTAAGCATATTGCCATTCTATCAAGAATTATGAGAGACATAATGAATCTATCATGGTCTTGTATACCAAATTTCATTTCAATATATGCATCCATGCCTGATGATTGGACCTGTGTATGAAGTTGATCTGGATTTTTTCGTGATGTATCTTTAAATTAAATCTCAATTCAAAAGGTAAATTCATTGCAGGGATAATGAATGGAAACCCATAAATTCTTATATTTTCTAAGTTGAAGAGGCATAACTCCATAACTCTGTGACCAGGCATTATTCTCTGACGGGACTCAGTTTGGAACTTGACCTACATTTTCATTTAATGTATTTGTATTCAAAATTTCATTGAAATATGTGAATCAATTCCTCAAATATTTAAAAGGAAACACTAAGATTTTGGTATAACTGAGACAAATTTATTTTTTGATTGGACCAAAACAAAAACATGACCTAGATTTTCATTTTATGTATCTGTACTCAAAATTTCATTCACAGATATGCAACCATTCCAGAGATATTGAACGGAAACACTTAAATTTTGGTATTTTTCTTAGTCCAAGGGGCATTACTCTGTCTTTTCTTTTTTCGATTGGACCCAAATAAGAACTTGACCTAGATTTTCATATAATGTATCTGTATACCAAATTTCATTTCAGTATGTGAATCCATTCCAGAGATAATGAGCGAAAACTGTTGTGGAGGACAGACCGACCGACTGAAGGACCGACCGACCTACAGCGGCAAAGCAATATGTCCCCCCCTCTTCGAAGGGGGGGGGGGGGGTGGGTGGCTTAGAAAAGGTAAATAAAAACACTTTAAGATGTATTCACATACCAAAATCAGTTCATTTTTTGCGATAATATGGAGGAAAATTAAGTCCTGAAAACTGAAAAATTCATGAAATTTGTTATGTCCAAAGGCCATAACAAACAGATAAAAACAGATCAATCGAAACTAAACTCGAACTTTTTCTGTATCACACTAAGATGTTCTCATAAATCAAAAATCAGTTCATTATCTGCAACAACAGCGAAAAAAAGTCCGGAAAACTTGAAATGTGTGACAGACAGACGGACAGACAGTAGACAAACAGGGCGGAACCGGGAACAGGGGACTAATTAATGAATAAAATGCATGATAACTGATTGAACGGATCCTTTGTTGAAATTTACCGTTTTCGAGTATGTAAAGATCTAAAGAGCACGTCAATCAATCATGCTTATTCTTATTCGCTATTTTCGAAAACCAGAGATACTCCCCATCTGAGACGGTATCTGACGTAGACTGATTATGACGTTATTAAATTCCATAGAAACAGTCCTAAAAGTCTGGGAAATGACGGTATAAAATCGACGTTACCATACCATTTTGTAAGGGGAAAAAACTCTGCATTCCGCAAAGACTCAATAGTCTGGAATGTATCACTGGGTTGGGTGCACCCCCCTTGATCCTCCAAAACCGGGCTAACTTTGTAGCATTTTTGCGCTCTTTCAGATAAAACATTGTCTCATGGAAATTTCCATTGCAAAAGTGGTGTTTTGTGGGAAAAGCATGTTTTTTTTTTCAAAAATCACTGAAAATAGGGAAAAAAAAAACTTTTATATGGTTGATGTTTTTAAAAATTAAAAAGTGTGAATATATAGTATTTTGATGCTCTTTCAGATGAAATACGTTGCAAGTTCCAAATCCATTTTTTACTGTGTGTTTTGGGGTAAAAAAGTCGAATTTTGCCAAAATTCACAGAAATTTGAGGAAATGTTAAATCATTCCTGCTTCTCAACTCCTCAATATTGCATATGATCGTTCAATGATGATTTAAAAAACATCTTTAAAGTCTCCTCTTTCAAATGACATATTTTTTATATTCTTATTGTTTTGCAAAATTCTCGAAATTAATTATTTTATACAGAAAACTGTATTTTCAATTAAAAATCTCAGATTTCTGTATATTTATTTAAAGAACTCTTATTTATTATGAAAGCAATGGTTGAAAGCTATTTTCTAGTGTAATTTTTCACACTCTGTCAGATAATATATGTTTTACTAATATTTCATTCAAAACCAAAGTGTTGTTTGGGAAAAAACGTATTTTTTCATTTAAAAATATCTGATTTCTAGAGAATATTTATTGAACCCGCGAGGGGTTTGACAGTAAGTGTTTTGAATATATTTCCCTGACATTATCGCCATAGCACTTTCTATATAGACATAACGTCAGACAGTGCATGAATTTTATATATTGTTGTCATTTTCGTGCTTAAACGTCGACGTCGACGGCGGGTGCGGCTAGCCAACAGGGGATGCTTACTCCTCCCGGGCACCTGGTCCCACCTCTAGCTTGCTAGGGGTCCGTCGATGCTTATTTTGTGCTCTATTGTGAGTGTTGTTGAGATTATCGTCAGGATCTTCTTTAACTCATTTGTGTCACACTTATGCCCTTTGCCGTGTGGAGCTCGTAAAAAAGTTCCCCGCGAGGGGTTTGACAGTAAGTGTTTTGAATATATTTCCCTGACATTATCGCCATAGCACTTTCTATATAGACATAACGTCAGACAGTGCATGAATTTTATATATTGTTGTCATTTTCGTGCTTAAACGTCGACGGTGGGTGCAGCTAGCCAACAGGGGATGCTTACTCCTCCCGGGCACCTGGTCCCACCTTTAGCTTGCTAGGGGTCCGTCGATGCTTAATTTTGTGCTCTATTATGAGTGTTGTTGAGATTATCGTCAGGATCTTCTTTAACTCATCTATAGAACTTCTTGAAATGTTAGCAGGAATGTATTTTGAACTGTAATCATTTAGGTTCACTCATAAATTACATGTATGAAACATAAAAGGTATATTTTCTACTTAATTTTGGGGAAAAATGCCTGTTTTTTGTCTAAAAATAACAGATTTCTGGAAAAATTCGTTAATTCATTTTCTTTGCTAAAACAATACATTTAAAGCTATTATCATAATAGAAAGTAATCATCTTGTCAGATAATTGTGAAATTAAATGTAATAATCCATTAAAACCTTCATATTTGGGTAAAATATGCATTTTTTATGCAAAAACCACTTATTTTGAGAAAATAAGTACTAGCTCTTTTAATTGGCCTAAATTGATACGTTTTAGCTTTGATATTATGCTGTTTATTATCATAGATAAATAAGAATGTCATTTGATAACTGAAATTTAATTTATATCTTCTTTTAGGGAAAAAACGTAATTTATGTGCAAAATTCACCTATTTCTGTGAATATTTTTTTTAATTTATATTTTTCATTGAATCAAAGCTGGAGAGGTTTCATATAATTGGATGGCATAAAAATGATCAAGTTAAATGAGTTATAAGACATTTCTTTGATTATCTTGCTATTTTGAGTGGAAAATCTCACTTTTAATTAAAAATCGCTAATTTCTGGAAAATCCTTATTACTATGAAATGTGTCGTTATTATTTATATTCAAAAGTGTTCCTGGGTATATCATACTTTGTCCTTGTAAGTCATATGCATTTGAAATATCCTCTGTTAATTTAATTGGTATTTTGGGGCAAAAAATATGTTTTATATGAATATATAGCCTATATCAAGAAACTTACTATAGAAAGTCTTATATTTCAAACTATGACTATTATCTTCTGTATTTCCTATTTAACTGTTTAGTTTATCTTAACTTACTTATCTTTTTATTCTTATCTTGTGAAATGTTACTATGATTGCCAAGTGTATAAATTACTTCTTTCCAGCTCTGTCACCTGAAGGAAGATATCGTTTATATATATTTTGCTATTTCGGAAACTAGCCATTTCACCCATAAATATCATCGAAATTCAAGGGGTTTAGCATCTTAGCACCATCCCTCCAATGCTATTTTGAGCGTGGATTTTATTTGGATATGCTACTGAATCGACCTTACAGGAAATTTGGAGCCGCGCACTCTCTGTAATGTAAATGTACAAATCTAAATTCTAAAAATTAAAGAGGACGCTACTGAAATGATTTTGGTGGCTCCGCTGGAAGCATCACTGTTGAGAATTTGATATTCGAAACACGTGTCTGGTGCATGGAAATTGGTTTGGAATTTTTTTCAAGAAGGTATAGAGTTGGAACCCTTCGACATTATTAATATTAATGTGTTATAAATGTTAACGTCTTCAAATCATTTAAGAAGAGATAAATTGGCAACATGGACCAGATATGCACGTTTCGGTTACTTAACCCTCGTCAGTGATCCTCATATCTAAACAACGTAATACGCCAAAAAGTATGAAAGTTGCTATGTCGAAAAAGCGTACCGAAAGACGTAACAGGATGGGTGGGATATGATGCTTCAGGACCCACGTTTTAGAATTTTCAAGAAATTTTCATAACAGAAATTTAGAATGCGTTGAAGAAACGATCAATCGAAATTGATCGAACTTCGCTACATGTGCCCTCGGGGAATCCTGGTCCACCAGCAGTGACACTCACCAAGTGTTATAAATGTTAACGTCTTCAAATTGAATAGCATCATTTAAGAAGAGATAAATTGAAACTGCAACATATTCAAATGAATCGTAGAATATGCTATTTAAAAATATATATACGATATGTATAATTATAATATTGTAATTATAATTATATATATTGTGTAATATAATTATAAATGAAATGATTGAGTTTTTGGAAACTTCCATCTGATGTTTTGGTAGAATGCATGGATGCAGTTGGAAAATGTCAAAATGTTAAACGTCTTTAAATTCAATAGCATCATTCAAAACCTAATAAATTTACACGTGGACCAGACATGCACGTTTCGGGTACTAAACCCTCGTCAGTGATCCTCAGTCTAAACAATGTAATAAGTATGCAAAAAGTATGAACAATATTATGTCCAAAAATGTACCAAAAGACGTAGCAGAATTGGTGGGATATAACGCTACAGAACCGACGTTTTAGAAAGCTTGACGAAACTGGTTACCCGATGATGATCAAAGGTAAACGATACGAGAACTGCAACTGTACTCTGACAACCAAGCCAGATGGTTCTTACTTCATAGGGAAGAAATGTTCTGGTTCAGCATCTGGTGGTGGCACATCAGGTGGAAAAGCAGACGGAACAGTCGGTGAACAGCGGATGAAACAACCGGTGGTACAACAATGTAAGCCCCTGGTCTTATGAGGGCAGAGTGACTGCATAGTGTTAATTATTGAACCTTGTATCATGTACGTGCTCTAACATTTCAGTAAAGTATAGAAACAGAAAGAAATTACTGGCATTTGACAAATATATACTCTTCAAACGAAGAAATCTACCTAGGTAGATGAGATAAATATCAAAGAAGTACCGATAGGTTATTCAGTCTTAAAGTCGAGAAGGCAAGGCAAAATCGTTTGATTTTCCATAGGAACGGTTGAGAACATAGGAATGAAAAATGTAATGATGGCTGTGCGATATAAGTCCCCTACCGGTGGCATAAATTTATGTCCTGCATCTCTGTTCATCGCTTCATGATCTGCAACAACAGCCAAGAAAAGTCTGGGAAACTGAATTTGCTTAGTCCAAGGGCCATAACTCATGTGAAAATTAGTCAGTCTAAATTAAACTTGAACTTGATCTGCATCACACTATAATGTATTCACATAAAAGAATCAGTTCATTATCTGCGATAACAGGCATGAAAAAGTCAGGAAAACTGAAAATTTCATGAAATTTGCAAAGGCCATATCTCTTGTAAAAATATGTCAATGAAAACCAAACTCTTACTTCGTCTTTATCACCCTGAGATGTACTCATATACCACAAATCAGTGCATTATTTGCAATAGAACCGAAAAAAAGTAAGGAAAACTGAAATTTTCATAAAATCCAAGGGCATAACTCTTGTAAGAATAGGTCAATCAAAAGCAAATCAAACTTGATCTGTATCACATTGAGATATATCCACATACCAAAAATGAGTTAAATATATGCAACAACAGCGACAAAAGTCCGGAAAACTGAAAATGGGATAGACGGACAGACGGACGGACAGACAGACGGACGGACGTAAAGACAGACTGAGAAGAAATTAAGAGCCCCCTTCGGCGTTGCCGGGAGGGGACTAATAAAATTCTTAAAAGGGACCATGTGCATGGGGAGATATCACTTCATGATAGCGTCTCCTGATTGTATGCAACACCCATCGCAACAGCTCCATGGAAACTTGTCAAATTCGGTGAACATTTACATGTTTTCATCTTTTGTCTCATGGCATATTCATAGACGGAAATGTGGAAAGAAAAATATCACACAGAAAATGGATATTATTTTATTGATACTAGAAAGGTTCATTATTTATACCATGATAAAGATTTCACACATAACCTTGGTATAGTTTCATTAATACTAAAAAGGTTCATTATGCTAATGAATTTGAAGACGTTCAACATTGATACCATGATAAAGATTTCACACAAAACCTTGGTATCATTTCATTAATACTAGAAAGGTTCATTATTTATACTATTATAAAGATTTCACATGTATAAAATTATCTGAAACACAATTTTTTGAGATTGACGGTTAATTTCAACCAAGAATACAACAAGAATATACAGTGTTATATACAACTCTGAAATTTGCACAGAATTTATTTTTATTTATTCTATTTATTTTATATAACATAATGTTTATAAAATACCCCGATTCCCTGATGATAAAAAAAGTGCGGAAAATTGAAAAATTGTTGAAAATTTCTATGTTCAAGGGCCACAACCCAGCTGAAAATAAGTCAATTTTTCGGGAACACGAACCGGTTCATTAATATTTTTATTATAAAGGCATATATGAAGTTTCAATACAATGGATGTATATTCTGCTAAAAAGTCCGGAAACTGTAGAATTGTTGAAAATTTCTATGTTCAAGGGCCATAACTCTGCTAAAAATAGGTCAATTTTTCTGAAACTCGAAATGGATCTTACGTCGCTTGATATGAAGTCATGTGTGAAGTTTCAATCCAATATCTTCAAAGGCTTCAGAAAAAAGTCCGGAAAACATAACCTCGGACGGATGGATGGACAGACGAACAGACGGACGCACGGACAGCGCCATGACATAATACGTCCCATCTTAAGACGGGCGTATAAAAAAAAAACAGATGGGGCTACTGAAATGAAGTGTGGCTGTTTCTACAAATCACTTTGGCTGGAAGCTTCATTGATGATAATTTACTATCCGTAGTGCGTCATATGACTTAATTATCAGAGTAATACTAGTGTGGATAATAATGGAATTGAACTTATTTGACATTTGACCTAGAAAATATAAGGTTTGTTCTTGATATACTCATGTTAACATTTAAAACAAATTAAAAAATCCTTAGTTATCCCGAATATATGCTGACAACACGGTTTTACTTGTTGAAACGGCTTTTTTATGTTGAACTTTTGACCTCTGACCTTCAAAATATAGAGTGTATTCTGCTAAAAATGATAATGAGTCGGTTAAACGACTACGCAAATAAAATAATGCGTCCGTCAAAATTGGTTATTAAATAGATTTCGTTACATTTGATCAGTTTATATATATATGGAAACATGAAATGTATAAGAATCAAGTCCTCTTCATATCTTTTTCTAAGAACAACCAAAACACTTCTGCCGTTTATTTTGTTGTTTGTTCGTTATCCATTACAATAAAAATAAATCTTTAAAAATGTCGTTCATTAGAACAGATTCACGAAAATTCTGCGAATTTTTCGGTCTCTGTCGTGGAAGCTCGTTTGTAAATAGCGTTTTCAAATCCTGTAACCCTTGACATCCCGTCTTTCTTTTCGCGGATCCTTTTGCTGATAAAATATGCAGAAATGATCCCCAAGACACACACCAGGATAATTATGACGGTAATCCCGACGATACCTCCCAGTGGGAACCCCTCATCTGTATAAAATATAAAGAAATGATCACTGATGATAAATTGTTCGTAGAAGTGCGCATACTGTATACTAAATTACTAGGATAGAACATATAACTCAATATATTAATGGTAGAGGAACCCTGTGAAAATTTTCATTTTTAAAAGAACAAAAGATACAACATTTGGTTTTATGAGGAGGGATTGTAGATAATGAGATCATAATTTTGCTCAGTTTATCCATGATTTTATGGGGACAAACAGTATATTACAGCATGATAATCTGAATGGAGTTTGAATTTCTTTGGAGAAAAAACATTTTCGTTCACATAATTAAAACTTTCTTTTTTCCTCCAAAGATGATCCCATTGTGATTATGTGACTAACCTTTAAGTGTCTGTGATTGTCTCGCTGAGATTGGTTTCTTGATACCCTTAGTAGTATAAAGTACCTCGGTAGTTTCTGTTGTTACTTTATTAGACATTGTTGTCGGTGATGTTGTCGACTCTTGAACTGAAAAATGCAAACTTTTCTCTTGTCAAATCTAAATTATCTTCCCTTAAAATTAACCCAATCTGAATCTTCGGATTGTATTGTCATTTGCATTTCGTATTTTAGTGTGTCTGCTATAACTGCTTGTCACTTACTATACTGCTTTTTCGGATACTCATCATTTCACCCGTAAATTTTATCGAAATTTTAATGGAGGTTAACACTTAGCACCATCCCTCTAATGCTATTCTGAACATAGATTTAATTTAACTATGCTACTGAGTGAACTCTGCAGGAATTTTTCAACCACAATCTTTGCAAAATGTATATATTGCAATTTATTTAAAAAAAAATCAATCTAGAGTGCGCCACTGAAATGCATTTTGACTGTGTCTGAAAATCACTTTGGATGGAAGCATGTCTGATGAGGATTTACTATCCGAAACAGGTGTCTTGTGAATTGAAATTGGCTTTAAGTTTTCATCAAGAATGTATAATGACAAATATGGATAATGACCATATCCCTGTATACAGCACAAAATTGATAATTCAGAAAATCAGAAACGGAAGGCATACAAAATCAGGATAAAACAGGAAAGTTGGAACACTTCGATGTGATTACATTTCGTGTTTTTGTATGTCTGCTACTACTGATTGTTGGTCACTTTGGTGTGGATGTGTTGGTGTGTGTAGTTGGTCCCTTCTGAAGTTGTTTTTCCGATGTTCATTATTTGTTGCCATCCTGCGGGTGTGACCGCTGTCATAAGCGCAGATAAGTCATGTTGGAGATAATTTCCAAATACCGTCAACGTGGTTATTTTCGCTTCAGGAAATTTCGCGATTATAACATCAAGACCTTACGCGTTGAGGAAAAATTCACGATAAAAACGTCTCTGCCTTTGTAAGAATGCAACAGGGTTTATTTTCGCGAGGGGTAAACTTTCGCGAAATCCCTTGATTCGCGGAAAAGCGCGTATAATAACCCCACACGCGAAATATTTCACATTAACAGTCATAATCTCTCGATTTGCTTGAAGGTTTTAATCACTAGAAAGTGATATGGAAAAAAGTCGTATTGTAGTATATTAATATTCCATGGATCTGTACAGTACTGAATGTGATTTAAGGCTGATATCGTCTATATTTAATATGTCATTGAATGATGGTAAAACACAAAACCCTAAATCAGATTCGAAAAATCACAATCAAAGGTTTACAAATTCTTGAAAAAATATACTATAGAGCTTTCTCATGAGAAAAGAAGTGTAAGAAATGAAGTTTATAACTATACTATACTGATTATTATTTTTGAAAAACGTAAATATTATCCTCTAGCAATTTTTCTACTTGATATCAGTACCAGCGCAATCCCATTGGATTGGAGTTTTCTAGGAGGGAATGCGTCCTTTTGGTAAGTAGGTGGCAGGTGTTACGTTTGGTATAAACTTCAAACAGATCTGAGAGAGTTCTGTACTTTTATTATAAAATAAATTTCTGATCGTCGAGCGATAAAAGTACCCTACCGGCATTAATCTATGTTCAGCAACTCCGCCTAGAACGCTTCAATTAATTATAAATTGAAATTGACCTGCACTTACATCATAAGATTGATACCCACACAAAATAAGTTCAATATTTGTATTGGAAAAGGTATGGGAATCTGAAAATTTCATATAATTTGCTTAATTAAAAAGCCATCAATTTTGTAAAGAATATGTCAAGCAAAACCCAACTTAAAGTTGATCTATATCACTCTACAAGTATAATATATTCATATTGCAAAATTCATTTTAATATTAACAACAATAGCCAAGAAAAATCCAGAAAACTGAACATTTCATGAAATTTGTTATAGGGGACATTACTCTTGTAAGAAGTTAAAATTCATGTTTATAAAACATTAATGTACCCCTACTCCTACTTTGATTATGAAAGCAACAGTTTTTATACTTGGGTAAATGAAGATTCAGATTCAGATGATTTATTAAAGCATGTCATTTCTGAATGAAGGAATTTCAACGATTTTATGATAATCATATGAAAATATAGTATTCATGTCACTTAATCATTTTATGAAAGAAAATTAATAGGTCCGTGATGAAAATAAAGATTTATGCTTATATGAAAACTGGGTACAAAATGCCGGAAATTTGTTGCTAAAAATAGCAGATTTGTAAAGAAAATACAAAAAGTGTTGAAATGCACTCATTTGATTTTTATTTTACTTTTCTTTGTTATTACATAATAAAAGAGGCTAGAAACTTTGTATAAAAGTAGAATTTGATAAAGTGCTACCTTAGGTACCAACTTCACCGATAATTGAAAAATTTCTAGATTTTACACAAAAATAACGAAAATCATTCAAGTTAAGGTAAAAATTTCAGAGATACCGAATTTCAACGATTTTTCCAAACTCACAGTAACACGTGCTCCTAGGGAAGACTTTTCAAACTATTGAAGAAAAAGTATATGTCCGTGTTCAAATAAGAGAGAACAGACACTCATAAATAGTGTCATTTTTTGTTTTTTTTTGAAAAATTTGTCTTATTTTGGGTGGAATTTAAACAATTTATAATTTTCGATATTCATCAGCCATACCTTATAAAAAGCTTAAATCAATAATATCCCATACGTAAAACGAAATTCATCGGTAATTACTAACGTAAAAGAAATCCGAACAGTTAAAAAAATACCGGAACCGGAAGTGGACTAATTAATGAATAAAATGCATGATAACTGATTGAACGGATCCTTTGTTGAAATTTACCGTTTTCGAGGATGTAAAGATCTAAAGAGCACGTCAATCAGTCATGCTTATTCTTATTCGCTATTTTCGAAAACCAGAGATACTTCCCATCTGAGACGGTATCTGACATAGACTGATTATGACGTCATTTAATTCTATAGAAACAGTCCTAAAAGTCTGGGAAATGACGGTATAAAATCGACGTTGCCATACCATTTTCATGACGTCACAATGGTTTTACGTCTGTAAGGGGAAAAATCTGCATTCCGCAAAGACTCAATAGTCTGCGATGTATCACTGGGTTGGGTGCAGCCCCCTTGATCCTCCAAAACCGGCCTAACTTTTTAGCATTTTTTGCGCTCTTTCAGATAAAAAATTGTCTCATGGAAATTTCCATTGCAAAAGTGGTGTTTTAGTCAAAAATCACTGAAAATAGGAAAAAAATATAGCTTTTATATGGTTGATGATTTTAGAAATTAAAAAGTGTGAATATATAGTATTTTTTATGCTCTTTCAGATGAAATACGTCGCAAGTTCCAAATCCAATTTTTACTGTATGTTTTGGGGTAAAAAAGTCGAATTTTGCCAAAATTCACAGAAATTTGAGGAAATGTTAATTCATTCCTGCTTTTCAACTCCTCAATATTGCATATGATCGTTCAATGATAATTTAAAAACATCTTGACAGTCTTCTCTTTCAAGTGACATATATTTTATATTCTTATTGTTTTGCAAAATTCTCGAAATTAATTATTTTATACAGAAAACTGTATTTTCAATTAGAAATCTCAGATTTCTGTATATTTATTTAAAGAAATCTTATTTATTATGAAAGCAATGATTGAAAGCTATCTTCTAATGTAACTTTTCACACTCTTTCAGATCATATATGTTTTACTAATATTTCATTCAAAATCAAAGTGTTGTTTGGGAAAAACGTATTTTTTCATTTAAAAATATCTGATTTCTAGAGAATATTTATTGAACCTATAGAACTTCTTGAAATGATAGCAGGAATGTATTTTGAACTGTAATCATTTAGGTTCACTCATAAATTACATGCATGAAACATAAAAGGTATATTCTACTTAATTTTGGGGCAAAATGCCTGTTTTTTGTCTAAAGATAACAGATTTCTGGAAAAATTCGTTAATTCATTTTCTTTGCTAAAACAATACATTTAAAGCTTTTATCATAATAGAAAGTAATCATCTTGTCAGATAATTGTGAAATTAAATGTAATTATCCATTAAAACCATCATTTTTGGGTAAAATATGCATCTTTTATGCAAAATCCACTTATTTTGAGAAAATAAGTACTAGCTCTTTTAATTGGCCTAAATTGATACGTTTTAGCTTTGATATTATGCTGTTTCTTATCATAAATAAATAGGAATGTCATTTGATAACTGAAATTTAATTTATATCTTCTTTAAGGGGAAAAAAGTAATTTATGTGCAAAATTCACTTATTTCTAGATCTGTGAATATTTTTTTTAATTTATATTTTTGATTGAATCAAAGCTGGAGAGGTTTCATAGAATTGGATGGCATAAAAATGATCAAGTTAAATGAGTTATAAGATATTCCTTTGATTATCTTGCTATTTTGGATGGAAAATCTCACTTTTAATTAAAAATCGCTAATTTCTGGAAAATCCTTACGACTATGAAATGTGTCGTTATCATTTATATTCAAAAGTGTTCCTGGGTATATCATATTTTGTCCTTGTAAGTCATATGCATTTGAAATATCCTCTGTTAAAGTTAGGGTTGCGACTACAGGGAGATAACTCTATTTTTATATCACGTAATATTTGAAACCGACATGGACGATAGTTGTTATAAGCTCAGTTTGTTACATTATTTCAGAAAAAAATAATGCTCCTTGAAATTTTCATTGCTGAATGAGTATTTTGGGGAAAAATGCATATTTTTCAATGAAAAATCGCCGAAAATAGGGAAAAATTTGTCATTTTCGCATGAGTTCTGCTTCTAAAGATTCAAACATCAGAATATATCATATTCATTATACTCTTTAAAAATGAGAGTAATGAAAATTCGAACTTCGAGTAAATCTCTATGTTTTGGGGTCAAAATGTTGATTTTTTGCACAAATTATTGTGCTATTTATAGAAAAAGTCATTTTATTCAAAAACGAATTCGGGTACATGTTGGTTTCGCTGCTTTGGGATAAAACAATACCATAGCTCTATACATAGAAAAAAATGTGTACCTGGTGACCTTCTAGTTATTAATAGAAATAACGAGTTGTTGCCATGGTAACCAGCATAATCGTATTTATAAGAAAATACACTCCTTAGGACTATTTATTTTATCAGAATTTTTCAAAATAGGCTTTAATTCATACACAAGCTATAAGAATCCAGAAAAATAAGGGTATATATGACTTTTTAAATTTTCATGCATTGCAGGGGTATGCAAAGTTGTGATGTGTAATCTCTAAAATGACGAAAATGTTAAAATAGACCAAAAATTGACGTTTATAGCCAAAAAACGAGACGGGCAAATTTTGATTTTTTGGTCTGAATAGTTCGAGATGTTCCTCTACACGTGGACATATCCATCTTTCTTCTACCTCATTTCTATTAAAAGTCGCCACCCTGACCTTAATTTAATTAGTATTGTGGGGCAAAAAATATGTTTTATATGAATATATAGCCTATATCAAGAAACGTACTATAGAAAGTCTTATATTTCAAACTATGACTATTATCTTCTGTATTTCCTATTTCACTGTTTAGTTTATCTTAACTTACTTATCTTTTTATTCTTATCTTGTGAAATGTCACCTGAAGGAAGCTTTATTTTGGCCTTTTATCAATTTGATATCGTACATATATATCGTACATATATATCGTACATATATATCGATATCGTACATATATCGTACATATATCGTACATATATATCGATATCGATATCGTTTTTGATATCGTACATATATATCGTACATATATATATCCCCTCCTTTCTTATATATTTTGCTATTTCGGAAAATAGCCATTTCACCCATAAATATCATCGAAATTAAAGGAATTTAACATCTTAGCACCATCCCTCCAATGCTATTTTGAACATGGATTTTATTTGGATATGCTACTGAATCGACCCTGCAGGAAATTTGGAGCCGCGCACTCTCTGTAATGTAAATGTACAAATCTAAATTCTAAAAATTAAAGAGGGTGCTACTGAAATGATTTTTGGTGGCTCCGCTAGAAGCATCACTGATGAGAATTTAATATTCGAAACACGTTTATGGTGCATGGAAATTGGTTTGGAATTTTCGTCAAGAAGGTATAGAGTTGGAACCCTTCGACATTATTAGTATATTTTGGTAAAAAAAAATATAAAAAAAGATGGAAAAGCAAGTATTAAAAACAAAAATGTAATAAAACACATTTCGAGGATATATATTGCTAGATTTTTAGGATAAAAGCTTGCCTTTATTTGTGTTCTAATATTTATGTAATTTATCCCAAATATAACAATACTACACAAAATTGAAGTGAGATGATAAATACCTTAAGAAAGAATAAACAGTTAAATAGGAAATACAGAAGATAATAGTCATAGTTTGAAATATAAGACTTTCTATAGTAAGTTTCTTGATATAGGCTATATATTCATATAAAAGATATTTTTGCCCCAAAATACCAATAAAATTAACAGAGGATATTTCAAATGCATATGACTTACAAGGACAGAGTATGATATATCCAGGAACACTTTTGAATATAAATAATAACGACATATTTCATAGTAACAAGGATTTTCCAGAAATTAGCGATTTTTAAATAAAATTGAGATATTCCACCAAAATGGCAAGATAATCAAAGAAATCTCTTATAGCTCATTTAACTTGATCATTTTTATGCCATCCAATTATATGAAACCTTTCCAGCTTTGATTTTATAAAAAATATAAATTGAAAAAAAAAAAATATTCACAGAAATAAGTGAATTTTGCACATAAATTACGTTTTTTCCAATAAGATATAAATTAAATTTCAGTTATCAAATGATATTCCTATCTATTTATAAAAATGCAATGATCGCTGTGCGATATCAGTCCCCTACCGGCGGCATAAATTTATGACTTGCATCTCTGTTCATCAGTTCATCATCTGCAACAACAGCTAGGAAAAGTCTGGGAAACTGAATTCACGAAATTTGCTCCAAGGGCCATACCTCTTGTGAAAATTAGTCAATCTAAATTAAACTCAAATCTGCATCACACTCTAATGTATTCACATACAAAAAATCAGTTCATTATCTGCAATAACAGGCAAGAAAAAGTCCGGAAAACTGCAAATTTCATGAAATTTGCTACGTCAAGGGCCATAACTCTTGTAAAAATAGGTGAATCTAAAGGAAACTCAAACTTGATCTGTATCCCATTGAGATATATCCACATACCAAAAATGAGTTCAATTTATCCAACAACAGCGAAAAAAAAGTCCGGAAAACTGAAATTTTCATAAAATTTGTTAAGTCCAAGGGCCATAACTCTTGAAAAATTAGGGCAATCAAAAGCAAACTCAAACTTGATCTGTATCACATTGAGATATATCCACATACCAAAAATGAGTTCAATTTATCAAACAAAACAGCGAGAAAAAGTCCGGAAAACTGAAATTTTCATAAAATTTGCTAAGTCCAAGGGCCATAACTCTTGTAAAACTAGGTCAATCAAAAGCAAACTCAAACTTGATCTGTATCACATTGAGATATATCCACATACCAAAAATGAGTTCGATATATGCAACAACATCGGAAAAAAGTCCGGAAAACTGAAATTTTCATAGAATTTGCTAAGTCCAAGGGCCATAACTCTTGTAAAATTAGGTCAATCGAAAGCAAACTCAAACTTGATCTATATCACATTGAGATATATCCACATACCAAAAATGAGTTCAATATATGCATCAACAGCGAAAAAAAGTCCGGAAAACTGAAAATGGGACAGACGGACAGACGGACGGACAGACAGACAGACCGAGAGGAAACTAAGAGTCCCCTTCGGCGTTGCCGGTAGGGGACTAATAAGAAACAGCATAATATCAAAGCTAAAACGTATCAATTTAGGGAAATTAAAAGAGCTAGTACTTATTTTCTAAAAATAAGTGGTTTTTGCAAAAAAAAAATGCTTATTTTACCCCAAAATGATGGTTTTAATGAATTTTTACATTTAATTTCACAATCATCTGACAAGATGATTACTTTCTGTTATGATAATAGCTTTAAATGTATATTTTTAGCAAAGAAAATGAATTAATCGAATTTTTTTCAAGAAATCTGTTATTTTTAGCAAAAAAACCCAGGCATTTTGCCCCCAAATTAAGTAGAAAATATACCTTTTATGTTTCATACATGTAATTTATGAGTGAACCTAAATAATTACAGTTCAAAATATATTCCTGCTATCATTTCAAGAAGTTCTATAGATTCAATAAATATTCTCTAGAAAGCAGCTATTTTTAAATGAAAAAATACGTTTTTTTCCCAAAACATTTAGATTTTGATTGAAATGTTAGTAAAATATAATATATAATCTGAAAGAGTGTGAAAAGTTACACTAGAAAATAGCTTTCAATCATTGCTTTCATAATAAATAAGGGTTCTTTAAATAAATATACAGACATCTGAGATTTCTAATTGAAAATACAGTTTTTTGCATAAAATAGTTAATTTCGAGGATTTTGCAAAACAAATAAGAATATAGAATATATGTCATTTGAAAGAGGAGACTTCAAAGATGTTTTTTAAATCATCATTGAACGATCATATGCAATATGAATAGAGTGTACGGAATAGAGTGCTCACTTTGTGGATTGATTTATGTGGGCGAAACTAAAGGCCAGCTCCGAAAAAGAATGTCAGGACACCGGTCAAAAATAAATAATAAAGGCAGTCAACTCCTTTACCGACATTTTGACCAGGCGGATCATTCTGTTTTATCGATGAGAGTCAGAATCCTGGAGAAAATATATCACCCCACAAACAATCCCAATTTGAGCACACCTCTCCGTCGCAACAGAGAAGAGTTCTGGTTAAAAAGTCTTAACATTGCAGCGCCCTATGGGTGCAACGATAACATCAGCACTATAGGAAACTTAACAAGTCCCGGTTGTCAATCGGTAAATGTGACTAGCTTATTCAACAGATCACAAAGAAGACCTCGAAGTCATGGCATTCGAAAATATAATAGGCCTGAGATACATAGTTTCTCCTTCGATGACTTGGTTCCATTTTTGAATGAGCCTCTAGGCCTGCATTATATTCGTACCAAATTATACTCTGTTCCTTTACGGAAGTTACACGAAATCTACGATTATACGAAGGATCTCGCATATACCGATACACGTTTCCCAGAATACAGACTACAAGGAGTCATCTTGGACATTTCTACTTTTCGTTTATTTCAAGCAGTTAGATCAGATAAATCAAAGGAGAAAACAAACCGCCCTTTCATTAAAGTAAGATTTGCAAACAGAGGTATTGATAACTTGAATCTTGGTCAAATTTTGAATCACAAAACTGTCACAGAAAAAATCCCACCATATTTCAAAAGAAAAGAAACTCCTTGTATTTCCTATAGCTACACACCAACAGTTGCATCTAAAATTTACAATTACAAACGATTCCTGCAGTGTATTGATTTAAGTAATCCCTCACTACATCCACTTCCCTGCGAATGTTCTTCATCGGATTTCAACTACTCTCCTTGTGGACACGTTATTACTGGTGACCTTAGTATAGTCAAGAACGACAAGTTGAGAGAATTGTTAAAAAAGGGTCCCAAATACAGAGAAAGTATGTCCTTTACATGGAACCAAAATGTCAAAATTATTATGGACTCTTTTGAGGAATATGCAAGACGTTGGGCAAAGAAAGAGGATGTACAGCACCCTTTCCGAATGGATAAAATCAATCAGAGGGTTACTTTTATCTAGAATTAACCGATTAAAATCAACTGTGAACACCAGATTTGTGTCTATATTTAAAGACCCTGATGTTATCACAGAACTTACCTACCTCCAAGAACATTATGTCATCACACCAGCGGACAAAGCCTCAAATAATTACACATTTACTTGCAAAAAGTACTATTTCGACAGTCTAGTTAAAGAGTTGGGTTTAAATTCGACACCTGGAAATCCCACTTACACCCCAACAAACCTTTCTGCCTCTGAAATAATAGATAACCACAAATCAGCTCTTGCTTCCTTTGGCTTCGACACTACCAATTTAGATTTAGATTTACCATACTTATACTGCATACCTAAAATGCATAAGAATCCGTACAAACAACGTTTCATCGCTGGTTCCTCAAAATGTTCTACCAAATCTGTATCGATCTTACTCACCAAAGTTTTATCTGAAATCAAATCTGGGCTACAAAAATATTGTTCGACAGTATATTCTCGCAGTGGTATCAACCAGATGTGGATTTTAAAGAATTCGAAGGAACTTTTAGAACATCTGAAATCCACTCATTTTAGTAGAGTCCATTCGATCAAAGCCTTTGATTTTTCGACACTTTACACAACAATTCCACATTCTAAATTGAAAGAAAGACTCGCAAAAATTATAAGTAATGCGTTTACAAGTAAGAACGGTAATCGCAAATTCAAATTTATTGTTGTTAACTATGACAAAACCTACTTTGTAAAAGAAAAGTCAGATTCTGAAAATAAGTGCACTGAAACAGACATTATTCAGATGTTAAACTTTCTGATCGACAACATTTTTGTGGTGTTTGGAGGAAAGGTCTTCCAGCAAATTGTCGGAATTCCAATGGGGACCAATTGTGCCCCACTCCTTGCCGACATTTTCCTTTACTCGTACGAAGCTGAATTCATTCAATCTTTGGTCTCTGAAGGGAAAAGATACTTAGCTTCTGACTTCAACTTCACTTACAGATACATAGACGATGTGTTGTCCATCAATAATCCAAAATTCGCGGATTACCTGAGCAGTATCTATCCTTCGGAGCTTGAAGTCAAAGAAACTACAGAGACACATAATTCAGCATCCTATTTGGACATAATGTTGTCCTACGACACTGATGGTCACATGAACACCTCACTCTATGACAAACGTGACGACTTAAATTTCAGCATTACGAACTTTCCTTTTCTGAGTAGCAACATCCCTTCATCGCCTGCTTATGGCGTGTTCATATCTCAGTTGATACGCTATGCCAGAGCAAGTACCAAATATACGGATTTTGTTCTGAGAGCTAGGCGTCTTTCAGATAAGCTTCTCAGTCAGGGATATGTTTGTGACCGACTAACATCGTCACTGAGGAAGTTCTACGGTCGATATGGGGAACTCGTCATACACTATGATGTCCCACTATCCAGAATGGTGGATGATATTCTGTCATAGACCATTTGAACCATCCAACCAAAGATTGTACTCTATATCTTCAAAAATGGAAGTAACCGGATGTGACAGTTCTACCGAATTGAAGCGACGGGTGTTGCATGCAAGCAGGAGATGCTAACTCTTCCTGGGCACCTGGTCTCACTCTCATATCGGGAGTTCGCTTCTTTTCATATGGTTGAGGTTTTTGTTTTTGTTTGCTTTGGTTCCTGTTTTATCCTGATTTTGTATGCCTTCGGTTTCTGATTTTCTGAATTATCGATTTTGTACTGTAGACAGGGATATGGTCATTATCCATATTTGTCATTGAGGAGCTGAGAAACAGGAATAAATTAAAATTTCCTCAAATGTCTGTGAATTTTAGCAAAAATTCGACTGTTATACCCCAAAACATACAGTAAAAATAGGAACTGGAACTTGCAACTAATTTCATCCGAAAGAACATAAAAAATACTATATATTCACACTTTCAACCATACAAAAGTTATAACTTTTTTCCTATTTTCAGTGATTTTTGACTTAAAAAACATGTTTTTCCCCCAAAACAACACTTTTGCAATGGAAATTTCCATGAGACAATTTTTTATCTGAAAGAGCGCAAAAAATGCTACAAAGTTAGGCCGGTTTTGGAGGATCAAGGGGGGGGTGCACCCAACCCAGTGATACATCCAAGACTATTAAGGAGTGTGCAAATTCCCTGACTTCCTTTATTTTTGTTTTAATATTTCCCGATTACTAGCATTCGCAGTTTGGAAAACATTCATGCCTTACCGACTCTTTTGCAGATAAATCGGTTCCCTTTCGAGCAACTGACATCGTCCCAATATCCGGTGAATGTCATCTCTGCGCACTGATTTCTGCTGTCAAAAAGACTCGATGACGGTTGGTTGTATAACCAATGCTTATAATCAAGATTAACACCACCAATCCAGTACCAGCCTATAAAATATGAAATACAACATACATCTGACAGGTAAACAAAAAGATACGTTATACCACATAATTACTAAAATAAAAATAATTGACAGAAGAGAGAGAGAGAGAGAGAGAGAGAGAGAGTGAGAGAGAGAAATTTGTCTCGTGTTCTCAATAATTATCCCCAAAATGACCGTCTCATGCTAATATGCCTACTACATTTTCACCACTCCACTTTGGCCGCGTTCCGCCTATGTGCGATCTGCGGATTCAGCAATGACACACTCGTTGTACATACGAAGGCTGATTATTATGTTGTGAGCCTCGCATTTAAGGATTTAGATTCTTTTGTATGAGACATTTTGCACCATTTTCTACATAATCCCCTTCAGCTTCTACACTGTTAACGTGGAAGTTTCGCGTGTGGGCAATTTTCGCGTTTTTCCCGAATCAAGGGACTTCCCGAAAAATTCCTCCACACCAAAATATCCCCACTCCACTCTTACAATAGAAGACATCTTCATCGCGAACATTTCCCCACGCATGATGTTATAATCGCAAAATTTTCCCCCTGCGAAAATAAGCACGTTTACAGTACACTTTTGCCACCGGTGTTTAAGGGCCTCAGTATCTTTTTAAAAGAACTCCTTATCTTGCTGGTCAGAAAGCCATCCACTGCAAGCATGGCGTCATCATCGGACTGAAAGTTGTTGCGTGAAATAGCTGCTTTCAGTCTGGTGAAACAAGATCAGGTGAATAGGCTCAATCAAATTAAAGACATGATAATGAATGGCTGTCATGCAGTGGCAGGACAGTGAACAGGAGCATTGTCCTGATGGAAAACACACCTTTAGTTAGTGAGCTTCCCGCAGCGCTTAAGTTTAACATTTTCCTGTAACTGTGTCAGAAGTGAAGCATAGTATGTGCCATTGATTGTTTGTCCTTTTTTGAGATAATCTATTAGTAGAATACCATCTGCAACCCAGAAAACCGAGCCTCACAACGTATCTATCAGCCCTCGTAGATTACAAGTGCATACGACGCACTTGCCACGTAAAGGAGTGAAAACCTCCATTTGTTAAAATCACGTGTAAGTGCAACATCCCAACAGTAAAGTAGACGTGCGTTGTAAGCAGGTTGCGCGCGTTTTCAGCACATAAATTGCACTAAATGCGCAACGTATGAAGAATGCAACCAACCATACAACCGTAGGTGTGACTCTTTGTGTACTCTTAACACTTCCTTCTTTACGTCTTTAGATAATAACAACAATCACAAGACCTCAAAATCATGCACAGTGGGTTGTGCCTTAAAGTAAATTGGCTTCTTCTTGCATAAGCATATGGTGGCATATTATTTGTATTTATATACATTTTCTTTTAAACGTAATACGGCGGGAGTCAGTGAATCGCTTGAGGGAATACTTAAACCTAAGCCTCTTTTTTTTCTGAAAGTTGTGAGCCAACTTGGGAGTCTTCAGTCAGGAAAATGTTTAACTTTAAACTAGCTATTTTTATAAATTAACGGAGTCGTCTGAATATCCAATATCTAGTGTTACAGTGTGAAGGGTTATGTGTATACAACAGTTTATTTCAATAAGCAGGAAGGTTGTGCCGGTATGCCAAAAACGTACACACTTGTAATGACCGTCCAAATCGGCTTTTGATGCACATCGGTTTCTCTTCTTTTAAATATTATCATTTAAATTTCAAATCGTCTATACTTGGTTGTCGGTTCATGAAGTTTGGGTAGAATAATTTTGTCTCGACATCTTTAGATGCATGTCAGTAATTGTAATTATTGACACTTGGCTTGGTACTGGACCAATCTACAGCCGTGTACCAGCGCATTCTTCAGAATTGCGCTCTTACTGACTGTGACGACAGGACTACTCTAGGTTTTTGCATTGGGTGTTCCAGAGTTTTACTGTTGGTGCTGCAACCGAGTGTTGTTGGAGATCCCCTCTTTTCTTAAGCATTGTCCGTTATTTGGTACATGTACACCCTTTCCTTTAATTCTAATTTGAGCTTATTCATTAGGGTACAGCTAGGTACGAGGTCGAAAATTATGATATCATTAAATTTGTCTTTTCATGTATAGAATATCACATGTGAAACATGGGGATTCGTATCTTTAAAGATGATGGATATATTACAGAGAGTGCTGTTTCCTAGAAAGTGGGTAAGGTCATGACCACAAGATCAAAGACCAAGGTGTGAAAGTAAAGACCTTGTCACAAGGAATCCACATGTCAAATATCTAATGACAAATATGGATATGTATACAGCACAAAATCGATAATTCAGAAAATCAGAAACCGAAGGCATACAAAATCAGGATAAAACAGGAACCACAGCAAATAAATAAAACCTCCACCACATGAAAAGAAGCGAACTCCCGATATGGGAGTGAGACCAGGTGCACAGGAAGAGCAAGCATCTCCTGCTTGCATGCAACACCCGCCGCTTCAATTCGGTAGAAATGTCACATCCGGTTACTTCCATATCGGAAGACATAGAGTACAATCTTTGGTTGGATGGTTCAAATGGTCTATGACAGAATATCATCCACCATTCTGGAGAGTGGGACATCATAGTGTATGACGAGTTCCCCATATCGACCGTAGAACTTCCTCAGTGACGATGTTATTCGGTCACAAACATATCCCTGACTAAGAAGCTTATCTGAAAGACGCCTAGATCTCAGAACAAAATCCGTATATTTGGTACTTGTTCTGGCATATCGTATCAACTGAGATATGAACACACCATAGGCTGGCGATGAAGGGATGTTGCTACTCAGAAAGGGAAAAGTTTGTAATGCTGAAATCGAAGTCGTCACGTTTGTCATAGAGTGAGTTGTTCATGTGACCATCGGTGTCGTAGGACAACATTATGTCCAAATAGGATGCTGAATTATTTGTCTCTGTAGTTTCTTTGACTTCAAGCTCTGAAGGATAAATACTGCTCAGGTAATCCGCGAATTTTGGATTATTGATGGACAACACATCGTCTATGTATCTGTAATTGAAGTTGAAGTCAGAAGCTTTGTATCTTTTCCCATCAGAGACCAAAGATTGAATGAATTCAGCTTCGTAGGAGTAAAGAAAAATGTCGACGAGGAGTGGGGCACAATTGGTCCCCATTGGAATTCCGACAATTTGCTGGAAGACCTTTCTATATCTAAGCTATATCTGATATAACTTTACAAATGAAATAACTTTAAAAACTCGATGTCAACAAATGCCCTGCATCTCGATCTTGATCAAGTGGAAAAATCTGTTTTTATTCATTTAGTTCATATTATCTGGTTTTATTAATTTGGGTCATATTTACGCTGGGCGTTGTTTACAAGCAGTTATGGATATTACGTAGAGATATTCTGTCTTTTCGATTTTACATTCATATGTTCAATTTGTGCAGGTATCTGACGTAAAAGCATTGTGACGTTATTAAATTCCTTAGAAAACGTTATAAATGTAACCCTGTTTCCCTGAATTTCATGTTGGTTTCCACATAATTTGATTACGTCACAATGCGATGACGTCAGATAACTGCACAAATGGGAAGTAACTCTCTATTTCGAAAAGACCGAATTTCAAATAATGTTATCCACCTGATGAAGGCCGAGAAGTCGGAAAATTTGTGGACATTGAGTATTTATTCTTACGTATTATATATAAACGTCCATACGGATGAATTTACTTCATTATTTGTATTCGATATGAATAATATGTTATTACAGATATTAAAACAAAGGAGGGGATCTCCAACAACACCAGGTTGCAGCACCCACAGCAAAACCCCAAAACACCCAATGCAAAAACACAAAGCTGACAAACACAGAAAGAGACGCATAAGGGACAAGGAACGTCAACGCACAACACAGAAACATCAAACACAAAGGACTACACATAAACCAACGAGACCAATGGGCAATGAAACGGACAAACAGACAGATACATCTGAAACACATACAAATAATGAATAATGCACAAGAAATATTCTGATTCCAATCCTGGTTTTCAATCAAATGATATATTCAGAAATGTAAAAAGAGACGGTAATTTCCTCAAAGAATCAGATATTTTGTATTTGATTTGTTTTGACAAATATGTGGACTAGAGACACTCTGTTTACAAACCAAATCCACTTGGTCTATCTGATGTGATCTTCCTTGTCAGCCCGATCCAATAAGAATGATGAGATTGTTTGCTTAATTTTTTTATGTATTCATGCACGTGCTCGTTCTCACTCTCTGAAAGCACACTGGCTAAAAGCGTGCCACGTGATTGACATGCCCTGTTAGCATCCAACCAATTAAGACTTGTGTCATGCACGGCGTAGAAACATGTTGACCCAATGACCATTGATGTTGAAAAACCATATTTACTCTCCTCGCAGTCGATTGGTTGGTTGTCGTATTCCATACGATCTGGAATTGAAATGTGATTTATGTTTGAGAAAATATGTTGTTAAAATTGAAACAAGAGGCCCAAGGGGACCACATAGCTCACCTGAGTTGCAAACAAACGAATAATAGTTGACAATTTGGTGAAGGCCCTTGACAACTTGCTTCCTTTAAGGTTTACATGAAATCATGAGCATCAATTTTGGAGATGTCGAAAATGTAACAGCCCACCAGAGCCCTCGGAGGCCAAATTTGTTCACTAATCAGCACGAAAAACACAAACTTGGTAGAGGATTATGAATTCTTTCATCCTGTAAGGTTTCGTAAAATTCTGTGCAGCGGTTGCAGAGGAAAAGTCGAAAATGCGACAGCCAATCAGATCCCTGGCGAACACATGGTAGAGGACCTTGAGTACTTCCCTCCTGTAAGGTTTCTTGAAATTCTGTACAGCGGTTGCAGAGGAAAAGTCGAAAATGCGTCAGCTAATCAGAGCTCTCGGTGGCCATATTTGCTTACCGATCGGCACGAAAAACACAAACTTGTTATAGGACTTTGTGTACTTGCTTCCTGTTTTGTTTCGTGGAATTCTGTGAAGCGGTTGAAGAGGAAAGTCGAAAATGTAAAAAGTTTACACCGGACGGACGGACAACAGACGGCGCGCTATGACAATAGCTCACTTGAGCTTTGCTCAGGTGAGATAAAATCGTCAGAAGACTCAAATAATACAAGTAATATATCATTAGAAAATAAAAATATCATCAATTGTAAAGTGACTAATCACTTATAATGAATAAGTTTCAAATGATAAAGAGCATAGTGAATACATGTGTAACTCAACTGAACTTGCAATATTGCTTTTGAGGGGCAATGCTCTACGAAGAAAAATGATGTCAAGCCCCTCGTCCATTAGCTTAGAACAAAATAATGTAAATCTACCTTTGTTTATTTCACACAGAGATGGTAATGTGACGCCGCAAGATACGTCATGCCAGCTTCCGTTGGACTGCATCACACAATTTTCTTGATTTGTCATCGAGGGTTCATTCTGTGACCATTTGGTGAATATATACGGCGAACCATCATCCCAGACAAACGGCACTGTACTCTACAAAGATTTAAGTAAACTGGGTTAGTTCAGGAATGTAGCGGCTTTCGTAGCCTTATGAAGTTCAACGTAGCTAAACGCACTGCTTAGCGAGCCGCTATGTAGCAATACGTAGTAAAAGAAATTCTACGTTACTTTCGCTACATGTCACGTCCTCTAAAGCAACGACCTCGTAGAGTTTATAAATGTATTAACCCTAAATGTTTCATACAATTTCCATTATATCTTATTTTTTGTAATTATACAGCTGAGAATAAGCTTCCGCGAATATGGGTCAGTCTTTCCGATTTAAAAAAAGATGTATGGGCAATAGGAGTTTATGCTCAAATTTAGCCAAGCTTTCAGACAGAGTCAGCCTCGTAAAGTTAGCCACTAGTAGAACGGCTACGCCATTGAACGCCCTGATACCTATTGTAATGTATGCTTATATGTCTATATATTATCTATCTTTATGATATAATTGATTTAAACGTACTCTAAATACGTAAAATATAACGCCCATCTAACCAGCGTAATCGGCAACTTACGCTGAGTTGCCAATATATAGACAGCTCATGTCACCTGGCTCTGGAAAACGGCAGCTCACGCCGAGTTTTCCCAACGTAGCTATAAATAGCGACGCGCAGGTGACCCAGCAGTCAAGTGTCGGGACACAGTCCGTAGTAGTAGAGCGACCAATTTAAAAACGAAGCTTAGTTTTCGAGTTTAATCAACACACCTAACACAGGCCTGAATTTGGTCTGAACTTTTTGCTGAATACCCCTGCTTTCAATTAGAGCTGTCGTAAAGAATATGCCACGGTCAGATTTTGTTTCAATTTGGTAAAAAGCAAAAAAAATCGTGAAAAATTAAAACGAAATATTTATCGTTTATATCTTCGGTATTCCTATATTTTGTTCTTTTTTGTATAGAAAGTCGTTGCAATCAATGCATTAGATATGTACACATGTTATATAATTGTTTTGGAGGAAGAATATTTTCTCCTCTCTCGAAAAATTACAGTTTTATGCAAGTTTCTGTGAAATATGAAGAATCCGTATAAATATTTTCTCTAAAGCACACAGACTAAATTCTGGTCTCGAAACATATCGACAAATATATGTTTATTATTTCCAATGCCTTTTTATTGATCATTTTTTATGGGACTATAAATAAATGTAAAAACCTAAAGCGTATATACTTTTGATTTAAGCGTCATTTCACAAATTAGTTTCCGTAGATAAATATTCAGTCGACCACGTGTTACAGTTTCTATCAAATCGTATCTATCAACCGGTATACATACATATTTTTGATAAAAGTTAAATAAAGAAAGTGGAATAACACCATACTGTTTAAAAATTAATGAAAAATACTTCTTTTTATAATGTCGTGGTAAGACCGTGTATGGAAACCCATTCGTGACAAGTTGAAATGAAAATACATCAATTGAAGAAAAATGCACAAAGTTTATATTAAATTATGAAAAGTATCTTTTGACGTTTATTTAAGTACCACAGAGATGTGAATATACATGTAAAGTACATGGGTCAGAGTTTGGGCTCTTTATTATCTGTGTTTTAAACATTACGATATGCCTTGGGTAAACCTTGTGCAATTTATTCCTTTTAGCATCCGCACTTACTAAGAGTAAGTTTAAATCAATTATATAATAAAGATAGATAATATACAGACATTACTGCAGTAGACTTGAATTTTATACAGGCCAAGACCCGACATCAACATATTTGACAATATAGTATGAAGTCAGCAAAGATGTAGAGAGAAAGAATTGTATAATTATGATGCCAGGTCTTGACGTAACAAAAATGAAAGTCTAGCGGCAATATGAAATATTAAATTGTACATACATGTATTGCCGATTCAATTCTACTTGTGTTGACGTCTCAATCAAATTATAGAAGAAATTAGAAAAAAAAGCCTACGCTCACGCAGTATTTTCGCCTGTTGGGATTTTTGTTTACAATATCAAAATATTTAAGTCCCATAACTCCATAAGAAGAAATCGGATGAACCTGAAAATCGAAATGCGGCATTCTCTCTACAGTCTAATCACGATGTAGAAATATCATGAAAATCTGTTGACACGTATTCAAGTTATTGCGTTCCATGTGCCTTTATTGTGCCCTTAGCTTAACATGTATGTCGATATACCCCTTCCCATTACACATAATATCTCGGTTATGCGAAAATTTAAAAACCCGTAATGTATGTGAAAAAACATCCTTTCTACTTGAAGTATACAAAATTTCCAAACATTTTGACCAGAAATAGAGTTTCAAAGAGTTTTTAACTATTTTAGTATATATTCATTGTATTTAAAATATCTTATGAGTTAAAGAAGATCCCGACGATAATCTCAATAGCACTCACAATAGAGCACGAAATTAAACATCGACGGACCCCTACCTTATCAAGCTAGAGGTGGGACCAGGTGTCCGGGAGGAGTAAGCATCCCCTGTTGGCTAGCCGCACCCGCCGTCCATGTTAATGAAGCATGGAAATGAAAATATATAAAATTCATGCACTGTCTGACGTTAAGTGCTATGGCGACAGTGTCAGGGAAGTATATTCAAAGTCCCATAACTCCATAACAACAAATCGGATGAACCTAAAAATCGAAAGGCGGTTTCTTCTTCAAAGTCTGATCACAATGAAGAAATATCATGTAAATCTGTTGAAGCGTATTCAAGTTATTGCGTTCCATGCGCCTATATTTTGCCCTTAGCTTAAAATGTATGTGCATATAACCTCCCCCCTCTCCCATTAGACATAACATCTCGGTTATGCAACAAAAAAAAAAAAAAAAATAAAAAAACCATTACATATGTCATCGTGGAACATCCTTTCTACTTGAAGTATACAACATTTCAAAACATATCGACTAGAAATAGATTTTTAAAGAATTTTTAACTTATTTAGTATATTTTCATTGTATTTAAAAAATCTAAGTCCCATCACTTCGTAACGACAAATCATCAAAAGGCAGCTTCTTCTTCAAAGTCTGATCACAATGTACAAATATCATGTATATCCGTTGACGCATATTCAAGTTATTGCGTTCCATGCGCCTATATTTTGCCCTTAGCTTAACATGTATGTGCATATAACCCCCTCCCATTACACATAATATCTCGGTTATGCAACAAAAAATATTAAAAACCCGTTAAATATGTCAAAGAACATCCTGTCTACTTACAGTATACAAAATTTCAAACCATTTCGACAAGAAATAGATTTTTGAATAGTTCTAAACTATTTTAGAATATTTTCACTGTTTTTAAAAATCTAAGTCCCATAACTCTGTAACGACAAATCGGATGAACCTGACAAAGGCGGCTTCCTCTCTACAGTCCAATTATAATGTACGAATTTCGTGAAAATCCGTTGACGCATATTCAAGTTACTGCGTTCCATAAGCGGACGGACAGACGGAAAGACGGACGGACATCGCCATACCATAATATACGACCCGTCAAATGACGGGCGTATAAAAAAGACATGTCTCTAAAACTCGTATATCTATTTAGAATGATGCTGGTATCGTTGCTTTTAATTCATGCAAACATTACACGATGAGCAAATCAACTTTGAATTTTTAAGGAAAGGTAACGAATACATAGCAAAACAATTACAACATAATGAAATGTTAAATTAATTCAATATCTAACAATCGTTTTACAAATTACAATTTCATGTGAAAATGTAATTTCAGGTATAGTGAAATGTTTCAAAAACAAAATTAGCAAAAATGCTTTTGAAGGAATCAAAAATTAAAAAAAATATTAATCTTATATACATTTGTTGCTTGAAGTCCAATCCAGAATCCATCAACAGAATTTTCCTTTGCCAAAATCCTCAAATATTCGTGTTCAAAAAATCCTGTGATCGATGCCAGTTGTCCGCCATCTGTGCTGCAATGTATCTCGGCCGATTGTCTATTAAAGCTCAGCTTGATGAATTTAAAACAGCGATGATAGTACTCTGAGTACCCGTTCGGACAGATTGTTGACACTTGAATTGGGAGGTTCGGATCTAACGTAAGTAGGAAAATAAAAAAGCATGTATTTGTGAAACACGAATGCCCCATCTTTATCGGCAAAACAGCTGAAAAGTAGTTCACATTTTGAGGTCAAATTCACAAGGTCAAATTTGGTATCCATTGGACGATCTTGCCACAAGAAATTCATATGTGAAATATGAAAGCTCACTTAGCTTTCAAAAGTTATGGCTAAAGTTTAGATGTTCGAAAGTAGGTCAATGTCCATGGTAACATTAAGGTAAAAAAATTGTATCTCTGGAAAGGTCTTGTCACAAGGAATATACGTGTGAAATATGAAAACCCCATCACTTACCATGGCAAAGGTTAAAGTTTTTCAAAAGTAGGACGAACTCCAAGGTCAAGGTCACAATGTCAACGATTGTAGTATTTATAAAAATGTGTTGTCACATGAATACAAACGTGAAAGCCCTATCATTTACCATTCAAAAGTAATGGACGAGGTTAACGTTTTTTCAAAAGTAGGTCAAATTTCAAGGTCAAGTCAAAAGGTAAAAAACGGGAAGGTCTTGTCACAAGGAATACGTAAGTGAAATATGAAAGCCCAATCACCTACCATTCAAAAGCTATGGCCAAGGTAAAAGTTTTTGCGGACAAACAGACATACAGGTAGAACTAAATACCCCCGAATTTCCGATAATAAATTCGGGGATTGACCGAAAAGGTGACAGACAACACCACTTTCAAAAACTTTGGTGCAAAGTCTTTGCCGTTCATGATATCAAATAATTAAATTTCCATTATTCTATTCATTTGACACATTTCTAATTTAAAAGGTACACATCGAATAACCTTTTTTTTCATTTTAGGCACATTACGGTTGATTTCAAGAAGCTAGTGCTTGATACCCGAGCAAACAGTAAACTTTTACAAACCTTTCTGTCCTTGACAGATGTATCCGTATTTATTGTTACAGTTTACGGCATCCCACTGGCCACTAAATAGCACTGTCCACAGGACACCGCACTTGGCAAATGAAGCAAAATTGTTAAAACTATAAATGAAATTGGATCAGTATGTCTTTATTGGTGATAGATAAACGCTTTTTTGCAGCTTTCTTCTTGTCAAATCAAATGAAAGCCTTTACACAATATTATAGTAAAAGCTACGTCGAGCTGTGACAAAAGTTTGTATATTTACATGCAAAAAATATCATTTTAAATATTTTTCACGAAGGAAAAACATGTGTATATATGAAAAGTAACATCAATAAAGAGTCAATAAGTATCTCCCCAAGTTTCAATGTATTGAAAAAATAACAAACGCCGAATTAAAAAGTTGAAAAGTAATATATAATAATTTGTTGAATGATAATCTAATGGAATATTACAGTCTTAATCAACACAAAAAGACCAATTTGAAAAAGATGAGTGAAACTATAAAATATCAAGACACAAATCATTAATAATGCCTAATATACAGGTAGCCTTAGTGTCATTTGCCTCTGAACGAAGTTGTACTTTGATCATGCTCTTGAATAGCGTATTAAGTGCAATATGAATACAAAATTAGGTAGAGGATTACACGTAAACAATAAATCTTAGCTGGGTTTCGGCATGATTTTTTCGGTCATATTAGAATTAAGCTCCTTGCGCCTACCCTCCAACGATTTTTGGCCATATTTTTCATTACGCTTCTGAATAAACCCTACACAAAATTTGGAGCCGATCATTTTGGCAAGAGGAAATAAAAGCTCTGTATTGTAGATTGCGCCAGGAAAATTCGATTTGGCTTTATTTAACTGTCTGGCATGAAGTAATACCCTTTTTTCCGGTCATATTAGAATTAAGCTCCTTGTGCCTACCCTCCAACGATTTTTGGACATATTTTCCACTTAAATACGCTTCTGAATAAACCCTACACAAAAGTCGGAGCCGCTCATTTTGGCAAGAGGAAATAAAAGTTCTGTACTGTAGATTGCGCCAGGAAAATCCGATTTGGCTTTATTTAAACTGTTTGGAATTAAGTAATACTGACGAGGGTTAAAATATACAAAACATGTGTCCGGTACAAAAAAATTGGTACTACAGAACATAAACTTCAATATTAACAATGAAATAATCCAAATTTCAAGTTTTGAAGTTGAAGTCGTCACGTTTGTCCTTTATTTATGTGTTTAGGTGTCATTTTCCTCAAATGATGACATGAGCTCTAATATAAAGCGGAGTGGAAATGGATATCTTCCAGTTCTTCATCTAATGCGCCAGGCATGGTAATTGGCTCTCTAGTTGGAATGTATTTTAGTTGGCTCTCTAGTTTGAATGTATTTTAGTTGGCTCTCCAGTTTGAATGTATTTTAGTTGACTCTCTAGTTTGAATGTATTTTAGTTGGCTCTCTAGTTTGAATGCATTTCAGTTGACTCTCTAGTTTGAATGTATTTTAATTGGCTCGCTAGTTTGAATGTATTTTAGTTGGCTCTCTAGTTTGAATTTTATGTCTCTACTTAGCAAAATTTGCTGTGGGGTCAATTTATTGGCATAGTTTAAAACATATATTACTAAAATGGCATTGGGAAGATGGAGCTAGAAGTTTCTAAAATAACAAAGTAATATATAATGTAAAATTCATTAAGGGCTAAAAGAAAGCATCTTCCAAGAAACCGAGCTGGAAAAAGTTTAATAACACACCACTCTAAACATTCAGCGGCGGAGAGCGCGTGTTACGTCTTCACACTGCGAAAGCAAGTAAGTGTAGATAAATAAAAGGAAGTGTTACCTTCTTGTAAAACAAATCAAACGAACATACGAAACCAAAGATACGAGGGCTGTTCCAAAAGTTCGTGGACACATGCCTTAAAATCACTCCTGAAGTCGTTTGCGAATGAAATTTTCTAGATCTTTCCTTAACTTGCGTTGTCCATGAACTTTCGGAACAGCCCTCGTACATAATTGAATTTTACGATAATTTATTTGTTATTTTTTATTAATATCAAAATTTATAATTACATTTCCCCCAGACGGCTCACCCGATACCCAGTTTGTGTATGTCAGTTCTGTATTATCCGACCATTGGAAAGACCTGGCTACACCGTTCCTTATGCCAGTCCAGCGTCCATAGAAATGGTTCTTAAGAAGACTTGTGACAAATGCTAGGGAAAAAGGAAATGATGAATGATAAGTACTTTAAAAGATTACACAAGGCCTTTGTTCAGTGTAGGGGACCGGCACTATATAGATAAAAACACCCTACTTTTTAACGAATTCTTTAAAGCAGCACGTTCCGCCTTCGGACGAAAATATGCCTTATAAAAGAGATATAGGGCAATTCTCTATTTTTCCTGGATAGTAGAAGTTATAAACTTTCCGTTAATACCAAAATTATTAACCAAAGATCCTTGAAGTTATCAGAATAAATGTAATTAAAAACGAATTTTTGTGGCGCCACAAAAATTGCCCATGTTTGGGATAGACCAGCCCTCACGCGTGCGCGATACGGCTCGTCGTGTTGTACAAATCAAAACAAACATGGCGAGTAGCGTACACTCTCAACAGAAAAGAGGGGAAAACGTGCTGATACTTAGATTTGGATAGAGAAAGAAGAAAAAAGAAGACAGAGTGTGAAATAGCAATATGGAAAGTATATATTAAAGACCAAATGGATATATAAAATTCAGTGAAAAATGAATTGAATCTCGTCCAACACCACGAAGTAGCTAGCTGATATTTTGCTGGACAAGTAAGTCAGATTAGATAAAATCGGTCTTAAATCGTTTGATACACATTATTTTATCGTTACTGTTTGATATGACGTGTGAAAGAAACATATGATGTCTATTTCATCTCTCTTTGTTTAGAATAATCTTCGAAATAGCCTACTAAATCGGTACATGGTTCTCCTCGGAGCTCTCCTGCTCATTAATATTCATGAGGAGGCGCGGCTACAACTGAAATTTTGAACGGCCGTATCTCTCGAACGGGGGAGGTATCGGATATGATACTTGGTACACCGATGAATGACCATAACATGGAACAATCTATGTCAAGAAATATGTTTTACTAGTAATAACCCCTTTACATCCCGAAGTCGGAATGTGCTGCTTTAAATGAATTTTTTTCTAAATAAAGGATTTTTCTACTGTTCAAATGAAAATTAAGCCATAGAAAAATATTGAAAGAAAGACATGTTTTTGAACGAATTTTGCATCACCGATATTTTTTTCTGAATAAACGATGTTTCTGCAGTTCGAATGGGCAATAAATGAAGAAATGATGAATAAGGGAATTTTGTACTAATCAAAGGAGCAATAAACAATAATTAAACCTACTTTTTAAGGGTGCTACCGCCCCCGAACCCCCGTTACATACGCTCAAATGCCGCTTGGCTTCGTATGTTTTCCAATTTTCGGACTTAGTAACTGATACACAGATTCCCCGTACAAAACAAAGGAGGGGATCTCCAACAACACCAGGTTGTAGCACCCACAGTAAAACCCCAAAACACCCAATGCAAAAACACAAAGCAGACAAGCACAAAAAGAGACGAGCAAGAGACAAGGAACGTCAACGCACAACACAGAAACTTCAAACACAAAGGACTACACATAAACCAACGAGACCAATGGGCAACCGGTGCCGACTTAGGACGGCCATCTGCCACGGAAATAGCAGAAGGTATGGTTATCCTGGATTACGTGCGCACAACCCTCCCATTTTCCGATTACCCAGAGGTTTCGAAGAACGTACAATTGTGGTGTAAAACAACCTCCTCACTGTCAGATGAGCACACACAAACAAGACCGCAAAACGCAGGGGCCCAAGCAACACAGATGAATATGTAAATGGATATAAAAAGAGGGCCTACGTTAAACAATCCGTGCTCTGCCGCCGCGAGCTCATGTATGTTATCACCCGAGGAGTCCGACTGACATTCAGAGAGGACAGGTGGTCGGGGCCCTGTCTTCTCTAAAGAGGTTTGGACTGGGCCCGTCATGGACTAGGCCCGTCGTCACAGTCAGTGAGAGTGCAAGTTTTAAGAATGCGCTTGTACAAGACTATAGATTGGTCAAGTACCAAGCCTAGTGTCCGTCTGGTGACATGAGGATCATACCCATGGCATAAAAGGCGTTTGATGATTCTGACGCATTTTCGATAGTGATGTTGTCTATCTTTGATCCTTCTTATCTTGTTAATAATGTCAACATAAAATGCAGGTTGTGAAATACCCAAAGTAATATACTCTGTTGCCTGTATTGGTCCGAATTTCAGAAGAAGTTGGCAATAATTTTTGTAAAAGTCTTGACTAGTTTGTGAAAGCGAAAACCTTGTCCTAAAAGTTTCTTGGTAATTTGTAAATTTCTACTATGAAAAGCAAAAACCTCAGTACAAGCTCTAGCATACCGGATGAGCTGTAAAATATAGATACCATAGGACGGTAATCTAGGAACATCTCCGTCAAGCCAGGGGAAATTTACTATGTTCAATCCAAAATCATCTCTTTTGTCATATACACTTGTATGGATCTCTCCATTAACAATTTTGATATTTAGGTCCAAAAATGGTGTTTCTGTGTTTGAAACGTTTGCCTTGTTTAAAATCAATTCTTGTGGATAAATAACATTTTTATATTTCTCAAAAACAGGATTGTCGATAGCAATTTTGACAATAGCAGAAGGTGTGGTTATCCTGGATTACGTGCGCACAACCCTCCCACTTTTCCGATTACCCAGAAGTCTCAAATAACGTACAATTGTGATGTAAAACAATAAACTATTGTCAAGTTAAATTGGGCCATTTCAAAACCAAAGTATATGTCTCTGAAGACAGACTGAAAAGATAGCAAAGGTTTGTCCTTAGCTGGTTCGGTAATATTTAGAATTATTGTTTGGATTTCTTATATTTCGAACTCGAGCATCACTGATGAGTCATTTCCTGATATGCGCATGAGGTGCACTCAACGTTTATCGAATATACATTTCAATATTAATAATTGCTTACACTGAATAATGTATGAACAATTTTCATTTACTTTATGCGGAGTGAATTTAAAGTAATATACGAGTATATGTATTCTTTATCACTGTCTTCAAATATAATACTCACACATTTCATCTGCATCCTTGATAGAAACAAGATCAAAGCCTTTTCCAAAGCTCTTACATTTAGATTGGGCAGTACTCCATGTGACAGTGTTTTCTGTATTATTGCTCACAAAGTAACATTTACTATCTGTAATATAATGTGTAAATGACACAATGTTGTTAAAGATTATAAAGATAACTAAATCTTCTATCATCGATTAAGCTTGCACGTCCATGTATGAAGTATACCATCTCCTAAGTTACCGGATGTGACAGTTATTGAAGCGGCGGGTGATGCTTACTCTTCCTGGACACATGGTCTCACTCTCATATCGGGAGTCCGCTTCTTTTCTTGTGGTGAAGGTTTTTGTTTGTTTGCTTTGGTTTCTGTTTTCTCCTGATTTTGTATGCCTTCGGTTTCTGATTTTCTGATTTTCTGACTTATCGATTCTGTGCTGTATACAGGGATATGGACATTATCCATATTTGTCATTTTATTTTTTCAGTTTACCTGCAGGATTATGCATTAAAGAAGTACCTATCAGTTATTCATGAGGTTAGACGTAATAGAACACAAAGAAAAATTATTTGTTTCTCTTTATCTTATTCGGGGTAATCGTCTGTATTAAAATCGTCTTACTAAAATATTTCATACGATCACAAGCCAAAGCCCCTGCCACACCTACACTTTCTCTCAAGAAAGTCATACTTTGTCATTGAAGTCCTCAAAATTTTTCATGAGCGTAGTGAGAACGTGGCATTTTTCACTCAGAAGGGCTTTCCGAAAGAATAATTGATGACTCCAATACGTGTGCAACACGACCTTTAGCGTCCATAACACGTAAGTAGTGAGTCCTTCCGTCTTTAATTCGTTTAGTCAAGTTCGAAGTACGATCGACCCCAAGTTTACACTACGACGAAGGCGTTTGTGTTACGACATACAGCGTTTGTTTTGTGTTCTCGAAGTCCTTACTGCGTTCATGTTACGATCATGACACGTCCAAATTCAAAACGGTCGTGGTGGCTTGGCGTTCCGGCACATTCATCGGCGTCCTTACTACGATCTCAATACGAATCAGCGAGTTCTTACTACGTTTCCTACGTCCTTACCACGTTCATAGTTCGTAGTACGAACGCTATGCCAGAACCTGTAGGGACTTTAGAGAAAAAAGTAAAATACAAGCAAATGTTGATGTCTTCCATTCACATTCTAAGGCATTTAGAAATGCAACGTCTTTCAAACGATCGGGGCCATTGAACCACCGGATTAAAAATTCAACCGAATGGTGCTAATTTTTTCCGCAAAATTCTGAATAAAAGAAGTATTTTTGATAACTCTAGAGTCTAAGTGTAGAGCATTCTGATTAAAATTCACCTCTCATCATGCGTTACCCTAACATCTGACAACTACACGTTGGATCAAAATCTAATAAACCAATGAATCAATTAAAGTGCCATACATTTTTTTACGTAATGAGTGGTCATACGAAATTCCACATTTGACCCAATTGCAATCTTTTTTAGTAATTTTCTTGTTTTAGATTCTCATACAAGGGCAAGAGCGAATCAAACCACCTTGCTTTTAAATAATAAGAGGAGAGAAAAATGCAAGAATATACATTAAAGAAGTACCTATCAGTTATTCATGAGGTTAGACGTAATAGAACACAAAGAAAATTATTTGTTTCTCTTTATCTTATTCGGGGTAATCGTCTGTATTAAAATCGTCTTACTGAAATATTTAATACGATCACAAGCTAAAGCCCCTGCCACACCTACACTTTCTCTCAAGAAAGTCATACTTTGTCATTGAAGTCCTCAAAATTTTTCATGAGCGTAGTGAGAACGTGGCATTTTTCACTCAGAAGGGCTTTCCGAAAGAATAATTGATGACTCCAATACGTGTGCAACACGACCTTTAGCGTCCATAACACGTAAGTAGTGAGTCCTTCCGTCTTTAATTCGTTTAGTCAAGTTCGAAGTACGATCGACCCCAAGTTTACACTACGACGAAGGCGTTTGTGTTACGACATACAGCGTTTGTTTTGTGTTCTCGAAGTCCTTACTGCGTTCATGTTACGATCATGACACGTCCAAATTCAAAACGGTCGTGGTGGCTTGGCGTTCCGGCACATTCATCGGCGTCCTTACTACGATCTCAATACGAATCAGCGAGTTCTTACTACGTTTCCTACGTCCTTACCACGTTCATAGTTCGTAGTACGAACGCTATGCCAGAACCTGTAGGGGCTTTAGAGAAAAAAGTAAAATACAAGCAAATGTTGATGTCTTCCATTCACATTCTAAGGCATTTAGAAATGCAACGTCTTTCAAACGATCGGGGCCATTGAACCACCGGATTAAAAATTCAACCGAATGGTGCTAATTTTTTCCGCAAAATTCTGAATAAAAGAAGTATTTTTGATAACTCTAGAGTCTAAGTGTAGAGCATTCTGATTAAAATTCACCTCTCATCATGCGTTACCCTAACATCTGACAACTACACGTTGGATCAAAATCTAATAAACCAATGAATCAATTAAAGTGCCATACATTTTTTTACGTAATGAGTGGTCATACGAAATTCCACATTTGACCCAATTGCAATCTTTTTTAGTAATTTTCTTGTTTTAGATTCTCATACAAGGGCAAGAGCGAATCAAACCACCTTGCTTTTAAATAATAAGAGGAGAGAAAAATGCAAGAATATACATTAAAGAAGTACCTATCAGTTATTCATGAGGTTAGACGTAATAGAACACAAAGAAAATTATTTGTTTCTCTTTATCTTATTCGGGGTAATCGTCTGTATTAAAATCGTCTTACTGAAATATTTAATACGATCACAAGCTAAAGCCCCTGCCACACCTACACTTTCTCTCAAGAAAGTCATACTTTGTCATTGAAGTCCTCAAAATTTTTCATGAGCGTAGTGAGAACGTGGCATTTTTCACTCAGAAGGGCTTTCCGAAAGAATAATTGATGACTCCAATACGTGTGCAACACGACCTTTAGCGTCCATAACACGTAAGTAGTGAGTCCTTCCGTCTTTAATTCGTTAAGTCAAGTTCGAAGTACGATCGACCCCAAGTTTACACTACGACGAAGGCGTTTGTGTTACGACATACAGCGTTTGTTTTGTGTTCTCGAAGTCCTTACTGCGTTCATGTTACGATCATGACACGTCCAAATTCAAAACGGTCGTGGTGGCTTGGCGTTCCGGCACATTCATCGGCGTCCTTACTACGATCTCAATACGAATCAGCGAGTTCTTACTACGTTTCCTACGTCCTTACCACGTTCATAGTTCGTAGTACGAACGCTATGCCAGAACCTGTAGGGGCTTTAGAGAAAAAAGTAAAATACAAGCAAATGTTGATGTCTTCCATTCACATTCTAAGGCATTTAGAAATGCAACGTCTTTCAAACGATCGGGGCCATTGAACCACCGGATTAAAAATTCAACCGAATGGTGCTAATTTTTTCCGCAAAATTCTGAATAAAAGAAGTATTTTTGATAACTCTAGAGTCTAAGTGTAGAGCATTCTGATTAAAATTCACCTCTCATCATGCGTTACCCTAACATCTGACAACTACACGTTGGATCAAAATCTAATAAACCAATGAATCAATTAAAGTGCCATACATTTTTTTACGTAATGAGTGGTCATACGAAATTCCACATTTGACCCAATTGCAATCTTTTTTAGTAATTTTCTTGTTTTAGATTCTCATACAAGGGCAAGAGCGAATCAAACCACCTTGCTTTTAAATAATAAGAGGAGAGAAAAATGCAAGAATATACATTAAAGAAGTACCTATCAGTTATTCATGAGGTTAGACGTAATAGAACACAAAGAAAATTATTTGTTTCTCTTTATCTTATTCGGGGTAATCGTCTGTATTAAAATCGTCTTACTGAAATATTTAATACGATCACAAGCTAAAGCCCCTGCCACACCTACACTTTCTCTTAAGAAAGTCATACTACGTCATTGAAGTCCTCAAAATTTTTCATGAACGTAGTGAGAACGTGGCATTTTTCACTCAGAAGGGCTTTCCGAAAGCATAATTGATTACAAATGAAAAATGCAAGAAGCTTTAAGCTCCCTTTTTTGGCCTACCACCTCAAATACTATGACTAGTATCATATATGTAACATGACTCTTGTAATATTCAAATTTGTTTAAACTGTAATTATTAGCACAGAACCACTTTTAAAGAGCCACCTACAGTGCATTTTGTATTTGCACTGGAGTCTGGAGATTGTTTATTAGTCCCCTACCGGCAACGCCGAAGGGGACTCTTAGTTTCCTTTCGGTCTGTCTGTCCGTCTGTCAGTCCATCTGTCCAATGTTCAGTTTTCGAGACTTTTCTGCAACGCATACAGATATTCAGATGAAATTTGATACACAGCTTGGTCTTGGAAAGATACAGAGAAGGTTTGACTTTCGTCACGTATGACTTATTTTTCGAGGAGTTGTGCTCCTTGATGACTTGCAAAATTAAATTTATTAGATTTATGTCTCTATAAAGCCCTGTTATCGTCTCCGTCTTTGAGACGTCACCCAGCATTAGATCATTCTTAAACTCACTTTGGGATGTGACCAGATAAAATATATGAATTCTATTAAAACTCACTTAAAGGTGAAGGGACAAAACCGGTGCCACATCCTCCTTTGATCATCACAGGAGCGGGTGGTGTTGGTTTTACTAGTGTTCCGTTCCTCTTTTTACAAACAAAGCTGTTTATCTTCATTCCACAAGGATAATCCGACCATATTCCTAGGTAAAGACATTACGTTTTACATTTTCCCTCTTTTTTACATTCAAACACTTCACCAATCGTAGAAGGATTAGATGGGTATCAATCAACATCGAGATCATCTTCTTAATTCATTAAAGAACATAAATTGTAACATGCACTTGTACTCTGACTTACTGTGATGACGGGACTGCACCGAGGGTCCTGTGCAAGCATCGTTCGAGAACACAGGGCCTCGAATATTTGTTCCCTGCCTCCTGCATACAAATTAATTTGTCAACACGAACTTAATTTACTTGGCAATCTCTATAGTTTTCTTTAAACTTTACTTTCATGTTGACATCATCTTCTTAAATGTTGACATGGATAAGTCGCATGTCGGTTCAAGTAATTTGCATTTTGACGGACAAGATTATGTAGGGAAACAATTGTGTGTAGAGAACAGAATTATGCCACCATGGATACTAAATATTCTTTTTTTTTCATTATTTATTTTGTTTTATATTTTGTCACATATTACTAAATATGATAACACAACTCTACCTTTATTTTTAACAAAATCAAAACCCTTCAGCATATGACGTTTAGTTGATCCTTATGAAGTTCGTATATATGTTATATATATGTGCAAGTACGTACAAGCAATGTACATTTAATAAACTTAGCAATTTCACAGTAAACAGCATAGGAAACGCCTCAAATAAAGAATTGTATTTACATAAAAGCATGTATACTTTGTCATTAATTTCTGTTAAAGTTCTATTCAATTTTCTATAATAATTTTGATTTTAATTCAAAGCAATGTAATTGAAAATAGGAAGCTACAACTTCTATATTTCAAATGTTTCAAAATTACGAAGGTATACCAACATGCGACTTTTTATGTGTACTTGTCCCTTCTGTGTTTCTTTTAGTGCTTGTCTTCTTTGTTTGTTTCCAAGTCTTGTTAGAGATCCCCTCCTTTGGTTGTCAAGAGGAGAATTTTTCATCTGTGACAGAATATGATGTTTGTGTACGAAGCATTCAAGCAGGAGATGCTTTCTCTTCCTGGGTACCTGGTCTTACTCCCATTTTGGGAGTTCGCTTCTTGCATATGGTGCTGGTTTTTCTTTGTTTACTTTGGTTTTTGCTTTGTCCTGATTTTGTATGCCTTCGGTTTATGGTTTTCTGAATTGTCGATTTTGTCTATGTCGACTGTGTATTGGGATATGGTCATCATCCATATTTGTCATACATATATACTTCAAGGATTTTCGAAGGAAATGAAAGTATCAAAGATACATTGATTTTTTATCTATTATGAATCGTGAAAAAAAATCATGAAAAATCGGGAACACATACCGATATGCCTGGCCATTGTCACGCATCGTTCTTCTCCTCCATGATCATTAGGTTCATTATCTGCCCAATTCCGAAAATCTACAGCTGAGCCATCGTCCCATCTGACAAGTTTAAAAAAATATGCTTCATAATTAAGTATGGTATCTAGATATACATACAGGTTCTCAAATAATTTTCTATTTCATAGGGTATTAATTCTTGTAAATAACGCGTAAACGTTGCTGTTTTAATCCTGACGTCACAAAGAATCTTGGGCGCTTCTTCCGATGAAAATACGCCAGAAGTGATAAATGTTAAAAGTCTTCAAATTCAACATCATCATTTAAGATCAGATAAAGGAGAAGGGCCACTAACCATCAAAATCGGCCCTCTTGCCGTTTTTGAAGAAAATTTACGTATATATAATACAACATTTCTAGTTTCTAAAAATGTAAGCAATATGAAAATCTGACAAAAGGTAAACGTTTCATGACCCGGCGAAGTTGGTATTGTGAAACGTCAAAATGCGCTTTCTTTCACCATAACGTCATGACGTAAAATGACAATTTACAACAACTAAAACTCTACACTAAAAGTATAACTGTTCTATTTTTGTTGCAGTGAAATTAATTCAGAGGAGAAAGTTGATACATATAATGTTTTTAAAGAATATATTTGGATTTCAGTGTTAAATAAATCGGGAAAAGATCTCCGAGAGATATCAGAAGCATCTGAATCGCAATGAAACTGTATCTTCAAATTATTTATCTTTGAATTCTAGATTCTTATGGAAAGCGATTACATATATACACATTTGACACATGCACTTTTTTTGTAGGGGAAGGGGCAGGGATCTCAATAAATTTTAAAGTAGGTGGATACTCTTAAGGAAGATACGTTTAATACATTGTACCCTTACAATAGAAAGTAGGCGACGGCTTTTCGCACAGTAGGTGGTGACTTTTCGCCAGCTTCCAGCTTATGAAGGGGGCTGTCATTATATACTTTTCAGAATAAGCAAGTTAGAATTTTCTCTGACTTTAATGAGGTCAGCTTACATGCCCAAATCAGATTCAGGAGCGGATCCAGAAACTCAAATGCCGGATGCACATACAACTTTTTATTGGGATGAATTGCAACACAATGCAGAAGGACTGAGAGTCCGGAGGGAACCTATATCATCAATGTTTTTGTATAGACTGCTCTTACAATATTTAAAAACGCAATAATTATCTGAAATATTCAAAACAATGCAATTTAGGACAAAGGAGAGGGTAAGGTTCATTACGCATTCGCATAACCAAATTTTGAAAAAAAGGGGGGAGAAAGGTCAAGCTTTTAGCGACTGTGATCGTCATTTTGTTTGTTTGTTTGTTTTTTCGCCGAGAGGGCTTCACAGGAAGTTGAGAGAGAGGGATAAAGATCAATCACATAAGAATTATTCTATATACATCTTTTTCGTTTTAAGGTGGGTCCCTACTCGAACCGTTATAGGTTTTTCCTTCTATGCAGTATGTTTGGAGCGATATCTTGATCATTTATAAAAATGTATACCTGTATGTGATTTTTCTTCATCTATGGACATTATCTTATGAAATTATGTAATATGAACAACTTCCATCAGATATTTTATGCAAAAAGATGGATATAGTATACCGGTATATTCTTAGTTGGAAAAGCGATGAAATTGTAATAGGGTACCCTTAACTTTCGAGCGATATCTTGATCATTTATAAAGCTGTATACCTGTATGTGATTTTTTCACAATCTATATACACTATAATATGAAATAATGCAAAATGAAGAACTTCCATCAGGTATTTTATGCAAAAAAGTGGGATATACTATATATTCTTAGTTGAAATTTCGATGTAATTATAAAGGGGCAACCTCATGTTTGGAGCCATATCTTGATCATTTGTAAAACTGTGTACCTATATACATTTTTTTCTTCATCTACATTCATAATCATATGAAATATATCAAAACGAAAAAAATTCATCTGTTTTTTTCTGCAAAATGTTGGATTTAGTATATATTATTGGTAAAAAATGTCATGAAATTATAAGGGGGTACCCTTATTTTGAATTTTATTTTATGTGTTACATTTCTTCTATATTACTTGTTATCATAAAATAAAACAAAAGAAATAAAAATCTAATTATCATAACTGAATTTGGAGGGTTCAAAAGCATATGCTGGATATTTGATATTCCTCAATCTTAATGTGCAAAGGTACCTTTCCATAATGTACTGTATCTTTGATGAAAAAAAATTACATATCTGTGTCTGTGTTTTATTTCTCATTTGGACCATAGTGTTTAGGGAAAAACTCTAAAATACAAATTTCATCTGTTAATTCTTTGAGTAGGGACCAACCTTAAATATGAATTAAGTTCTTATACTTACAACACTATATCAAATTAACAGTAACTTTGCTACTTTTGAACCAGTAAATTTCACTGATTTCAGTGATAATTCCATCTAAATGTGATTGGGAAATTTTAGACCTACAATTGGCGAAAAAAGGGTACTATTTTTCATTGGGAATGGGGCCAAATAACGGCCCCAAAAGGGGGGAATATCCCTGAATATGATCTGACATGGACGTAAATGTAGCTAGGGTGATTTCGATGTTGACGCCTAGCCGCCAACGACAGGAGCGGACCAAGAACCTCATATCCAAGGGACACATACTCTTTTATGAGGATGACTTGTAAAGTCAAAGTAAGGGACAATATGGAAGTAAGTTTCCCTCTTTCATTGTTGGGGGATAGGGGATCGGTCAGAGAAAATTTTGAGAGAGTGAAGGAAATTAGGGGCTATTGAGCGTATTTGAGCCGCATTTAAAAGGGATCAAGAGCACGAAACGTATCTAAGATACAGGAAATATCCGATATGCCGATATGAACATGAAATTAATGCTGTATTCTTTTTTAAATTAAAAATAATAAAACTAAGGACGTCATCTGTACCATCGACCGTGCGCACATTGTTAGCGCGAATTTCTACGCCTGAGAAAACTAAAAAAAATCAAAACGATCGTTATTGAGTGTTTTTGGACTATATCACTGATACCACTTTTATTATTTATTACGTCCTTTATGTAGACCCCACATTTTGGGGAAATAACGGGGTCTATTTATCTCTTTCCCTTCTTTTTTTTGCGAAAAAATTGTGAACGTTTTTGCTTACAAATGCACGCCTGGCTACGCCCGTGAAATCTCCGTCTTCACAAATCTGTAGAATTTATATATTCTTTATTGTTTTTATCTATAACATGGGATGTTTTTATTTAATTAAAGTGTCGGTATGAACAATTATAATATTTGTCAGTGACAAGCATACGTATTTAGTTTGAATTTCTTCTTTTTGTTGTCGGTTACCGAAGTAACTCTGCGATCGGAAAGTACATGTATATATCCTTTATTTATTATGACTTTTAACTGTCCTCACTTCACACTATTAAATTCTGAATTTCTTGTCTACATGGATATATTCTCTACGAAAGCAAACAGGAAATAAGTTTAATAGGAGCTTGAAAAAAACCCCCCCCCCCCAAAAAAAACACACACACACACATAGAATAAATAAATAAATAAATAAATAAATAAATAAATAAATAATGAAAAGATATGAAATAAAACTAGTAACTCCAGGTCGATCGAGAAAACCCTCTTTCCACCCAGCATATTCGACTTGGTACAAGGAAGATTAATCCCATGATTCGTTTAGTTTCATTTGCTTTCCTTACACACCTGTGAAATCATCGAAATAAAATCAAAATAAAGAAGTTTACAAAATAATGTGCTAAAAAAAACAAAAACAATCAACAATGTAACATTATTGTGTAATAGTCAAGCATTATTCATCGACCTTTTCATGTCGCCTGAAACGCAAGAGCGACAAAAAGAGATCAGTTTGCACGGCGTCCGTCTGTCTGTAGGTCATACTTTCATATACATGTATTTCGCTAGCACAAATAAACTTGATACACATCAGACATCTTTTAAATTTTGTCGGAATTGTATAGCATGATGAAACTCGGCATCCAATGAAGGTCAAGGTCACTTTGAAGTTCAAAATCACGTACTTCAGGGAGAAGGCGTTTATAATGTTGGTAAACTTAAAATTGACCAATCCCATTTTCATGTTTGGAAAAAAAATATGTTTAGATTAAATTTAGGATCAAACATACAACAAGCTACATGCCTGTTCTTGAACAATACTTGCTAGTATATACATGTAGACTGACCTGTCATGCTTTACTGGTAACAGTTTTGCCTCCTCCCTCCCACATATTGTGCTTTTTACGCAAATACTCATTTCTAGTTCCATGTTCGTTAATGAAAATCAGAGGGAAAGAAAAACGTAAACGGCGTGTTTAAACCGAGAGGCCAACAATTGATTTATGATATAAACGTAATTCCCTATGGGGAGGATTCATTCCGTAAACGGAGTTGTTTAAAATTTTGACAATCCAGTTCAATCAACTCGCTCATTCTCGATAATGTGTGAAGTATTTTGTATAATGGATACATCTTTGAACAAAGCAGGGTTGAAACTAAAATTAACTCGCTCAAAGTTTCCAAATGAAGACATTTTGTTTGACATTATTAACTTTTCGCTGCAAAATACGATAGTTAAAAAAAGTGGAGAAAAATCCTTATAATCAAAGATAATTAAAGATACCAAACTTTTGATATATCTTACCCAATATATCGTTTTATCGTGAAACTTCAATTTTCTTTCCCGGTTTCATCAATACAAAACTAGTCAAAATCCGCCAAGAAACAAATAAGAGGAATTTGTGCACCGAAACTACGGAAGGACACGCAGCGATCGGAAAACGACTCCTGTGACCCCTACTGCAATCGGAAGGTTAAAAGTAAAATATCGTAACATTTTAAAGGTTTTCATATAGAGCACAAGTAGGTACGTAAATGAAAATTCGTTTATATTGAGAATATGTCAAAATTGTTTATCTAAAATAAAAATTAGGAACGTACCCGTCTGTGTTGATAGCGAAAAACTGCAAAGAATGTATGAAAATTAACGAAAAATACGGATATTACCGTACCGTCACCAGTTTCTGACGTCATAAATGACGTCATGGAGAGCGAAGTTTCGCAAACTTTTTACCAATGAAAAATACCGATGTTGATCAATAGATTTACATCAAAATGATTCAAAATTATATCTTTTTAAAAAGTCACTAGATACAGGGCCGTAAATCACGGTTAGTGGACCTTCTCCTTTGCAGCATGGACCAGACATGTACTTTTTCAGGTACTTAACCCTCGTCAGTGATCCTCAATCTAAACAATGTGCTATGGCCAAAGATTGTGAAAATAATGATGTTAACAATGTACCGAAAGACGTAGCAGGATGGGTGGGATATGATGCTGTGTTATCATAATGTTTAATGATATATACACAAGCAATTTGACATCATATATATTTTTTTTTGCTATTTCGGAAACGTGTCATTTCATTCAAAAAATATTATCGAAATTAAAGGAGGTTAACTTCTTAGCATCATCCCTTCAATGCTATTTGAACATTGATTTTATTTGAATATGCCCCTGAATCGACCCTACAGGGAATTTGGACTCCCTGCAAATTGCACAAATTTAATTCCAAAAATAGAACTAGCGGTTGTTTCTAAATTGAATTTTGGCTGTGTCTAAAAGCACCATGAATGAAGCATCACTTATATGGAATCAATACTGTAATAGTGCTTATTTCAGATTTAGCACAACCTTTTAGTGCAAACAGGGCAAAAATAGGACAAATTGACATATAAGCGTAATCATGAATTGGCATAATCTGAATTATTTATTAATCTAAAAAAATCCTTTAATTTAGCGTAGTCTTTAAAAAGCGCAGTCTTTATAGCGCTAACTCCGCTAAAATATTAATGCCGCTAAAATAAGTACATAATATAATACATACTCCAAAACACGTTGTGCAAAATAAATAAGTTCGAAATTTTCTTCGGGAAGGTATAGAGTTGAAACACTTCTGTATAAAACAATTTAGATAATGTTTTCGCATATATTGATGTATTGTAGAGTTAGTGTGTACTAAAAGGAAAATTTCCGTTTAAACGTCTTCAAATTCATTAGCATTATTTAAGAGCAGATTAATCTATAGCACGGAACAGACATGCACGTTTCGGGTATTTAACTTGAACCTATTTCGGGTATTTAACCCGTATTAAATTTCGGGAAACTTCGTCTAATTCAGTATTGATTATATGAGCTTTCTTAAATATATATTTCATTGGTGAATGAAAGTCAAACACAATACTTTTTATAGCGCTAACTCAGATAAAATATGAATCCCGCTTAAAAAAAGTAGACATACGGAATCCGAAACATATTGACTGTGCAAATTAAATTGGTTTGAAATTTTCGTCGGGAAGGTGTAGAGTTAGAACAATTCAGTGTTAAACAATTTAGATAATGTTTTCGCAAAAATTGATGTATTGAAGAGTGTGTACTAAACTTTAAAGCAGATAAATACCTCTATGAAATTTTGTCTTCTTCAGTTTTGACCATTCCTTTGTATTGACGGACATAGGACTGAATTTGGCTTCTTAAATATATATTTCATTGGGGAATGAATGTCCAACACAATACCGAAAAACCAGAATCCAAAAATCATAATCTATATGCATTCATATTCTATAAATATTCATGAAACAAAAAGAAAAAAAAAAGAAAAAAAGAAAAGAAAAAGGTAGGATACCCCTTACAGTAAAACAGTTATGTAAATCATATAAGTTTAAACATTACTTGTATGTGAAGTCATCGTTCAGCTCAGTAAGTCCGATCCATATTTTGTTCTGGTTTGTGAATCGCCAAATCTATGTCAAAATAGAAGATGAAGATAGGTAGAAAACAATTGTTAACAAAACAAAAATATATTCAATATCTGCATAAACACCGACAAAACATCAGAAAACTACAGTGACAGACAGACAGGACAAATCCTTTTTGATCCCTTTCACTAACAAAGTGAAAACTTAGTATTGTCTATCGCGTCCTGACGCCTTATTTCTAAAAAAAGATAGCGCTTCCCCCTAAAAATTCCCCGATTGCTTCTTATTGACTTTTTCGAAATCTTTGTTCTCTGCACGAATATAAAATCTTCTTCTAATACTTTGTTCTGAGGCGATAACGTAGTTCAGTGATCTTGATTGGGTGTGCGGACTTCATCATTTCCTCATATATAAGATTCCAAAATGAGATAAAGAAAATCCTGACGAAAATCTCAACAACACTCACAATAGAGCACAAAATTGATCATCAATGGACCACTCGCAAGCTAGAGGTTTTTATCAGGTGTCCGGGAGGAGTAAGCGTCCTAAACTAAAAGAAGGGATGAAATCTCCAAGCAGACCACGTTACAGCACCAACAGCAAAACACCAAAAACACCCGATGCGAAAACAAAGGAACATACTAGGAGACCAAAAAGAGACATACGACATATAAACACCAAACGCAAAAGACAACACATAAACCAACGAGACCTATGGGCAACCGGTGCCGACTGTGGACGGCCATTTGCCACACAAGTATTAACATCATTAAAATGAAATCAACTAAACTATCCAAAATGATACCTTCCTCTGTTCATTTCAGTTTGAAAATCCTACTTTACTTACCAGATTCATTAAGAAATTCGTTTCTTCCAAATCGTGTATTCCTGTAAGGTCCGCGTGTTTGTCATGACACGAACGCCTTGCCTCGAAGTAATCTATGGGCGTTGTCTCATTGTAAATGAAGTAGCAAAAACCTCTAAAGAAGTAAAAGCCAGGGTCTTTACACTTCTCTGAAAAAGAGGTATCCATAAAGGCGCTTATTGGTCACATTACATTGTTTAGATTCAGGATCACTGACGGGGGTTTATTACCCGAAACGTGCATGTCTGGTCCGTGCAGAAAATTTATCTGCTCTTAAATGATGCTAATGAATTTGAAGACATTTAACACTTGTACCACTGGGAGAGTGTCACTGCTGGTGGACTTAGAGTCCCCAAGCCAAGTTCGATCAATTTCGGTCGGTCGTTCCTTCAAATGCATTTGAGAATTTTTGTTAACAAAATTTTTACAAATTTCTAAAACCTGGGTCCTGTAATATCATATCCTAGCCATTTTGCTATGTCTTTCGGTATATTTAGGATATAATTTTCACAGATTTTGGTCATATTACATTGTTTAGATTGAGGATAACTGACGAGGTTTAATGACCCGAAACGTGCATGTCTGGTCCATGCTGTAGATTTATCTTCTCTAAAATGGTGCTAATGGATTTGAAGACGTTAAACATTCTATCATTTTAACTCGTGTTTCTGTGCAGATGTGTCATTGTCAAAGATTGAAAATTTATCAGGTTTTAAATGATGCTATTGAATTTAAAGACGTTTAACATTTGAACTACTTGGTGAGTGTCACTGCTGGTGGACCAAGAGTCCCCGAGGGCACATGTAGCCGAGTTCGATCAACTTCGGTTGATCGTCTGTCTCTTCAACGCATTTGAAATTCTCTGTTACAAAATTTCTTGACATTTCTAAAACGTGGGTCCTGTAGCATCATATCCCACCCATTCTGCTACGTCTTTTGGTACATTTTTGGACATAATTTTCATACTTTTTGGCCATATTACATTGTTTAGACTAATGATCACTGACGAGGGTTTAGTACCCGAAACGTGCATGTCTGGTCCATGCTGTAAATTTATCAGGTTTTAAATGATGCTATTGAATTTAAAGACGTTTAACAATTGTACATGTTGTGTATGTCCAATTTTTCTTTTTGCGTGAGAAAGTTCTATTCTGTATTTTGTTACAAGATTCGCACGACGTTCGATTATCATAATGGTTTTTAGAATCTGGTTTCGGCTTTTGTGTTTGAATTTCATTCACTCAAAGTAAGAAGCATTCGGAAGGGTTCCAACTCTTTACCCTCTTGAAGAAAATTTAAAACCACTTTTCATGCACGATGCACGTGTTTCGAATATTAAATTTTCCTCAGTAATGCTTCCAGCCAAAGTGCTTTTCATAAGCATTCCAAATTAATTTCACTAGCGCACTCTTGTGTTATTTTTAGAACTTTTACTACTAACAAAAATGCCTTTTTCTGATAAACCTTACTTTTATGATATGGCTCACTAGTATCATGCACTACTCCTGCACTCCCTTCTCCGCCCTTCATTTGCACTGAATACTGGAAATTGTTCATAAGATAAAATTGTCCTTCGTGTTTTGTGCTTTCTCTGTCTGTTTGTCTGATTTGCCTCTCTCTTGAGAAACATGTGTTTTGTGATTTCTAAAATCTGATTTCGGCTTTTGTTTTTGACTTTAATTCACTGATTTTGTTTTATTTTGGGTTGATTTTTTGATTTTTTGAGGATAGGAAAATGACATTTATTCTGCGTTTTTTCCTGAACAATAAGGTTACCTCTAATGGACGTGATGAATGTTAAACAAAAAATATGAAAGACCTTAATATGTTCTTGAAAAACGTACCTATGGGTACTGGAGAATAGGTCATGTTTACTGATACACCTGGAACGAAATAATGAAAGTTAGAGTTCGTCCATCGCAGCATTAAATTGCCCAATAAGGAAACTATATTCTTGTCTATACCTATAGCATGTATCACAAAAATACCTACGAAATATTTCAAGAATTTTTGTAACGTTGAACGTATTTAATTGCTTTTTTCTTCTTATAAACTAACAATCGCGATGTATTGTTTCTGAATTTATATCAAGCATGTAGAAATTATATAAGAAGCACAATATTATCTGAATTAAAAAATATATAAAGATTATATTCAATGATAAAAGTTACGAAAATTCCTTAACATTTTCGTAAGAATTTTTGTGAAACAGGGTACTAGTCAAAACAATTACTGAATTGTTACGCTCCGGACATATTTTCAAAGGCAAAAGACATTTGCATCAGAAGAAGAAATAAGACATAAGAGAATTTAGTGATGTCTTAATTTAAATCGTTGAAGATAAAAGTCTGATTCAAAACTGAATTTTCTGAGTTCACCAACAGGAATACTAAAATAATTGAAATACACAAAAGAAAGGAGGGAATCTCCAACAAAACTCGGTTGCAGCACCAACAGCAAAACACCAAACACCCCAAGTGAAAACACAGAAAAGACACATACAGCAAGAGACAAGGAACAGCAAACGAGACAGCAAACATCGATCATAAAAGACAACACATAAACCAACGAGACCCATGGGCAATCGGTGCCGACACAGAACGGACATCAGCCACGTTAGTAACAGATGGTGTGATTATCCTGGATTACGTGCGCAAAACATTCCCACTTTTCCAGTTACCCAAAAGTCTCGAAGAACGCCAATTGTTGTGTAAATTAACCTCCTCACTGTAAGATGACCATACAGACAAGACAGCACAACGCAGGGGCCCAAGGAAAACCGATGAATATGTAAATATATACAAAAATAGGTAGAGGCGTAGAAAATGCACTGCGTTCTCTGCCGGCTGTAGCAAGCTCATGCATGTTATCACCCGAGGAGTCCGATCGACATTCCGAGGGACAGGTGGTCGGGGCCTTGTCTTCTCTAAAGAGGTTTGGACAGGGCCCGTCATGGAACAAAGTTATTCGAACATACAGAATCATGGACATAACGTCATTTATCATGAATTTAATCCGCATAAGTGGGAAGATTTTGCCAACGTAATTCGGATAACTCATCATATGCTATCAGCAGTGTCGGCGCCAGGTGCACATTGTCATTAATTGTCATTAATGTTTGATGTTTCTGTAACTCTGTTTCGATTGCTCTGTATTATCCTCTAGTGAATAATGCGTCTTTTTAAGATTTGTAGTTTTGACTGGCGTCATTTATGTGTCACTTTCGTTTGGGTTTGTTTCGCTGGGTGTGTGCAGAGTGGTCATATTGGAAATCCTACCCTTTTCTTTGAAATATCTATCACGAACTTTTCCCGATAAAAAGTATCTAGTAACGGAGGAATAAAACGTAGAATGTCCTCCAATCTAGAGATAAATACAAGAAAAGCTTTCGTTTTATTCATAATTTTAAAAGTGGCAAATGATAACAGAAGTTAGATCCAGACTTTCACTGCATGCTATTGAATTTTTCACAGAGTTTCTGTTGTTATTCAAGTTTGATGTTCTTGTACGTCTGTTTCGATTGTTACGTATGATGTTCTAGTGATTTTTGTCGTGTATTTTTTGTGGTGTGTTGTTTTTGTCTGATGTCATTTACGTATCACATTCTTGTGGGTTTGCTTCGCTGGATGGGTGCAGGGTGGCCGTGCTGGCGATCATTCCCTTTTCTTTGAATAACAAAATAATCATTTTCCCCGCAAAGTTACATCATGGGAAATTAGTTTCAAACTGTAAATTAATTAGCTATACACAAAATATATGTCATGCAGTTATCATGGAAAGGCTAATTTGATCTATATATACACCGCAAGGGATCAAAACGTATGGTGGTGTGATTCCTTAGCAGTTTAGTATTTTTAATTTTCTAAGTAAACGTTCCAGTAGGTCAATGCCATATCGTCTAGTTATATGAAAAGTTCGAAGTTTATGCAAAAAACATTAATAGTTTGTCGACGACAGAAATATTCCTGACCTAGCAGAATTCTTGAAGTGTTTGCCAAAACTATAGACTTTTCAAATATATAAACGATATGGACTTACTTATTAGGCATTGCCCTACTGCAACGTCTCATCAGTTTTGTGCAGTATCACTTAAGTAATGAGAAAACATGGAAATTTCACCGTAAGGAATACCTTTCAATCCCACGCGGTGATATAGAGAATTCACCTGAAAACATTGACTTACCTTTCTTCACTTTGCACATAAACGGGTACATAAAGCTACATGGTACATCATTATATGCATTCGAATAATCTGACGTCATACTGCAACAATGCTCGTTGTTGTACCAGTTGTCTGGCTGATTGGGTTTCCATTTCTTAAAATCATATGGACTACCATCTGTCCAGGTAAATACTGTAGGGGAAACATAGAACATAACAATGACAACAATATAAAGATACAATACTAACGCCAGTTCAGGCAAATACTGTTTATAAAACATAGCAAAATAAGAATGTAGACTTGGTTATCATGGAATTTAGAAGAAAGAACGAAGAATGAATGATAAATTGATATTTTGAGGACAATACTCATTTAATTTTTCGTACTCTTCTGTACAAACTCATGATATATTAACCATATGATATATATGTTGAGAAAATCAGACAGCTGGAGTAACATAAGTGTAAAGAAAAAAGCCGACTTACATAGGTGTAAAGAAAATAGAAATCTGCATAACTCCTCTATTAAACGATTATCATTGATAAATTCTTATCGTGTACAGAATTGTTAAACGTCTTCAAATTCATTAGCATCATTTTAGAGCAGAGAAATTTACAAATACGTTTGAAGAAACGATCAAACGAAATTGATCAAACTTGGCTACATTTGCCCTCGGGGACTCCTGGTCAACCAGCAGTGACAGTCATCAAATGGTTCAAATGTTTAACGTCTTTAAATTCATTAGCATCATTTTAGAGCAGATGAATTTACACAGCATGGACCAGACATGCACGTTTCGGGTATTTAAACCTCGTCAATGATCCTCAATCTAAACAATGAAATATGGCCATAATCTGTGAAAATTATGTCCTTAATATACCGAAAGACGTAGCAAGATGGCTGGGATATGATGCTTCAGAACCCAGGTTTCAGAAATATGAGAACATTTCAAGACATTTTGTAAACAGAAATTTTCAAATACGTTTGAAGAAACGATCAACCGAAATTGATCGAACTTGGCTACATGTGCCCTTGGGGACTCCTGGTCAACCAGCAGTGACACTCACCAAGTGGTACAAATGTTTAACGTCTTCAAATTTATTAGCATCATTTTAGAGCAGATGAATTTACACAGCATGAACTAGACATGCACGTTTCGGGTATTAAACCCTCGTCATTGAACCTCAATCTAAGCAATGAAATATGGCCAAAAGCTGTGAAAATTATGTCCTAAATATACCGAAAGACGTAACAAGATGGCTGGTTTGTATTTTGTACTAATGCTTGCTACTTACCATTTTCCATTGCCCTGTCACTCAAACCTATCCATGCAGGAACACTAGTAGCCCTGCAATGATGCAGAAAAATGCGAAGGTTCCGAATATTTTGCAATTATATCCTATTCTTATGCAAAGCAGACAGAACAACGGCTTTACACGAACTTTAGCTAATTTCACTTCTCCAAATAATAGGAAACTATCCCAAAATTTTCTTCTTAATAAAGGTATATAAGATCAATGCTCTATAAATAAAAAAAACCATATGAGGTAACACGACGGACAAACAGGCACATTGTCATGGGGAAAAGAAACAACTTTAAATGATACTTTGCTTCACTGTCTGCCATCCGAATGGCAGCGGCAGTCACATAAATTCAAATTATTCCAATATTAATCCATTCTAGTTTAGTTTAAATCAGTCAAGATAAGAAAAAAAAATTGCTATCATAAAAGACATTTTATTACCTGACTTTACTTCTTACAAAGTTAAACTCGCCTCTGCTGTGGATACTGACAAGGTCCGTTCCTAACTCTCTACAAGCCGCCCTAGCATCAGTCCAACTTATTTTTTCGGAAAAGATCTGTAATTCGAATTAAACAAGAAAATATTTAACGTTTCTGCGAAGGTGAAACATATCTAAAATTCCTCTCTTTCCGTCTTTCCTAACTCTCTACAAGCAGTCCTAGCATCAGCCCAACTTCTTTTCTCGGAAAAGATCCGTGATTGGAATCCAACAAGAAAATGTTCAACGTTTCTACTAACATTGTCGTCATAGCACTTTCACCTCAGACAGTGCATGTATTTTATATATTGTTTCATTTTCGTGCGTGAACATCGATGGCGGATGCGGCTAGCCAAACAAGGGATGCTAACTCTTCCCGGGCATCTTGTCCGTCAATGCTCAATTTTATGCTCTGTTGTGAAAGAATGGTAAAGATCTCCAACAAGATCCTGTTTCAGCACCAACAGCAAAACACCAAAACACCCGATGCAAAAAACACAAAAGACGAGCATAGTATAGGACGGAAAAAAGACATACGACATGTAAACATCAAACACAAAATACTACACATAAACCGACGAGACAAGTTGGCAACCGGTGCCGACTTTGGACGGCCATTTGCCACGCAAGTAGCAAATGGTGTGGTTATCCTGGATTACGTGCGCACAACCCTCTTACTTACTAATTACTAAGAGGTCTTGAAGAACGTACAATTGTGTTGTAAAACAACCTCCTCACTGTAAGATGACCCCCACATAAACAAAACCGCAAAACGTAGAGGCCCCAGCAATACAGATGAATGTATAAATGGATATAAAGAGAGGGCGTGCGTAATACAGTCCGTGTTCTGCCGGCTGTAGCTCATGTATGTAATCACCCGAGGAGTCCGACTGACATTCAGAGAGGACAGGTGGTCGGGGCCCTGTCTTCTCCAAATAGTTTTGGACAGGGCCTGTCATAAAGTCCTCGTCACAGTCAGTCAGAGTGCAAGTCTCAAGGATGAGCTGGTACAAGACTAGATTGTTCAAGTACCAAGCCTAGTGTCCGAGAGTGCTGTTGAGATTGTCGTCGGGATCTACATCATAATACAGTTATATTTCTTCAAATACAATGTTCTCGATTAATTCCATTCAGTAAGAGTGTATTTTGATAGCTTTCTTATCCTAATTACGATTCCAACATTTTAACCTTTCATTTGAATGTTGGAATAAGTGCTGCACATGTTTTGAGTGTCATGTATTATGTGTAGTCATGTTTAGTAATTTATGTTTGATGTTTCTATGTCATTTGGCGTTCATTGTACCGTTTGCGTCTCATTCTGTGAGTTTCTGTTTTGTGTTTTTGCAGTGGATTTTGTGGGGTTTTGTTGTTGGTGCTGCAACCGAGTGTTTTGGGCCATCCCCTCCTTTCTTAAATAGTAAATTATATGCTACAGTGGACTCTCTGTGGAGATTAGTGTTGTACTTCTTGTTAATATGTGCAGTGATATTTTCTCTGTCTGTTTGCTACCTTAATCTCTTTTGTTGAAAATGAGTTCCGCTATTTTCATTGTAGAGGAGATACTCCCAATCTTAGTTTCATTCAATATGGATAACAGTCGTTTATTGATTGATTGTGACGGGCCCTGTCCAAACTTCTGTTGAGAAGACAGGGCCCTGACCACCTGTCCTCTCTGAATGTCAGTTGGACTCCTCAGGTAATAACATACATGAGCTCGCGTCGACAAAGCACGGATTGTATTACGTAGGCCCTCATTTATATATCCATCTATGTTGCTTCGGTCCCTGCGTTTTGCGGTCTTCTTTGTTTGTGGTCATCGGACAGTGAGGATGTTGTTTTACTTCACAACTGTACGTTCTTTGAGAACTCTGAGGAAAAGTGGGAGGGTTGTGTTACTGACGTGGCAGATGGTCGTCCTAAGTCGGCACCGATTGCCCTTTGGTCTCGTTGGTTTATTGTAGACCTTTGTGTTTGATGTTTCTCTGTGATTTGATGTTCCTTGTACCATTACGTCTCATTATGTGCGTGCCTTCTTTGTGTTTTTACAGTGGATGTTTTGGGGGTTTGCGGTTGGTGCTGCAACTAGGTGTCGTTGGAGATCCCCTCCTTTCTTTTTTTTTCTTGTTTTGACTTCGTGACTGTTAAGCCATTTATATAACATTAAGGGTATATAACACACAGTGTCAAGCTTGAGAAAAGTAATAGTTTACCTTATAACAAAACTGTGAGTAGGGCATCCATGAATCTGGGCATCGAGGAGGAGGCGTGGTCGGAATGGGTGTGGTTGTTGTGGTAAATCCTACCCTGGGGAATTCACAAATGTATCGGTTCAATTCCGTGCATTCACTGTAGTGCCAGAGTCCAGGGGGTGGCTTCATAGACATGATGACGCATGGCTTGTCTTTTACAATTCCTGAGAATAGAAATATCTATACATCGAAGAAGCATCCATCAGTTTTGCAGTCAGAATTTCTAATGGAACAAGGGCGAATCCTGGGATAAACAATATTCCTAAGTGAGACAAGGTGCCCGGGGAGAGTCAGCGTCTCCTGTTTGCATGAAACATCCGTCACAACAGCTCTATGAAAATTATCAAATTCGGTGATTATGTCGATTTACACATTGATATAGATATATCTATCAGGTCTAATTGTCTTGTTTGATGATATTGAAGAAAGGAGGGGATCTTCAACAACACTCGGTTCTAACACCAACAGCAAAACCACAAAACACCGATTGCAAAAAGACAAGACAGACACGCACAGAATGAGACGGAAATGAACGCTAAATCACATAGAAACATCAAATATAAATGACTACACATAAACCAACGAGATAAACATCCATATGATAACAAAATATCAAAAAGACAGGGAAATTACATAGCATCATTGAAATATTCAGAACAATACTTTATAGGCGAATATATTCCAAATAAAATACATCATAGGAAGTGCCACTGGAATAACAATTCAAAATGGTTCAAATAAATACAAACAAATAATTAAATGTTTTGGTAATATTGTCATGGTAATAAAGCTTCAAAACGGTATTCTGACTGCGTTAATTAGATCTTGACACTTAAAATACACGAAATACAACTGTACAATTGTGTTAACATAAATTGTGACTTTTAATGGCATGCTAGATAGAATGTACATAGAACTAATACACTAACTAATAAGATAAAGAAGATGAGAGACAATGAAAAAAATACAATTAACAAGCCTAAAAAGGCTTAGATGTAACATGGAAGACAACAGATAAAAGGAGGGAAACCAATATGCATCCAACCCTCCCGCTAATTCGGACACAGGGAGGTCACACAAGGGGCAGTGAACTTGTATGAGAAAATGCCTTTAAGAAATTGCCTTTTAAAAAATGCCTATAGAATGTTTAAGAGGCCATCCCGCATCCAAAGTACCTATTTTGCATACATACATGTATGGGCAAAGGTGACGTTATAGTACATTTATTGTCCAGCTTGGAAGGGAGACATGACAATTTGGTCAACCCAGCACTTTTATGTTCACGCATAATAAATTGCTACCACATATAAGTGTTTCAGCTCAGATATTGGGGAAGTGGTATTAATTTCAATATTCATCTCCTAGGCATAAGCTTCCACGACCACATTCTGTAATGTAAATGTACCAATCTAAATTCAAAAAATTAAAGAGGGCTCTACTGATATGATTTTTGGTGGCTCTGCTATAAGCATCACTGATGGGAATTTAATATTCGAAACACGTGTCTGGTGCATGGAAATTGATTTGGAATTTTCTTCAAGAAGGTATATATATACATATATATGTATTTTGCTATTTAGGAAACTAGCCATTTCACCGATAAATATAATCGAAATTAAAGGAGTTTAACATCTTAGCTTCATCTTTCCAATGCTATTTTGAACATAGATTTTATTTAGATATTCTACTGAATCGACCCTACAGGACATTTGGAGCCGCGACCTCTCTGTAATGTTAATGTACAAATCTAAATTCAAAAAATTATAGATGGCGCTACTGAAATGATTTTTGGTGGCTCCGCTAGAAGCATCATTGATGAGAATTAAATATTCGAAACACGTGTCTGGTGCATGGAAATTGAGTTGGAATTTTCTTCAAGAAGGTATAGAGTTGGAACCCTTCGACATTATTCATATTCATGTGGCAAGCCAAACAGGGGATGCTTACTCCTCCTGGGCAACTGGTCCCATCTCTAGCTTACTAGGGGACCGTCGATGATCAATTTTGTGCTCTATTGTGAGTGCTATTGAGATAATCGTCAAGATCTTCGTTAATGTTACACGTCTTCAAATTCAATAGCATCATTTATAAACGGATAAATTTGCAGCATGGACCAAACTTCTTTCCTCATGAATTGTTTTGTATATTATATTCTTATTGAACAATATAGACTGAATTCATTATCATTGTTCCACCTTCTGCTATTTCCGGGGCAGATGGCCGTCCTAAGTCGGCATCGGTTGCCCATTGGTCTCGTTGGTTTATGTGTAGTCCTTTGTGATTGATGTTTCTGTGTTGTGCGTTGACGTTTCTTGTCCCTTATGCGTCTCTTTCCGTGCTTGTCTGCTTTGTGTTTTTGTATTGAGTGTTTTGGGGTTTTGCTGTGGGTGCTACAACCTGGTGTTGTTGGAGATCCCCTCCTTTGTTTTAATTGAAGAATGCATAACTGATGAGGATTTACTATCCAAAACACGTGTCTGGTGCATTAAAATTGGTAAGTTTGAAATTTCCTTCAATATGGTAAAAAGTTAGAACACTTCCGGATTATTAACTGAAGAATGTAGGTTCCCAATTCTTGTTGGATATGATGTTTTCATTTTTTATCCCTCCACTCTCACAAATATCGTAACTGAACTATAATTTGACGCTTAGACATTAATGACTTCTTGGTCTTCGGTTCTCCGGAGAGCGATATTGCTCCACTTCAAACCTTTTTGTGATAGTTTTTCCAATTTTTTCTTTAATTGTTATATTTCATTTTAAACGCCACAGATATGTATACACAGACAAAGAAGTTTTTCATATGTAACACATAAACCGTAAGTGTATAGATGACTGCTAAACCGCGGAAATAGTGCGGTTCGAACCACTAACCTTTAGGTTACTGGCCCGACACCTAAACCAATCAGACCACGCCAAATTTTATCTTGACCATACCTGTATTGTAAATGGCTATTCTCCATGTACCACCACAGAACTCCAGATAATTACCACGGCATCTCTTTGTCTGACAGTCAGAATCAGCTTGTCTGGGAAAATTCCGCAGTTCGTTGCCACAGAAACATTCATCTTGATACTGTTTTAGGAAAATTTGTATCAGAGTAAAAAACTGATAAAGTTTGGCTCTTCTTTAATTAGTGTTTTTTTTTCTCCACAAATCCGTCAGAGAAATATAAAGACAAAGGGATAAACAAAAGCGAAATAATACCTCTTTCAATTTTTTTTTCATTTCTTGAATTCAATGATATTCTCACTTCGGAATATTGTTTATTACGCGGTCCTCAACTGTTCCAAAGGAAATTCCAATGGTTTTACGCCACCTTCTCGACTTTGAGACTGAATAACTGATAGGTACTTCTTTGATACTTATTACAATCTCAATATGCTATACATTTACTCTGTAAAATGCAGATTAAGATATTCCGTTTATTCATCAGTTTACATACAGTGTTGGCAATTCTTGCAGGCCTTGGTCCCTTTGAACAAATAAACTATTTTTAATCAAAACTCATCGAACGGTCAATAATTAGAATCTATATCACATAAGAATTAAAGATTTTTGCTTGTTTTTGATTTTTGATATTTGACTTTTTATTCGTATAGGTCAAATAAATCCGCACTTGTTTGTAGTCAAAGAAAGGAGGGGATCTCCGACAACAACCGGTTGCAGCACCCACAGCAATTCATAAAAACACTTCATGCAAAATCATAGAGCAGCCACGCAAAGAATGAGACGCAAAAGTGAAAAGTACAGCAAATCACATGATAGAAATATTAAACATAAAAGACTACTCATAAACAAACTAGACCAATTTGCAATCGGTGCCGGCTTAGGACGGCCGTCTGCCACGCCAGTAGATGTAGAGAACAAAATGGAATAAAACACTTCAAACATCGGGTCAATGAACTGTTCTTATGGTAAAAAAAACCTTGTTTGATTGAAAATGTCAAAAATACCGAGTGGGTTACTCATACATACAAGTACAGTGTTGATCTCGAAGGGCTATCCATCGAGTATCACATAGGGTGAATCCCGAAATCCGAGCGATCAGGAGTCCGATACGATAGACCCTTGCCATCAAAACTTCATTTTTGTGAAGTCGAGATGGTGTAGTGGAAAGCGTGCCAGACTCTTGATTGCCAGGCGGAAGGTGCCGCAGGTAGTGGGGTCGAATCCCTGGCAGGGAAGAATAGGTAAATAGAGTATCTTGTTATATAAAGGATTTCTTCTGCTTTGGATATGTGTATTTCTCATGTTTGTAAAGTCTGACTATCAAAGATCCATCGTACTAATTTGGATGCCAATGTACTGTTTCGTTTGTGCTTTCTGTTTATATGTACTTCAGTACTGCTTTACCCCTAGGGCGATACACCCATTAGTACATAGGGTAAATCCAGAAAGCCGTCGACTACCGAGTGATCACGAGTTCGATACGATAGACCATTCGATCAAAACTTCATTTTTGTGAAGTCGAGATGGTGAAGTGCTGAGCTCTTGACTGCCAGGCCGAAGGAGCGGTAGGCAGATGATTCTAATCCCTGGCAGGGAAGAATAGGTAAATATGGTACCTTGTTATTAGGGATGAGCGGTTTTATCGCGGTACCGATATATCGCGATACGAGGCTTCGCAATACGTACCACGGTATTCGTTTTCAAAAACCGGTTTTTAACAATATTTTTTCATCTTTATATTTTTATGCTGTTTCTTTGAAAATTATGAGCGAAAGCGCCTTACTACTCAAAATACAACAATAAAGGGTCATTTAAATTGCCAAAGGTGGATTATTATGTCCATGTCGTTATGATGTTAAACATCTTCAAATTCAATAACATCATTTAAGAACAGATGAATTTGCAGCATGGACAAAAACATGCACGTTTCGGGTACTTAACTCTCGTTAATGATACCTCACATTTATGATACATGTACATGTATGCCCTTTAAGTTAGAAAGTCGTGAATGACATCATGCTCATTCCAACTCTTATTTTTATGCTTCATCCTAAAACAGCGATAGCAAAATCATGATCAGATCCACAATTTCTCTGACTAGCCGCTTTTAAACATGAAGAAGTGACCGTTCTGTGCTACACTAAGCCTAATAGATTTCAAGAAATAAGTAAAATAAAGCTGGTTCGACCTTTAAAAACGTTCGTCAATACACTGCGCATTGGTATATTCATTATATATTGGACTCCATCATGTTAGCTCGATTCTTACAAATGTGCTTATAGTATACAATGAGTTATAATTGGCAGATTGCTCAAACGTACAACATCGTGGTGTCTTGAAATCCACGGACGTTCGCCTTTCCTGTCATTTATTCAATATCAATTTATTATAAGGATAGTTTAAATGATGTTTTAAGTTTCCTGTTGACTTTTTGCACTGTCTGTCCACGAGTGTCCGCAAATGTCCCAGCAGAATAATCTCATTGATAGCTCGGATGAATTTTTATTTCTTTCAACCTGATGTTTGTACATGTATGATTGACTTCGAATGTTATAGAGGGACTGTCTGTACATGTCCATCATTTTATAATGAATACTTTTTTCTGAACTTTTAGATAGAATTTTGAAAGGAAAATTGAGGTAGATAGATGAAAATCTTAAGGAAACTTGATGCTATAAAATATCGCAATATATCGCAATATTTTTCCAAATATCGCAATATATCGCGATACAAATTTTACCCGCAATACTCAGCCCTACTTGTTATATACATGATTTTCTTGTGCTTAGCATAGTGCTTTTCTTATATATATATTTCAATAATGTGATGCGATTGCTATCGTTTGTTCTCTTATTCTTATTCATGTATGTGTTCCACTGTGAATGTTTCATCGTAGTCATGATGGAGATCACTTCCTAACTTTTTTTAAGTCCTAAATAGGTCAATAAGGACCCTTTATATTAGAGATTTTTTAAGATTGCAAACTTCGGATTTCGAACTTTGTACTTCGCAATTTAAGGGGCCATGTCGATTTAGGATAAGGCTTTAAAAGAGTCAGATCTGAAAACAAAAGAGATGAGATGGGAGGGACTATTGCTCTCCCACCCTGTTTGCTTAAAGTAGAATTATTGCCACTCCGTCGACTTAGTGATTTTACACAGTTCCTTGGATATGCGTAGTGCGTAATGTGAAGTACGACAACAGTAAAAAATGTCAATTAAACTGAAAGTGATCGATGGTTATACCTCAATGCCTGCATAAAGTTTCTGGTCCCTTGCACATATGTTGAGACACTGACCAACCGTCCGTATTCCATACATTTTTGGTTCTAAAATCCTCGTGCGGTTGTCCCAAAAACAGCCTACGTACTGACCTGAATAAAAGGTACAATTATACGCATATTTTTGCATTTCAATTTTTCCAATTTAAAATCCCATTTCACGTTCGTACTGATAATTTTTCAAACTACTCTAATAAATCTTTTTTTTTGTTTAAAGTCTTAACGTTTTCAATATGTGGTATCAATTGATTGTTTTCAGTTAACATCATTGTTTCACTATGGTTTCGGTATAACTTCCGTTTGGAACCTTGTATGGTTTTTTTCCTGAGAATGAGAATTTACAAAAAAAAAAAAAAAAAAAGACTCGTAACATAACCTGAAAAAATTCTTGTCTGTGGCAATTAAAAGTCAATATAATTTTATTAAAACGCATAAAAAATTTAAATGTTCTCCGTTTACCTACCTCTTTTTCCATAAGATTCTGAAAAGAAAGAAACATAGCTGAAAATTTTTGATCATTTGACAATCTCTTGCAACATGTCTTTATTGAATATCGTTATAACTAAAACAGATAAAAAAAATTCAGATATAATTTTGAATAACCATCTGATTTTAAACTAGACAGTAATATATTATAAATTTCAAGTTATTTTTTGTGAATATATCCAAATCTGTATATGAGATTGAAGTTTGTAACGATGTATCCTCTGAGCGTCCAACGTTATAATTATGTATTGAAATATCAGCATTACGAAGTTATTAAGGAGGGTTTGAACAACAAGATGGTGGCGGCATTATTTGTTTTCTTGCTTCCTTTGAAAAGTACAGTCTTAACTCTCTTAAAACATTTGATACTCTGATTGATATACGCATTTGAATATCCTGATGAAGTTCGAATAATTTCCGGCGTCATTTCAAGAAATTATGGCGATTTTCAAAATTTAGGACTTTGGGAGTTTTATCCATGAGCAAACAACGATGTCATTTCGACGTTATCGGGAAAAATAGCGTCACAAACCATCGCATTCAAAATGCAATAAAAACATTATTACTAAACATATTCCATTGAAACTTAGCATGTATGAAAAAGAAAATTAAATCTTCATCACAGTGATGACAAATTTACGTTACAGGAAAGCGGGTTTCAATTCATTGAAAATGGACGATTTTTGGCTCGAAATTGCAATTTTTTAGCGATAGTGTCATCTTTTATTCATGTATTCTGCCTGTGTTTAACACACAATTCATTCTATCTTTTCCATATGTAAGTGCAATATATTTATGGATATTTTGGAAGTTAAATCAAAATTAATTTCCGATAGCTTTATGAGAACTTGAATGACACTTTCAATATTATGACGTCATCAAAAAAATTCCCGAATAAGTCTATTAATGCATACTTCAAAGTCTCGTAGAAAATTTTCCTGTTGATAGAATCAAATATAAGTTTGTTTAGTCAAGGACAGACAAGAATTATATAATTTCAGAAATCGTTAGAAAAATTGAATTTGGCGTCCAAGTGTTCATTACCTCCTTAATTCCATGTTGGTAATGACAAATATGGACTATGACCATATCCAAACACGCCGTAAAAATGGAAAATTCAGAAAATCATAAACCGAATGCGTATAAAATCAAGATAAAACAGGAACCAAAGCAAACAGACTAAAACCTCCCAATCAGGGAGTGAGCCCAGGAAGAATCAGCATCTCCTGCTTGAATGCAACACCCGTCGCTTCAATTCGGACAGTTTTGACTGATTTGCATAAGATAGATTGCAAAGACAGATTTGCACCAGAATCCAGATTTAGATAATCTCAGCTTGATGTATGAATAAGTGAATGAAAGTCAAACATAAAATCCTGAGTCAGATTCCAAAAATCACAATCAAAGACACACAGAATCACAAAATAACAATTAAAGGACACACAGAATCACAAAATCACAATTTAAGGACACACAAAATCACAAAATCACAATCAAAGGACACACAAAATCACAAAATCACAATCAAAGGACACACAAAATCACAAAATCACAATTAAAGGACACACAGAATCACAAAATCACAATTAAAGACACACAGAATCACAAAATCACAATTAAAGGACACACAAATCACAAAATCACAATCAAAGGACACACAAAATCACAATCAAAGACACACAAAATCACAATCAAAGACACACAAAATCACAATCAAAGGACACACGAAATCACAAAATCGCAATCAAAGGACATACAAAATCACGGAGCCAATCAAAACGACTGAAATATTGTACAAAGGAGCAAAAGTGAATCCCCAGTGGAAATGAAATCAGGTGGTGTCCAGGAGGAGTGGGCATCTCCTGCTTCTTACCAACATCCGTTAATGAATCAATTGATGCCCAATTCATATTATCAATATTCATTGAAATTCTTACTTTTTGCTTCAATATAAGTGAAGGTCACCCTTGCTCCACTGCTCCAAGTTGCCGTTTTGTTTTCTTCGTGTTTGTAACCAATCCAGTAATTCTGGACATCGTTTGAAAGAGTGTAAGATAGGAATCCTTGAACTTCCCTGAATAAAAAGGAAGAATATTAATAAGATGAAATTGTTTCAAAAGGAAAATCAAAGGGCTCCCCATTTCATTATAAAAGTACTTAATGACTTCGAACTTGGTAATATGAGCTTTGGTCGAGTGATGTGGAACCTTTTGGCCATGAACAACAACATACTTACTAGGGCAGTGGTTGGGTTAACATTAAAGAAATATAACCCGAACATAATTTGTGACTGACTGTGGGGATACATGAATCTTGATGCTCTGTCTCTGTACTTTACAACATTTAATAGCGCATAAACAGGTCGAGGAAACTTCCATATATGGAAGTCAAGCATAGCGGAACGACTGCGTCACATAATCAGTTCAGAGTGAGCGCTCTCTCATATTCAACCAATCGCTTCAATGAACTTTGCATTATGGGATTACTATGATAGTAAAATCGTGCGTATATTTTGGCTTTAGTACTGTCTTTAAAATTGCTTCGCTATCGCAGAAAAAGCGACTAAATTCCTTAAGATCTTTGTCACATATACTTTAGAGGTATATCTATCGATTCCATATTGCGTTTTTAAAAATTCTAAGTCTGAAACCGTAAATCAAGGTGAGAAGATCATGCACCTTTGAATGGTTCAATGTGTGATCTCAATGAAAATTATGATATATCATTCGTATTATATGTTCTCCATTTGCTCAGTTCCTCTCTTTCGCAAATTCAAAATCAGAGAGAGAGCATAAAATTGGCCCTGGATGAGGAAGCAGGGGTACGTCTCAGAGAACTATAAACTAGGATAAAAAGAATAATCCTGGCCTATTCAACTTTCAATAAAACTGTATCATCTCCCATCCCAACCTTACATCGGTACCGATAAATTTATCATGCCAGAATTCTTTGAAAGACAAATAAAAACTCATAAATTTCCCAATTCTGTTCAAATGAATTTGTTTTAAAGTCTGTGGCGCCACCTACAAGTACAGTAGTTTTGATAAGTTATTATTAATTGTGAGAATGAGATTTCAGCTAAGGTAATGGATGTATCTATAGTACGCTCTTAACTGAATATAAATATGAATGATTTAGATCCAGGGGGGGGGGGGGCACCCCCTTCTAGAATACCCTATTTTTATATTTCCCGTTTTTATGTAAATATGTTTTTCAGACTCATTTGTTGACCCTCCTGACAGGCTGGACACCCCCTCCTAGATTTGCTAATGGTGTAGAAAGTGTGGATTTCAACTTCGTATTTATTGTTCAATAATTATGCTTTTCCGTGACATATCTGAATTTTTTTCAAATTAGTACATAGTATATACAACGAAAAGGGGTGTTAAGCCATGTCTTGAGAAAAAAAAACATACATAATAAAAAATTATACACTTTCGGCAAATACCAGGGGGTACCTGATGAATTTTTCATGAATTACTGGCATTTCTTTAACAACAGTTTGCAATGTATACAATAGAAACAAATTATTCTTCAGTATTCGATGTTTTTATATTCACAAACCTAAATTTATACATGTCTAGTACAGAAAAATCTTCGTATGGATCGATTTCACGAAGGTTGTATGTAGGACCAATGCAAGTCGTTTTTAAAAATGTGCCATTTTCTCATCTAATATCTGAATTTGGAGTTTGAATTTTTAAAAATGCAACATGGAATCGATAAATATACCTTTGAAGTATAAGTGACAAAGATGTTAAGAATTTTGATCGCGATTTCTGCAATAGCGAAGCAATTTTGAAGACAATACTAAAGCCAAAATATACACAAGATTTTACTATCATAGTAATCCCATAATGCAAAGTTCATTAAAGCGATTGGTTGAATATGAGAGAGCGCTCACTCTGAACTGATTATGTGACGCAGTCGTTCCGCTATATTTGACTTACATATATGGAAGTTTCCCTGACTGATAAATGTTTGTATTTATGCCTATACGCAAATGGTGTTTCAAATACATGTAAACTAGAAATTGAAAGATCGGTTAGAAATTTTCATTTTAAAAATGCTGTCATTAATGACATATATACTACAATATACTACATTAATTGCACATGAACTTGTGTTTCAAGTGATGATCGAATCCGAAATGAAGGGAAGACAGTTTAAAAGTTTAAAAATAATTACGAGCTTCTTTCTTAAGGAGTAGGTGTGGTAACCTGCCATTTCGGTCATATTTCCAAAGTTGTTCATATATCCATAATATTCTAGTCTATTGAATGTCAAATGTATGGTGAATCCAAATCAGGAAACTTGTTTTGATTTGACAGTCCTATACTGAATACATACTACGACGAACAAAACGTCTAAAAACGTTGAAATAATTGAAAATATTAATCAATAAGCGAAATTTCGATTCCAGGCTTTGCCCATTATAATTTTTGTACCAATCGATGAATTTCTGATCGGCATTTTAATTTGCAAAACATTTTGTGGGCGAGGCTTGGAGCGTAGAATTTTGAAGATTTGTGTGTAAAATACGATGATTTCCTTTGTTTTGCGTCATTCATGGCAAATTACGCCAGAGCATTACGTCATACACACGTGCGTGACGTTAGATGACTCAAAATTATGACGCCGTATTTTCTCAAACATTCAACATTGCAAAAATTGATATTTGATAATTCATTTATTACAAGCAAATTTTGACGAAATTTTAGGGCCGATATGAGGGCAACTAGTCCTTTAAAGAAATAGAACATTGATAAAAGGTATTCATCAGTATTGATCAAATTATAGATCCAAAATGGAAATTATGTAGAAATGAAATATGAAGCAAATCAATAGCACAATCGTCACAAACTTTCGTCAGGAGTTTTGTTTCTTAAACTAAGGGATATCTCAATAAGTTTGTCCCTAGCAGGTTCTGTCAAAATGGTAGAAATTAAAAGTCAGAATTAGGCTTTTTCTCTTCATTATTTTATATTATTTGGATTTTCTCTTTTTTGCTTAGAGCACCATTGACGAGACATAACTTGTGCATTGAAATTAGATAATAGAGCATATATTTGATGATTTTAAATAAACTCTTATGCAAAGACCTAGTCAACTTTCTGTATTGCTCTTGTCCATGATGTTGTTCCTTTTTAACACATGTAAGTATACTGAATGTGTGTTGTTGGAGATCCTTTCCTTTGTTGAGTTCTCACGATTTTGCCTGGCCTTCTCGACTTTGAGACTAAATGAATGTTAGGTTCTTCTTTGATGTTTATTACAGACTAAATTATCTGGAATATATTTTGTAACAAATTGACATATTCTTTACCTGCTTGCTACTGTCGCTAAATTTCCTCCCTGTGTTTTACATGATGCCTGTGCAGCAGACCAGGACAAAGTGTTATTTTGTTTGGAGTAACAATATGCTCCATAGCCAAAGGAACCCTTCAAAGAAATGTATAATACAAGTGACCCAAAATCAAGTTAATCAGACGGCGGAAGCGGCTAGCCAAACAGGGGATGCCTACATCTTCCGGGCATCTGGTCCCACCTATAGCTTGCTAGGGGTCCTTCGATGCTCAATTTGGTGCTCTATTGATCGTGCTGTTGAGCTTGCCGTCAGGATCTTCTTTATCTCATTAATGTGTCACACAGAGAGGAAAAGAAAAATCATTTCCTTTGATACGGTCTCTTGTAAATATTGAAATAAATATATATGCACAACCAATGTAATTCCCTGCTATGAAAGTATTGAAAAACGTGCTGTACTTCTGTGTGAACCGCTCATGACGTAGAAATGCATAAACGCTGCAGAAAACATTCAGCGGCGTCTGCTCTAACCTGCACACCGAGCCCGCGGTGACCTAAATGTTAATGTCACCCTTTACACGGAAACGCGATTTCAGACAACAACAATTGTGGTGCATGCATTATATAGAATAAATGTCATAACGTCATCACATGTACTATAAATGTACTTGCTGTGTGTTGCATACAAGTTATAAAACACAAATTGAGACACTTATTCTCTATGAAGGTGATGCTTTTCTGAATTAAGAGGTTTGAACATACATGAATTTGACAATAATTTAAGCTTTTGATTTTGATTATAATATGTACATAGAATCTGTATTACATATACACGAGGCCGTTGTGTTTTAATATCTTGTTTGTGTTGTCTCCTTACAGTGAGAAGCTTCATGTTTATACAACTATTGTGCGTCTATGGATACCTCTGTGTATCCGGATAAGTGGGAGGTTTGTGCGCACCTAATCCGGATAACCACAACATTTGCTAATAGCAGATGGCCGCCCAGAGTCAGCGCCGGGTGCAAATTGGTCTCCTTCCTTTTATGTGTTGTCGTTAACGTTTGATGTTTATGTGCGTCTCTTTCGATTGCTTAGTATGATGTTCTAGCGACTTTTTGCGGTGTATCCGGATAAGTGTGAGGTTTGTGGTTTTGTCTGATGTCATTTATGTGTTACATTCTTGTGGGTTTGTTTCGCTTGGTGTGTGCAGGGTGGTCATGCTGGAGATCCTTCCCTTTTCTATATGTCATACTTTAGTTATTTGACCCTGACAAAAATAAATTGATGAGGGATAAATACAGAAATCAATACATACACAGTTGATGACGAAGATATGCATTTGATTGTCAATATTGAAATATATTTACTATGGCACCAATTTTATTGTACTAGACACGTGTTTTGAATCCTCGTCAGTAGTACTGCATGTCAAACAGTTAAAATAAAGCCAAAGTGAATTTTCCTGGCGCCATCTTTAATACAGACTTCAATATCCTCTTGCCAAAATGATCGGCTCCAAATTTTGTGCAGGGTTTATTCAGAAGCGTATTTAAGTGAAAAATATGACCAAAAATCGTTGGAGGGTAGGCGCAAGGAGCTTAATTCTTAAAATTATGCCGAAACCCCAGCTAAGGACAGAGCTATGCAATGAGGGATTTACCCCATAGTTTTAGAAATTTTGCTCTAATCTGATGACATGAAATTTAGAATATATTTCAACAGCTTATAGGATTACATCTTAGCATCAAATATTGTGAAATTTTATAATCATGAATAATTATATGTCTCTTTCTCGCTGCTTTTATGCATAATGACACTGATTAAGATTACAATAATACATTATAAAATGATATGATTTACACTGTATTAAAACTACCTTTTTACATCCAATCTCATGGGGTGCTTGTGTCGTGGCTGCAATGTTCTCCATCTTTTTCTTGCACAAAAATCCCTCTATCACTGTGTTACAGCTAGCGGTGTACCACATAAATGTACCCTAAAATTCATTCCTTATTTTCATTATTGAAGCATTAATCCAAAAAAAAAAAAAATACACATAAGAAGGATACCGTCATGGGAACTTTAAACGTCAATCAGTTGCTTAAATATGAAACAAAATTCCCTTTAAATCAAATACAGAATCAAGAGGCAAATTTTGTTTCAAAATGTAGGAAGTGCAAAGTTATGATACGATGTCTGTTCTGTGCATTATGGCCTCCATCTTCCTTGGTTTGCCTTTAATCATATGCAGCAAATCTGTGAATTATTAAAGTAAGCAAGGATAACTTATGTAGCCAAGTTCGATCAATTTCGGTTGATCGTTTCTTCAACGCATTCTAAATTTCTGTTATCAAAATTTCTTGAAATTTCAAAAACGTGGGTCCTGTAGCATCATATCCCACCCATTCTGCTACGTCTTTCGGTACGCTTTTTCGACATAGTAACTTTCACACTTTTTTGGCTTATTACATTGTTTAGATTTGAGGATCACTGACGAGGGTTAAGTACCCGAAACGTGCATGTCTGGTCCATGTTGCCAATTTACCTGTTCTTAAATGATGCTATTCAATATGAAGACGTTTACAATTATAACCAGGTCAAGTTTGTTATTCATGAATGCACTGTGACCTTGTCCTTATGTCCTCAGACAAGGTCATGTTATTACAGGGAAACCAAGTATTGTGTTTTACTCGTTCGGAGCACTGCGTCCTCTTTGGTCAAAGGTAATGATTTTTTGTCACATTATTGTGATCGTGCTGAGAAATATAAGTTATACTCCGTATTATTTGTGGCAAATCTCCTTAAGAGCTACAACTATTCTAACTGGATTGGGGTCATGAACGGTTACTCATGAACTTGTTTAAGGTCATGACACACCTGTAGATCATAAGCAAATTTTAAAATCCATACACAGTACAATCGTGAAGTATCGGATAAAATACACCAGATGGACGTCATGAGAGATTACATGTACCAGATGTTGGATGGTCCAATAAGGCATAAAGAATATTGGGGATGATAAGCACTGCTCGATCTATTGCAGAGACAAGCTCGTGTACTGCAATCTAACGTGACCTATTTTTTTAATCTTTACGTAGAAGAAGAGAGAAATGTTTGATGTAAAGAGCACATAATATCAAACTTTAGATCAGAAAGCTATAAATATTCAAATACTAACTTACAAAATTTGTTACTTAAATGGTATTACAGCAAGTTGTAAAATTGTGAACAAATCGATCTTACGTCAGAATAGACACAGCTTTTTGACCTTGGAGAAAGCCGACTAAGAACTTGGCCTGGTTGATGCTTTCCCCAGGGAGTGTGCATAACCTCTGATCCGTCTATCCACTCAAACGTCCGATGCGGTTTGTCTAACTCTAATCCGATCCAATAGCGTTCTGATGTTTTTCCTTCCGCTGTGTATATGTGATACATCGTAAAGTAGTGCAGGGCGCCCTCTGGGAGCGATATTAAATGTGATTCTTCTTTTCGGCATGCTTTCTTGGCTTCCGGTTGTGTGACATTTTTAAAGAAGAACTTAATGCAATTGCCATCAAATTCTTGCCAACCAGGTACACAACCGTATGAGATATTTGTAACTAAAACAAAATTGTCAAAAAAGTATTTTCATTTTATAAAAAGTGTTATAGAAAGTAATAAAAAACTGTGTAGCTTAAACACATATTTCGTGGTTTAAATATGGCTTATTTGGCTTAATGAATATCTAATAAGGATTCAATATGTGAAACATCTATGTCTTGTACACTTTAATTATTGATGTAAAAGTAAAGGTAAAGGTAGGGTTAATAGTCTCGTTCGCCTGAGCTTCACGCGACACCTTCAGTCACCTCTCTGGCGATACCTGTACAATCCAGTGTATTCTTAACTCCCTTGGGAGTATACAAGCAGAGCTGCCGTTTAGGCGCTAATGCTTTTCACTCACATAACAAGCTCGTCTCATACGCCAGGTACCCAGTTTACTCATGGGTGGATAGAGTGCAACGTAGTGTAAAAGAAAGGAGGGGATCTCCAACAACACTAGGTTGCAGCACCCACAGCAAAATCCCAAAACACCCATGCAAAAAACACAGAACAGACAGCCACAGAAAGAGACGCAAAAGGGACAAGGAACACCAACTCACACCATAGAAACATGAAACATAAAAGACTACACATAAACCAACGAAACCAATGGGCAACCGGTGCCGACTTAGGACGGCCATCTGCCACGTTAATAGCAGACGGTGTGGTTATCCTGGATTACGTGTGCACAACCATCCCACTATTCCGATTTCTAAGAGGTCTCGAAGAACGCACAATTATGGTGTAAAACAACCTCCTCACTGTAAGATGACATCACACAAACAAGACCGTAAAACACAGGGGTCCAAGCAACACAGACGAATATGTAAATGGATATAAAAAGAGGACGTGCGTAATACAGTCCGTGCTCTGCCGGCTGTAGCGAGATCGTATATGTTATCACCCGAGGAGTCCGACTGACATTCAGAGAGGACAGGGCCCGCCATGGAGTCCCGTCGTCACAGTCAGTCAGAAAGCAAGTCTTAAGAATGCGCTCTTACAAGACTGTAGATTGGTCAAGTACCAAGCTTAGTATCCGTCTGGTTACATTAAGATCATATCCACGGTATTAAAGGCGTAAAGTAACTTGCCCATGGTTACAATTGTTTTGCAATGATCGGCGACGGCGAGATTCGAACCAAAGGGCTCATAGTCCACCGCGCTAACAACTACGCCACCAGCACTACAGCCACTACGCAACCAGCACTACAACCACTACACATCCAGCACTACGACCACTACGCCACCAGCACTACGACCACTACGCCACCAGCACTACAACCACTACGCCACCAGCACTACGACCGCTACACCATCAGCACTACGGCCACTACGCCACCAGCACTACGACCATTACGCCACCAGCACTACAACCACTACGCCACCAGCACTACGACCTCTACACCACCAGCACTACTATTTCCCAAAGGCTGATCCCTGGCAGAAGATTTTGCATACATCTTTTTCTAAAAGGAAGTGTTAAGATAAGGGCCGTATCTAGCCCCGAATTTCGTGTCGTATTGCTTCCGCATGACGATTCAAATATTGAAAAAGGTTAATTATAATTGAAATATGATTATGATATGAGTATATTTATTTAAGACTTTTCATATGTTTTACATATTGGTGAAGTACTCTTAAGATTCTAAAATTAAGTTCGAAAGAAGTAGGGGTACTATGATGGGAAAACTGATAATATCGACTATAAGACGTATAAAGAGGAAGGTTCGGTTACCTGGAAAATTTGTCCTATTTTTCAACTAGTTCAAATTTCGATTATAGTATATGCAATATCAAAGATGTCAAATGTATGGTTGCTTGAAATATCATAAAAACATTTCGATTTTTAGACTGAAATATACAAATATACCGAAAATTCGCAAAAGGATGAAAAATGTTAAGAAATAAGTCAAATTTGGAAAAAAATATCATTGAAAACAAGAAGGGCGCGCAATCTCAACCAAAATAATCTCTATACTGAAAGATAGCTATGCAATATATCTCTCGATCTATATAAAATTTATTTTGGTTGATGTTGCGCGCCCATTCTATTCTACAAGATTTCTGCCTTACGCACGGTGATGTTCCTACATTTTCTGTTGTCCATAGCAAATGACGTCACAACGTGACATCATATGCTACAACCTGGTTTTGTTGGAGATCCCCTCCTTTGTATCATATCTTACGCATGTGACTTTACAACTACTTGAAATATGAACCTAATATATTCGCACATATTCTGATGAAATATTAGAGATAGAAAATCAAAGTTTTCATACATTTATTTTCGACGAAAAATACAAGTTTAGGGACAAGTGGACATTCTCCTTTAGTAACATTTAACATTAAATGGATAAATATTTACTATATAAAATCAAATATGTCTACCTCATACATGTTTATCAAAAATAGATTTTGATTGTTATATCTACTTTAATTGGCAAATAATGAAATCCGAAACTCAAAAAACGGTCTCATTTTGTATTCAACGGCTACAGTATAAGTGTTTTTTTTTGCGCGAAATACACACGGACACGGCTTATTTCTTTCATATTCATTCGATCATATTAAGAATACATATTTGGCTGGATTGAAGTGGAACAATATACATATTTGTCATATTATATGGTCTAAAAGATCGATCTTTACAAAATGTACCCCTTCCTTTTTTGATTTTTCGTCTCAGGAGTAGTGTTCCAGCCGCAGATCAGAACCCCACTTTTCCAGAAAATTTGTATCAAGGATATACACTCCCAGTAAAAGTGGTATTATGTATATCCGGGGGGAACAATGTTCAATAAAACATTTAAAACATTTACGTTTTTTATTGATTTCTATAGGAAAAATACAAGTTTTGACCCAAATATTAGCACATTTATACAAAGCAGATAAAAAATTACTTCAGATTCTGATGGGATGCCGTATAAGTATATATAAATTTTACGAATTATTTTTCTTGAAGTTTCCATTTTCAAAATCCCAATTTTTCATGGCTGATTTTACGTCTTATCTAAACAGCTCCTTCACGTCTTACATTATATTTTTAGATGATAAAACGTTTTCAGAAACACTCGGATGTCGCACCCACATCAAAACAACTCATGCACAAGAGATGCCAAAGGGACAAGGACAAAAAAACACAAAAACAAAGAAACAGTCATTAACCAACGAGACCACCTGGCAACCGGTGCCGACTCAAGGCCATCTGCTACGCTAAAGCATGGTATCAGTGTTTTGGTAAAAGGAATCTTATGACATTTGTTTTAGCAATTTAACCCATGTTCTTTAAAATGATTGTATTTTTAAGTGATTCAACTTTTTGTTTAGAAATAAACAATGTTGTTTAAAAAGAATTATAACTTATCGATAAATATTTTAATACCTGACGGGACTGTTGTATTATTTACAGCGATTTGTGTGGGTCTTCTTTTCCGAACTGAAATGAAATATAAAGTGAAATATATCTTTGTTTTTTTACAATTATATCATGAACTAAGACTTATCCCGATTAAGTAGGAAAAAGGATTAACTTCTCTCAAATTTTCATTATAGTAACTTTGCACATATGAAAGATAACGAAGGTGTATAAAGTATATCAACTCATTGATATTGTAACAAAAAAAGTTGGATGAACTGTAAACATCATATGTTACATTAAACATCAATTATTTTTGTATGTAAACATTTGTTACAGACGAGATAAAACAAGTTGACGTACGAAGCCAATAGCTTCTGAAACAATCTAGCTATCCGGACCGATGCCGTGATCGCACAGAATATCTATGTACGCTTCATATTCTATTATGGAGTAAACATTCTTGTACCTTTCTGAGTTGAATGCGACGTCAAAGTAACAACCAGGCATGTGAAAAAGGGACATGGTAGTTTGAACTTTAATTCTATTCTGTAATATTTTTTTGTTGAGACTTGTGTTTTTCTTTGCGAATCGTTAAAATCTATTCTATAAACCATAAATAGCGACGCTCTGATTGGCTGATAACGTCGTCGATGCTCCTGGATAAATCACCATATATCACGGTCGAAAAATAGACCGGGATGACCCCACTAACTTCTGCAAATGGCGAAGTTATTTATTGTGAATCAAAAATTATAGAATAAAACAGTTATGGACTTTTAACTCAGTATATATGATGTGATATTGGCTTACTATGAAAATATTGGCCTTCGCCTCGGTCAATATATTCACAGTAAGTCAATATCACATCATATACATTGAGTTAAAGGTCCATAATTGTATAATATATTAGCACAATAAGTGCATCGCTTTGGATATTATTTATCGATGAATTATAAAAGAAGAATATGTCTATGATGTTACATGTATCAAATTATTTTCTATGACCGAAGAAATTGAACAGTATTTTGAAGATCATTTCTGAAGATCGTTCTTTACAAGACTAGAGAATGAAACTTATATCAAGAATAAACTTGAAAAGAAAATCTTTACAACATCACGTTGTCCACAATGTTTATCATATATAAGGTTAGAAAACTCCAACAATAACAAATTTGAAATGTACATGTATATTCACCGGTATTTCCATTTTTATATGACAAAAGTAATCAGTATGATTATTTCTGGGAAGCATGCGATGTTCTGCCGCCTGAAAGAAGCTTCGTTTTGGTCCTTTATCGATTTGACATCCTAAATACTATTTTGCTATTTCGAAAACTTGTCATTCCTTTCAAAACTATCATCGAAATTAAAGGAGGTTAACATCTTAGCACCATCCCTCCAATGCTATTTTAAACATATATTTTATTTGGATATGCTACTGAATCGACCCTACAGGAAATTTGGAGACGCGCACTCTCTGTAAAGTAAATATACAAATCTAACTTCAAAACATTAAAATGGGCGCTACTGAAATGAATTTTTGGTGGCTCCGCTGAAAGCATCACTGATGAGAATTAAATATTCGAAATATTCTAAACACGTGTCTGGTGTAGAAATATTGGTTTGAAATTTGCTTCATGAAGGTATAGAGTTGGAACACTCCCGTATTATTACTCACCAACGCAAATGTATATGTCTAGGTTTGTATTTTGAAAGGTTTTATATTTGTATTAATTGTCATTTTTGAATTCAAGATTTGGCTGTTGTGATTGTGGAAAGTCGATGGCGCCCTTCTTATACACATGTTACCTCTGTTGTGATATAACACATTGCAAGCAAATGTCATTTCTACTGTCAAACAATGTACATTACGTTTTGTATCTAAACTACTTTTGATTGATTGTGATCTAATTATACCCCCGCCATATAATGGTGGGGGTATATAGTGATGCACTTGTCCGTGCGTGCGTGCGTCCGTCCCACCTGTGGTTTCCGGACATTTAAAGGAAAACTATTACAGATAATCAATTCATTTCTTGCATATAGCTTTAACACCAAGAAATACAGGTCAAGTTCGAATATGGGTCATGTCCCTCAATTTTGTGCAGAGTTATGCCTCTTGAAACTTCGAAAAATTCAAAATTTTGTGGTTTCCGGACATTTAAAGGTAAACCGTCATAGATAATCAATTCATTTCTTTCATATAGCTTTTACACCCAGAAATACAGGTCAAGTTCGAATATGGGTCATGTACCTCAATTTTGTGCAGAGTTATGTCCCTTGAAACTTAGAAACATTCAAAATTTTTTTGTTTCCGGACATTTAAAGGAAAACTATTACAGATAATCAATTAATTTCTTGCATATAGCTTTAACACCAAGAAATACAGGTCACGTTCGTTCGAATATGGGTCATGTCCCTCAATTTTGTGCAGAGTTATGCCCCTTGAAACTTCGAAAAATTCAAAATTTTGTGGTTTCCGGACATTTAAAGGTAAACCGTCATAGATAATCAATTCATTTCTTTCATATAGCTTTTACACCCATAAATACAGGTCAAGTTCGAATATGGGTGATGTACCTCCATTTTGTGCAGAGATATGTCCCTTGAAACTTAGAAACATTCAATTTTTTTTGGTTTCCGAACATTTAAAGGAAAACTATTACAGATAATCAATTCATTTCTTGCATATAGCTTTAACACCAAGAAATACAGGTCACATTCGAATATGGGTCATGTCCCTCAATTTTGTGCAGAGTTATGCCCCTTGAAACTTAGAAAAATTCAAAATTTTGTGGTTTCCAGACATTAAAGGATAATCAATTCATTTCTTGCATATACCGTAGCTCTTACACCAAGATATACGGGTCAAGTTCGAATATAGGTCATGTCCCTCAATTTTGTGCAGAGTTATGCCCCTTGAAACTTCAAAAATTCAAAATTTTGTGGTTTCCAGACATTTAAAGGAAAACTGATACAAATAATCAATTCAATCCTTGCATATACCATGTATACCTTGCACACCAAGAAATACAGGTCAAATATGCGTCATGTCCCTCAATTACGTGCAGAGTTATGCCTCTTGAAACTTAGAAAAATTAAAATTTTGTGGTTTCTTGACATTAGAAGGAAACTGTTACAGATAATTACTTCATCTCTTGAATGTAGCTATTATACCAAAAACTACAGGTTAGGTTATAATATGGCTCAATTTTATGCAGAGTTGTGCCTCTTCAAACTTGGAAAAAAATCAATATTTTGTGGTTGCCGGACATTTAAATGAAAACTGTTACAGGGAATATATTTATTTCTTAGGTATACTAATAGCTTTACATTTAAAAATACAGGTCAAGTTCAAATAAAGGGTCATGTTCCTCAATTTCGTGTTGAATTGTGCACCTTAAAACCTTTTATACATTGCTTATATGTAAAATATACCGGGCGGGGGTATCATTGATCCTTAGATCAACAATAGATTTCATTAATAATTCCGTTTGTGTAACAGCGTCATTTACCAACCAAGAATGACCACATGGTTACTTTTTATATATTTGAGTGCAGTTTTTTCTTGATAATCCAACTAAAGCAACTGAGGACCAGCCTTCTTTTGTTTTTTTTTTTTTTGACAAATAAAGATAACGATAGTCGGCAAAAGAGAAGAATGATGCAAGCAGTGCAGTGTCATCCAAGCGATTTGGACGATTGGCAAACTCAATTTATTTCCTTTACAAACGGTATTTTTTATCATTGTTTCCCACCTTCATAAGCTTTGATTTCCATTTACTATAAGTTGCTATGTTTTACTCTAGGTAAAGGCCTACTCATCTTTTGAGGCATTAAAATCATTCAAACTTCAAGAAAGTACGAAGATGTTACAAAAGAACTTTAAAAATCGCATCACTCAGCAAATGGTATATATGACTAAATATGGAATTATATCAGAGCCTTACATGTCATCTTGCATATGGGTTGATGATATTGGGAACATCGGTCTGCTAACCATCCTGTGTAGTAACCATGGGAAATAGCTAGACACTCCCCACCATTCTTTGGTGCCCCTGTATGAGAATTTTTTTTCAGAACAATTCTTGACATTAAGATATAATGTAATATATACACATGTTAAATTGCACATTCTTGTTGATATTTGGAACATCGGTTTTTTGTCTTATTCATCGGCCTTTTTCATTTCGGTCTTTTCGCATTATTCATTTTCTCATCTGTAATCGGTCTTATTCATTTCGCCGATATATCAGGCATCGGTCTTCATTCATTTCGCCGTTATATTCGCTACTCATAAAAGTTTTCATTCTTACTTGAAATTAAATTTTTGATAAGAACAATGACATACAAAAGTAAAAGAAATGTTAAAATCATTAAGTTCTAACCATCGATTGTTTCTGTTAAGGCATAAAATGAAAACCTTTCAAAGGATAAAATAGATAGAGGCCTAAAAGCAGATGTATTGCTGAAAGTTCTTTCAACAACCATATCTTTTGTATTAAACAGATATATGTTGCAAGTTTTGAATACGAAAGGCTTCTAAACCAAAGTAGTGCGGACTCTTCGTTCAGCTGTATTATCTACTCTTGTTTTCAGCTGGTAACAAAGTTACCCACAATTGAGAGTTTGAATTGCTTTCAATACACAAATCTATGTCGCTGATGCATTAGAGAAGCGTTGATTCGGATTTTACCTTAGCTTCAAATCACTTCATTATAAATCATAATCTAAACTATATTAAGTATTAAACCTTGCATTGCACAACAGACATTTTAGTTACATACGCCTCTGAAATGATATACCACTCCGTTCCAAGAGAGCCTATGTGCAAAAACAAGAGAGATAATTGCAAGCTTTGAAACATCAAAACTTCACTCATCTTCCCGGTATGTTTTTGACATCAAAGGCGAAATCGTCTTCATCATCTTCATCATCATCATCATCATTATCGTCGTCGTCGTCGTCATTACGTCATCTGTCCAATGGCGGTAGCCGTCTGGGCGTTACAGAGTCATCTCCATCCCTACCTGTTCTTTGCAAGTTTGACCGTCTCAAACCGTGCTCAAACTTTCCTTGTAGGAAGCTTGTGCACACGTAATTCGTCGATCACAACATTCACGTTTACCAAGTAAACACAGGGCACACATTGCTTTTCCTCATTATACATATTGTTAACCGTATAATCATTCAAACTTTACTTTCATACTTTAAAACGCCTCCCTGGTCTATTTTGAGCACATGGAGGGCTGTTTTGAGCGCTTGACAGAGCGGCTTTTTAGACAATAAAAAAGGGGAAAATTCCCATTCATGTAATATTCAGTGATTTACCTCTGTGCCAGAAATTGACATATTTGAAAGGTTGCTGGTCTGTCCATTGCCATCCTCGAGAATCGTCTCTTCTATTCCCACCAGTCCAAAACATGTAGCTCTTTCTCTGAATCGCATTCAGCCAGCCTTAAAAAGGAAAAAACGACAGAAACCAATGAAATCAGAACTTCTTTCAAGTACCAGCTATGGATAACTGAAAGTAAAAATAACAACACAAATCCAACTTCAACAAATCAAATTCAATGGGCAAACCACATCATGAAAAATATGTTATTATGTTATTTCCGATTTTGAATCAGTTTTCATTGAGCTGTTGCGACGGGTGTCGCATGCAATCAGGAGACGCTGACTCTCCCCTGGTACCTGGTCTCACTTAGGATTGTTATTCATTCCGGGGTTTGCAACCGTTTGAATGGAAATTTAATGAGTTCGCCTTGTCTTCTCGACATAATTGATAGGCACTTTTTATGTTTATCAAATACTAACAACCGAACCAGCTGTTATTAAAAAGCATTTATAGTGTTTATGATAATTAAAATAGGCAATTTTCAAATTTGTATTATAGATATATTTCAAAAACATATCATCAAATGCAAAATTTGGCATATATACTTTCATAGATGAAATTCATACCCAATATAAGATGGGATTCCGATTCAGAGCTTAAGCTTAATAAATCTCCTGTTTGTTTGCAAAGAGCCAGTGCCTCGGGCCAAGTAACTAATTTGTCAGGAATTGTATAGATAATGCTTGAATCCAGAGGAGACATGAGGAATTTTTCACTCCCATGCTTTGGTTTTACCATCTCTGCAAGAAAAGTATTAATGCAATTATCATGTTTAATTTTCAAATTCGAGAGCATCATATACGAACAGATAAATTTGCAGCATGGACCAAGCATGCACGTTTCGGGTACTTTACCCTCGTCAGTGATCCTCAATCTAAACAATGTGATATGACCAAAGACTGTGAAAATTATTATGTCCAAAAATGTACCGAAAGACGTAGCATGATGGGAGGTGGGGTATGATGCTACAGAACCAACGTTTTAGAAATTAAAAAAAAATTGATAACGGAAATTTTCGAATGCGTTGAAGAGACAATCCACCAAAGTTGATCGAATTTGGCTACATATCATGAAGACATGCAGCAGTTTCTTATAAAACTTAGTCAATTTTATCACATCTTTCATACTATTGGTTCTTAAGACAAACTCAATAACGATCATAACATATTTATTCTTAAATCACAAAAAAATCTTATTTAAGACGACAATTTCTCATTATGAGTAAATGAAGACTAGTTTTTCTCACCTTTCTTTTGGTACTTTGTTATATTAGAAACACACACAACCCCTAGGGGAGTCTGGCAAGACAAATCACTTCTCCATTTACCATTTCCATCTAAAATTTGTTATGTTATCAAAAATGAGTTCAAAACAGTAAAATCTAATTCTTCAATATTTCATGTTGAATATTACGTAAAGAAGAGTAAATTGATCAACTTCTATAATTTCTTTTGCTTAGGAGGGCATTAAGTGCAAATACCACTCAGTGGAAATATATATCGGGAAAACGTAGCTCATTAGGCAATTGAAAGAAATAATTTAGTTATACCAAACATTTCTAATTACAAAAATCGTACAAGAACACAATAAAATCTAAACTACTCCACATGCTTTACCTGTATCGGAATAGGCGCAGTCAAGACCTTGCCTTGGAACTGTAATCATACCAATTTCCATACAGCAATGCTACGTCTTCAGATTTCCACACCCACTGCCCTGTTGTGGATTCTAAAGAAGGCAATGCGAAATTAGTCTCCGGCAAGATTATGTTTCAAGGCAGAGCATACAAAAATGTCATGTATTTAAAATTGATGGAGAAGGCTACGGATTAGATATATCGTATTACAGATTGCTCATTTGAAAAAAAAAATAAAACAATTGATGAAATTGAGATGTACAAAATGAAAGTCAATGAAATTTTGAAATATTCTTCATGAAGGTATAGAGTTGGAACACGTCCGTATGGGAATGAAGAAACATTGTTATCTGAATCAATTTACTAGAAAAGCATTTAGTCTGTAAAAAAATACTTTTCAATCCGATCCAAAGTCGAGTCTCGTCGATCTCCGCCATCCTTTTAACATACTTTGTAATAAAATCTTGGTCTTCAATGCTGAAGAAAGGATTTTAAATATAAAAAAATGTAGCAAAGAAATAAAAAAAAAAACTCGATTCACATCCAGTCTCAATGTTAGAAAAAGAAACAATTAAGGTATTCGATGGGTAATGAAGAAAATTATGCCCAAGAAATTAGTTGTATTTATAATTTAAAATATTTCTGTGCTATATGATATTTTAAAAACTTTAAACTTCTCATTACCCATCATATGCATTAAGACAAAGGCAGATAATAAACTTAATTCGAAACCAAAAAAAAAAAAAAAAGATAATTAAATGAATATAGCCCCCTTGAAATTAGGGCTAAAAACATAACATAATACAAAATGTATAAACGAAAAGCAAGCAACAATATTTCACCTTTTCGGTTCAATCAAAGAGCTGTTTTGTGTTTTGCAATATTGGTCAGCATCACCATAAGATGCCAGGAGAAACGGTTTGTACAGATAGCATTTGTTTCCATGGTGATACCAATTAGACGGGCATCTTCCTGTCAACAGAGACGAGCAAATATTCATTTTTCAAAGGGAAGATAGTTCATCCGATGTAGGTCAAGATGTAATAACTTTTGCAACATCAATACTAGACAAATGTTCATGATCAAGTCATGGTAATAGAACAAAGACTTTAACTTCTACTCAGAGGTCTAGGGTAATTATACGGGACATGTCCATTAAATCTGCTAGAAGCCACAGCTCTAAGGAGAATCATGGACAGTGCTATATCAGCATATTTAAAACATTTTCCATGAATTATTGCGTTATGATCAATCAGCCTTCATATTATCAGTTGGTCGAGTGCTTAAAAATTGGCTAGCTTCACCTTACAGAGCAAACTATCTGTAAATCTAAATGTAACAAACCTTTTGGTTTAAAGCAAGCGAATGATTTGCTTTCCTTGCAGTCAGCTGAGTACAATGTACCCGACAAGTCAGAGCTGTTGGTGATGAGACAAAAATCCTCGCCCATTCTAGGAAAAATGAATGAAAAATCCATACAAATTTACTCTCATCGTCTATCATACATAATCACATCAAATATGCATAAGAATCTTCTTCAGTACAGTTGATTAAATTTGCGCGTATTTATTGTGTTTGAACATTGTATTTTCTTATGTCTATTGGATGTGTTATACAAGTACTCTCTATTTACACTTATGAAAATAGTCCATCACATGCACTATCAATCTTCGTCGTAATGTATAGTATCCTTCCATTATTACGATAGAACACATTCATGTACTTCAAAATGATACTTTCAATCGCTGGCGAGGGTTAAGTACCCGAAACGTGCATGTCTCCATGCTGTAAATTTCTTTGTTCTCAAATGATGCTATTGAATTTGAAGACGTTTACCATTTCGACCTCTCTGTTGGTGGACTATGTCTCCGAGGATATAGTTTGCCTAGTTTAACTGTCCTTCTACACCAATTTGAAATATATTCGTAATTTTTCTGGTGCTTCATTTGATAAATTATTCTTAAATTAAGGTGTGCCTCCATCATGACTTAGCTTTGTCCTTATCTGGCTCTTTGACATACAGTTTAGGTCGTTTTAGATTTACTATCTTTCTGCCTTGAGCATTTGATACATTTGTTGTTGAAGTGCGCATATGGTTAACTAAATAATTCCGATCGAACATATATTTCAATATGATAAAATGAACCTTTATCAACCCAAAGTGTTTTTGACAAATCATCTACTTATTCAGAAACATATCCCCAATAAAACCACGTAACACAAACATCAAACACCGAAAGAAACAAGGAACAAAATGTTCGAGAAAAGAGATCGCTAAAACACGCATAATTTTGCAACAAGGCCAGAGCAATTATTAAAGCAATAATCATGTAAGAAGAAGAATTGATATAAAACAGTTACATACGTTTGGTGACTTCCGCTTACGCTGATATTAATTCCAGACTCCATAAGGGTATTCTTAAAATAAAAAATAAAAAATACACACTCATTTACACAATTTAACACAAAAAACCGAATTGTCCTTTAAGTTAGTATCTTTAATACTTTTATCTTATCTATAATATGTAACATGTATTTTACTGATTGATTTATGACTTATATTTGTAATTTATGTTTAAACTAGCTTTAGTGTATGTTTTCTAATTTGTATTAAGGACCATTAAAATAATCAAGTATCAGTATACATCTATAACATCAATCCTTATTGGCTGAAACAATTAATCATACATTTGCCAGCAAAATCTTCCATATACTTGGCTTTCATAGCGTAAGATTAGCATACAAATTAACCTTTATAATTATATTATAAAAGGAAGGAGGGGATCTCCAACAACACTCGGTTGCAGCTCCCTCAGCAGCACTTCAAAACATCCAATGCAAAAATACAGAGCAGACACCCACAGAAAGAGACGGAAAAGGGACAAGTATCATCAACTCGTACCATATAAACATGAGACACAAAAGACAACACATAAACCAACGAGACCTATGGGAGACCGGTGCCGACTTTGGACAGCTATCTGCTACGGAAGTAGTATAAGGTGTGGTTATCCGGATTACGTGTGCACAACCATTCAAGTGAACCACCTATGAACGAATCAAGTCACGCTGAGTATTTAGTAATATATGCACAAGGTAACGGACTACCTTTTGTACCTGTTGTTTTAATTTGTACAATGGATACATTCAATGTTTCTTGTAAAATATGCTTGTGGTTTTTTTTTTTTTTACTTTTGTAGTTTCAATTCCGAAATATGCATATCCAATGAAATATTGCAAGAAATGTCATAGGGAAGTTCTTAAGAAGAGATTTTACATCTTTTTTGAGTTGTGTATGTGTTGTTTTGATCGGAGAAAGGAGGAGATCTCCACAATGGATAAAAAAAGATCCTGCCGACAATCTCAACAAGACTCAGTTGTAGCATCCACAGTAAAACAGACGAACGCCACATGCAAAACCCAAAGAAGACATTCACAGCAAGAGAACCAAAAACAAAACAACAACTCCAAAATACGACACCAAAACAGCAGACACAAAATACAACACATAAACCAAAGAGACCAATGGACAAATGGTGTTGATAATGGACGGTCATCTGTCACATTAGTAGCAAATGATTCTGGCTATCTGGATTACATGCGCCCTATGACTTCATTTTATTCCGTAGTAGGCGCTATATGGCATAGGTATATGTCCTTTTTACATGCACGTGTTGTTCATTTTGTTTCATGAATCAATTGTATTCTTACATGATCTACATGTATCTATTTGCAAGGTGTTTTTATTATGCAAGCAATCACTCTCATTGCATTAATATTTTTTCTTGATTTTGTTGTTGTTTTGTGTTGCATATGCCTTCCTTTCTTGTTTAATTATACCTGCATTCTCTTCCATTACATTATTCTTTCTTGATTATGTTGATTATGGTCGTTGCAATTTTGAGTGTATTTTTCACCATGTACAGCCTTGTACCAGCGCAGTCTAAGTACCTGCACTCTGACTGCCTGTGACGACGGGACCTGTCCAAACTAATTTAGAGAAGACAGGGCTTCGGCCTCCTGTCCTCTCTTGTTTTCGGTTGGAATTCTCGAGTGATTATATGCATGTATGTTCATCAAGTTCTCTGAGTAACCGGAAAAGTGGGAGGGTTGTGCGCACGTTATCCGGGCAACCACACCCTTAACTACTGGCACCAATTGCCCATTGTTCTTGTTGGTTTATTTGTTGTCTTTTGTGTTTATTGTTTCCATGTCGTATTTGGTGTACCTTGTCTCCTTACTTTTCCTTGCTGGTCTTCTCTGTGTTTTGCATAGAATGTAATGGTACCTTGCTTTAGGTGCTTTAACCGAGTCTTGTTGGAGATCACCTCCTATCTTTCTTGTTGAGGATGGTTTACTTAATCGTTTACATAAATGTCGATATGTTTATTTACCTTTACCGAGATATAACTTTTTAACATCGGCATTTTCACTCCCTACGTTATTACCTGATAGTTAGAATGAAACAGTGTCCAAATATCCGAGTTGAACATTGATGTTATGTTGGTCATGTCCGAGAAAACTGACATTCTACTTTTGAAATCTCTTCCTGGTAGATCTCCATCATAAAACTTGCACTTATTCCTAGTAATCAATGATTACATGTATTGATTAGTCAAAATATAGTATTATAAATACAAAAGTGGTTAGATCTTAAAATACCTTTCTATTAATAGAAACAAAACTTTGCTATTAAATTATATATTAAACGATACGTTTGTGTCATCTACGAATGATTTTTTATCCAACTCATGATGCGTACATCAGTTCAATATATCTATCAATATCAGGAATATGATTATATATGGCAGCAAACAACGGTAATACTAACTCTACAGGCCATGCCCACATGAAGTACACAATGGTACAACTATTCATCCATTCAGTATGATCAGCAATTGATACCAACGAAAGAAAATGATATTACCGAATTGAAGTCACGTGTGTTGCATGCAAGCAGGAGATGCTGACTCTCCCTGGGCACCTGGTCTCACTCCCATACCGGGAGTTCACCTCTTTTCATATGGTGGAGGTTTTTCTTGGTTTGCTTTGGTTCTTGTTTTATCCTGATTTTGTATGCATCCGGTTTATGATTTTCTGAATTATCGATTTTGTACTATGTATTGGGATATAGTCATCCAAATTTGTCACCTCTATGTTCGTAACAACCATGCATACTTTTAATTGAAGGGAGGGGATCTCCAACAAGACCCTACTGCAGCACCAACAGCAAAACACCAAAACACCCGATGCAAAAACACAAAAGACGAGAATAGTATAAGACGAAAAAGAGACATACGACATGTAAACATCAAACACAAAAGACTACACATAAACCGACGAGACCTAATCTTTGGTTTGGATTTTCGATCTCCTAAAATAGTTCACCTAGCAATATCTTTAAATTTTCAATTTCTTAAAAGCTATAATTGAATTCTTACTGTGCATTGTGTCTGCCCAGTCGTTCAGGATGGTATTTGAAGCAACCACTTTCCAGCATCATCCACCCCTCACCACAAAAAATTGTTGCCTCTAAGATTTGAAAATCGAATAAATTTGTTCTGTATAAAAAAATCTATCAAATCAACATGAAAGGGCATTATAACGTTCACAAATAAATCTATTTCGAAAAAGTTTATATGCAAGAGATAAATATGAACAACGTTTATCAATTGCACAGAAATGTTCTCAAACATCTTTTAAATTGTTAAGTAACGTTCAGCTTAAGAAATAAAGGGTGTATTGGCCGGGAACTATAAAAGAACAGGTAAATTGTACGTCATTTACAAACTTACCGCTGTAGGGTTAACTTTCGTAAACGCGATCTGTTTAATCCCCTATGCCTCTTCTCAATTTTTGACTGACAGCTTTAATCGGATGATAATGGCATAATCATGCTTACTTGTCGGTACGTCTGTGATGTCTCAAACATCTCGCGACTCTGAGTGAACGCCGTTATCATCAAAGCAATTATCCCACGCCTTCTTAGCCTACATCTCTCAGGTATGCATTTTAATGACCACCCAGTTGAGAGACCATGGCTTTAAATGGTGATTTGACTTATTTGCTGGTCTCTTTGATATGGTTGCTCTCATTGTACCCGTCAATTTCGCGCCTGTGTAGTGTTACTTACCGTCCCAACATATCTTTTCCCATGCGTGTGTGTTCTGCAGTACTCACTGCTACATCATATTGTCTATTTCATTTAAATCTTCCCTATATTATTCAATTCCTATCGAAAATATATTTCTTACCGTGAAATTCACACAAGGTACCGACATAGCCGGGAGGACAGATACAACGGAATGAAAGCCCAGCTTTTCTTTCTTCACACGTTCCATTATTTTGACAGGGATGAGCATCGCAAATATCTAGAAAGAGAACTAGAAAGTGAATACATTTTTGAGAAGCTTTCTTTAATTCTGTAAGACAGAACAGCAATTTTACAGTGAAGAGAGAAGTTACCTTTTACCCTTGAATAGACATTGACACAGTATTTTGAAATTTGAAATTAAACAAGGGGAACTTGACTTAACTTATTTTAAAAAGAAATTTATGCTAACCACATTGAGTAATATTGCAAAATTCCCAAGCATTATTGTTGTTTGCTGCAAAACAGCCAGGAGTGGATAAATTTCCGTAATTTCTACAGTAGTTGGAGTCAGCTTCCTTGACCGATGAGTAGTTGAAGGAACTGAATGTCAAATTTGCCCAGGTAAGACACGGGAGACCTGACCTGGTAGCATTTAATCTCCCAATGTAGTGTTCTCCTTTTCGAATATCAACACATTCCTCTTGTGAAAAAACGGAACCTGAAGGGATAATAAATACATCTATTTATTTCATAACGTTAAGGAATTGTTGAAGGTACCTCAACTTAAATAAATTTATCTGCTCTTAAATGATGCTATCAAATTTGAAGACGTTTAATATAGCTACATGTATGTTCTAGATCAAGGTCAGCGCCATTGTCTCGGATTAGCCTCTACCTTTTTTCTCGGAAAAAAAGACTCGGGTGTCAGATGGTGTCATTTTAAAAATAGTTTCCCGTTGATCTATAAGTTTTGTTAAAATCTGTCATGAAATACAAGATCCAACACTGGATTGCAAATGACAAATATGTTTCTTACAATATTAATCAATCAAGTTGGAGAATCTTCAATGTTGAAAAAGTGCCTTTTTACTTTTACATCGATTTGATGTAAATTCTCCCACCATTAATTGGCGTCCGAGTCTCAAAAACTTTAATAAGGGGGCGCTACTGAAATACATTTGACTGTGCCTGAAAATAACTTATGCTGGAATCATCACTGATGAGGATTTACTATCCGAAACACGTGTCTGGTGCATTTAAATTGTTTTGAAATATTCTTCAAGAAGGTAATGAGTTGGAAAATTTCAAATTTGCGAAATTTCTACGATCGAGAGGAAATGATTATGTGTTTTTTCCGTCATATATGCATTGTTTGTCTGATGTTTCTCATATCCTGTGAGTGTGTTCCGCTGTGGTCAGTACAGGGTGTTCTTGCTTGAGATTCCATCCATATCCCAGTTTTTCTGTCGCTTGCTGCGATTTTCCTTAAATTTTTTGTTCACTCTCCTCGCTATATTTCAGTTCAAGTCAATAGATTTGGGAAAAAAGTATGATCAAAGTATTATTAAACGTAAATAAAGAGCCTATTGAAATATTAAAATCGTATTTCGTAAAGAATAATAATGGAAAAAAAATTATCGTTAGTAATGTACTCTTATGTCACTTAACACCAATTATCATTGCGAATTTTCAATGCACATACGTATCCACTTGAAACACACGACGGCGCAGTTCTGCTTCTTTACAAAATACCAGTCCACTCATACGTTCACGAGTGGTTTAATTTGTTTTCATTTTTGATATTTAAAGGCACTCTCTCTTGATAGAATAGAAACTTGAATTTTTTTATTCCGTGTTATAGAAGCCATTGTATCACTTGATATGATCCTAATGTCACCAGACGGACACTAGGCTTGGTACTTCACCAATCTACAGTCTTGTACTAGCGCATCCTTGAGACTTGCACTCATAGATATATAGATTCAATAAATATTCTCCAGAAATCAGCTATTTTTAAATGAAAAAATAAGTTTTTCCCCAAAAACACGTTGATTTTGAATGAAATGTTAGTAAAACATATATAATCTGATAGAGTGTGAAAAGTTACACAAGAAAATAGCTTTCAATCATCGCTTTCATAACAAATAAGGGTTCTTTAAATAAATATACAGAAATCTGAGATTTCTGATTGAAAATACAGGTTTCTGTATAAAATAATTAATTTCGAGGATTTTGCAAAAAAAAAAGAATATAAAATATATGTCATTAGAAAGAGGAGACTTCAAAGATGTTTTTTAAATCATCATTGAACGATCATATGCAATATTGAGGAGCTGAGAAGCAGAAATAAATTAAAATTTCCTCAAATTTCTGTGAATTTTTGCAAAAATTTGACTTTTTTACCTCAAAACACACCGTAAAAATAGGAATTGGAACTTGCAACTTATTTCATCTGAAAGAGCATCAAAAATACTATATATTTACACTTTTCAATTTTTAAAAACATGAACCATATAAAAGTTATAATTTTTTTCCTATTTTCAGTGATTTTTGACTAAAAAAACATGTTTTTCCCAAAAAACACCACTTTTGCAATGGAATTTTCCATGAGACAAATTTTTATCTGAAAGAGCGCAAAAAATGCTACAAAGTTAGGCCGGTTTTGGAGGATCAAGGGGGGGGGTGCACCCAACCCAGTGATACATCCCAGACTACTCTGACTGACTGTGACGACAGGACTCCATGACGGGCCCTGTCCAAACCTTTTTAGAGAAGACAGGGCCCCGACCACCTGTCCTCTCTGAATGTCAGTCGAACTCCGCGGGTGATTACATATATGAGCTCGCTACAGCCGGCAGAGCACGGACTGTATTACGCATGCCCTCTTTTTATATCCATTTACATTTTCATCTGTGTTGTTGGGGCCTCTACGTTTTGAAGTATTGTTTGTGTGATGTCATCTTACAGTGAGGAGGTTGTTTTACACCACAATTGTACGTTCTTCGAGACCTCTGGGTAATTGGAGAAGTGAGAGGGTTGTGCGCACGTTATCCAGGATAACCACACCATTTGCTATTTGCGTGGCAAATGGCCGTCCAAAGTCGGCACCGGTTGCCTATTGGTCTCGTCGGTTAATGTGTTGTCTTTTGTGTTTGATGTTTACATGTCGTATGTCTTTTTTCGTCTCATACTATGCTCGTCTTTTGTGTTTTTGCATCGGGTGTTTTGGTGTTTTGGTGTCGATGCTGCAACAGGGTCTTGTTGGAGATCCCCTCCCTTCTTGAATTTAAAAGGCTCCAGCAAAAGAAAGGAGGGAATTTCCAAAAGGAACTGGTTCTAGAATCCACAGCAAAACACCCAAATCAAATCTGAAAACTAAAAGGGGACCAGCACAGCGGATTACACCGAAGAAACAATAATGATTAAACAATAACATTAGATACGTCATTAAACATTCAAGACAAAAGTTTACAAATAAACCTACGAGACCAATGGACAGCGTGTGCTGACTTAGGACGTCCATCTGCCACGTTAGTATGACATGGCGCATTTTTCCGGATTATATAAGCTTGACCGTCTCATTGCATGTTTACATGTAAACCAACGAGACAAATGGGCAGCTTTTGTCCACTTAGGACGGCTATCTGCCACGTTAGTAGGAAATGGCGCAGTTTATCCGGATTACATAAGCTTAACCCTCTTATTACATGTAGGCAGAACCCCCCCCTTCCCCCAATGTATCACTCATTAGGATCAAATATCTAAATCATGTATGTCTGATGCACAGCAGACAAAGAATCTCTAAAGTTTTCAGCGGCGAAGCTTTGTTATAATTCCGCGGATGCTTTCAGTATGCAAGGGGTCAGGGGATTAAAAACAAATCCTGAGCAGGTCCAGGTCAATGTAATGGGTTGCGTCTAGAAGGTCCACAAAAATCCACTCCAGAGCATCGTGTCAAATTCAGATAAAAAGTATAAGTGTAAATTTAGATTTTGTCTTATAAAAAATGGATGCTTTAGTATACAAGCATACATGGTCGCTACGGGTTGTTCTACAACAGAACACCTTGCCCATTGTCCAGTTTTAAAATAATTTACATCAAAACCTAACCCCCCTTACAGTGTTTTCGAATTTTCCGTGACGAAATCTGAATTAAACGTTAGTCACAAACAGGAGACTGAGGTACGTTGCATTTTTTTCAGATCTACATTTTATTACTCTGTTTTCTATTTGTATTTCTTTTCTGATATTAAGTCAATGATTTTGGGTTGTTTTATTTGAAAGTTTGTTTAATTGACAGGAAAAAAAGGGATTAGTAATCTAACATAGACGTGGAATATAAGCCAAAGACAATAAAACAAAGTCAATGTATTTTACAATGTACATTGAGCAAGAGTCAAACGATATAGTATATGGGATATTTTCGGACTTGCCTTCCATGAGTAGCAACATTCCGTCTTCTCCTGCTTATGGCGTTTTTGTTTCTTAGCTGATACTGTACGCCTGGGCATGTTCCAAATATGAGGATTTCATCATTAGAGCCAGACGGCTTGCAAGTAAGCTACTTGTTCTGGGTTATATAACACAACGGCTGAAATCATCATTGCGGAAGTTCTTCGGTCGCTACGGGGATATTATAAAAGCATATCAGATCCCCCTTTCCAGAATGATTAGTGACATTCTACATTGTGATTGAATGGCTGTCGTCATCACCAAACAAGACATACTTACCTGATATGTACATCAAAATGTACACCGAGACAATCACCGAATTTGACAGGTTTCCATGGAGCTTTTGTGACGGATGTTGCATGCAATCAGGAGACGCTGATTCTCCCCGGGCACCTGGTCTCACTTCGAAATGTTGTTCATTCCGGGGTTCGCAACCGTTTCGATGGGAATTCTCACGATTTTGTTTTGCCTTCTCGACTTTGAGACTGAATAACGGTTAGGTACTTCTTTGATGTTAGATAGGACAAAAAAATCAATGTCAAATTCTTAAAACAAAATTAAGAACGGAATTCTCTCACCAAAAAAAAAAAAAAAACCCAAAGAAAAACAGACGGAGACAATAACACGGCTTAAGTACCCGAAACATACATGCATGTCTGATCCATGCTGTAAATTTGTCTGTTCTTAAATGAAGCTATTGATTTTGAAAAATTAATAGAACAATAGGATACTGCATTATGATGATCATATTTCAATACTAAACGAGGAAACAGTTGGAAAGCAATGTGGAAAATATCTCCAGCAAATCAACCCTGTACGTCTTACATCAGAACACACCCGCAGGTCGCAACAACATCATACAGAACAGTTTCAACAAACAAGCTGGGACAACGAGACATACAACAACATCACATACACGGAACGGTCCAACAAACAACCTGGGATAACGATACACACAATAACACACACACAGAACGGTCCAACAAACAACATGGGTTATAGAGACACACAATAACACACACACAGAACGGTCCAACAAACAACCTGGGATAACGATACACACAATAACACACACACAGAACGGTCCAACAAACAACATTGGTCAACGAGACACACAATAACACTCACACAGAACGATCTGACAACAAATAGAAGTAGACACACCAAAACATCACACACAAATGACAGTAATTTACAAAGGAAGATCAATGTGTACCCGGCACAGACTATTGACGGCCATAAGCTATATTACGAGTATAACGAATGGTGTGTCTACTGGATTACACATTCTCATAACCTATTCGAAAATTTATGTTCACAAAATTTTCTCGACATTTCTGAAAAGTGGGTCCTGTAGAACAATATCCAACCCATTCTGCTACGTCTTTCGGTATTTTTAGACATAACTTTCACAGTCGTTGGCACAATATTATACGTCATTGTTTTGAATGAGGATCACAGACGAGGGTTAAGTACGCAAAACGTGCGTGTCTGGTCCATGCTGCAAATTTATCTGTTCTTATATGATGTCATGAATTTGAAGACGTGCAATATGCATAAAGTACAAGGGAATCATGAAATAAATGAAAGGGATCGCCAAAAACACGCGGTTGCAGCACCCACAGCAAAACTTCAAAGCACACAATGAAAAACAGAACAGACAACCACAGAAAGAGACGCAAAAGGGAAAAGGAACATCAACACAAACCATAGAAACATGAAACATGAAAGACCACACATAAACCAACGAGACCAATTGGCAACCGGTGCCAACTTAGGTGCTATTGGTACATATTTACTTCGTGCAACATATATACACGTCAACAATTGATATCTCATATCTTATGCTTGAGGTAGAGGCAATCAAAATAGCCGAGGAAAATCAAAGAGCACAATATCAATAATAAAATTACTAACCTTTAGTAAGAAAGCCGACTAGAAAATACAGATACAACTTTAAAGGCGTCATTGTAGAAGTGAAAAATATGAATGTGCCAACGTCTCCAGCTTATAAATTCAAACAACAGAGTAAAGGTCAAGTGCATATCGTGTCAATGGAAATTTGCATGAGCGGTTCTCTGTCTTTTAATGACACTTAAACTTGACTTACATTAAGATCGCGCCATTTCTTGTATTATTGTTATTGCACTTTCATAGGAAATCATACATTAGTCATACAATGATTTCAAAGTACAGTTCTTCATTAAGGAGAAAAGTAAAGCCCAACAAAGCTTCACATCAAGTATCACTTATACAGGTGACACATACTGGAAAACCGAGATGAGTCCAGTAGCAAATATGCACTACACCCTGATTACAATATTTTTCGCCAAGAAAAATTTTCGTCCTATTTTATTTCTTATTGTGTAAAACGTTCTTGTCGTTTGGTGTCTCTTGTTGGGCTTATCTCCTTTGTATTTTCGCATTTAGGTGCTTCTGTGATTTGCTTTTACAACAACAAAAAAAACCAATGAGTTAAAGAAGATCCTGAGGACAATCTAAACAGCACTCGCAATAGAGCACCAAATTGAGCATCGGCGGACCCCTAGCAAGCTAGAGGTGGGACCAGGTGCCCGGGAGGAGTAAGCATCCCATGTTGGCTAGCCGCACCCGCCGTCGATGTTCATGCACGAAAATGAAAACATAACAAATACATTCACTGTCTGAGGTTATGTCTATATACAAAGTGCTGTGGCGGCCATGTCAGAGAAAAATATTTAAAACATTTACTGTCAAACCCCTCGCGGGGAACTTTTTTATGAGCTTCACACGGCAAAGGGTATAAATGAGTTAAGAAGATCCTGTTGGAGATACCTTTTAAATTTCGACTCACTTAACTTAATGGAAATTCCATATAATCTAAAAGAAAGGAGGGACCTCCAACAAGACTCGACTCAACAGCATACACATCAAAGCATCGAAATATCTAAATGCGAAAACATGTAGAGTAAACAAGCAAAACAAAAGACACCAAAATTGGAAAAGGTTAAGAAAGACATAACACCACAGACGACTTTAAATAGCTATTCACACAATTATAACACCTAAACAAACTAGACAAATGGATTGTCCTTGCCGACTTAGGATGACCAACTGCCACGTAAGAATAGCAAACAGTGTGGCTATCTAAATTACCCACCAACAGTTAAGCCAGTGGTGTCTGTAAACGCGCACTTGTTGTGTATGACACACTCCTCACTAACCACAAAAACAAGCTAGCCAATCGAGTTAAAGAAGATCCTGACGATAATCTCAACAACGCTCACAACAGAGCACCAAATTGAGCATCGACGGAACCATAGCTAACCAGAGGTGGGACCATGTGTCCGGGAGGAGTAAGCATCCCCTGTTGGCTAGCCGCACCCGCCGTCGATGTTCATGCACGAAAAAAGAAAACAAAATATAAAATGCATGCACAGTCTGATGTTATTTCTAAATAGAAAGTGCTATGGCGACAGTGTCAGGGAAAATATTCAAAACACTTACTGTCAAACAACACACAGACGAATATGAATATGGATTCCCCCTCTATCTTGATATCCATTTACATATTCGTCTGACAGTTAATACTTTGGCCCCTAAATTTAGCTATATTTTTTTGCGGTTATCTTATGTTGAGATGGTAATTATATATACACAACAATTGTGCATTCATAGAGACCTCTGAGTAGTCGGAAAGGTTGAAGGGTAGTGCGAACTAATTCGGATAACTTTAAAACTATTTGCTACTAAAGGCCCGGTCACACTGTGCTTTACGGCTTGACCACGGCCAAAACACGTTCAAAAAAGGTTACCCGTGAAGCAGACGATGTTGTGCGCTTTTAAGACGCGCTACAGACGATTTGAAGACGTGCTAGGACGCGGTAAAAAATCTGAACGGCGTTGGACGCAGAAAGTAGTTTTGAACTGCTCAAAATTTTATACCGCGGACAACCACGGACAGTGTACGTGGTAAAGACGTGCAACGCACGCGAAACACACGCGATAATCCGTGTTCCGGCAATGATTAAGACTTGGAGAAGACGCGGTAAGACGCGAAAGCTTAAGCGGTCTATCACGGTCAGAGCACGGCCATTGCACGGTTGTTCCGCGTTGGTATCACGGGTAAAAGCGTGTGTATAACGTCTAGTCACGAACGCGTTTAGTTTTAGACGTGGTTGGACGTTGGTAGCCGTGCTTAGACAGTGTTTCAGCAGTGGAACAGCCGCCGGTGGTCATACCCCGTACAAAGCACAGTTATTGCAAAAATTACCACGTACGACCACGTCCAGCAGATTTTTGAACGTGATCTGGACGTGGAGTGCAGTGTGACCGGGGCTTAACGTGGTAGATGACCGCCCTAAGTCGGCACCGATTGCCTATTGGTCTCGTTGGTGTATGTGTTTTCTTTTGTGTTTTGTATTTCTTGTCCTTTTTGGGTCTCTTTTTGTCCTTGTCTACTCTGTGTTTTAACATACGTGTTGTTTTGGAGTTCTGCTGTGGAAGTTACAACTGAGTCTTATTGGAGATCCTACTCCATTCCTGCAATTACACAAAAGGGCGAAATGATACTAATTGTTTTGTTCATTTGTGCTAATTGTCTTGGTCTATACAAACATAGGAATCATTCATCCCTATCCACTTAATAACAAGCCCAAAAAGTTTCCAACCCCCCCCCCCCCCGCAAATAAATGAATAAATAGATAAAATGAATAAATAAATAAATAAATAAATAAATAAATAAATAAATAAATAAATAAATAAAGAAAAAAATTAATTAATTAATTAATTAATAAAAATATATAAATAAATAAACATATAAATAAAATTGATTATTTGCCCTCGATTACATTACACACGGAATATAAGAAATGTCACAGGTATTAGACATTTCAAAAGCAGAGATTGTACGGTAAAATATTGAAGTAACCATATAAAAGACCTAAGAATATCAATCTATTGACAAAAAGAGCATACTTCAAAAGAATAAGCAAACATGAACATCCTTGCATCTTTTCTCATAATTAATCATCATGGAAAATCGGTGGGATGATGACGTCATCAAACAACTACTAATATCTTAACGATGTGCCTGCTGACCTACATTTTAATATATCATGTTACTTTTAATTCCTTGAACTATTCAATTCTTCCAAGTAAGACTTACATCATGTAACTAAAAACAATTCTACTTGGTGCAAAACAAAGGAGAGAAAAATTAAACATTGCGTCACAAATGTAATATTATGTTACATTATATACTCGACAGCTCTCTATCTGGTTCCATGCGCCTCCTACGAAGTGATTATAAAGTAGGTACTTGACCATAGCTCTTCAACGTGCCTCTACTTCAATTGGAGTGCATAATCAGACACTATTTCTTTATTCAATGTACTCTTTATTCATTTTATATGTCTATATCACCATGTAATATTTAACTTAGTTTTGTATCATTTATTTATTTATATAAACACTTAAGAAAAAGAATTTATTCAAAATCTTCAAAAGCAAAGGAAATTTGATGATTTCGAGATAGAATGCTTTAAATATACTTCTAGGTATCTGGGTGATACTGTGACTCTTGACAACCTTGTTTTTGACAAATATAAGACCGACAGGAGCTGTTAAGATAAGGGCCGTATTTAGCCCTGAATCTTGTGCCGTATTTCTTCCACATGATGATTCTCATTTTGAAAAAAAATAATCATAATTGAAGTATGATGTATTTGAAGACTTTTTTTATATGTTTGACATTTTGGTGAAGTACTCTTAAATTACTAAAATTAAGGTCGAAAGAAGTAGGGGTACTCGAATAGGAAAAATGATAAAATCGACGAAAAAACGAATAAATTTAATAATATTTTACATGAAATGGATGAATATTTATTAAGAGACATCAAATAATCAAGAATAGATTTCGAACGTTATATCTACTTTAATCGGCAAATAATGAAATCCGGAACTCAAAATACGGTCTCATTTTGTATTTAATGGCTACATTGTAAGCCTTTTAGCGCGAAATACACACTGACGAAGAAATAAACGTCGCTCTTGCTTATTTCGTTCCCAGTTCTTGTATATTTCATTCGATCATATTAAGAATGCATTTTTGGCTAGATTAAAGAGGAAAAAATAGTCAAATTTGTCATATTTAATTGTCCAAAAGATCGATCTTTACAAAAAAGCACCCCCCTTCCTTTTTTTTCTGGTTTTTCGTCTCTGAGGTAGTGCTCCCCCGGAAATACAGAACCCCACTTCTCCAGAAAATTTGTATCACCTCCAGTAAAAATAGTTGCCAGAGTCACCTAATGCTCGACTGCATAGCATAATATCTCTCATGACAGCCAATTTATTTAAAACTCCCTTTCTCAGGCAACAACATATATCAAGTCACATAAAAAATTTAAAGTTATAAATTACAAGTCTGGTGCATGTAGCACTTATAGTAAGCTCAATACTGCCAATTTAAAGCAAAATCACTGAAGCGGAAAAAATAGGTCAAGGTCATATTTCAATAGTCTAACCCAAGATGCATCCAATATGCAAGTCTGGTGCATGTAGCACTTATACTTTTCTCAATATTGGCTTTTAAAGGTAAAATCATTCAAGCGGAAAAAGTAGGTCAAGGTCATATTTCAATAGTCTAACCCAAGATGCATCCAATATGCAAGTCTGGTGCATGTAGCACTTATACTTTTCTCAATATTGGCTTTTAAAGGTAAAATCATTCAAGCGGAAAAAGTAGGTCAAGGTCATTTTATGAAAGTTTGATCAAAGATACATCCAATATGCAAGTTTGGTACATGTAGCACTTATACTTTGCTCAATATTGGCTTTTAAAGGCAAAATCATTCAAGCGGAAAAAAGTAGGTCAAGGTCATTTTTGAAAGTTTGATCAAAGATACATCAAATATGTAAGTTTGGTACATGTAGCACTTATACTTTGCTCAATATTGGCTTTTAAAGGCAAAATCATTCAAGCGGAAAAAAGTAGGTCAAGGTCATTTTATGAAAGTTTGATCAAAGATACATCCAATATGTAAGTTTGGTACATGTAGCACTTATACTTTGCTCAATATTGGCTTTTAAAGGCAAAATCATTCAAGCGGAAAAAAAGTAGGTCAAGGTCATTTTTTGAAAGTTTGATCAAAGATACATCAAATATGTAAGTTTGGTACATGTAGCACTTATACTTTGCTCAATATTGGCTTTTAAAGGCAAAATCATTCAAGCGGAAAAAAGTAGGTCAAGGTCATTTTTTGAAAGTTTGATCAAAGATACATCAAATATGTAAGTTTGGTACATGTAGCACTTATACTTTGCTCAATATTGGCTTTTAAGGACTTTATTGCTATCTTAACATTTACCTTATCATCTCAACATTTACCTTATCATTTGAAATAATTTTAAAAATCCCAACCCCAGGGGCTATATCCTCATCTGGATATATTAAATGATGTATAATTAAACATTTGCAACAAAAAAACCCAACAGAATATGAATATAGGAAAGGTAAATGTGTAATCTTAACATTTACCTTATCATCTAGTTCGGACGACGCCGACGCGGACGCCGACGCCGACGCCGACGCCGACGCCGGGGGTATTGCAATAGCTCTTTTGCACTAAAGTGCAGTCGAGCTAAAAATGGCATTCTGTATATCCGGGGGGGGGGACGATGTTCAATAAAACTTTTCCGTTTTCTATTGATTTTTATAGGAAAAATACAAGTTCTGACCCAAATATTAGCAAAATTATACAAAACAGATAAAAAATCATTTCAGATTCTGAAGGGATGCTATCTTAATAGCAAACAACGTATGACAAATGGTGTGACTTTGGATTCGTGATTTTTCTAGATTACAGCAGGGACGTATATAACTAAATATACGTCCCTGATTACAGTCGTACAGTAATTTACATAAGCCAACTATCCGATACACTAGAGCATATATACAAATGCCAAATTGGATTTTCACAGCACAAATTTATCATAAAAAAGTGGAGACTTTCTGGATATTTCACCAAAAAATCCAAAAAACAAACGAACAAACAACAACAACAAAAACAAAAACACAAAAAAACCCAAACAAACCAAAATACCATTTTTTTTCATCAGTCTATAGAAATTTCCTTTCTCATTTGCGGAAATTAAAATGAGGCAGTTACTCCTCTCCAAAGAACAATAATAAAGTTAGTATCATTATTTTGCAGTGCTATGATTTAACAAGACACTCAGCTTCATGTCCCAAGAAAAATAACTCTTGTCTATAATACCAACAACCCTCCATTACTGGAGGCGCTGTCACAAGTATGTACAGAGTTTCTTGACAGCGCGTGTCAGCGTATGAAAAATTTCTGCCTCACGCTGAGGTCGGTGAAAGCCGCTTTCTAAGCGTTCGCCTAACGCACGACTAACGTGTAGCAGCGACTGCAAAACGTTTACTTAGCGCGTGTGTAACGTGTTTATAGCGTATGAAAGCGTACATCCAGTGCAAATAAAAAAAAGTTAAACGAAATCAAAATTCATTGAAAATTCGAGAGACAGGGGGTCCTGACCCTCCAACCACCTCTTAATCCGCGCTTGAACCATGCTTAAATTAGTCGAAATATTACTTTTCAACAGTTAGGTTTATTGCCTGCAAAGATGAAAGAACTTTTTAATCATTAGCGATCACCTTACGTTATTCCTAATTTTCTTGAAAAATCTGTTTCCGGTTACCAAGAAAATTAGTTTTCTGTTCTTAGAATCGTACATACATTTACATGCAAGTTGCAATGCAATGCTTTATAATATATTTCGTTTATTCATAGCTATCTGCTCTTGCAGTCTTGGTTCAAGATATCAATTTTATTTTCTGCAGTTTTTGTTGAGTCTTGTTTTTGTTTTGTTTTGTTTTTTTTTTATTTAAAGAATTTTAATAATTCGTTACATTTTTTGAAGACTTTAATTTTTCTTTATTGATGTTATGAATACTTAAGTTAAATTTTCCTGTACTGCATTTACATGTAATTATTAATGAACATTTTTCAAGTTGACGTACTTCGGAATTCGTACTCAGGACTTCGCACTAAAGCGGTCATATAAAAGAAAGCAGGTGCAATTAGTAACGTAAAATCCGAACACACAATAGACAAAATGACCATGGAGAGCTTTAAATATGTATACCCACACATGAAAATGGATAAATCCTCACAAAATTTAATCAAGGTTAATTGGAATAACATTAACAATTTACGTTTGTGACATAGTCCCTTCCAAGTACGGCGTCCGAAGTCCGAAGTCCGCGAACATGAAAAATGTCTAAGAATATCGAGAATATATCAGTGCCCAGTTTCACAAAAATTCTTACGAATAATTTCAGGAATTTTCGTAACTTTCTTCATTCAATGAAACGTTCAAAAGGTTTTCTAGAAAAATTGTATCATGCTTTCTTTTATCATTTCTACATACTAAAAATAAATTCAGCGACAAAACATTGCAAATTTTAGTGAGTAAGTAGAACTGATCAATCAAAAGTTACGAAAATTCCTGACATTGTTCGTAAGTATTTTTGTGAAACAGGCTGCTGATGTACATCTACACTAAATACAAAATTAATGCTAAATTAAACCTCATTCACTCTAAAACCTCAACTCTACTTCTGCGAGGTATGTAAATATTTCTATGAATTTGGGTATGAAACTTCTTTGATGTCCTGAAAATATACGTACCAAATGATAATAATCCCAGTAATTTCAACAAGAAATGTTTATTTTCACAAACAGATGGCTCAGTCTGTGTATGGTAAGAAATTCTAATATATATAACCGATTCATAAGGCACCGGTACCTAGAAATTCTTTCCAAAGGGCGGTGGGGTGGGGTGGGTTTGGGGGATTTAAGTCGTCCGGGGGTTCAAACGTATGGTTGTGAAAAAAATGTACGTAAATATGAGAAAAATCAGCATTTTTGCTGATCCCAAGAAAGAGGGGGTGGGGGTGGCTAATCCCCTAACCCCCTCTATAGATAAGCGCTCGAGTCAAATCCCTCAGATGTAGGAACCTCTTGGACGCCTCCGCAGCATCCGGCATGCATGAGTTTTGGCAATTTGCTTTTCCAAGGTAACGCAGAACTTATACGTGAAAGTTTACGTTGATCAAAATGATGCACAAGGAAAAATATGATGTCAATCCGCAATCCAGGTAAGGGACGTTACGTTCTTTTTTGCGAAATTCCTACAAATTTTCAAATTCTTCAAAGAATTCAAGGAGCAACCCCTTCTTTGTCATTTTAGGAACATACATGTACGTGTATTGGATATAACGTTAAGTCAAAATGAAAATTATTTAAGAAAAGTGCAGTAAAAATTGAAGAACCTAAATTTGTCAGTTGTCAATAAGCATGATAAAGCTTCAGAGAAAAAAAAAGGCTTAAACTGCCCCTGTATGTAGCCCCAAATAGAAATTAGTTTTGCGTACTCTCTCAATAGTTTGCATGGTAACGTATTTTGGCAGAAACATACAGGGAAAAACACTCAGGGTTAAGTTATACTGCGCAATTAGCTACATGATATATATACTTATGATATTTGCAACACACGTGCATGCTCTGAAATAAAAAAAAAGTTACAGGCGAATGTTCTTATTTTTTTCTGGATGCTGGAATCAGGAAAGCATCTGGCATTTATAACACGTATACTACATGTAGAATGCTTGTAAATATAGAAAGGGGATACAGATGGTAATGTTTAATGTACAGTCATGTATAAACGCAGGTTAAAGTTTTACTTGGCAAAATTGAAATACAAAATGTATTAATAATTCACAAATTTGATTCATAACACTATTGAGTGACTAGCACCGATACCGTCTGATATTTTGGCAGGTGAGCTCGAGGATTAGTTCATTTTTGATAGAGTTCGGATTGTTTTTATGTGTACAAGGATTTTGTTTTAAATTTCCCCGATCAAGGCATGAATCATTGTTTTTTTTTCCCTACAATTTAGACACAAACAGTCCGCTAATATAAATATTTGTAATTATACCAGTCACCTGATAACGTACTACTTTAAAGTGACGGGCCTTGCTAGCAGTAGATACTTACCCTCCCCGGGCACACGATCTCATCTCCATTGGGGAAACTTCAGCTCCTTTGCAGATTACTTGAATTTATTGTTTCTTTTGAGATTCCTCGGGTGATAACATGCATGAGCTCGCCACAGCCACAAGAGCACGGACGGTATTACGTATGTCTTCTATTTTTAAATCAATAAATTTACATACCCATGTGTGTGTTGTTTGGGCCCCTGTGTCATGCTGTCTGTTTGTTTGTTCATCTTACAGTGAGGAGGTCATTTTACACCACAATTGTGCGTTCTTCGAGACCTCTGGGTAACCGAATAAGTGGGAGGGTTGTGCATACGCAATCCGAATACCACACCGTCTGCTACAAGTTTGCGTGTCAGATGGCCGCCCTAAGTCGGCACTGGTTGCCCATTGGTCTCGTTGGTTTATACGGTGGTATTTTGTGTTTCATGTTTCTATGGTGTGAGTTGGTGTTCTTTGTCCCTTTAACGTCTCTTTCTGTACGTGTCTGCTCTAAGTTTTTGCTTTGGGTGTTTTGGGGTTTTGCTGTGGGTGCTGCAACCGTGTATTGTTGGAGATCCCCTCCTTTCTTTGGTTGTTTTTTCTTTATTATATTTCAGGCCTATGTATGCCCATTGCATGATTATAATTTTTGGGTTCTGAATTTGAATTTGTGTACCACTTTCATTTACTGATTTCCCATGGATTTTTTTTTCTCGATCGAGCCCCTCCCCTCCTCCCTTTTGCAGAAAGAGTCCGCTGATAAGATGAATCTAAAGATATAAATACCTTAAACTCCTCGAGCAAAACGTTGATTTTCAAGCTTTTTTCTGCAGAAATTCTGGGGTTTTTCCTCAAGTTACCAAAAAGGACAGAACGAGAAAAAAAAAAACCCAAACCAAAAACAATAATAACAGTAATACCCCCCCCCCCCCCTTAAAGAAACGGAGATGCACAACATGTTACATGTATAATTGCTTAGAATTTTCCTTAGACTTTTTTATTCTAGGGAAAAGCAAATTACTCTATATAATGATATTTTGTTCTTTCTTTCCATTGGTTCACCAGGACCACACTCGGAGAGCGACTGTCCTCTTACTATGGGAACCTGCGCAGCATGCTCCTGGGCGGGGTGTTGTCAGGGAGACGCTCCACCTACCAAATGGAGGAGGAGTCAAAGGATGACACACATCTGACGTCATTCAGACAGGAAGCGGAAGGACCAGAAGGTAAAGGGACGGTATTCAAAGTTCAGGAAGTAGGTGCAGGTAGAGTAGTATAGTGAGCTAAAAGTAGACGTGCCGTGAGCTATGGCTGAATTTTAGGGCTCGGAGTGGTTTTGCTTCGCTTGATGACTGCCAAAAATCTAACCTAAACTGAATTTTATTATATTCCATTTCGAAATGGATAGGTGGGTGTGCGTCCCTTCCCTTTCTTGGACCGTTTTGTATGGGTGCTGTCGTGAGTCTGTTTGTTTGTCGAAATATGTTGTTCCGCACTGCGGGTGTATTCCGCTGTGGTCAGTGCTGGGTATATTTGTTGTTCCACACTGTGGGTGTATTTCGCTGTGGTCAGTGCTGGGTATATTTGTTGTTCCACACTGTGGGTGTATTTCGCTGTGGTCAGTGCTGGGTATATTTGTTGTTCCACACTGCGGGTGTATTCTGCTGTGGTCAGTGCTGGGTATATTTGTTGTTCCACACTGTGGGTGTATTCTGCTGTGGTCAGTGCTGGGTATATTTGTTGTTCCACACTGTGGGTGTATTTCGCTGTGGTCAGTGCTGGGTATATTTGTTGTTCCACACTGTGGGTGTATTTCGCTGTGGTCAGTGCTGGGTATATTTGTTGTTCAACACTGCGGGCGTATTCCGCTGTGGTCAGTGCTGGGTATATTTGTTGTTCCACACTGCGGGTGTATTCTGCTGTGGTCAGTGCTGGGTATATTTGTTGTTCCACACTGCGGGTGTATTCCGCTGTGGCCAGTGCTGGGTATATTTGTTGTTCCACACTGTGGGTGTATTTCGCTGTGGTCAGTGCTGGGTATATTTGTTGTTCCACACTGCGGGTGTATTCTGCTGTGGTCAGTGCTGGGTATATTTGTTGTTCCACACTGTTGGTGTATTCTGCTGTGGTCAGTGCTTGGTATATTTGTTGTTCCACACTGTGGGTGTATTTCGCTGTGGTCAGTGCTGGGTATATTTGTTGTTCCACACTGTGGGTGTATTTCGCTGTGGTCAGTGCTGGGTATATTTGTTGTTCCACACTGCGGGCGTATTCCGCTGTGGTCAGTGCTGGGTATATTTGTTTTTCCACACTGCGGGTGTATTCTGCTGTGGTCAGTGCTGGGTATATTTGTTGTTCCACACTGCGGGTGTATTCCGCTGTGGTCAGTGCTGGGTATATTTGTTGTTCCACACTGTGGGTGTATTTCGCTGTGGTCAGTGCTGGGTATATTTGTTGTTCCACACTGCGGGTGTATTCTGCTGTGGTCAGTGCTGGGTATATTTGTTGTTCCACACTGTGGGTGTATTCTGCTGTGGTCAGTGCTGGGTATATTTGTTGTTCCACACTGTGGGTGTATATCGTTGTGGTCAGTGCCGGGTATATTTGTTGTTCCACACTGTGGGTGTATTTCGCTGTGGTCAGTGCTGGGTATATTTGTTGTTCCACACTGCGGGCGTATTCCGCTGTGGTCAGTGCTGGGTATATTTGTTGTTCCACACTGCGGTGTATTCTGCTGTGGTCAGTGCTGGGTATATTTGTTGTTCCACACTGCGGGTGTATTCTGCTGTGGTCAGTGCTGGGTATATTTGTTGTTCCACACTGTGGGTGTATTCTGCTGTGGTCAGTGCTGGGTATATTTGTTGTTCCACACTGCGGGTGTATTCCGCTGTGGTCAGTGCTGGGTATATTTGTTATTCCACACTGCGGGTGTATTCCGCTGTGGTCTGTGCTGGGTATATTTGTTGTTCCACACTGCGGGTGTATTCCGCTGTGGTCAGTGCTGGGTATATTTGTTGTTCCACACTGCGGGTGTATTCTGCTGTGGCCAGTGCTAGGTATATTTGTTGTTCCACACTGTGTGTATTCCGCTGTGGTCAGTGCTGGGTATATTTGTTGTTCCACACTTCGGGTGTATTCCGCTGTGGTTAGTGCTGGGTATATTTGTTGTTCCACACTGCGGGTGTATTCTGCTGTGGTCAGTGCTGGGTATATTTGTTGTTCCACACTGCGGGTGTATTCTGCTGTGGTCAGTGCTGGGTATATTCGCTGGAGATCTATAATTCCACTTTCTTAACTTTATATCTATGTGACAGAAGAAATTGCAATGGAATGGCAACTGCAAAGCGCAGTACAATCGATACAATATATTGATATGACTTAAAATGAATTATCATAAACCTTTTACTACTTAAATAAAAATAAATTAATTTGAAGACGCTATGAGACCTCATGTATACTCGCTGCTGGTGGTTTTTTTTTTCATTTATCTGTGCTGTTGTCATACTGTCCGATCAGTCGTCCCTCTGCAAATCCGGCATATTTTTTAAAGATTTCAATTTCTCCATAAGTAGTGAATCTATATTTTGAAACCTTACTTGAAGCACGCAAGAATGCAAATTCCGCTTAAATTAACAGCGACGTAGCTGTGAACAGAGAGGTATGAATTAAGAGTCATTCTTTCAATAAAATTACCAATTTTTGAAGGACAAAAAAAAAAAAAAACCAAAAAACACCAAACTATAGACACATCGTTCTGTTTATCTGATTGAGCAACCCCCCTCCCCCCCCCCCCCCCCCCACTTTTGTAACGAAATAATCAGGCGCATGCGCAGATCAAATTTTTGTTAGTTTTTTTTCTTTTAAAAAAAGGTGTGATTTCCTTTTTCTTTGTTTGCCTTAAGAATTGGTTCTACTCTATTGGATCAATTTCATTTTCTGAAGTTCAGTTGTTTCATATATTTAATTAACTTTTAATTACAAATGAGCTTGTAGACTTAATTTTGAGAGTATTAATCTGTGAAGTTTTGACTATGATTCAATATCTTGCATAAAGGGTGCTGATTTACTCCTCGCGCTTCTCTCCGATTTTCATTGTGCTACTCTCCACTTTTCCCATGCTGCTCTCCACTTTTCCCATGCTACTGTCAACTTTTCCCATGTTACTCTCCACTTTCCCCATGCTACTCTCTGCTTTTCCCATGCAACTCTCCACTTTTCCCATGCTACTCTCCACTTTTCCCATGCTACTCTCCACTTTTCCCCATGCTACTCTCCACTTTTCCCATGCTACTTTCCAGTTTTCCCATGCTACTCTCTGCTTTTCCCATGCTACTCTCCATTTTTCCAATGCTACTCTCCACTTTTCCGATGCTACTCTCTGCTTTTCCCATGCTACTCTCTGCTTTTCCCTTGCCACTCTGCTTTTCCCTTGCTACTCTGCTTTTCCCTTGCTACTCTCCTCGTTCGTCATTACTCCCAGCTTTTCCGTCAATTCTCGATTTTTCCGGTCTTGGGCTACCCTCTACTTTTTCTCGCGCTTCTCTTCGCTTTTCCTCGCGCTTCTCTCTGCTTTTCCCTGCGCTTCTCTCCGTTTTCCCCTGCACCACTCAACGCTTTTCAACGGACTACTCACCGATTTCCGCTCTCGCTACTGTCCACTTTTCCCGCGCATTTTTTTCTGATTTTCCACATGCAACTTTCCGCTCTTCCCCAGTCTATTCTCTGCTTTCCTGTGCTTCTCTCCGCTTTTCTTCGTATCATTTTCCACTTCCCCCGGCTACTCCCCGTTTTCCTTCTCCCACTCCACGCCCCCCCCCCCCTCCGCTTCTCCCGAAGAATGGATATCACCCCCCTGTGAAACAGATTGCGCACTGATTGTCAAAACAATTTTTCAAGTGCTTAGAGAATGGAATTTATCTTACCTCGTTCCAGAAGATAACACATTGATGAATTAGTTTAGGACGATAATTTCCTCGGCATGTCAGGACGTTAAAGTAATCAAATTGTATTGCTTATTGAGTAACTTGATCTCTTCCATAATTTCATTAAGCTCAGAGGAAATTCGGTTCACTATTATTCTTGAGTTATTTCCAGGAAGCATACAGGTTTAACATGTTTTGAAAAATGTTACTCTTTTACTAATTTTGTTTGTGTATCGATTCGCTGTGTATATTTCATCGTTATTAACAGATCTAGTGAGCTGCTGCACAATTTGTCTTCGTCTTGCTATTCCATTATACCAAAGTTATAAAGTTTCCTCCTCGAATTTCCTTATTTTAAGTTTTTCTACCTCCCCTTCAAATTATACGGGGGCTGATTGATATATTGTGAGCCTCGGTTTTCTGGGATGCAGAAGGTATTCCTTCAAAAGGACAAACAACAATGGCATATACTATGCTTCACTTCTGACAAAGTTACGGGAAAATGTTAAACTTAAGCGCCGCGGAAAGCTCACTAGTAAAAGGTCTGTTGTTCCATCAGTCTGTCACTGCCATAGTTGCTATTCATGATTTTGGCTTTAATCTAAATGAATATACGCCTTATTCACCTGATCTTGCTTCATCAGACTTTCATCTATTCCCAAAACTGAAAGCAGCTATTCCTGGCACCCACTTTCAGTCCGATGATGACGACATACTTGCAGTGGATGGTTTTCTGACTATATAGTCAAGATAAAGGAGTTCTTTAAAAGTGGTATTGAGGCCCTTAAACACCGGTGGCAAAAGTGTATAGATACTGAAGGGGATTATGTCGAAAAATAATGAAAAATGTCTGACAAAATTCAAATTTATCGATAGGAAGCTCACAACATATCAATCAGCCCTCGTTCTATTCATTCGCGATCAGTAATTCCTTGTTTTGATGAGTTAATGTATAACGTATAAATTTTCAAATTGAATGTAGTTTAAAATTCTGTATAATGTTTGTTACAAAGAATCATAAACCACATTGAAAATTCATAAACATTTGACGTATAAATTGCTTCTAAATTGAATATTTTTCTAAAATGAAACCTTGCCTTTATCAAATGATGTAACAATCAGGAAAGCTTAAAATTTGGGAACCAAACTTGTAAATAACTTTATCATCATCTTTTCTTTGTTACCACATAACATGCCAATATTTAAAATTGTGTCTCAAACTGTACATGTATGAGAAGTATTGTTGCGCATTGACTAATCTTTACTACTATTACAAGAGTCGAAGTAGAACGTTTTGTTTGAAAGTGTTATACTAAATACTAAATTAAATTCATATTTACGTGTATCATGGATTGTAATGACTCAATAATGATTAACAAGCGGGAATGGAAGTTTTGAAGCAATAGTACATCAAAGAACAATCTCTCTATATAAGCCGAGATCGATAAACTCATATAATAATAACGATAGGAACATTTCTGAAATAGGACTAGATAATTATGATGAATGACACATAAACAAAACATAATCAAGGCAATAAGCCATCTGGTGAGGACTTAAATGGATTTTGCTCTCTTTTTCCTCTTTTTTAATCTCCATAGTATACATAACGTAGCTTACGAGAAAAGCTTTCAATTTTTTTGAAAGCTAGTTAACGAAATTTTCGTCAGCGATTAGCTTTCAAAAATTTTGAAAGCTATAGTTAACGAAATTTTCGTCAGCGATTAGCTTTCAAAAATTTTGTTTACGAATTGAAAGCGAATATTAAACTTTCGACTGGTCGGGGCTGTAAATCAGACCAAATGATATCTTTTGTCTTTTTCTAACTTTCCTTTTCATAAATATAAGTCAGTGTACTACATGATGAATACTCTTACTTTCACTTTTGCCAAATCGAAAGTTGTCGTTGCTGTTAACCTCAGCAACTTGAAATAATTTTGAAGTGCAACTTAATGCATTTGAATTTATTATGAAATATATAAAAAGAGCACTGTAAACTCCACAATATACGCCCGCCAGAATATTGTTTTAAAATTGTTACCTTGACCCTGACAATCACGATTTTTAATAACGGATAGTTTTCAAAGTTTTTCAAAGTTGCAGTGACATAATAACCTGTGAATTCTGGTCTTGAAAATGAATTATAGATTAATTTTTCTTTTTTTTTTTGTCACGGTTGCCATGCGACAAGCACAAAAAGATCGTCTAAGAATGTAGTCTGCATGAAGCCATCCTGCCCACCAGGATGACAAGGACAGACAGTCGGCCAGACGGACGTATGGGTCACACAAAGTATTTTGTTTTAAGATATCATGGAACATGCACAAATGTACATTTTTTTTTGTAAAACGCTCATAAAAAGGTTAACACACATTCACATGTAACCAATGGAAAGTTATCAGACAAAAGACAATCTGCCTATTCCACGCGTACAATATTTCCAGAGTCAAAATTTCCGCTGGAGCTTTTTAATGTTTTCTTTCGAATGAACAGGAATTATAAACATTAAAGAAAGCTCAATCGATCAGGCTGTAAATTGTTTTGCAGTCAATTACCCCAGAGTGCGCGGTACAGTAAACACTGAAGACAATGGCGTAATTCTATATCCTTGTTATAATATCTAAACTTTTATATTGTTTCAACTCCTGTTATTCTAGACAATGGACGACCGATGTAGGGCAGCTTCCTAAATTGTTCTGCTTAATATCGCATGAAATCAAAAGTAACTTTTACGATAAAATGGTAATATGGAATGGTGCTGCATTTGAATTGTAGTTAGCGGGCTTTGGAATAAAGCGATTTCAATTAGATAACATGTAAGTTAAAATAACTCTAGATGGGCTTTTTCCCCCAATGGGACCGTCACATATCAAGATGGACGAATGCAGTCGGCTAAGCGCCGAGTAAAAACTTTAAGATACAAGTTAGCTTCGAAGAACATAGTTTGTATTGCTTGAAATAGCAGAGAACAATGTGCTCGTCGTGAATGTTATCAAGATAATAAGAGCAACATGAAATATTTTCCGATACAATCTTGCCCACCAATGGCGAACATGCAGACAACTCACCTGATTCTGGGGAATGTGGTTGGACAAAACGTGATGTAAGTCGTTTCGTGTGAAGTGTACTTCGGCCTACGATCAATTCGTAATGAGCTAATGATGCTAAGCTGCTTGCATAGGATTTCTAGCACGAAACATATAGGTAATGTCTGAATTTTGCTACTTTTGATTCTTATAATTTTATATTTATATCTTTTTTTTTTGTATTTTAGAAAATTATATGTTTAGATTCAGCTTCGTGATTGAATTTGAATTGTATGCCTTTAAGTGGAAAAGCCAAAACTACAACATCATTTTATGGTTTTAACAGCATGTTCAAACTTGCTCTTGACAAAATAATTCACAATTAGGCTGGCCTTTATGTTTGATTATTGAAAGAAATTGTAAAAAAAAAAAAAAAAAAAAAAAAAAAAAAAAAAAAAATCATTGAACACAATGTTTGGAGGGTATTTTTTAATGAAAGTCGAACCATATGTGAAACAGGTTGAAAATATTTAAAAATTAGTAATTTATGAATATGATATAGGTGTTCTTTGATTTGATTTTTTTTTATAATCAATGGAAAATCTTAGAATAAAAATTCGCTTACGCAGGATGATAGACGCATGAGTACCATTTTGATGTTCCCCATAGTTCCAATACCTACGTTGTTCACATATAGATCAAATATATTACCTTGATACTAATGATCCTTGACCCTAGATATTTGACCTTGACCCAAAATATGTGACTTTGACCTCAACAGATGTTAAGTCACACAGTATTTTACCATCCCTTCAAAAACAAGAAGGAAGGACATGACTTTTGTGATAAATACATTCTGAAAGTGCGACCCTCAGACAGACTCACAAACTGACGCATTCGTTATACAGCATGATTAATATTTGGCTTTACCAAGTTTGATAGACCTATGCAAGGCAAAACGAAATGAAAGGTTTAATGTCGAATACCAATGAAAACTCTTCTAACGAATTTTTAGATTTCAAACTTTTCTCTTCGACAACAAAATCTTGGCTTACTTAAAGAGAACAGCACCCTGTATGTTGGTTATCCACGATCTTGACGGGATGACTAACAAAATTAGAAAACAATTGTACACGTGTGACTCCTGTAGATTTTTTTTCCCTAAAGAGATTGCAAGGTAATTCACTTAAGTGCAGTGTTCAAACTTAAACACATATAATTTTAAATTTTCTGCCAAAGATTTACAAGTTCTTGAAATATTCTAAATATTCAAAGTATTACTTCATAGGTCATGTAGACTACATATATGAGTATTTAGTACGGAGTATGCGCATATACAACTCTATCTTTGATAGAATAGGAAATGCTTTTGTCTCTGGAATAGGTTTTTTTTTTTTTGCCTAAGACTTCGCACATCACATATTTCGCAATACATGTTGGAAGAATGTTTTATTTTAAATACAGATACATGTTCACCTGTTACTTTTTGTGCTGTTTACATATGCATGATGGGGAGGGCGGACAGGGGGTATATCTCTCCCCCCTCCCACCCCTTACCTCCCCTTCCGACCCCTCCTTTTCACCCTTCCCTTACATCCCCCTTCCTCCTTTCTCCCCTTCCCTCCCTCCCCCTCTCTCCCGCCTCCCGCCCCCTTCCTCCACCCTCCCTTTCACCCTGTCCACCCCTCATAATGTGAATGAGGGTCAACTTACCTAACAATTTTATGAAAACCAGTTTCTGGAAATTAAACAGATCGTTTAGAATCTATTATTAAAGTAACTAGAGTTTCATAGACGGATTGAAAATGACTAAAACGTTCTCGTGATCTGGATCTCTTTGATATCATAAAAGATTAAGATAATATTTTCCCGAATAATGTATTGTAGTTCAATACTAAAATGTAAAAAGTAATGTATAGGTGGCGCCACTTCAAAAAAAATTGAATAGGATATGAAGAAAGTTGAAATTTACGAGTCAGCAAGCTTTTAAAATCAAAAATTGAATAAAGCCATATATTCGTAATCGAACACACTATCATGATTACATTTTTGATTTACTAGGGGCTGGACAAAAATGTAATCATGATAATACAAGCAAATAACTGGATAGGACAAGACTGCTTGAGTAAAATTCAAAACCAGTATAGGGGCGCCACTGAAATAAAGATGCAATTCACACTGCGAATCCGAAAAAAAAAAAACTTAAAAAATATGGATATAACCATAAAACCCGTTATACGCCACCTCGATTGGTAGAAAATTGTCAATTTACACGTTTGAAAAGCAAGTCGGCACCACAAAACGTGCATTCAATATCAAAGATGATTATTGCGTTTGCTAATTGAAGTAACGAATGACAGATGTATGAAGTTCTTGTCTAAATCTGATTACTGACTTAAGCTCGTCATCCGTAGAAGTTTAGTGGTATTGTCAAATCTATAACTGACGATGTCATAACTCCGCAATCGAGTGTAGAAAATCAATCAATTCAATTAACATGATTAATGATTAATCCTTCAATTTCTAAAGAATTGTAACTTATTGACTACATATTTACGACGCTCGTTGGCGGATCTAGAAAGTGATTCAAGGGCTTCGAAGCCGTATGGAGAAGGGAAAGGGGCGGGGGGGGGGGGTTCAAAGCTGTCTGGGCACAGGGTCTTCAGTCTATGGTTTTGAAAAATAAAATATTATACGCAAAAACGGAAAAAAAATCAGCATTTTGGAAAATTTGGGTATGGGTGGGGGTCCTGACCCAGTAATCCCCCCTTAGATCCGCGCTTGCGGCCATTCAATGGGAATTTTCCAACAATCTACAGAATCTTTCAGGGAGGCTACATTACTGTAATCCTCACCTATACGTCATATTTGTAATAAGTCCATTCATGTATTATCCCATTCTATAGATTCTTGACAATTATGGAAATAGAAAATCAATTTGATAAATATTGCGTCTCTGCTTTTGAGGTTTGGCTTTATCGTGTGATTGGAAGAAAAATTACGTTCTTTGTCTCTTAAGCATTACACTTGCTCTTTATACCAAGAACCAAGGAATTTTGTCAGATTTGTTTTTTTTTTGGGGGGGGGGGGTGTTGGGGGGTAATAAATAACCTTAATTGATTATACAGTTACGGATTATACACGGGCCACGGAGATGCTTACTCCTCTCGGATACTTAATATCAAGTTACATGAATAAAGTAGACTTGTTACTTTGGCTCGTTGGTTTTCGTTTTTGCCTCCTTTTGAATACATGATATTCGTTATATTGTTTTCAGATTTCTAAATATCTGCGGTACTTCATTTAAAAAGCGCACTTCCGGGAAAAAGAATAGATTGCGCATGTACCAATACAATATTGATTCCATTCGGAATAGCCTCGACTTTTTCTTCGAAAAAAGACTCGGACGTCAGACGGCGTTATTTTAAAAATAGTTCCCTGTTGCTCCATTAGTTCTTTTGTAAAAATCTACTATGAAAACTATGAAATACAAGTACCAAAACTTGATCGTAACTGACAAATATGTAACTCACAACAATACTTACTCAAGTTGGAGAATTTTGAAGTGCCTTTTTACTTTAACATCGATTTGATGCAAAACCTTCCACCATTGGCGCCCGAGTCTTTTTACGCCGATACAAATAAGGGGTGAGGGGATCCGAATGTATTGATTCATGCGCAATATTTTTTTTCTCAAGTGGCTTCGTTTCAAATCTTATATCACAGAAAATAGAAAAGCGTCTATTTTCCTAGTATCGATGCAAACTGTTATATGGCGTTACTTATTTTTCTTTATCAATTTTTGCAATTATTTCTTTCATCTTGCAAATGTGTCACGCTGCATGTTCCTTGACATATTTTCCAATGATTCGAGGCATGTCACCTTATCATCGGCGGATCTAGATAATTTTCCAGGAGAATCCAGCGCGTCGAAAGGTTGGAGGGGGGATGTTTCTATCCTATGATTTAGAATTTAGATTATAATAAAATCAGGAAACTCCTAAAAGCATATATATAAAGGGGATTTTGACAACCCCCTCAAATAAGAAAGTGGAAAGGGGGTCCTGAAGCTCTACACCCCACTCCAATAAAAAAGAGTAAAGGGGATCCTGAAGCTCTAACCCCCCTTCCAATAAAAAAAGGGAAAGGGGGTCCTGAAGCTCTACCCCCTCCAATAAAAAAGGGAGAAGGGGTCCTGAAGCTCTAACCCCCCTTCCAATAAAAAAGGGGAAAGGGGGTCCTGAAGCTCTACCCCCTCCAATAAAAAATGGGAAAGGGGGTCCTGAAGCTCTAACCCCCCTCCCCTTCCAATAAGAAAGGGAAAGGGGGTCCTGAAGCTCTACCCCCCTCCAATAAAAAGGGTAAATGAGTCCTGAAGCTCTAACCCCCCCCCCCCTCTAGATCCGCCCTTGATTGTGACGGACGAGCAGCTTGAAGTTCCTTGTTTGTTCATTTGGAAATGGACTCCGAGGACTCCGTGTCGGTTTCCTTAAAGACATAAAACCTTAATTAACTCCCGTAAGAATTATCAGAAGCTTTCTTATCCAATTATTTCATAAGGATATGTCGACGTAAATGATATACAATATTCACATGTCTGCAGTCAGATTGTTTATGAAGACAATGCTAATTTTCCTTGTGTATTGCAAATACAAGTTGACATGGGGTGTCGCGCAGTTTCTTTCTTTGTCTTTGATCCGAACAGAAGTGAAAGACTTGTTTTCAGAAAAAGTTGATGAACTTGGTGAAAGAAACAACGACACGTCGTAATAATTACAATCAAAGAGACGAACGATGAAATTTAATAGAAAGTTTAGATGGTTTAAATTTCTATCATATATCATTAGTTAAATTCAAATGTTTCCTTTGATAATAAGTGGTGATATCCTCTCCAAAGGTAAATAAAGACCCTCTTACCAAAAAAAAAAAAAAACAACAACAAAAAACAAAAAATGAAAAAAAAAAAAAACAAACAACAAAAACCAAAAAAAAAAAAAAAACAAAAAACAAAAACAAAAAAAAACCAAAAAACAAAAAACAAACAAACAAACAAAAACAAACAAAAAAATGACCCCCCCCCAAAAAAAAACCCCAAAAAAAACAAAACAAAAAACAAAAAACCCCAAAACAAAACCTCTCAAAGATATATATCACAAAACAAAACCTAAAATACCCTCCTCCCCAAAGAGTAAAATGGAAATACTAATTTTACGATTGCATGTCGCACGCCTTTGTTATCAGTTAATCTGGTTGATCACCTCTATATGCCTTAGAAGGTTCCAAACTTCGTGTTACTTCGCACTCGCAAAAACACGAGGAGTCGAAATAATTCGAGCTACGCGATAGAAGGAATCCCCGGATGACGTTTCCTGCCCGTGTTATGGACCGCAAATTACCTTTAGTATAATACAGGGATAATGAACTTCATTGCCAGGCGAAATGGGAATTGCAAAACGATATTTAACTTTATGGAAGGAAAATTGATTATCTATTGAAGTAAATAGATGGACATATTACCGATACGAGCCAGTTGAAGTCTAGGAAAGGCAATGACTTGTGACTAGTGCGGAACTAGCACAATTTATGACACTGTTTTAATGTTCGATTCTGTCTGAATCAGATTTGATTTTGTACAGAAATGCATAAAATTGCTCAAATCTGATTAAGAACTGCTGAATAGCATCTAAATGGCAACTAATGTCTCCGGAAACGTACGACAGGAGGTCAAGGACTTTGTTGATTAAAAGTCATTATACGTCTGCTTCGCCAAACTAAGAGTTGTCATCTGAACACCTAATTTTTGTTCCATTTCACCAATAATGTGATGTAAATTACCAGCGCCCTAAGTATCTCGGTGCTTTTTATGATCGGCATGGCTTATTTCTGCTGGAACAGTCCTGCATGCGCGGATCTAGAGGGGTAGAGTGGAATGAGCATGGTTGGATCTAGAATCTAGGGGAGGGACTTACAGCATATGGATTTGAAAAAAAAAACCAAATCAAACATGAAAATGGATAAATACCATCTTTATTGGCAAAGTCAGGGGGAGGGGGGGGGGGGATGCGCTTGGTGGTGGACCCCTACCACTCTCTTGATCTGCGCTTCATGGGGTTGCAGAGAATTGATGGTTGATCAAGACAACCTGGGCATTTTCTCAAAATATTAGGCTAAATTTCCCTGTTTACGCCCTCCCCCATAACATTTCTAGATCAGCGCATGCTTTGTATGAAATTTGAGGATAAAACTAAATATACATTGATTTCCTTGCTAGATCACGATGTCTTCTTTTCTATGAAGATAATTACACTATATTACAGCTATATAGAGAATCTTTGATGAAAATGAATAGCAATGTCAAATTCAAAAGATAAAAGTTCTCGTGAGGACTACCTTTCAATTAGACTCTTTTAAAGTTATATGATGAAAACTGATCAATCTTAAGATTGATAAGGAAGATATCTCCAACAAGACAACGATCAAATGACGACAGCGGAACACACACTTATAATACACAAGATGACGACACATAACGGAGATATAACACAGCCACATTAGCAAATTGCGAAACGGAACAAAAAACGAAACGGAACAAAAAACGAAACGAAACAAATATAAACGAAGCAATTAAAACAAAACGAAACGAAACGAAACAGACCGAAACGGAACGAAACAAAACATATTGAGAAAAAGCAATACGGAGGAAACTGGCTAAAAACGAACATTTATTTGTTTTGTTTCATTTCGCTTTTTGCTTCATTTCGCTTTTTACGGGGACCCTTAGTAAACATACGGGAGACAACGAGACAGAGAGACGATAACAAAATTGATTTTTAAAGGAATGCATAAATCGTGTTCTTGCCCGAGATCATGAGCAATTGTTGTTTCTTTGCAGAAGTAGTTTTAAAGCCGAAGTCTATTGACTTACAGCGTACCATTAACAGGGCAGCTCATAAAACTAGTGAATATGAAATACCAAACCTGATTGTGAGGCGTGGTCAGTCGTTTGAAATCAGCATTACCTTTGATGGTCAGTTTTCGGAGGACAATGACTCTTTGGTCTTGACGTTTGTCACAGGTAAGATGAGTGTATGTATGTACGTAGACTATGATGACATGACTCTATGAAACGTCATTCGTTTGTGACAAAAATTGAACCCAATGATCCTGACGCAATTATGAAAGCTTTTCGTAATCCCACAACACAACTCGAATGAAAAAACCCTCATGAATAATACTTACATACAATGCATACATTCATACACTACATGCACTTGATTTTAAATACATAATGACTCCAGAAAACATCATGTTCTTTCTTCATGATCCTCGAGTTAAATAATAATCTCAACATATACATTATGCTATAAACTATAAATAGAGACTCTCTGATTGGCTGATAACGTCATCGACGCTCCTGAATAAATCACCATATACATGTACCACGGTTTAAAAATGGACCGGGACAACCTCACTAATTTCTGCAAATTGCGTCGTTATTTATAGTGAAGCATACATGCAATTATAGAATAAAACAGTTATGGACTTTTAAGTCAGTATATATGATGTGATATTGACTTGTTATGAAAATATTGACCTCGGCTTCGCATCGGTCAATATTTCCATAGTAAGTCAATATCACATCAATGACATATACATGTACACTGAGTGAGAAGTCTATAATCGTATAATATACAACTTATTAGCATACATGAAATTCACCCTTTCTAACTGGTATTGCTACATGTAGTGTCAACATAAAATATTTTGTGAATTGCAAATAAAAAATATATCAATAGTAAAAGTAAATATTTTTGATATACAATAGTCAAAATAAATATTTTTGATAAACAATAGCCAAAATAAATATTTTTGATATACAATAGTCGAAGTAAATATTTTGATAAAAAATAGTCATAGTAAATGTTTTTGATATACAATAGTCAAAGTAAATATTTTTGATATACAATAGACAAAATAAATATTTTTGGATATACAGTAGTCAAAATAAATATTTTTCATATACAATAGTCAAAGTAAATATTTTTGATAAACAATAGTCAAAGTTAATATTTTTGATGTACAATAGTCAAAGTAAATATTTTTGATATACAGTAGTCAAAGTAAATATTTTTGATATACAATAGTCAAAATAAATATTTTTGATAAACAATAGCCAAAGTAAATATGCTTGATATACAATAGTCAAAGTAAATATTTTTGATATACAATAGCCAAAGTAAATATTTTGATATACAATAGTCAAAATAAATATTTTTGATATACAATAGCCAAAGTAAATATTTTTGATAAACAATAGCCAAAGTAAATATTTTTGATATACAATTGCCATAGTAAATATTTTTGATATACAATAGTCAAAATAAATATTTTTGACATACAATAGTCAAAATAAATATTTTTGATATACTATAGTCAAAATAAATATTTTTGATATACAATAGTCAAAATGAATATTCTTGATATACAATAGTCAAAATAAATATTTTTGATAAACAATAGTCAAAGTATATGTTTTTGATATACAATAGTCAAAATAAATATTTTTGATATACAATAGACAAAATAAATGTTTTTGATTTATGATTCACAAAATATTCCATGTTGACACTAGCAGCAGGAGATAATTACTCCCCCTGGTAGCTGGTCTCACACCCCTTCACTAATTCTCGGTACGTGAATGACTTCGAGGTGCGTTATATTCTATTATTTTTCCTGAATTTTTAAGCCCTAGGTTTCTCTGGATCATAAATGAAGATTCCGGATCGTATATGGTGTTTCCAACTACTTACTTTATGTTTAAGGGCGAGAGGTACCGTCCATTTTTTTTTTCAAAAATGACGTTTTCGCTCATTAGGCTGCTTTCTGACGGCAAAGTGACGGGGTCTTTTTTTTTTTTTTTTTTTTTGCTTAAGGTCACTATGCAAACCTTCTGTATTTTTGATACTTCTGATATATTGCGTAACACAATGTAATTTGAAATATCTAATGCACGGAGGTAACCAGTAGTGATCTTAAGCAATTTTCATTATTTCAGAATACATACGCAACGTATGTTAGGCCTTTGAAATTAAATATTGGGTTATAAAAATTAAGTCCCGGTCATTTTCTGTAAGGTACCCTTCCGTAAGGAAAGAAAAGTATTATGCACACGTAATTATAGAAATAGTAAATGAAATAGAAACCTACCATAAGGGATTGAATCAAGAAAGAAAAAAAAAACATTTCTTAGTAAGCTTGAAAAATATTAAATTTTTCTCAAATTTATATTAAAGGTGGATGTAAAATAATGAATGTTTGAGCTGAATTTTTCGGGAAAGCAAAATAGATGTTTGTGTGTATTTTTTTCTTAATGATTCTCCAAAAAAGATACCACTAGGGACGTTTAACAATTTTTTTTTTAAATTACTGGTGCCTTATATATATTTTTCAGGAAGACGCCCTCTTCAAAGTAAAGGAACCGTTGTTCCCGTGACAAAAGAGAGGGAATTGAAAAGAGGAAAATGGGGATACCAAATAACTGGTGTCGACGAAAGAAAAGTTAGCATAAAAATCTGTACTGGGGCAGATGCCATCGTAGGGAAATATCAGTTCTTTGTGGACACCGTTCACATCGCCAATGATGGGGAGAAGAAGACTTCTCGATACTGTCACCCCGACGATGTCTTCATACTATTCAATCCTTGGTGTCAAGGTATGTATATTGGTATACATGTGTAAGTTAGGGTCATTTCTGTCTGTCTGTCTGCATCTCTGTTTAATTGCTTTTATGTTGTTATTTTTAAAAATTCTGTGCAGATCGTGATAGGGCTTAAACTTAAAACTCATAAATATCAATATTGATAACGGAGAGATTCATACACTGTGTGAATGACAAAAGACAGTGGCGGATCTAGGATTTCAGAAAAGGGGGGGCCCAAAGTTTCAGCTCGAAGAAAATTGTTCAAAGAAAAACTGACAAGCAAAAAAAAAAAAAAAAAAAAAAAAAAAGGTCGAAGACGAAAAAAAAAAAGACCTCCAAAACCTGAAGCTCAAGACTGGTGATTTTAATTGATAAGTTGGGGGGGGGGGGGGGTCATTCCAACTGCATGTTGCATTTAGAAGATAGAGTTTCTTGATACGTTTACTTAAGTTTATAGGTATACCGGCGAGCGTAGCGAGTCGGAAAATTTTAAGATTTGAAGTTTTCTTTTTTTTTGTTTTGGTTCAGTCATCCATACATGTATATATACATACATGTATATATATTATTCTAAATTGGCGAGCGGATCGAGCCGGGAAATTTTTGGAATAGATGGTTACATTTTGTCATAAGATTACAAGATCTCTCTCATTTTCCATCCTCTTTTTTTGTTTGACCAATTGGGGAAGGTTGGGAAGATTAGGGCATTGCAACCCCACTATCCACCTGTCTAAACTGGTTAGATCGGCCCATGAAAATGAAGCATTTGGTAATTATTCAAGTGTTAATTTAATTTTGAATTTTGTATATGTTTATGACATATGAATCCGTTCAAACACGATGACATAGAAAGTTCAAGACAAAGTGAAGACGAAAAAATAGACAGCTAATGAAAAATAAAGTGTGGCGAGCGAAGCGAGACGAAAATTTCCCCAAAAGTAAAGAGATTAAGCATAAAAAGAGTATTCTGAATCAATAACTTTGGGTGAAAAAGGGGGGGGGGGGCCGGGCCCCCTGGGCCCCCCCTCTAAATCCGCCACTGAAAGAGATGACTTTGGATTCAACATAGTAAATTTTCCCAGGCTTGACGGTGACGTTTCTAGATTACCGTCATACGGTATCTACATTTCGCAGCTCATCCGGTATGCTAGAGCATGAACTAATGGTTTGGATTTTCATAGTGGAAATTTACAAATTATAAGAAACTTTATGTCCACAAATTAGTAAACACTCGCTGGAAATTGACCCTTCCGAACGCGGGAAAAATTTGAGAAATTCCATGACGTCACAATGCATTTTCGATGTTTGACCGAGGTTCGAAGCTTGTTTGTCCGAGGTAAACATATGGTAAAAGCATTGTGACGTCACGAAATTTTGCATTTTTTTCCCGCAATCGGAAGGGTCAATTATTGTAAACTTCTTTTGAAATTAGGACCCATACAAGCAACAGGGTGTATTACTTTTGGTATTTCACAACTTGCATTTTATTGTGACATAATGAACTAAATAAGAAGGATAATTACCATTGAAATTGTCTTAGAATAATCAAACGCCTTTTAAATCTTGGATATAATTCATCTGTCACCAGACGGACACTTGGCTTGGTACTGGCCTGGAGGGTTTGAACACCAAGATGGCGGCGGCATTTTTTGTTTTTTTCACTTCCTAGTAAAAGTACAGTCTTTACTTCCTAAAAACATTTGATACGCTGATTGATATTCATATTTGAGTATCCTGATGACGTTTGAATAATTTCCGTTGTCATTTGAAGAAATAAGGGCGATTGTCGAAATTGTGGACTTTTGGAGTTTTGTCCATAAGCAAACAACGACGTCATCTCGACGTTATCGGGGAAAATGGCGTCAAAATACCAAACGTATCGCATGTATAAAAAATAAGATTCAATCTTCATCACAGTGAATTCGTTGACAAATAACCATTACAGGAAAGCAGATGTCACTCCATTGAAAATGCACGATTTTCGAAAGAAAAATGGAAAATAAAAAGCTTTATAATATTTTCCAATCCAAAATTTAATTTTTCTCATTTAATCATGAAATCATCTCTGGACATTGTTGATAATTTTGTTGGTTTTTAACAAAGATTCATCCACAGAATTCCTATAATAGTTAATCAACAACTACAGTCAATTGCACGAAATTGCATTTTTTTATCGACAGTGTCATATTTGATTCCAGTATCCTGCCTTTGTTTAAAACATAATTCATCTCATCTTTTCCATATGTAAGTGCAATACATTTATAAAGATTTTGGATGTTAAATCAAAATTAATTTCCCATAGCTTTACGAGAAGTGGAATGACACTTTCAATATTGTGACGTCATCAAGAAATTCACGAAAGCGTCGATTAATGCATATTTCAAAGCCTCGTAGAAAATTTTCCTGTGGATAGAATCAAATGTAAGCTTGTATAATAATGGACAGACAAAAAAAATATAATTTCAGAAATTTTGAGAAAAATTGAATTTGGCGTCCAAGTGTTCAGTACCTCCAAGAGGCCAAACAACAAGAAAACAAAACAGGACAAATATCAATACGAAGGCAATAATTACAAACACAACGGCAATACTCTTAACACCAGAGCAAATACAAAACTAAATCAATTACAAAAAAAAACAACAAGAATATGAAGATACAAATACATGTACATGTAACAAAAACACACAATCATTTTATGCATATTTATATTAAAATGCCTATAAGATTCTATCAAAATTGATACATTCTATTTGCTCGTTCAAAAGTACACTTCATTTCATTTTGGACTTCGTCTGCCACTCGATACCCCCTCCCTTCCGTTCTTGCTTATAAATGACTTATTTTATTTTATTAACCGAAATGTAGGTGGAATTGATGCTATAATGCATGGTTAAACAAGTAAAGCGCCGGTACGATCCCGCACAAAATGGCCATTTTATTGTCTTATATTTTCATGAGAACATAAATATTTTCCGTCTGAATCCGATTTTGGATTTATGACATCAATTACATATGATTGGTTCTGACGCATTTAGTCATAAACATAAAGTATAACATGCAAATTGATTTGCAGTTCTGGAAATGTCAAGAGGGAGCGGACATGTATAGCAAAATAATAGGATGAAATGATAGTCCCCATGGTAATAAAACCCATGTAAGAAATAGACAGGATGATGTTTATCATCGATTTCAAGAATTCAAGGAGATAAAATTCTCTATGATTTTTTTTTATATTTCGTTAGACATAATGTCGATTTCCAGTTGATGATTTGACAACTGTACAATTTCCCCCTTGGTTATGCGTGGTGCTATATCAACTTGAGCCTAAAGTGTCGTTTTCTGAAAAGTAATACGCAAACAAAATGTAAAAGATGATTTCTAATATATTTTCCAATTCTTCCGAACTTGTATGAGTTAGTGAATAAAAGTCAAGCACAAAACATGAAATCAGAATTCAAAAAACACAATCAAAAGGTTTACAAAATCTTGAAAAAAAATGTGTAAAACAGAACTTTCTCACAAGAAGAAAAAAATCGGACAAACAGACGGAGATAATAGCATAGTACCATAGGAACACGGTAGACAACACTATCCAATGAACAATCTCCAGAGTTCAGTGCAAGTGCGGAATTTATTGTAGGTGGTGCTGTCGGAAAACTTGCTGTATTAATTAGAGAAAGAATATCCTGACAACAATCTCAAATGCACTCACAGTAGAGCACCAAATTGAGCATCCACGGACCCCTGGCAAGCTAGAAGTGGGACCAGATGCCCGAGAGGAGTAAGCATCCCCTGTTTGGCTAGCACCCGCCGTCGATGTTCATGCATGAAACTGATTAGTTAACTTTAAATATAATTATTTAAAGAACGAATGTATCATGTTACATGTACATATATTATGCAAGCCATATTATCTAACTAAGTAGGACTGAAAAGAAAGCTCAAAGCTTTGGTCGGACATTGGTCTCGGTATCAGAATTTAGATATGCGACCCAAGCTTTGAACTTTCTTTTCAGTCCTACTTACTTAGATACTTACCAAATTTATTTTAAGGGGGTCCAGAACAGTATCCGAAAGAACCCCATCGGAAAGCTCGTAATCAATTATGACGTCACAATAGAAACAGCGACATTGGTGCATTTTTCGCAAGAACGTCAGGATTAGGTAACGTAGAAATAAGGGGGAGGGGGTAACAAAATTACTATAACTTAAAAACTGACGGTCAAATTTCAATAGGAATTTATTGGTGGCTCACATGACATATGAAGAGATAATATCAAGTTTTTACGAAAAATTAAATGAAAGGGTTTCAGATAAACGGACTTTATGATTAAAAATTAGCAACTCAAAGACGTTTTGAAAATAGACATAAATTTATCTCCTTTCGACGATTTCTTTTAAAAGTCTTAGTGATCATGTATAATTCTATACATATCCGATTGCCCACATCATATCTAAATGAAAAATACAGAACTTGTTGATATTCTGCTTCTACAGAAGATTTGTAACTGTAACGTCACATTTACGGCCCACTTTGGGACTTTCAATGGGTATGCATGTACGTTCGTAGCTTCAAAACTAACGGTAAAAAAATAGATGAAACTTTGCATGTAGAAAAAGTATGTTTCAATTATTAACATTTATGATTTTTAGGAAAATTAAATGATAGGATCAAATTAAAGTCTGGCTGTCCTGGACCTCCTTAAGTGACACGATCTTGAATAATTAGATGAAAAAAAAAATGGACACTACAGTTCATAAATGCAAAATTTTCCATTGATCCCAACGGCTGCAAAAATGTTTATTTGTTAATGTTAAATCTCCTGCAACACCATAGAAACAGAGTGAACACCGAGAGACTACATTCACCACACCGACAAAGAGTAAGAGAATATTCTGACAACAAAAATACTAGTAACATAAAAGTTCTGCAAAGAAAAAAAAAATGAATCCCCATTGGAGATGAAATAAGATGCCCGGGGAGAGTCATCGAGATTTCTTTGTAACCAGAGATGTGAGGAGGATTGCACGCACGTAATTCGAATAACTACACCATTTACTACTGGCATGGCGGATGTCCGTCGTAAATCGGTACCGGTTGCCCATTGGTCTCGTTGAATTATGTGTAGTCTTTTGTGTTTGATGTTTCTGTGTTGTATTTTGTCTTTAACTCATTTGTGTCACACTTATGCCCTTTGCCGTGTGGGGCCCGCGAGGGGTTTGACAGTGTTTTGAATATACTTCCCTGACATTGTCGCCATAGCACTTTCTATATAGACATAACGTCAGACAGTGCATGAATTTTATATATTTTTATTTCCATGCTTCATTAACATCGACGGCGGTTGCGGCTAGCCAACAGGGGATGCTTACTCCTCCCGGGCACCTGGTCCCACCTCTAGCTTGCTAGGGGTCCGTCGATGTTTAACTTTGTGCTCTATTGCGGGTGCTGTTGAGATTTTCGTCAGGATTTTCTTTAACCCATTTGTTCCTTTCGCGTCTCTTGCTGTACATGTCTGCTCTGCGTTTTTGCATGGGGTGTTTTGGTGTTTTACTGTGAGTGCTACAACCGATTGTTGTTGGAGATCCACTCCTCTTTTCTGTTTGCCAGTGCAGAAAAAGTCATAAATTAGTTAAATAGATATATTTAAAGGAGGACAACGAGATGATACTATACTGTTTGACATTTTCATGCTGCCGTGTTTTAAATGAATTTCAATTTGCAAAGAAACATCATCGACAGGCTTCCACTGTCATGATTTATGTACATGAGGAAAAATGACTACCGACATCGTATGAAGAGGGGGGATATTCAGAAACATGGAAAACATCTTATTCCAAGTATTTCAGATTGTAATTACATTCAAACTGATGAATGTGTTTCGTTTTCTTCTCATTTAAACTAAATTGAAATGTAGAGTTTGTCAATAGAGGTACAACTTAGCAGGTGCATAAATGCAGTGCTTTTGATGGAAAGGTTTCTGCTAAGTTATTGGGGTATCCTTTTATGGCTTCCTGAGATCTAAACTCACAGCATAGCTATAATTTGAAAATTAATTGAAAAAAAAAAAAGACCGATGGGAAGACATTTTAAAGACATTGAACTCAAAGGGGAAAGTTATTTTGAGCCAATTTTTAACGGAATGATGGGGATTCAAATATCGATTGATATGAAATATATTTCTTCAAATTTTACTAAATAATAAAAAGTTCACCTATTAGTTTTTCTGCTATTGATTTTATTCGATATTTTTCATCAAGGGGAGATAACACTCTTAAACACTTTTTGAATAGCAAAGGGCACAGAAAAATATTAGATGATGAACACACTAAAATTCAAAGGTATTGGGCAAAGAACAAAGATCAGAAAGTGGAGAGATCTCCGACAAGACCTACCTACACTGACCACAGCGGAACACACACCCATTTAGACAATATAAAAACTACTGCAAGAAACAACAAAGGACATGACACAAACCAACATCCACACAGAACGGTTCAATAAACAATCAAATCAGACACAATTTGAAAATTATGATTCTTGTTATGTTACTTGTTTGTTAAACGTTGTAAAATAACTAAAGTTTAAATTTTAGATGTGAGGTGACATGACAATCAAGACAGTTAAGTACAGGGTCCTCGAAGATCCTGACAACAACCTCAATAGCACTCACAATAGAGCACCAAATTGAGCATCGACGAACCCCTAGCAAGCTAGAGGTGGGACAAGGTGCCCGGGAGGAGTAAGCATTCCCTGTTTGGCTACCCGCCGTCGATGTTTACGCATGGAAATGAAAACAATATACACAAACATGTATTGTCTGAGGTTATGTCTATATAGAAAGTGCAAAGGCAACCATGTCAGGAATACGAAAAAAAAAACAAAACAAAACAAAACAACAACAAAAAAAAAAAAAAAAAAAAAAAAAAAAAGACTGGACGATTTCTTATGGAGTATTAAGGTCGGGGTGACGACTTTCAACAGAAATGAGGTAGAAGAAAGATGGATAGGTTCATATGTAGAGGAACATCTCCTCTAACTATTCAGACCGAAAAATCAAAATTTAATTGCCCGTCTCGTTTTTGGCTATAAACGTTCATTTTTGGCCTATTTTAACATTTTTGTCTTCTTAGAGAATACCCCATCATAACTTTACATACCTCTGAAATGCATAAAATTTCAAAAAACATATGATATTATATCCTTTTTTTCTAGATTCATATCTATTAGCTTGTGGATGAACTAAAGGCTATTTTGAGAAATTCTGATAAAATAATCAGTTCTTATGAGGGTATTTTCTTATAAAAACTATGTTGCTGGTTGCCATGGCAACAACTCATTATTTCTATTAATAGCTAGAAGGTCGCCAGCTACACAATTTTTTTTCTACGTACATGTATACATCTATGGTATTGCTTTATCCTAAAGCAGTCAAATCAATATGTACCCGAATTAGTTTTTGAGCATAATTACTGTTTCTATAAATAGCACAATAATTTATGCAAAAAAAAAATCAACATTTTGACCCAAAAACATAGAGTTTAACTTGAAGTTCTAATTTCTGATTATCTCACTTTTAAAGAGTATAATGGATAGTAAATATTCTGATGTTTGAATCTTTGGTAGCTGTATGAACTCATGCAAAAATGACTATTTTTTTCCTATTTTCGGCGATTTTTCATTTAAAAATATGCATTTTTCCCAAAAATATCCATTCAGCAATGAAAGTTTCAAGGAGTATTATTTATTTCTAAAATAATGTAACAATCTGAGCTTATGCCATGTATTGTTTATGTCGGTTTCAAATATCATGTGATATGAAAATAGAGTTATCTCCCTGTAGTCGCAACCGTAACCTTAAATGATTGCCTATGGATTAAGAAACTTTTATCCGTTAAAGTATTTTAAAGATTATATTAAACTATTTCCAAATTGGATTTGATCATCATAGTTTTGTCCCCATACAATCGTCCATCAAGCTTTTATTGGCTATTCTGACTTAATCAGGCTTAGTAAAGGAATGACCAAAGACAATATCATATGATGATTAGATTTAGTCTCCCAAAATGATTGATAAATGACCGTCTTGATGTAACCTTATTCTATATTAATTATCGACGTCGGAAACATTCCTCATGATCGATTGTATGTCTTAATTCTGTTCCCCAATTAGAAAGAGATATATTGAATTTTGCCTTTGTTTCCGAATATCTTTCCGAGGAAGCATAAAGCTCATTACGTTGATCATAAGTTATTACAGTTTTTGAATGTGGCATTTGGCTGTTACGAAATTTCGAATGATATTCTGTGTTAAAGATGGCTTCGCAATTAGAATTCAACATTTTCTTTCGAAATCTACGAAGCTTTTAAAATTTGCTCTCCCATACACGTTATTTCGCCCACACCCCTTAACGGACAAGGTGGATATGCTTATTCTTTCCAGACAGAAATCAAACTTTAACATTTTTTATCTTCAGATGATCAGGTATATTTGGAGGATGAGAGTTCCAGGGAGGAGTACGTACTAAAGGAGACAGGAAGAATATGGATGGGCACAGTAGGAAAATTCTGCGTCCGCCCCTGGAATTTCGCTCAGGTCCTTATTTTTTTTAAGGATTTCGTACTTTTTTATTGTCACAGTATTAGGGTTTCTTTTAAATAATTAGATTTTAATCTCCAACAATTTATTAATAAGAAGTATTTACTGTAAGTATTTTCAATTTCTATGAAATTGTTTCCTTCAAATTTGTACACTTTTCTCCAATATATATAATAAAGTCTTATAACCTAATCTTTCGTCCTTCATAAAAACTTTCTAATGTAACTTTCGTTTGTTATTTTCAGTTTGATGACGTATGTCTAATGGCCGCTCTATCTATTATGGAGAAGTCCGAGCTAGGGGATCCTGCTCGAGGAAATCCTTTATTAGTTGTACGATCTCTGTCAAAAATAGTACGTGCATAGTTAACTATATTCCATCTCTTTTACAATGAAAAATCACAACTGAAAATAGCAAAATTTGTTGAAGTAAAGGAATTCAATCAAACTTCTAACTAGATTTCTACCAATATTTGCAGAAAGTCTCTCTTAATTCTATGATGTACATTTTTGTGTATGTTTGAGTTCTACGAATAAAGTAAACGTAATGCTTAGTGAAACGTAATTTTAGTGGAGCTTTAGGTATTTTAGAAAAAAAACCCCATGCATTTAAGGATTCCGAACCCTGACTGAGTACATGTACTTCCAGTTATGGTTTATTAGTCCCCTACCGGCAACGCCGAAGGGGACTCTTAGTTTCCTCTCGGTCTGCCTGTCCGTCTGTCCGATTATCAGTTTTCCGGTCTTGTTTCTACAACGGATGGAGATATTCAGATAAAATTTGATACACAGCTTGGTCTTAAATAGTTACAGAGCCATTTTGACTTTAGTCACGCTTGACCTATTTTTCGAGGAGTTATGCCCCTTGAAGACCTGAAAAATTCAGTTTTTGTCAGTTTTCCGGACTTTTTCGGCAACAAATAGAGATATTCAGGTGAAATTTGATACACAGCTTACTCTTGGATAGTTACAAAGCGATTTCAACTTTCGTCACGCTTGACCAATTTTTCGAGGAGTTATGCCCCATGATGACTTGGAAAATTCAGTTTTGTCAGTTTTCCGGACTTTTTTTCTGCAACAAATAGAGATATTCAGATAAAATTTGAGTACCCGAAACGTGCATGTCTGGTCCATGCTGCAAATTTATCCGTTTATAAATGATGCTACTGAATTTGAAGACGTTTAACATTAGTCTTGGATAGTTACAGAGCAAGTTCAACTTTCGTCACGCTAGACCTATTTTTCGAGGAGTTACGCCTCTTGATGACTTGGAAAATTCAGTTTTTGTCAATTTTTCGGACTTTTTTCTACAACGAATATAGATATTTAGGTGAAGTTTGATACATATCTTACTCTTGGATAGTTACAGAGCGAGTTCAACTTTCGTAAAGCTTGACCTATTTTTCGAGGAGTTATGCCCCATGATTACTTGGAAAATTCAGTTTTTGTCAGTTCTCCAGACTTTTTTTCTGCAACAAATAGAGATAGTTACTCAGCTTGCGTGACGCTTGACCTCTTTTTCGAATCGATAAAGCCGATACAACCTCAGAACTGAGCTGCACATACAGTGAGTTTAATTAAAACTCATGTTTAATGGAAGAGTAATTCATAGGCAGAGTTGCAGGACATAAATATATGCCGCCGGTAGGGGACTTATATTGCCCAGCGATCATAACATTTTTTATTCATATTTTTATAATTTCATGACGATACCGATAATTTCAGAGTCGGAAATTTTCGGGGGTTCCGGAGTGGATCGTTGTGTCTGAAGACTTATCTCTCATTTTAGCTTGGATAATATTTAAATATGTTAACAATTATAGATAAACAACACAGAAAGGGACGGCGGAGTCTTGGTCGGTAATTGGTCCGGAAAATACGATGACGGAATGGCTCCTTACGCTTGGAATGGAAGTACCGCCATCTTGGAAGAATTCCTCAAGAAAAGGAAAGGTGTTAAATTTGGTCAGTGTTGGACATTTGCAGCAGTAGCAACTTCAGGTTCGAAGTTTTAAAAATTGGCGTAGGATCTGTAAATGTAACTTTCATTTTTTCTTCAATTTCGAATGTGCGCAGTGCCTCAATACCAATGATTATTTTTAATGGCGTCATCTACTATGAAATTCGTTTGAACAATGGGGCTCCTTGAATTGTTAATATTAAAGTATATGCTCTTTTATAAAATGGATATTTTCATATATTTAGTGTTGTCCTTCATGTTTCAAGTGATGTCATTGTGTCCGTCTGTCTGTTATCTTTTTATCATGTTATGCGAGTGTGTTCCGTTTTGATCACAACAATGACGTCATCAAGTTGGGAGCTTCTTATCTTATGAATCATACTAAAACTAAACATATTCAGTTCTTTTCCTTTCAGTTTTTAGAGCGCTTGGAATTCCTACGCGCTGTGTCACAAACTTCCGGTCTGCGCACGACAGTGATTTCAGCGTTCAAATTGACAACTTTTGGACAACAGATGGCAAACCAAGGAAGGCCATGAATGACACTATATGGTATTTGATTTTTATGACTTTTTATACCAGTGATATGACTATTATAGGACTTTATTCATATTTTTCAATTGCTACATAATCATAATAAAAGTTATATCCGTAAGAATCGAATCATTTTCTTATAGCTTTTCTTTTTATTACTTAAAGGATTTGAGCCATCAGCTGGATTTGAATAAGTCGCAATACCACGTTGTATCTATTTTTACATGGATACAATTTTGAACCGGTAGTCAGGGCTGTTCTTTACGTTATCTGCTAAGTAACGAGCAGTTCTTGTATTGAAGACTAAATGATTACTTGCAATAGAACTTTTTAGGGGCGTTTTGGTTGAGTATATGTATGTGTCCAGTCCATAATTAAGGAGGGGGGGGGGCAAGGAATCATAAAAATGCGTAAAAACTAGAAAAATAAGGATTTTTCGCAAATATCATGGGCGGGGGTCTGATCATTAAACCCCACCTCTACATCCGCTCTTGACTAGGTCTAGATCTCTTGCGACTCTCATGTAATTGACAATGACAAGACGCTGGGATTGTTTACTCAGTGACATTTGTATTATTGGAGAGATAAGAGCTGTTCAAACAATGTATCAGACATGTCTTGATAAGCCATGATTCTATTGACATGGATAAATATGTTTTAAAAGACTTCGTTATAAGGATGCATTTTTGAGGATTTGAAACACATAAATTATGCAGAATCTGATGATTCCAGTGCGGATCTATGGGGAGGATAGCCAAAAATGCAGATTTTCCCCTGTTTTCATTTCAACCGCAGTTCGGTTTCCTAGATGATAGATAGACCCTCCCCCTTGGGACACAAATTCTAAATACAACTATGAGATTTAGAAGATACAATCTAACTATTACAATAATTGAATTCATGTTTTCGTATAATGAAATCTCTTGCTTATTATTAATAAGCTTGTTACATTTTGTAAAACAAAATTGATATAACAAAGATAATGAAGAAAATAAAAAAAACCCCAAAAAGGAACCATGACTTTTGCCTGTGATGATATCACCTAAAATATACATATACATATACCGGATATGTACAAACATTCTTATAGGGTACTTCAATTGTACCAGCTTTTGTGAAAATATAACACTATACTACAACTACAGTTCTGGAGATGTCAAGGATGACACTGTTTGAGTTATAGATATCGAATATGACAATGGATGAATTATGAGTTCCCTTTTAAAAGGAGATGTTAAATTGATAATAATGAACAAAACCGATTATATGTTACACGTAAAACAAGAAACTACACTTACAAAATTGAAATAAAACGGACGAACGAGTTAATGAAGATCCTGACGATACAACACAAAAAAATGAGCATCGACGGACCCCTAGCAAACTAAAGGTGGGATCAGGTGCCCGGGAGGAGTAAGCATTCCCTGTTTTTCTGGTCTCACCTGCCGTCGATATTCACGCACGAAAATGAAAACAATATCTAAAATACATGCACTGTATGAGGTTATGTCTATATAGAAAGTGCTATGGCGACCATGTCAGGGAAAATATTCAAAACACTTACTGTAAAACGATGGACGGACGTATATTCCTAGAAATTATCGAGATGTCGATAGATTGTTGTATCTTTGATAACGTCATTTCTTCACAGGGACTTCCACGTATGGAATGAATCTTGGTTTAAACGAAACGATCTCCCCGACGGTTACGATGGGTGGCAGGCATTTGACCCCACCCCACAGGAATGTTATGAAGGTAATGTATGTTAAACGTCTTTAAATTCAATAGCATCATTTAGAACCTGATAAATTTTCAACATGGACCAGACATGCACGTTTCGGGTACTAAACCCTCGTCAGTGATCCTTAGTCTAAACAATGTAATATGGCCAAAAAGTATGAAAATTATATCCAAAAATGTACGAAAGGACGTAGCAGAATGGGTGGGATATGATGCTACAGGACCCACGTCTTAGAAATTTCAAGATGATTTTACTGTTTACTAAAACAGTTGTGATGCTAATACAAAAAAAAAAAAAAAGAAAAAGAAAAACAAATGATATCTGGATAAACTGAATTAAAATCCCAAATTAATTTCACTTAAGACTCTGAATGGTCCAATTCAAGAAACTGCTTTAAAACAATAGAGAACAACATCAGAAACTTTATTTCTTAGTCAAAATGTTTAGAAATGTTAAACGTCTTCAAATTCAATAGCATCATTTAAGATAAGATAAATTTGCAGCATGGACCAGATATTCACGTTCGGGTAATTAACCCCACTCAGTGATTCTCAAACTAAACGATGTAATGTGGCCAAAGAGTGTGATAATTATTATGTCAAAAAATGTACCGAAAGACGTGGCAGGATGGCTGGGATATAATGCTACAGGACTAGCGATTTTGAAATTTTAAGAAATTTTGATAACAGAAATTTTCGAATGCGTTGAAGAGACAGACGAAATGTTATTTGAAATGTTTCCTTATTCGGACCGAAAAAGTTTAGTATCTATAAAACATGGTTATATCATATATGCATGTACACAAAATAGAAGCCGATAAAAATGTGGCAAACCTTAAAAACTGTGTATCTGAGTTCTGCTGTTAAAGGAGGTTAACATCTTAGCACCATCCTTCTAATGATATTTTGGTCGTAGACTTTTTTTGGTTTAACTCTGCTACTGAATCGACCCTACTAGAAGAGCCGCGCACTCTTTGCAAAGAAAATGCAAAAAAAAAAAAAAAAAAATTAGATTAAAAAAACTAGAGGGCGCCACTCTCTGTAATGTAAATGTACTAATGTAAATTCAAAAAGTTAAAGAGGGCGCTACTGAAATTATTTTTGGTGGCTTGTACATTTGGCTCTGTGTGAAAATTACTTCGGTATTGATTAAATTCCACTATCCGAAACACGTGTCTGGTACATTAAAGTTGGTTTTTAAATTTTCTTTAAGAAGTTGAAAAAATTAGGACATTTCATTGCAGGGTGATCCCGCTAAAAATATATCTCATTTGCAAATTAATTAAAACAGAAATTTAATTACATTTTGAAAATTGTCGATTATATATCAAAAGGAGAACTTCAAAGTGAATTTAATTGGAAGAGGGATTGAGTTCATCCTATCATCTTGTTTATGTAGTTTTATTCGCCTTGACCTTTGCAGCTTAACTTTCTTTGGACTCGAAATGTCTGTCCTCCGAAGGATAATTGCAATCATCAATTCTGGAGTAGACGACGTTTGTAGAAATGGAGCAATAAGCTTCTTTCATTTCGATCCATATTTGATTCATATGGTAGTACTGTAATCAATAAAAGAAGTTAAGGACGTATTCATAAATAGTTTGTTTAACGTCCAGGTTAACGTTAAAAGGACTTCATTCTGTCAAGCTAGAAAATGCACAAAAGCAAAAGCCCCATTGCATTATAGGGGAAAAAAAATAAGAAAAAAGGAAACTATCTTCTTAGCGTAGAAATATATGTATTGATAAGAATTTGCTCATTCTAAACTTAAAGTGCACGGTATTAGACAGTAAAACAAAATACTTCCCCCGTTTGACCTCAGAAGATCAAAAATTGATATTCTTTTAGTATTGATATTTGTAAAACTGGTTACAAGTTAACATAATCCTAGTACTTAGAAGTCGTGCTTATGGCTATGTCATAAATTTCAAATGAAAAAATTCTAACGATGTCATTTGTTATGTTTCTCGATTTCTTTTATTTCATAGAGATACGCCTCGAAAACAGGACGTAAACTGTATAGTTGTATGTAGCAATTTCATTTGTCTTTCTGCAATCCATTAATGAACCCGACACAACTACTACTAGTGACTTTTCTAAAAATAACATTATATGTTAGTTTGCTATTTTGAACCTTCTCATTTCATCCTAGAGTATTATCGAAAATAAAAGGAGAATAACATACGAACGCCATCCATCCAACGTTCTTTTGGCCAACTTTGTTTCTGAATCGACCCTACAGGAAAACAGCTCGCACTCTTTGCAAATAATTATGTCGAAGGGTTCCAACTCTATACCTTCTTGAAGAAAATTCCAAACCAATTTCCATGCACCAGACACGTGTTTCGAATATTAAATTCTCATCAGTGATGCTTCTGATAAGAAACATGAAATTAAAACAAAATCAAACTAGAGGGCGCTAATTAAACGGATTTTGCTGTGTCTGAAAATCATTTTGGCTTGGAATACCACAATCTCCTACGCATGCGTCCGATTTTAGTTCCGCTTTTCTTCACTTTGAAATCTACCTCTGCCGTCATCGCCTATTGTTTGTCTGCAAGATTCTTGCAGACTAGAACTGGGGCTTCATTTTTGTAAATTAAGTATTTCAAGTATATACCATCAGGTTTGACTATATTTCTGAGGTATACAGTGTACATGCAATGCTTTTCTTTTTATGCAATACGATGCAGTATCAGGGATTCTTTCTTCATTCGTACGTTGCCAACACGATCAGCTGAGCGAGAAGTCTCCAGTAAAAATACAAATTCTAGCTTTAAATCGAAACCTACCGTCTTTAGACATGAGTCTTGTATACATCTCCCTACACCAAGAAAAGAATCGTTTCCTTCATTGCCCATTTACTCGTCCCTAAACACTCAAATATGTGTCTCTGCCTTTGAATCTTTCGCATGGTTTACGTCAGAAGTCCGAATGACGTCACTGTGACGACATGCCGTACCTGCGATGCCTCTCGGGTTTTATCATTGCGTGAAATGGCGTAGGAAAAAAGCGGTGACGGCAAGGTTATATTGCAAGCCTGTGCCGCCTATGACCTTGCTGCAAGTTGGGAATACCACTGATTAGGATGTACTATCTGAAACACATGTCTGAAATATCACCAAGAAGGTGACGAATAGGAAAGCTTCAATTTTCTTTGACTTACATCTTAGGTAATTTTTAAGTTTTTTTTCTCCTCACATATTTGTTATTCCTCTATTTCCGCTTCGAGATTCACTGATGAGACATTACTTGTTGAAACGCGCGTATGGTGCAATGATTTAAAAAAAAAAAGAATACATATTCCAAAATTTAATTATTCCAGATATATAATCAAGCTATTTTTAACTGACATCTTTTAATTGCCCTTGTTTCGTCTATTCTGACTGGTTAAAAGATCCTCAGTGACACGGAGAAAATTTAGAAAAGTTCTGAAGTCGTTCCGTGTTCATGGATTGATTACAGACAAATGATGAGGAATGAAATTGCTACACGTTATGATACAGTTTACGTCATGTTTTCGTGGCGTATCTCTATCAAACAAAAATAAATTGAGACAACAAAACAAATCAAACAAAAATATGGAGAGATATTTCTCAACCACATTTAATCTTTCTTTTTAAGGTGTTTTCACATGTGGACCATCCTCTGTAAGAGCGCTCAAAGAAGGAAACTTATATCTTGGATATGACGCCAAATTCCTCTTTGCTGAGGTCAACGGATATTGCGTCAACTGGACGGTGAATGCCGATGGTCAAATGATGCCTATAACGGCAAATCGGAACGTTGTAGGCAAGAACATCAGTACCAAGGCGGTCAACACGATATCACGTGACGATATAACATCATCTTACAAGTATAGCCATGGTGATTAATATTAAGTGGAGAATTCCGTCTTTTCGATTTGACGGTCCTACGTTCGATTTACGCAGGTATCTGACGTATATGCATTGTAACGTCATTAAATTCCTTTGAAAACGTCATATATGTTACCATCTTTCCCTGAATTTTATGCTGGTTTCCATAGAATTTGATGACGTCACATTGCGTTGACGTCAGATACCTTCACAAATGGGAAGTGACTCTCTATTTCGAAAAGATGTTTATGTAATGTTCTAGTAGATATCATTTTTGGATTTTTAAAATGAAGTGTAGAATAACTATGAATGAATTGTAAATCGGTGACGTAACGTTGGAGGTCATTCATGATATTGTATTTTTTGACAAAGAGGTATAAATGTCAAAAATTAAAAACGAAATTGGTTTAAAGGCATTCAAAACAATTGTATTATATCATTGTCATAAACAAAAGATGTAAAAACTAGTCTTTTATAGATTTATGCATATCCTTTTTTCATCATCTTAAGTAACTAATTCCTTAATTTTCGTAGGCACTGCTGAGTACAACTCAGCGATAGAACGTGCAGAGAAATTCTGTGGCGGATCCATGATTCCTGACATTGCGGAAAAGATGTCCTCAGATGTAGAATTCGGTTTCGTTGGCACAATGGAAAAGACTGGAGATTTAGATATCACTCTTAAAATGAAAAACAGTTGTGATGAGACAAGAATCGTAGACGGTTACATATCTGCGGCCTCCGTGAAGTACACGGCTATAGTGTCTAACGATCTGAAAGACAGTAATGCAACAACTATAATAGAGCCTAATACAGGTACGAATACTTTCATGTCATTAAGATTATTTTATATGGAGCTTTATCATCACTCATAAAGTGCACATTATGACGGGTTTACCGATAGCTACCACAAAAAACAAAGCAGTCTAAGAGTGTAGGGAGAGAGCTTGTTCTTTCGTTTGCTTTTACCTCATGGTGGTTTTGTATGTCCATTGCTTATATGTCTTATTGATTTTTAATTTGAGTTTTGTGTTTAAAACAAAGGAGGGGATCTCCAACAACACCAGGTTGTAGCATCCACAGCAAAACCCCAAAACACCCTATGCAAAAACACAAAGCAGACAAGCACGGAAAAAGACGCAAAGGGACAAGGAACGTCAACGCACAACACAGAAAAATCAAACACAAAGGACTACACATAAACCAACGAGACCAATGGGCAGCAGGTGCCGACTTAAGACGGCAATCTTCCACGGAAGTAGCAGAAGGTGTGGTTATCCCGGATAACGTGCGCACAACCCTCCCTTTCACTCACTTATAAGATCGAAATATTTATATTACCTTTTCAGCATACCTGATTACATACCATGAAACGTACATGTCTGGTCCATGCTGTAAATTTATCTGTTCTTAAATGATGCTATTGAATTTGAATCACTAGGTGAGTGTCACTGCTAGTGGACCAGGAGTAGCCGAGTTCGATCAGCTTCGGTTGATCGTCTGTCTCTTCAACGCATTCGAAAATTTCCGTTATAAGATAATCTTGAAATTTCTAAAACATGGGTCTTGTAGCATCATATCACACCCATCCTGCTACGTTTTTCGGTAAATGTTTGGACATAATTATTTTCACACTTTTTGGCCATATTACATTGTTTAGATGGAGGGTCACTGACGAGGGTTAAGTACTCGAAACATGCATGTCTGGTCCATGCTGCAAACGTATCTGGTCTTAAATGATGCTATCGAATTTGAAGACGTTAAACAACCATCATGTTGATGAAATGTGATTTATTCATCCAATAGAAAAACCATATCACATCAAAAACTGTAAAATATGTGGCAAATGCTTGACATAATTTTATAAACAAAACAGGATAATTTTTAGTATATCTAACATTGCATAATATCGCCTTTGTAAAACATTTCAAGATTATTGAATAATTCTGTCGTTTCTTGTACAAATTTTGAGTGATGTCTTAAATCGCGATCATTTATGTTAGTGTACAATGAATAATGTTACAGTAATGAACTTTCTGTAAGAATGTTTATTCACTTGTGCACTATTAAAATTTCATTTCAGAAAATAGTATCTCTCTGTCATTAAAAACATCAGAATACATAAATCAAATAGACCCGGATAGTCACGTGACAATCTACGTCATGGCAAAAGTAAAAGAAACCAATCAGTGCTTCATTAGAAGAAAAGTATTCAGCATTGACCTTCCGAACTTGGAACTAAAGGTAGGTCTTTTGCTTTACATTAAAATACATAGAACAGATTATTAAAAATTGAAAAATTACAAGGTTGATGTTTATTTTCCTATGTTAGTGAAATTTCGTTGCTTCTATTGTTGACATAAAAATTACTTGATCATCCCTTCCTTGACAAAAACAACATAACCCTTAGCCATAACCCTTCCCGCTAACGCTAATCCTTCCCCCTAACGCTAACCCTAACCCTTACCCAACCCTAATCCTAACCAGTACCTAACCATAACCCAAACCAACCCTAACCAAATCCTAACCCTAACCTAACCAAAACTTAAAACATCGATGTGACGTCATGCCTTTGTTCGAACAGTCCGAAATTTACCTTTGACTGTCCGATATCAAATCTAGGTCGCGTTTATTAGAAAAAATATACGCGACCTAGATTAAATATTGGACAGTAATAGGTAAATGTACTTTAACATCTACAGGACAACCGTTACAATCCTTATTTATACATCACGTGACAAGAATTTCATGTATCGTGGTACTGACTATTCCAATTTTGGCTATTTTTTCCGGAGTTGACAAAAAACAGCACAATCTTATATATCTAAAGAATCGGTCGTTGTGTCGGAATTGATAAAGTAAGAGGCACTATAGTTCAGTCCCGTTTTTCTTTCTCCATCATTTTAAGTTTACTTATAAGTAAGACTTTTGCTCGACTTCTTCTAGTCCGAAAAACCTGACCTAAATCCAGCCTTTGACGGTTATTTTGACCCAGCCCCCACCTACCCACCCCCCTCCCGATGCAAATAACCGTCAAAGGCTGGGTTTAGATCAGGTTTTTCGAACTAGACTCCCTCAAAATATCTTCCTGAATTTTTCTTTCATTTTACATTGCACATAGTAAATTGAACGTCACCACTGATTTCTTTTCGGTATTCAAAGGCATTTATATATTATTTCTTGCTTGTCCGGAAAATGAAAATTTTAGAGACACGCCCTTTTATTCTATATATCCAAAGAAGCTTCAACTAAATCGTCACCATGCAAAGTATTCTCGTTGATTGTTTTTCCAAAACTTGTACCCAATTTCGTCTTAGTTTACGGAATCTGCGTCATAATTTGTCACAACTTTTTTTAAATTGAAAATTTCATCTCCATTATCTTCTTTTATAAACGACGCACTACTGCTAGTAGCGAGAATGTTAGAACCTGAAGTGATTACATTTCGTTACAGTAAAGGCAATTAACATAATAAGAACAAAGTCAAAGGTCATGATACTTTGAAAAGTGATCAATGTTTTAAGTACGATATACGCCTCAAACAATTCATTCTTAAAGATATTGGACAGTTTGAGGCCCTGCGGGCCTCAAACTGTCCAATATCTTTAAGAATGAATTGTTTGAGGCGTATATCCAATACCTATCCCTAACCCAACCCTAACCAATGGGCTATGGTTAATTACGAACATTCTACGCCGTTGTATTGTATGACAAATATTGATAATGACCATATCCCTGTATACAGCACAAAATCGATAATTCAGAAACCGAAGGCATACAAAATCAGGATAAAACTGGAACCAAAGCAAACTAACAAAAACATCCACCACATGAAAAGAAGCGAACTCCCGATATGGGAGTGAGACCAGTTGCCCAGGAAGAGTAAGCATATCCTGTTTGCATGCAACACCCGTCGTTTCAATTCAGTAGAACTGTCACACCCGGTTACTTCCATTTCGGAAGACATAGAGTACAATCTTTGGTTGGATGGTTCAAATGGTCTCCGATCTTACCCGATGTTCTGTCAAGTAATGGATTATCATGCTTTGGAGAAAAAATTATTTGTTTACCTATTTACGCAGGCTGACGGGACAGCAGTGGTCGGAAAAGCGTTTGATGTAGTGATCAAATTAACCAACCCCCTCTCCGTGCCTCTCACAAACGCTCATATCAATATTGAGGCTCCGGGAATGCAGAAAGGGGGTACCCTTAAGATCAAGTAAGAGTTGTTATATTTCCAGATTCAGCATTAATTTTTATATTTTTCATGTAAATGAGAAAGAAGTGTTTATTTCCTTTCTGAATAGTGATTATCGAAAGATAATGAAAACAATATACATGTTTGTAGAAACAATATTTGGGCGAACACACAAGTTTTCTTTACTTTCAATGGAAATCAAAAGTTTTCATTCCTTTTGTCACGTACAAATAGCTTTTTTTCCTGAAGTGATCTACTCAAATGAATCATTTATTCATTCATTTAAGGAAATCTATAGCACCAAACGAGGAAATTAGGGAGACAATCCAAGTAAAATATCGCAGACCTGGAAGGCGGGAAGTTATAGCGTGTTTCTACTGTAAACAAATTTGCAATGTCACCGGTGTCATTGAAGTTGACGTTCTACCCGATACAAAGTCCTAAACATATCAGATTTTGTTTTAAACGTAATTCTTTAATTTACTTTTTTCATTTTTCTTATAAATTAAAGAAATGTGAACCCCCTGGCTTATATGCAAGACCTTTCTATTTTCATATATTGGTTAATAACTCTACATAATTATGATGTTTATGCTGCATCGTACTGTCTACACTGTATTGTAAATGTAATGTAAAATAAATATTTGATGTATCATGGAGGAAAACATTTTGCAATTTCACTTTAAAGATAAGGAGATTGTTATGGCAGGGATAACAGCGAAACACACACGTATAATTACAAAATAAGGAGGAGATCCCCAACATGACGACATTGTAGTGATCACAGCAGAACACACACGTATGATGAAAAGATAAGGGGGAGATTCCCAACATGACGACATACAGTGATCACAGCAGAACACACACGTATGATTACAAGGTTAAGAGGAGATCCCCGACATGACGACATACTAGCGATAACAGCGGAACACACATGTATGATTACAAGATAAAGAGGAGAAACCCGACTTAACGACATTGTAGTGATCACAGCGGAACACACACGTATGAGTACAAAATAAGAAGGAGATCCCCGACATGACAACGTTACAGTGATCACAGCGGAACACACACGTATGATTACAAGATTAGGAGGAGATCCCCGACATGACAACGTTACAGTGATCACAGCGGAACACATACGTATGATTGCAAGATAAGGAGGAGATCCCCGACATGACGATGTTACAGTGATCACAGCGGAACACACATGTATGATTACAATATAAGGATGAGATCACGTCATGACAACGTTACAGTTATCACAGCGGAACACATACGTATGATTACAAGATAAGGAAAAGATCCTCAACATGACGGCATAGTTGTGATCACAGCGGAACGCACACGTATGATTACAAGATAAGGAGGAGATCCCCGACATGACGATGTTACTGTGATCACAGCGGAACACAAATGTATGATTACAATATAAGGATGAGATCCCGTCATGACAACGTTACAGTAATCACAGCGGAACACATACGTATGATTACAAGATAAGGAGAAAATCCTCAACATGACGACATAGTTGTGATCACAGCGGAACGCACACGTATGATTTCAAGATAAGGAGGAGATCCCCACCATGACGACGTTGTAGTGATCACAGCGGAACACACACACGTATGATTACAAGATAAGGAGGAGATCCCCACCATGACGAATTGCAGGGATCACAGCGGAACACACACGAGGAAAGTAAACACGCAGAGAAGACAACAAAAATAATAACATTTCTCCTGAGAAACCGTTCTGCTGAAACATTCTATGGAAAGCCTGAACTGACATGCGTTTTGCATTTTGCTCCTACCTTTATTGGGTTTTGTTTTTTCGCGTTTACCTCTTTGCATTGAGCGTTTTTCTCAAATGGTTTTTATCGAATACTGGTTCCGTGGATAGCAAGTCTTTACTTCATCAATAATCGACCAATCACATTCGTTGACTGGCATATTTAGGCGTGAAAATTACACAATATATGATAAGAATGTTTTTTGTTTTTTTTTTGCATTTTACTTTTTGAGTTTTGCTGTCTGGTCTTTACGTTTTGTGCTCACACAAATTTCCTTTTACCTTAAAGGCCAACCAAGACGACGGGACTCCATGACAGGCCTTGCTCAAATCTTGTCAGAGAAGACTGGGTCCTGATTCTCTGTCCTATCTGAAAGTTGGTCAGACTTCTTGGGTGATTGATCTTGAGCTCGCTTCAGCAAGCACAGACTGTTATGCGCATGCCATAGAGTGTTTGAGGTACATTTACATAGAATCTGTGTTACAAGAGGCCGCTGCGTTAAACTATCTCGTTTGTGATGTCACCTTACAGTTTTCATATTTATACAACAATTTGCGTCTATGGAAACCTCTGTGGACCCGGATAAGTAGAAGGGTTGTGCACACGTAATCCGGACAACCATACCATTTGCTAATAACAGATGACCGTCCAAAGTTGGCGCCGGGTGCACATTGGTCTCCTTCCTTTTATGAGTTGTCATTAAGGTTTGATGTTTCTGTACGTCTGTTTCGATTGCTTTGTATGTTCTGGTGAATATTGCGTCTTTTTGCGGTTTGTAGTTTTGTCTGATGTCATTTATGTGTCTCTTTCTTGTGGGTTTGTTTCGCTGGCTGTGTGCAGGGTGGTCATGCTGGAGATACTTTCCTTCACATTTACGAAACACAAACTAACAGACAGATAGAACAAAATCATTATCTATAACGAGGACATTAAAATGACTAGAAATATGAAATATGGATGTCTTCATGTCATGACAAAAATGCGCTAGAATAACGATCGAAGGAAATGAAAACTAGATAATGTCGTGATACAGGTAATTTAATGTTTCCTTTCAGCTGTAAGTTAAATCTGTTTTAATGTATGTTTCAAGACAAAGAATCATTTATGAGATGGTGTTATCTTAAGGCAAAAATCTATGAAATATACAGAAACATGGGAAATGTCTGGAAAACAGAAAAACCCGAAGAAAACTTTACATATGCTAGTATTTCACTCAGATTAATCTTTTCTTTGGAAAGGGATTGTACTTAATTGTTCCGTAATAATATTATGTTTTTTTATTGTTGTTGCAAATGGAATGTGTCCTTTCGAAGAATTGATTGGATTGTCAATATTGAAATATATGTTCTCTGGATCACCGTCTTAGATATGACCTTTACATTACAGTCTGTTTTACCTGATCTCATTCCCATAGGGGAATCGCTTTGGCTTCTGTATAGAATCTTTCAATTGACCCTTCCGGACGCGGGAAAAAATAGAGAAATTCCATGACGTTACAATGCAATTTCGATGTTTGACCGAGGTTCGAAGCTTGTTTGTCCGAGATAAAAGCATTGTGACGTCACGAAATTTTTCATATTTTTCCCGCAATCGGAAGGGTCAATTGTTTTGCAAGGTTTTGTATTTTTGAAGTACGGAAGGACAATAGTGGATAAACATTCACGAAGGATACGTTCATTGTGAACTGTTTTAGTATGGCTATTCATGGATGCTGTCTTTCTGTATAATTGCTTTCAGCAAAGTGGTGCACGAAACCGTGGTTAGTGAATGGTTGTTATGTAACGGGTTGTCTTCCCTATAGTCAATTATAATGGCGAACATCAGCTTCTTTTCAGCTTATTTCAAGGCTTCTTTGGCATAATTACAAAGGCTTATTTTTTTCCAATTCTTATTTTAGAGTGTCTGGTTATGGCGCTTACCTCCTACTTTGTAGAACGTGAGTTCGGAAACTTGTCATTTCATTCAAAAATGAATAGGCCGTCGAAAACTTTTCATTTCATTCAAAAATATCAACGATGTTAAAGGAGGTGAACATCTTAGCACCATCCCTCCGATGCTATTTTGAACATGGATTTTAGTTTGATATGCTACTGAATAGACCCTACAGGAAATTTGGAGTCGCGCACTCTCTGCAAATTGCACAAATTTTATTTAAGAAAAAACTAACCAGAGGATGCTACTGAAATGAATTTTAGCTGTGTCTAAAAATCACTTCGGCTGGAAGCATTACTGATGAGGATTTGATGGTTTAAGTGAAAAGGCAGTATGTACTTTGGCTACAAAGTTTACGTATTAACGTTATATCTTTTCTTGTTAAAATGATTTAAATTTCCATTGCTTGTGATTTTATGGGGTAGTTTTGGTTGACGATCATTCACTGTTTGTCCGCTTGCCTAATTTTGTTTTGTAATTCGAGATTCCGGTATAGATGTCAAAAGAATCAATCTATCTTTGGAATATTAAAAAAAAATTATTGTAAATATACTGTTAACGTGGAAATGTTCGTGTGGGGGTAATTTTCGCGAATCAATGGACTTCGCGAAAAATTCCCCTACACGAAAATTACACTGTTTCGTTTTTACAATGACAGAGACGTTTCTACCACGAATATTTCGCCCACGCGGAACGTCTCGATGTTTAACGTCTTCAAATTCAATAACATCATTTGAGACCAGATAAATTTGCAACATGGACTAGACATGCAGGTTTTGGGTACTTAACTCTCGTCAGTGATCCTCAATCTAAACAATGTAATATGGCCAAAGACATAAAGTGAAAGTTATTATGTCCAAAATGTACCGACAGACGGAGCAGAATGTGTGGGATATGATTCTACAGGACCCACTTTAAGAAATTTTAATAGCAGAAAAAATTTTCGAATGCATTGAAGACTCGATCAACCGAAGCTGATCGAACTTGGCTACATGTCCCCTCGGGGACTCCTGGTCCACCGGCATTGAAACTCACCAAGTGGTAAAAATGTTTAAAAACGTCTTAAAATTCAAAAGCATTATTAAAGAATAGATAAATTTGCAAGTGCAAGATGGACCAGACATGCACGTTTCGGGTACATAACCCTCGTCTGTGATCCTCAATCTAAACAATGTAATATGGCCAAAGACCATGAAAGTTATTATGTCCAAAATGTACCGAAAGACGTAGCAGAATGTGTGGGATATGATGCTACAGGACCCACTTTTCAGAAATTTCAAGTAATTTTAATAACAGAAATTTTCAAATGAGTTGAAGAATCGATCATGTTATAATGGCGTAATTCTACCCGAGCAAAAATAACCATGTTTACAGTACTAACGACCCACCGTATGTTTCCATATTATTTTTTGATTGGCGTGCTTAAAATTTTATCTTTATTTAGATTCATTATGAGGTAACCCTTTCTGGCCATTGTCGTTTCATTTTTGCAATGGAATCTTTCGGTAACGTTCTGCATCATTGTACGCACTCGACATATATATTCTTTCAAAAGAAAGGAGGGGATCTCTAACAACACTAGGTTGCAGCACCCACAGGAAAATCCCAAAACACCAATGCAAAAAAACACAGAACAGATACCCACAGAAAGAGACGCAAAAGGGACAAGGAACACCAACTCACAACATAGAAACATAAAAGACTACACATAAACCAACGAGACCAATTGGCAACCGGTGCCGACTTAGGACGGCCATCTGCCAAGTAAATAGCAGACGGTGTGGTTATCCTGGATTACGTGCGCACAACCCTCTCACTTCTCCAGTTACCTAGAGGTCTCGAAGAACGTACAAATGTGGTGTAAAACAACCTCCTCACTGTAAGATGACGTCACACAAACAAGACCGCGAAACGCAGAGGCCCCAGAGACACAGATGAATATGTAAATGGATATAAAAAGAGGGCATGCGTAATCTGCCGGCTGTAGCGAGCTCATGTATGTAATCACCCGAGGAGTCCGACTGACATTCAGAGAGGACAGGTGGTCGGGGCCCTGTCTTCTCTAAAGAGGTTTGGACAGGGCCCGTCATGGAGTCCCGTCGTCACAGTCAGTCAGAGTGCAAGTCTTAAGAATGCGCTCGTACAAGACTGTATATTGGTCAAGTACCAAGCTTAGTGTCCGTCTGGTGACATTAGGATCATATCCACGGTATAAAAGGCGTTTGATGACTCTGACGCATTTTCGATACATATGCTGTCTACCTTTGATCCTTCTTATTTTGTTAATTATGTCACCATAAAATGCAGGTTGTGAAATACCTAAAGTAATATACTCCGTTGCTTTTATGGGTCCGAATTTCAAAAGAAGTTGATCATAATTTTTGTAAAATTTCCAGAAAGTCTTTACTAGTTTGTGAAAGCGAAAACCTTGACCTAAAAGTTTCTTTGTAATTTGCAGATTTCTATTATGAAAATCCAAAACATCAGTACATGCTCTAGCATACCGGATGAGCTGTGAAATATAGATACCGTATGACGGTAATCTAGGAACATCACCGTCAAGCCAGGGGAAATTTACTATGTTGAATCCAAAATCATCTCGTTTGTCATATACACTTGTATGAATTTCTCCATTGACAATTTTGATATTTAGGTCCAAAAATGGTGTTTCAGTGTCTGTAAAGTTTGCCTTGTTTAGAGTCAATTCTTGTGGATAAATAACATCTTTATACTTTTCAAAAACAGGATTATCGATAGTAAGAATATCATCCAGGTACCTAGAAGTACTAATGAAGCATTTCACATCATCATGTTTTCTTTGCTTTTGAAGATTTTGAATAAATTCCTTTTCATATGTGTATAAAAATAAATCTGCAACAAGAGGCGCACAATTTGTACCCATAGGAATCCCTACAACCTGCTTGTAGAGATTCTCACCAAATCTTACATAAATGTTGTCCAAGAGGAAGGACAAGGCACTACACAGGTCGCTACATGTCCATGATTTGTATGATTTGTATTCTGTAGCGGAAAAGAAACCCTTTGATTCAGATGTACAAATATAAAGTTTCCCCTCTCGATTATAGCACCATTTAATGAGTTTGGACAATTGATCATTGATCTTGTCGTGAGGAAGCGTGGTGTACATATTTGAAAAATCGTATGAAGCAATCGTATTGGCTTGAAAATTTCTAGATTTTATCTTGTCAATCACATCCCCGGAATTTTTTATAGACCAAAATAAATTTACATCATTCCTGTTAAGAACAGTTTCACAATATTTTGCAACGTGTTCCTTTACCGCCGTGAGGGCTGACGTCAGATGTCTAGACAAACTTGTAGTTGAGCAGTTGCTAGAATTAGCAATGTATCTAAATTTGTAAGGAGATTTGTGCAGTTTTGGTATGCAGTATATTGTAGGAAGATCCAATTTAGAAATAGGGATTATTAAACAAGACATTATTGAACAGATTTCACACTTCTCCTGGGCACCTGGTCTCACTTTAATATCGGGAGTCCGCTTCTTTTCATGTGGTGGAGGGTTTTGTTTATTTGCTTTGGTTTCTGTTTTATCCTGATTTTGTATGCCTTCGGTTTCTGATTTTCTGAATTATCGATTTTGTGCTGTATACAGGGATATGGTCATTATCCATATTTGTCATCAAGCCATAATAGATCTTAGAATCCGTGGAAGAAAGGATGTGATCTCCAACAACACTAGGTTGCAGCACCCACAGCAAAATCCCAAAACACCCATGCAAAAAACACAGAACAGATACCAACAGAAAGAGACGCAAAAGGGACAAGGAACACCAACTCACACCATAGAAACATTAAACATAAAAGACCACACATAAACCAACGAGACCAGCCATCTGTCACCTAACAGTCCGAGAGAATACTGGAAACAGTAATATTACTAAAAACAATAATATAATTTTAATTGGAGTTATCTTTCTTGGAAATTTATCTCTTTATATTACTGGAAGCAATAATACTATTTAGATAGTCAGTTCGTTCTTATACCAGTGGATTCGGGGAGAAATGAGGGTGATTAGGAGTTGTATCTTATTCAAATGTATACTGAAAAATTATTCAAAACATCAGGAAAATTTTTTTCCTTAACATATTTGAGAAAAATATGATATAAGAAAGAAGAAAAAGTGAAAAATAGGTTCCAAATGGACATAATTTTCACTTTTCAGTAAAATAAAATGTTCATATATAATTGATTTGTTGTTGAATGAAAGAATTGTATGATAGAAACTGTGCTTGTAGCTATAAAACTTTGCTTTGTCTATATTACAGAAATATGTAATGTAGAGTGACAACATTACTGTTTTCAATAATATCAGGGATTATTGTTAGCAGTAATATTATTGTTTTAAGTAATATTACTGTTTTTAGTATTCTCCTGGACTGCCTAAGTACCAGAGGGTGTTGAATGCCATTGGTACTGTTCGTGGGATTATGAGAGATCAGTGTCAAATCGCTATTGCTTTTTACGTAACATAGTCATATCACATCATATATATTATTTGGCTATTTCGCAAACTTTTGTCATTCATCCAAAAATATTAATGAAATCAAAGGAGGTAAAAATCTTAGGAATTGGTTTGAAATTTTCTCCAAGAAGGTATAGAGTTGGATCCCTTCCGCTTTATCATTATTACTTATCTATATTCTGAATTTTACTCCCCATAGACTGCAATGTTAAGCCCATAAATAACAATCTGCAAAATTATATGGCCATTAGCTAGACCAATCAAATGTCTTGCGTCGTAATACAAAACAACCCCATTCATAAACAATATAGAAGCTCCCATAACGGTTGCTTAGGCGTCGAAATTTTAATTTGTTCATTCAAATTACATGTACGTCCTGCCTAATGGCACTATTTCTTGACGTACGTAGCCGCTTCCTTAGTTACGTATTCCTAGTAGCGCTCTCAGAGACCGCGGGAAATTCGAACTTGAAATCTTACCAAATTGAAATGACAAATGAAGAATGTAAATATAAGAAACGAATGTTATTGGACATTTTTCAAGTTGACGTACTTCCGACTTCGCACTCCGGACTGCACAATTTAAGGGTCATATTAAAGAAATCAAGTGCAATTTAAAAAGTAAACTTTGTTCACACAATAGATGAAATTACGCTCGAGAGCTTTAAATATGTACATTCATACATCAAAATAGATTCTCACATAAAGTATTCTAGGTTAATCGAAGTAACATCAACAGTGTACGTTTGTCACATAGTGCCCTCCAAGTGCGGTGTCCGAAGTCCCTGAACATGAAAAATGTCTATTCAGATGATTGTTATGGGGAATTTATATAACCATTTAGATTTTAATAAATTTATCATGACGCGATACAGGGTGTCATTTAGTTATGAAAATCCAGATGGTAGATTAAATATATATTCCCCTAGGCAAGCACACGAATAACATTCAGTTTTACATGACATTGTAGTGATCACAGTGGAACATACCATAACAGACAAAGAAACAAAAATGAAAAACTTAGAAATATAACGACAGCATAACAATCCCTATAGAATCACAGTGTAATTTATTATTGCAAATAATGTCGAAGGGTTCCAACTCTATACCTTCTTGAAGAAAATTCCAAACCAATTTCCATGCACTAGACACGTGTTTCGAATATTAAATTCTCATCAGTGATGCTTTCAGCGGAGCAACCAAAAATAATTTCAGTAGCGCCCTCTTTAATTTTTTGAAGTTAGATTTTTACATTTACATTACAGAGAGTGCGCGGCTCCAAATTTCCTGTAGGGTCGATTCAGTCCCATATCCAAATAAAACTATGTTCAAAATAGCATTGGAGGGATGGTGCCAAGATGTTAAACTCCTTTAATTTCGATGATATTTATCGGTGAAATGGCTAGTTTCCGAAATAGCAAAAATAAACATATGATGTCAAATTAATAAAGGGCAAAAACAAAGCTTCTATCAGGCGACAGAGCTGGAAAGAAGTAATTAATACACTTGACAAACATCAGGCCACGGGAAACGATTTTAACTGCTCCACAATGCAACTGAAATAAGTGTCTATATTTATAATGTCGAAGGGTACCAACTCTATACCTTCTTGAAGAAAATTCCAAACCAATTTCCATGCACCAGACACGTGTTTCGAATATTAAATTCTCATCAGTGATGCTTTCAGCGGAGCCACCAAAAATAATTTCAGTAGCGCCCTCTTTAATTTTTTGAAGTTAGATTTTTACATTTACATTACAGAGAGTGCAAAGTATAGGAGTCGCCCTCGAATGAAACAAATGTGTCATTCAAAATAGTACAATTAAACATGCTCTTGAAGTATGGTTATAGTTCTTCATAATTGAGAATCCACGTTCTAAAGTACGTGTTTACTAGTGTTTGGATTGCGTGGAACCCATTAAGAAGTGTGTATTCTGTGTCAATGAGATGCAACTGTGGATCTCGAGAAAAATAAATTGAGAGGCTGGCCAATAGAGTAGAAGCTTGATATACGTATTTCGGTACTTTTTTGGACATAATAACTTTCATACTCTTTGGCCTTATTACATTGTTTAGATTGAGAATCACTGACGAGGGTTAAGCAGCCGAAACGTGCATGTCTGGTCCATGCTGTAAATTGATCTGTTCTTTAATGATGCTATCTAATTTGAAGACGTTTAACATTGGTAAGTGTCACTTAACGTCCCGGTTCATTCTTCAAACCTACGAGGGAGGGTGAAAAAAAAAAAAAAACAAACGAAATTTTCAAACAAAGCCTTGCTTCAATAAAATTGATAACTAGATATTAAATTGATTAAAAATTGCGTTGTGATCTCTTTCACGAAATGACATGAAAACACATAGGCAATATACACTGTATAAAGATTAATGAATGATGAATAAGACTCAGAGATACAGAAACTTGCCCATTCTCTTGTAAGCATCGGGTTTGTAACTAAATCATGACAGTATGTGTTGTCCGATGTTATAAAAGAAAGGAGGGGATCTCCAACAACACTAGGTTGCAGCACCCACAGCAAAATCCCAAAACACCCATGCAAAAAACACAGAACAGATACCCACAGAAAGAGACGCAAAATGGACAAGGAACACCAACTCACAACATAGAAACATAAAAGACTACACATAAACCAACGAGACCAATGGGCAACCGGTGCCGACTTAGGACGGCCATCTGCCAAGTAAATAGCAGACGGTGTGGTTATCCTGGATTACGTGCGCACAACCCTCTCACTTCTCCAGTTACCTAGAGGTCTCGAAGAACGTACAAATGTGGTGTAAAACAACCTCCTCACTGTAAGATGACGTCACACAAACAAGACCGCGAAACGCAGATGCCCCAGAGACACAGATGAATATGTAAATGGATATAAAAAGAGGGCATGCGTAATACAGTCCGTGCTCTGCCGGCTGTAGCGAGCTCATGTATGTAATCACCCGAGGAGTCCGACTGACATTCAAAGAGGACAGGTGGTCGGGGCCCTGTCTTCTCTAAAGAGGTTTGGACAGGGCCCGTCATGGAGTCCCGTCGTCACAGTCAGTCAGAGTGCAAGTCTTAAGAATGCGCTCGTACAAGACTGTATATTGGTCAAGTACCAAGCTTAGTGTCCGTCTGGTGACATTAGGATCATATCCACGGTATAAAAGGCGTTTGATGACTCTGACGCATTTTCGATACATATGCTGTCTACCTTTGATCCTTCTTATTTTGTTAATTATGTCACCATAAAATGCAGGTTGTGAAATACCTAAAGTAATATACTCCGTTGCTTTTATGGGTCCGAATTTCAAAAGAACTTGATCATAATTTTTGTAAAATTTCCAGAAAGTCTTTACTAGTTTGTGAAAGCGAAAACCTTGACCTAAAAGTTTCTTTGTAATTTGCAGATTTCTATTATGAAAATCCAAAACATCAGTGCATGCTCTAGCATACCGGATGAGCTGTGAAATATAGATACCGTATGACGGTAATCTAGGGACATCACCGTCAAGCCAGGGGAAATTTACTATGTTGAATCCAAAATCATCTCGTTTGTCATATACACTTGTATGAATTTCTCCATTGACAATTTTGATATTTAGGTCCAAAAATGGTGTTTCAGTGTCTGTAAAGTTTGCCTTGTTTAGAGTCAATTCTTGTGGATAAATAACATCTTTATACTTTTCAAAAACAGGATTATCGATAGTAAGAATATCATCAAAGGACCTTGAAGTACTAATGAAGCATTTCACATCATCATGTTTTCTTTGCTTTTGAAGATTTTGAATAAATTCCTTTTCATATGTGTATAAAAATAAATCTGCAACAAGAGGCGCACAATTTGTACCCATAGGAATCCCTACAACCTGCTTGTAGAGATTCTCACCAAATCTTACATAAATGTTGTCCAAGAGGAAGGACAAGGCACTACACAGGTCGCTACATGTCCATGATTTGTATGATTTGTATTCTGTAGCGGAAAAGAAACCCTTTGATTCAGATGTACAAATATAAAGTTTCCCCTCTCGATTATAGCCCCATAAAATGATCAAAGACTTAGGATAATCAGCTTGCATTAGGGGGAATATTGGGAATATCAAGGGAGGGGAAGGAACATTATCTCTACTTATTACAGGTAGATGACAAGAAGCAAGACTTAGATTCAGAAATGAATTTGTGACACAGGATACATGTACAAGGTTCATTCACTCAGTACCATAGTACAATTTGGATCAAACGAGCTAAATTGACACAATCACTTCTCTTTGATTTCTATACAGTCAATCGTGTATCAGGAGGATAATATGCGATGCAATGATAAGATTACCATCGAATAGTATGGCTGTTCAGACTTTGCACAATTGCACAACTGATGTCTCTCAAGACGCATTCCTGCCTCTTAATGAAAAAGAAAGGTGGCAAGACAACCAAAACATCCAATGCGATACAAAAAAGTCCCATGTGACATCACACCCAAAACACCCAAGGCGATACAAAAAAAGTCCCATGTGATATCATTACCAAAACACCCAAGGCGATACAAAAAAGTCCCACATGACACCACAATCAAAACACCCAAGGCGATATTATTAGTTATACAGTGTTTTACAGGGGGATACAGAAATATATTGGGTCGATGAAAAAGTTGTATTGGGCGAGGCGAAGCCGAGCCCAATACAACTTTTTTCATCGACCCAATTTATTTTTATATCCCTTCTGTAAAACACTGTACAACGAATTTATCCCACCGATGGCTTTTGGTTTGTGTATGTTACGTCAACATATTGTAAAGCATCTCGGTGACGACAAAAGCGTAAAGCGTCTTTGTAGAAGCAGGATATTCAAATAATATCCTGTCAGTAACATAATACAACATAATATTTGGTTCTTCTTGACCAATCAGATTGCAAGAAATTTGCCAGAGGTGGGATAAAAAAAGCCCCACGTGACACTACAGCCAAAACAACCAAGGTGATACCAAAAAGCCCCACGTGACATCATTACATATACACCACAGGCGATACAAAAAAGCCCCACGTGACGCCACAACCTAAACTTCAGAGGCGATACAAAAAAGCCCCACATGACATTACTACCAAAACACCAAAGGCGATGCAAAAAAGCCCACGTGACACCACAACCAAAACACCCAAGGTGAAACCAAAAGATATTGACACACGCAAAACAGACCAAGCTTGACCAGTCGAACGGATCTTCATTACATTTACCCGAAAAGTCCAAATACCCCACACTGGACAAAAAATCATTATCCAACCCTCCTCGAAGTAGCTAGAACAGCATCCTTCTTCGAGACTTTCGAGATTCTCTCGTTTCTCTTAGAAGGTGCGTGTGGGTACTCTCATAGTGTTACTTTTGAAAGTGAAATAGTGCACTGGATGAAGCTCTGGCACTAGTCCTCTTTTAAATCATCATTTTTACAGCATGAAACCCACATGAATTGGTCAACTTAAAACATCATTAAGCCAACAAAACTCAGTCTTTTCAAATTGAAATAAAATAATGTAAAGATTCTATTTCATGTCATATAACTTCTCTTCCCATTTTATAAAATAATGATATGTAAAGTTTACAAGAAGCTACAGAGATGGTATAAAGGACAATGAACGCATCTAAATTCCGATAACGTACGTTAAACTTCTATCTTTATAAATAACTATCGAATATCATCTGCTTAATTCGATTTCGCTAGTGCGATTTAGCATTTTAATTAATAGACTTTAATCTTAGAACAAGCAAAGAGAAAATAATGAGAGGGGTATCTTGAGATTTATACCTCCACGGCAGATTTGAACTATAGACGTGTCAAGGCAACAATTCATTCTTGAATAAGTACTTTCAAATATTTTGTAAATTTTCACAAACTTTTCATTTTAGAGTTCGTGATTCGATATCTAAATGCAGCTATTCTCATGACCTCCTAGGCTGCAAGTTAGCTGTATTTCTCATGTTTTACCTTTATTGAATAACGCATATATTTGATTTACATGCCTCGAGTTAATATTGAAATGCAGAAAAGACACAAACATTAAGTACATTTGCACCTTCATATTCTGTTTACGATCTCGTTCATTTCGCTTCGGATAATTTGCATACATCACGACATGAAGGCCTCCAGCGGCGATTCAGTATTCCCATGATAATAGGATTAAGGACAATGAAAGTATATTATGTTGACACCCCTGCTGTACCATATATTCAACACCTTATTTTCTGTCCTTCTCAGGGGTGATTTATGTGCAATTTGATATTTCGTACAAGTAAAATAAATATCATGGGTGTGAAGCTATTGAAATAAACTCTGCAAAGCAAATCACTTCGTGTATCTTTTTTGTCACTTAAACCGTCTTTCAATCCTTCCAGAATTCTGATTGAGTAATATAATCTAAAATGCGTCAAAATTAAAAGTTCATTGAATGGTTGATTTTTTTTACATTATGGGGTCATTTTTTGTACTGTTTTGCGTCTTAGCTACCAGTCAGTCAGGGAGAAAAACAAAATTGCATTAATTCATTCCATAATATGTGACTATGCAAAATCTGACAGAAATTTTTTTTCATTTAAGAAATGAATTATATATATTTTTTTGTGTCGATGCAGGTATCACCCGAAAAATTGGACAGATTGCATCAATGCGCGTAGAAAAAATATAAGATTCATTTCTTATCATTTAATTATCATCTACTTAGTTGGGACCCTTTGACATTATTATGGAAAACAGAATGCTCTTTGGATCTATAAACAATCAATCACCGCACTATATTTCGTTCGGAGGGTTTCGCAGTGATACGTCTGCCAAAACAAGTTATGACAGCCGCCATTCTTTCAACAGCAAACCATCGTTTCTCTATATCTTTGGAATGAGGACCAGTTTGAACAAATTTTACACGCACAGTTAATTCTTTAGTATATAGAAAAGAAACGGCACCCTTGAAATGATAAGCAAACATCAAACAAATTGTATTTTCAGCAACGAGTTCATTCGTGTTTGAGGGAACCCCGGTTCTAAAAATAGTCTTCCGTGAAAAATTATGTTGATCAAAATATTAACAAAATTTCCCCGCCAATCAGAATCTTCGTTTCTTGAAAATGACAATGAAAATTAAATGATTTGATTATCAACAGATTTTAGTCAACATAAGATTGATGTATTATGGATTGTCTTGAATTACTGCAGTACTGTTACATTTATACATGAAAAATAGAAAATTAAACAATTTTGCTTTAACATATTTCATAAAACATTAAATAAATTAAATTTGTGAAAGATTTTATCACTTTAATTTCGTTTTGTTTGATAACTTTTGGCTCAAAATCTACCAACTTGTGGACACAAAACAGAAATCAAAGGACTGAAAGTCCTGCGAGTTGGCAAAGTCTAATATTGAATAAAGCCTTTGATTGTGAAATACGAATGCTCCCGGCGGAGTATAAACACCATTTTTCTGTTAAGTATGTGAAAGGTCAAGGTCAGGGTCACTGGGCATAAAAATGTTGGTATCTATGGAAAAATTGTGTGACAAGGAATACATATGTGAAATATAAAAGCCATATAATTTACCATTCAAAGTTTTTTGGACAAACAGACGGACAGGCCAAAAACTATATACCCCCGAATCTTTGATTCCGGGGTGCAAAAAGTTTGTTTTTTCTTCATCTCTAAGCGCTATTAGTCCCTTACTAGCATAAATCTAAGTCATAACTTTTAAAGTGTGTCTTACATGTACAAGTACATGCTTATTTTTCTCACATTGTCTAAAAGCGCTTAAAACAAAATTTTATGCACCGGTATTCATTTTCATATGTTGATCAGCCAACGCAGCATTCATGAATGACATCACAATTGTCTGAATTGACGTTACAGTAAAAAGGCACGTGAAAATGAAATCTTACCCCATAGGGTTAAGACTTATAGAATCTACATGTATCATCAGGTGTGAGCATCGACAAGGAAATGCACTCCGAATGTCCAGAATTTGCTTGTACAATGACAAGACTTGCCGAGTCATGGACAAAAGCAAATCCCAGACAAGAGGTATAGATTTAAGGAATCATTCTTATATTTTTTTGGTTGATCGAGGTATCAACACCAAAAATTGAGGTAAAACTGCATTGTGCGCATAGCGCAAGATGCACAAGTTTTTCCTCATTTTTTGGTGTCGATAACTCGATCAACCAAAAACATATTACATTGATTACTTATCATTTCATTTTGTTGCTTTCCAACGTTTATTTGCGGCTTTGAAACCGTGTTGCTAACGACATTGCTAAGCACATACTTCCGTTTTGTGTTGATACAGGCATCAACAAAATTTCTCGGCCAAACGGAATCGTCGTTTCTTAATAATAACAATAGAAATTAAATGATTTCCTTGTGACGTTATCAATGATCACACCCAAGTGACTGACGATCGATAATTTTTCTTTACTTTTCTGCCATCTTTTCATCAAGGTTGAAGCCACGCAGTGTGTCGATTATTTTTCTCCATACCGGTATGTGCAAAAATGTCAAAAATAGTACTTTTCCTATGCCTTATCAAGACTAAACGTCATAGTCAACGTGGATGATCAATTTGCCATTTTGCTTTATACGAGTACAGTTCTGTAAATATGGGATAAAAGAATAATATAATCTTACACCACCATGGCGATTTCTCAACCCGAGTGTATAAATTTTGCAAGTCAATGACGAGGCTTGCCGAGTCATGGACAAGCAAAATTTTTACACTCGGGTTGAGAATTAGCCATCCCTCCCTCGTGGTGGTGTTTGATTGTTATTCTCCCACGTTATCGACTATCTAGAGTGTCTGTTATTATCACCAGTTTGCCTTGCTTCCATAACGTCGCTTTGGTAGCGATGACGTCAGAGGGTGAGATCGATTTATCTCACCCCAGGGAAATTTGAGAGTTCTCAGTATCAAGTGGGAGAATATTTTTTCCCAGCGTTTCAATGAATATCCAAGTCCACGGTAATAACACGTGATGAAGCGAGTGTGTTGGAATACTACAAGTAGTACATGGACATACATGTATATACATTTATTGCAGTCATTAGGTGAAGATTTATTCAGCCTAGAAAACTTATATTCCACGAGGACAATGCTCTTCTTATAACCCGAACTGTAAGGTACATCGTGCATTCACCTAATCAAACACAACACGCCCCCACCCCTCCTTCCCAAAAATCGAACTTCGATAAACAGATAACGACATACAGTAAATAGACGATCTAGTCTTTCGAATTGTGGTTTTTCATAATCCTTTATACAACAGATAAGAAAATATTCAAATATTCTATCAGTTATTTATAAGAACTTACTACAAATCCAGTTCGCCGTTCATCGTATGGCCTTCCGAGTGTCCTCTGATCTCAAGACGCAAGAACCATAGCGATTTATATTGACATCAACAGACTATTTTATATCTATCTTTTTATCAATGAAATATAAATCGACACGGTTATAGTAACTATCATTAGGCCTAACCTCTGGTAATTTCCCCCGGAAAAAAAACCGCATGGCCGGCATAGTGCAGTGCTACTTTGGACTACTTAAAAGTTGAATTCCTACGCGATACGAGAACTATACTCCGAATCTTCATTACAAATAGCTCTATAGACCATTTTTTTCACTCCAATAATTGCATTGGAATCATCATTTACAACTTGCACTCATTGTGTCGTTTAAAATGTTTTTGTCCAAATAATAGTGGTACTATTTCTTACTAGGTAAGACTACAGATTTTTGACCGTTGCACGGTTCGTGCAGGCCCTAACTGGGGCATTCGATTCCAATGAATAGTTGGCTTTGCCAACTCAAAAATGCAATGGGAGGAATAAACAAGAACGCTCAAAGGACAAAAAAGGTTAATGCATCTACATTATTTCATACATTTGGCCTATCAGTTATTTAGGGGATAATATTTCCCCCTATCTTTGCTTTGTTTGATATTTTGAAGAATGTGTATACATATTGCTTATAATTTTTGGATTTCATTTTTTTAAATTGACATTAAACTACATTCACTGTATTCGAATCTATTCACTATTAACACCTTTTAAATTGATTTGGACATCGTTATACGCATGTGGGTACAACTTATTTGCATTAAAATACGACACAGCGTTCTAAAGTCTACAAATCCCTCTTACCAACAGCTCCGATGGGAATCAAATATGGTTTGCATACATAGTATGCATTGGGAAAATGAAATGCACGGTAGATGGCACCAGATAAATGAAATACACTTGCTTGACAGTGCTAATAAGGAAGCATATTTACTGGTGTAAATCAGATGCACCTACCATCGGGTACCTGCATCCCGTCATGGCGACAATCTTCAAGTTGATTGCAAAAATCCAACACGAACTTTGTAAATTATTAAGATGTTAACATACGAATCGACATCACCTGTCGCCATGAGGGGATGTAAGTACCCGATAGTACGTGCATCTGCTTTACACCAGTGACATTGTCTTAGGAAACGTTTAGTTATTCATCTCATATCGTAATTTGTCGGTGAACTATATGCCATGATGGTACTCTGTAATATTCAAAGAATTGAAACTTCAATGCGCATAAATATCATTATTCAAATGTACCGCATTTTGTATTGAGTGGATGTAATATCTATTGAACCGGGTATATCTTAATGTATGTTGGTAAACATGTTATATTTTACCCCAAAATTCGCAAAACCCCTTGTGACCAAAAATAAAAGTGGAAATATTTATGATTTTTTGTAAACCATACCAAGCAAACAGTTAAAGCAATATCATTTATTGATAATTTATTTGGGCTATGACGTCATGATACGCAAACCATCTTCAATGGACCGTTGTTCGCATTTCTCTAAGCAGTCTCCATCATGACTAGCCTGCAACTGACCCTTTCGAACGCGGGAAACATTTGAGAAATTCCATGACGTCACAATGCAATTTCGATGTTTGACCGAGGTTAGAAGCTTGTTTGTCCGAGGTAAAAGCACCGTGACGCCACGAAATTTTGCATTTTTTTTTTCCCGCAATCGGAAGTGGAAGTGTCAATTCCGACACCAAACTACCGAAACCGCAGAACAGACAAGCACAGCAAGAGACGTAAAGGGACAATGAACACCAAGCATAACACTAAAACACAAAATACTAAAGAATACATAACTATCGAGGCCATGGACAATCGGTGCCGACTTACATTTGTGTAGTATGGCCACCTGCGACGCTAGTAAAAAAAGTGTGATAATCCAGATTGCGTGTTCACAGTCCCAGTCTAGAAGAACGCACAATTGAAGTATGCAGTAAGTAGATGCTTATTCTATTGTGCATATGCTCCCACTGTCTTTTGAGATGTCATTTCTGCTCACATAATTTTCTAATATGGATTTCACAATAGCCACAAATGTACGATTATATGCATATTTTTTTTCAAATTCGCTCGATTTTGTATTATCTTTGACAGTTTATGGTACAATGGTTTGCAAGTTTGTTAAACGGAGGTTGTTGTGACGGTCATTTATAACAAGTATACAAGAAAGAACGAATGTATGGAAATTGTGTTTCGTGTATGCATAACAATCATGTTTTTAAACTATATTTATTTTGCATTCAGAAATAATCATTGCATTGTTATGTGCTTAAAATGCATGTTCTACAAAGAATATGGATTTACTTACTTACCAAGAACATCAATATGAAAAACACTTTCTATATAGACATAAAATCAGACAGTGCATGCATTTTATATATTGTTATACATTTTCGTGCATGAACATCGACGGCGGGTGCGGCTAGCCAACAGGAGATGCTTACTCCTCCCGGGCACCTGGTCCACCTCTAGCTCGCTAGGGGTCCGTCGATGCTCATTCTGGTGCTTTATTGTGAGTGCTGTTGAGATTTTCGTCAGGATCTTCTTTAGCTCATAAGAATGGCATGTATATATCAAATCCAAATTAATTATAATCATTACATTAGGAATAAATTAGAATCACAATATACAATATCTTATTTATCAAAACATTACAAAATTTATCAAGGAAATATAAAAAAAATAGACACAAGGCAAATAAAATATAGATGCATATAGCCAGCTGTTTAAAATTTTACGAAATCTTATTATTTCCATAATGTACAAAATGTATAAGCATTTACTATGCACACATAATATTATTTCAAGTTATTTTGTTAGTTTCTAAGTCTTTGAACAATGACACCTGGTATCTGTGAATGTATGTTTCAAGTTATTTTATACCAGTATATCAGTCTCTCTGACTTGGAACAACTAAAACTGCTTTCTGTAATAACATCGTGCACCATTCTTAAATTTGAAAATAAATGTCATCAATGACAAAAAACATAATGATAGAAAATATAAGATATATTCGTACTTTTCACTTGTTGATAAATGAAACTTGCTTTTATAGGTGTTAATAAATCGGTGATTCAAATAATTTTTTACCACATTCAGAAGAAAAATCAAATTTAAGGAAATTGATACTTCAAATACAATTTATACTTTTGTTTTAATATCGGGTGTTGTTTGCAAGCAGGAGATGCTTACTCTTCTTTGGACCTAATCTCATCTCCACGGGAGATTCAATTTAACCTTTTTTTCTTTTCTGTTCTTTTTGTATTTCATGTAGTTTGGTGGACCAAGAGTCCCCGAGGGCACATGTAGCCAAGTTCGATCAATTTCGGTTGGTCGTTTCTTCAAACGCATTTGAAAATTTCTGTTTCCAAAATTTCTCAAATTTCTGAAATCTGGGTCCTATAGCATCATATCCCAGTCATTTTGCTACGTCTTTCAGTATATTTAGGACATAATCTTCACATATTTTGTTCATATTACATTGTTTAGATTGAGGATCATTGACGAGGGTTTATTACCCGAAACGTGCATGTCTGGTCCATGCTGTAAATTTATCTGCTCTAAAATGATGCTTATGAATTTGAAGACGTTGAATATTTGTATGCCCATTGATTATTATCTTTTGATTCTGATGTTGTTTTTGTGTTTGATATTCAATCTCTAATTCGGTCTTTTCGAAGTACAGAGTTACTTCCCATTTGTGCAGGTATTTGACATCAATGTATTATGAAGTCATCGAATTCGATAGAAATCAGCATATAACTAAGGGAAACAGTGATACAAATATGACACATTGAAAGGAATTTAGTGACATCAAAATGCTTTTACGTCAGATACCTGCACAAATAGAACATAGGCTCGTCAAATCAAAAAGACGGAATTAACATTATAGTGTACTCACCTAGCACAGGAGTCAACTGCTTTTCGAAAGACTTGGCGTAGACTAAGGGGAAATAAACAACCAGACCACACAGTATAAATATCACAGCATAAACGTACTGAACTTTGGCCTCCTGAATAATTGGCGCCAGTACTAAGTATAACGAGGTCAAAACGACCAAAACTGGAATTGGTAAAGGCACCTGTAAAATAAATTATTCATGAAATAAAGTATGATAAAGGGATTGTGATTTTGTCAGACAGAAGTTTGGCTAATTTTAAGTCAAGTTTAGACGTTTGCTCTTCATAATTTCATATGAACTTCTTCTTTTCGGCCATTAGCATAAATGATAAAACACACAACTTGTTGAAACTTGATGAAATGTGCACATTGTGCACTGAAATTTACAATAGAAAGTATATTCAATATTGACAATTGCTCTTTGATAAATACGAATGAGGTTTATAAGCAAAGAGTGTGCTACTACTAATGGCTACAGTGTATAATTAACATAAATGAAACTTACTCTATAATCTCGTTTTAAATCTGGCTCTGTACGCCGTAGAACGATGACTGTAAACGCTGCCGATCCATATACTATCCAGGCAACAAAACTGTACATGTCTATAAGCGTGCTAAGGTCACCGGGAAGCACCAGCAAAATCCCTACAAAAGCCTGTGTGAAAGATGGAACATCAGGTTACATTCAATTTTGTTATTGACGGAAAACATGTAGAGGAATTGAAAAATTTGTCTCGAATTCTTTATCCAAAACTGTATATTTTACAAATTCTGTTATATGTTAAGAATACATGTTGTATATTATTCTGAGATGATTCGATTCTAGTTTTCTTAGATTTCCATGAAATGCAATGCTCATTCTATATTTGTTTCAACCTGAACTTAATTTTTAAGGACCATATATAGCAATATTTGATATAGTCTCTCTTACCATTAACGCTATTGAAGGTAAAGGAGTTACTCTTTTTATACTAATAAAGGAAAACATCTTAGGAAAATGACCCTCTCTGGCCGCCGCATAACACAATCTGTAATTGTAACAATTGTAAGACTGAATAACTGAGGTACTTCTTTGATAATTATTATCACCAATCTAAGTCATTTTAAAAGACCTCTATAAAGACAACAGAGAACCGAGCAAACAATATCTTCAAAACACTACTTTTGCATAGTATGATAAATATTCTAACCCTTATACTTTAGATTTCTTTTCTCTTCAAGGTATATATTAAAAAATTTTGTTTAAAGATTTTCTTTTTTCCTGTACCTTCCGGAAGCAAAGAGACATCCATTAGCCGCACCGAAACAGGAAATGAACACCATTACTGGCATAATCCAGGCCATCACACCAAGTACATGATCACCCCATGTCTGAAACCAAACAATGTTCGTCAGATCAGCACAAAATAGATCGTTTGCTTGAATATCAAACAAGCTAGCCAAAACCCTCAACAAGAAGTAAATGGAAATTAGCCATGCCAGCACACCTAGTACATCGTTAGCTCATGTGTTAAAGCAAATTATATTCGTAAGATTAGCACAGAATAGAATGTTCGAATAATTACTTGACATCCCACCCATTCTGCTTCGTCTTTTGGTACATTTTAAGACATAATAAGTTTCATACTTTTTGGTCGTATTACATTGTTTAGACTGAGGATCACTGACGAGGGTTTAGTACCCGAAACGTGCATGTCTGGTCCATGCTGTAAATTTATCAGGTTTTAAATGATGCTATTGAATTTAAAGACGTTTAACAATCAAACAATATAGTTAAAATTTTAACAAGAAGTAAATCTAAATGACCCCGACCATCACACTTAGCACATTGTCTCTCTATGTCTGAAACCAAACAATGTTCGTCAGATTAGACCAGAATTCTGTGTGTTCGAAAAAAACTCTTGAACCTCAAATAATATAGTAAAAGTACATCGAAATGATCCACACCATCATACCTAATGCATTGTCACTTTGTGTCTAAACCAAACTATAGTCGACAGATCAGAACAGAGTCAAGTGTTTGAATATTTGTTTGAATGTCAAACGAGTAAAAAGTCTTCACAAGAATTAAATCGAAATGATCCAGGCCTTCACACACAGGACATTGTCACTTCAAGTGTGAAACAAAACGATGTTTGTCAGTCAGATAAGCACAGAATAGAGTGTTCGAACATTGTCTTGAATATCAAACAAGATAACGCGCATTACATGTACGATAAATTCACTTGCTGTTTTTTGCATACCCGTAACAAAACACAAATTAAGACACTTATTCTCTATATATGTACAGGGTATTGTTCGCAACATACCCAAAAATACATACCACCGCTACGGCATGAGATACAAGGATTTCTGTTCTAGTCATAACACCAAAATATCCTATATTGGCAAGTACATAACACACGGTAACTAGTGGTATACCAATCATAATGGCAAGGGGTAGGTTTCTGAAAATGAGTAAGGAATTATAAGGAAAATATCCTAAACGAATGAGTTAAAGAAGATCCTGACACTAATCTCAACAGCACTCACAATAAAGAGTACCAAATGTCGCATCAAGGACCCCCATCAAGCCAGAGGTTGGACCAGGTGCTCGTGAGGAGTAAGCATCCCCTCTTTGGCTAGCCGCATCCGCCGTCGATATTCACACAAAAATGAAAACAATATCTAAAATACAAGTTACTGTTGTATTTATCACATTTCATGCATGATCAAAAGCACGTTAAACTTTAACTTCCAAACGGAGATACGGACAACTGTCAAACAGGACAAGAACACCATAAACATGTGGAGGACAACCGTAATAAAAGAGATTTATGGTTTAAGACGTTACAATGTAGAGCTGAACCATATTGAAGTTGACGTCTCCAAAAAAGAAAAAAAGCAATGAAAATTGAAGCATTTTGCCTCCATATATAATTGCATGATCCAAATTTGATATATTTTCATCAGGTCACATGACCTCAATTCAAAGTCACAAGACCTTGATATAATATCACTTAACCTAAATGTACTTACCTTGATGGATTGACCATCTCCTCTGTGACAAAATTCAAATTATTCCTACAAACGATATTAGAGGACACTTATTGACTGAACCAAGAACAAGAAACTAAAGAGAATGTAGGGAATAGCTGGCATTTGACATTATTAGGTTTCCCGACGGTAAAATACTGATACATGTGATTGATAGTTTCAATTCAATTTCAAAAATGTGGGATCCGCTTTAAGTAAATTTGATATTTTGGATATTTAACTTACCAAGTATCATACGCCCATAGACCGTTATAGAAGGCCACAGCAACATGGGCAGGATTACTCTGTGTGGACTCAAATCCTTCTTTTATTGTCTCTGTGTTATCTGTTTTGACATGGAGAGAATTTATTCCATCAAGAGTCGAAGTCAAAACACAAATGTATAGCAACAACTTTTCATATTGTAGACATTATGGTACACACATGTAATTATACAGCAGTTTCTTTGATAACGAAATAAATATTATTTAATAGCATAAATAAACAATTAAAAAAGAAAAATAAACTTTCAATAGATGGACATACTGATTTAAAACAAAATTTGTAGTTGCCATATGTAATGCTTATATGCCGAACGGCTTGGAAGAACTTTAGCTACAGGTGCTTGATCAGGGTATTACATAACGGCTGAAATCATCATTGAGGAAGTTTTTTCGGTCGCTACGGGGATATAATAAAAGCATATCAGATCCCCCTTTCCAGAATGATCAGTGACATTCTGGATTACGATTGAATGGCTGTCATCATCACCAAACAAGAAATATTTACCTGATATGTACATTAATATGTACATCGAGACAATCACCGAATTTGACAAGTTTTCATGGAGCTGTTGCGATGGGTGTTGCATGCAATCAGGAAAAACTGACTCTCCCTGGGTACTTTGTCTCACTTCGGAATGTTATTCATTCCGTGGTTCGCAACCGTTCCGATGGCAAAGCTAATGATTTTGCCTTGCCTTCTCGACTTTGAGATTAAATAACTGATAGGTATTTCTTTATTTTTTATTACATCTTTGTGTAAACAACAAACTACATGTACCTACCTGCTACAATTTTGTAAATACCACCGACAGTGATAATCAATATTGTGAGGAGTTTGGATACAGTACAAACAATTTGAAGGTTGGTGGCCAACTTGACACTATAGCCATTGATAAAGGCGATGGTCACTTTAAAAGAAAAAAAAAACATTATATTGAGATCGGTATTTAATCAATAATACTTAGTTTCTGTCCAAGTTTGTTATGATCATTATGTTTATCATCTTCGAACATTCACAACGCATAGTCCTCTCTTATGATCCATGTACAAATTACTTTAGAGAATGTTTTGGGTAGGAATTTTTGTCGATTTTGACGTTTTTCTTAAGCCTCTGGCATAACAAAAGAAACTCGGAGTGAATAGTTTTCTGGTCGTGTTAATTAGATTCAGGTGCATATAGTTTATCGTATGTCTGTTTGTTTGTATCTTTGTCTGTCTGGCTGTCTGTTTATCCGAAAAACTTCATATTTCACATGTGTAAAGATCTTTACGTTGATACCAACAGTTTTGACCTCTCTGACCTTTACCTTTAACCTACTTTTGTAAAATTTTAGCATTTACTCTTGCCCATCGAGTTTGACCTGCTTAACAGAAAATTGTGTTTAACTGACAAAGATGCCACCTTCTGTTTCACAAACACAGTTTTTATTTCAATATAAAAGTAACTGTTTCAGGACTAAGATACAGTGCTGACTTACACATTGCTAGAACAGTTATGAGTTTGATCACTGAGTCCGGCGGATCACAGTCCAAATAGAAAGGTTTAGCAGCATATATCCCGGCAGACAAAGTCATGATGGAAAACATGGTCGGGCGCATGATGAACAGGCCTACCTGGAATTATCACTATCAAGTTTACCTAAGAATGATGAGAAATTGAAACATTTAATTCGCATATCTACATGTATGTGATAGCAAAATGGTTATAGCATTCTTAAATCGTCTTAAAATTTATACCGAATATTTAGAAAATGATGAGAGTACCGGAAAAGTATGAGCTATTTACTGGTTCCACTCTCAGTTTTGTTCTATCTCAAAGTAGATTTGTGAAATTAAAGATCGAAATTGAAGAATATATATGCTGCAAGTCGGCTTAAAAACAATATATGATAAGATTTTATATCTGTATGGAATAACTTTCTTTTTTTGTCATTTATGCCAATGATGTAAATTTCAGAAGATCATGTAAAGAAGTCTGAACCATATTGAGAGAACAGATAAAAAAAAATAAGAAATACTTTTTGTTGAACATTGCATTCGCATACTTTTACAAATGTTGTTGCATTACCCAGTCGTAAAGAAAGGCGGGAATCGGTCCCATCATTTTCCCGTACTTTGCATAAGCATACATGAAGTACGCATGCTCACCGCCCGAGCTCTGGATCATACTTCCCAACTCGGCGTAACATAGGGCACCTTTATATAAGAAAAAGGGAGAAAATAGTTATATTATTCAGCATTGCACATGTGCCCAAATTAGCACTTTTTCGAATCCAAATTTTCAAAATCAGAGTATTTCTTTCAACATGAAAGTTAGCCAAATTTTGACATTTTTTTCTGTTTGCATTGTACAGGAGGAATTCATCAAAATCAAATTTACTAAAAAATAAATAAATGTATCAATATGGATGTTGGAACAGAAATGTGAAACATGGGCACGTTTACTACAAGTGTCAAATAGCAAAACCGTTTTGTAATACAAAAATGTACATGTAGTTTAAGGTGTCGAATGGCATGCCAAAACGTAACACCTACGCGTAATGATAAAACCTGTGGAAAGCCTCTCGACGAAATACCGAAAAGTATAAAAGAGAAAAAATATGATAAATCTAAGTGTTTTTTGTAGCTTTCTTGCAGTTATTGTTAGACCAAATAGATACAGATATGCTATTTTTGAAATCATTTCAAATCTGCTAAATGTTAAAGTCACTTAAGAATATTCCTCAAACTCATTTTCATCGCAATTTATCGTTCATTTTAGAATCTGCTTCATATTTAGTGGGTTCAATACAAGTAGATGAAATAAATAAAGAAAGAAGAAAAAGAAAAACCCTAGAACATTAACGAAAAAAAAAAAGTCTGACAAGTTAAAAAGGTACATAAAGTGACTGATGACGTTATACATGTATACATATGTTCAGAAAAGCTGAAAAAAAAATTCATATCCTTCATCGATAATTTCGAAACCTTGTACATTTATACTATTGAATGTATTGCCTTTAGTTTTTAATGGTTTGATGAGTCTGTTTTTTTAAAGGTGTGTGTTGTTGTGTGCCATGTTGTTTGTTGATGTTGTTTTGTGTGTTTTATGTTGTCACATCCTGTGGGTGTGTTCCGCTGTGGTCAGTGCCAGGAAGTCTCGATGGAGATCGGTTTTTAATGGTTATACAGAGTTACTTCCCCTTTGTGCAGGTACATTTTATCTGACGTCAAGTAACTGTGACGTAATCAAACTCATTGGAATCAGATTGAAAAAAAAAATTAGGGAAACAGGGTTACAAATATGACGCTTTAAAGGAATTTTATAACGTCACAGCGCTTTAATGTCGGATACTTGCACAACTGGAAAGTAACTCTGTACTTCGGAATAACCGAATTCAGTCTTCATGATACTTACCCATGAGGCTGACCACTCCACAAGCTGCCCATATTACCTTCATGATACTCAACCATGAGGCTGACCACTCCACAAGCTGCCCATATTACCTTCATGATACTCACCCATGAGGCTGACCACTCCACAAGCTGCCCATATTACCTTCATGATACTCACCCATGAGGCTGACCACTCCACAAGCTGCCCATATTACCTTCATGATACTCACCCATGAGGCTGACCACTCCACATGCTGCCCATATTACCAGACTGAGACCCACGGATCCAGACCCCTCTAACACGCCTTTGGGTGACACAAATATACCAGACCCTTAAATAGAATGAAAATATTCTTAAGATTCTTTATGTCGTTATTATAAATATTTTTCATCTTTCTTTGAACATATCGTATAATATTTACATTCTAATTGCGTTTCCCTTACATGAAGGTATTAAACCAACTATTACTTCAATTCTTGATATTAAACGCAATCTTAGCAATCACATGACTTTAAAAAAAAAAGTACGCTGATTTATTCCCCATAAATGCCCATTGCATTGGATGCAAGATATGTCTAATCCTTTAATAAACGACATCGTCTTCCCCAAATTATTCAATGTGTACATACAAACATAGTAAAATCATAAGGGCCAAGAACGTTGGAAAGTCATTTCACTTACAATACAGAAGGAAAAGAAAAATTCGGACCTTTCACTCCAAAATCTTCGTAGTTTTCGAAGAAATCAATACTCGTATAAGTGCCGTTTACCCGTCTTTAAGTTTTTTTTCAAAATACTTTGGCAAATCGCTTTACCATTTTTAATAAAACCGTCAATCATGAAAAAAAAATATCCGAAATGAATCCCCCTTTGAAATCAGTTACAATGGGGTATATTTAAGGAATGAGTGTTTATGGCTACACTAGCTCTGGTTCGACAGGCGCAAATATCATGATTTGTGCGTGTCGAACCAGAGTGTAAAAGCCATGAACGCAAAAATAAGACACTCATTCCTTATATTTACATTCAAAGACATTCAGATGTAAAATATCTTTGAAAACATCCTCGAAATTTTATACAAATTAAGAGAATATTAAGATTTAAATGTATTACAAGTGTCAATTCTCCCTACCAGGAAGGGCTAAAAATACTCCATTGCAAAGGACTAAAATGTACAGTTTAATATTTAAAATTACTGAATAATTTTTTTTTAAATGTTTTCACGATGAATGCCTTAAATTTTTTTTATTAACAATTTGAAGAAAATAAGGAATTTCTATAATAAGAGAAGTCAGTGTTGCATAAAATCATTTCGGCAGCGCCATCTACATAGAAGTTCACCTTTACATATGGACTGTTACAACGTCTTCACAATGTAAATATCTGCGAAAACGTTTTCATGATGATTTTTAACTTTTTATAACCAATTTGAAGAAAATAAAGCCTTATTTATAATCAAAGAGAAGTCAGTGCTGCATAAATTCAATTCGGTAGCATCATCTACATCTACTCTTTGAAATTCTTGCGCACACGTTATGTGATTGGGGTCAACCTGTGTTCCAATCTTCAAGCCTCCATCTTGCTACGCGTCAGACGTATTCATCCGCCATAGCAAATGTTGTAGTGGAGAGTAGCTAACGTACATGTAAATGAACTGTCTGGAGTTTGCCTATATTCATCGTGAAATGAACGTCAAATTTAATAGGCGTTTAACATAGGAAATCAACTGGCAATGTAAATATTTACCTATCATTGTCCCTACAATAAGAGTGATCCCTGATATAAGTCCCACTTCCCTCTTAAGCTCAACTTTTTCATTGTCCTGAGGACTTGGGTTTCTTTCAGTAAGATCTCCATTCACACTGGCATAACCATTGGAGTTCCTTTTCTTCCCTGAAAAGAAATACAGGGACTCATTAAATTGATGAAAAAAAACGATGATGACGAAGACGATGATGATTTTTAATGAATCAAATACCAAAGGATGATGATGAGGAAGAGGATAAGGAGGAAGAGGAGAAAAAGGACCATGACGCTAATGATACCGTTGCTTATGCTGATGATAATGGTAAGGACGTGATGATGATGATGATGATGATGATGATGATGATGATGATGATGATGATGATGATGATGATGATGATGATGATGATGAATGTTTTAGTGATGATGATGATGATGATGATGATGATGATGATTATGATGATGATGATGATGAATGTTTTGATGATGATGATGATGATGATGATGATGATGATGAATGTTTTAGTGATGATGATGATGATGATGATGATGATGATGATGATGATGATGAAAAACGTCTCCGATATTGACAGTAAATTCATTAGGATGGGGTCTTTAATCTAATTATTTAAAATTCTATCAAGTGTGTGTTCGTCAAGTAGTCTTCAAAGTTTGCAAGGGTTTGTGCGGTTATTGCAATTATAACAGAACACAAAGGGCATCAAGGAGACCCATTAAAAACTCTCTGAATTTATCTGATGAAAAGATATTTTGTTCAGATATGTCGACAGATCCTTTTTGAAACCATTCAATATCCCCAGACAAGTAATAGACGGGCAGTTACTCAATTCTCTTTCATGCTGCTTTTGGAATTGAAAGGGGGCAGAACGATCTTATTCAGCTTTTCTACATGCAAACTGACATCATTAATAATTCAGTTAATTTGAGTTTTATAAATCGGCCATCACGTTTTCAAACGCATCAAATCGAACAACGAATACATTCTATCAAACATAGTAATATGTTGTGTGTATAAAAGAAACTGATGTATAATCTTGTATTCATTTGGAGAAATATATTAAATAGTATGACGCAAAAGACTTGACGATAGCATTTAGGTTAAAATTCAGGCAGTGGTAATTATCCGGCGTCTTGCATCACAACGTTATAGGTTCACTCTGTTCTCAATGAAGCGCCTAGCGGAATGAGATGCGCATCTTAGACCAAGTTGGCAATCGGACAACTAGCCACTTGTTCAACAACGCCATTTGTTATTGGCTCAAAGTCCATTTCAGATGCTTATTGGTCCCCCAACTTTTGAGAAGTGTCATTTCTATTTCATGTTGTATCCCTTGACTTTTGGTCAGCCAGCCTAGTGTGAGTGTTATCTTTAGGCCATAGTAATTTAATATTTTGTTTTACGTCCATGACTTTTTTTCTGAAAGGTACATTGTCTGAAAGGTCCCACCAGACATGAAAACACACAAACACAAGATCAATATAAAGGAATTTTGAAAGGAAGACTGTAAAAATAAAAGAAAAATATCTTTCTCAAGTGAATTGGATAATTCTAACTTTAGAAAAACTACTTTTATCTCCTGATATTAATGATAGTATAGGTATTTCATGGTATTCAAGAGCATTTAGTGATATTTATACTTGGAAAATGCATGTTTGTGTGTGTAATTCTTCGAGGAATTTTCCTCAAATGTTCCGGCCCGCGGACGTAAAACAAAATATTAAATTGATATGGACTTGGTTAAATTTTGCGGTTGGTGTGAGTGTTTTGCTTTATGTACGTCATTGGTATTATCATTTACTTGTTCTTTGGCTGTATCTGAAGATTTCTTCGGCATTATTACATACAAGTGCCACTGATGGGGATTTACTATCCCAAACACGTGTCTTGTGCATTAAATGGGTTGAAATTTTCTTTAAGAAGGTAAAGAGTTGGAACACTTTCGTTTTATCATTGTTAAACAAGAATCTGTAAGCTTAAACATTTTACAATAAGAAGTATGATGAAAAGGAAAAAAAGAAGTGCACCAGCTGTGTCACCATGGAGCAGAGCTTCAGGCAAAAAAAAAATCATGTCATTTCGGTAGGGGTGTAACGATTCACCGAAGTATCGATACTGTTCGATACTTTTGCTCGGTTCGGTGTTCGATTCAAAATTCAAAATTTCGGTTCGGTTCAAAAAAAAAAAAAAGAACGGGATCGACGTTATTTCTAATGCAAAAAAATTGCAAATGGCGGACAAGGCAGTGTCTGTGGAAGGACAATAATTAATTATAATTGAAATAGTAAAGTCATATGCAAACAGATAAGTCTTTTCAGTTATAACTTCTGGAAAAGAAGCTGATTATGTATGCTACTAAGCCTACTATGCTTGTTTTAGCATCAAGTGTTTGGATACTGATGACATCATGGTGTACAGAATTACTCTACATAGAACAGTAGAACAGGGACAGCCATCCAATTTTTACTACAGGCTGTCTTACTCCATTATATTGCTAAAATACATGCCAATATTCACTGGGATTTGAACTCCTTAACACTGAGTATTGAACCAGAACATGTATTTCAGTATTACACTCACAATATAGCTGCTCGGAGGCGACATACACAGTTTCATTACAAGTCTATAGCTTTTTACAGTGCATATGTGTATCGTATCGAAAAGTATCGTATCGCAGCCAAAATTTTCAATACGTATCGTATCGTGAGGCATGCGTATCGTTACACCCCTACATTTCGGTGCACCAGGCAAACCAAAAGGGAGTAGTTTAAAGATGATAAGAATAAGAAATTGGATATTAATTTGACTTGTCATGGTTAATTTTACAATAGACAGATGATATTTCCCAATCAGAAATGACAATATCAATCAACATTTGAACATGAAAGTTTATTATAGTAGCCGTTATACTGCAATCCACGTGATATTCCGGTTGCGTCCGGCGTCAACCAGAGATTACCATTTCTATGTAATATTATTAACATACATGTTATTCGTACTCTATAGACCGAGTCACTATCATATAGCTCCATCTCTTAGTTTATAGTTCAAGTTCCGAGGGACCAAAAATAGATATCTGCGATAAAATCAAAATTCTATAACTTCAAAGTAAAATGCATGTGGATAAACAGACGAACAGACGGACAAGGTAGCGATCCTACATGCCCCAAAATAGTCATTCAGACTGAATATGGTATGAAAAGATTACACCATTTACATGCCTTATACATGTATTGTATAGGAGAATTATTTCATGTATAAGGCACAGGGGTTGATCGCACTTCCCGCATTCTTGATGTACTATGAGTTATGAGAATTAACCCATAGTAGTACATCAAGCAATCGGCAAGCGCGATAAATCCCTGTGGTATAAGATAAATCTTATACAACATCTTGCCATTTTTGCTTTTTTAAGGTATTCTAGATCAGCTTAGCGATGTATATTGCCCTACATGACTACAGTATATGCAAGGCTACTTTTTGTCTGTAAAACAGGTTTACGGTTTCTTAGTGTATTTCCATAATTACATCATTTTATGACATTGTAGCCCAGCTCTCTAGAAATTTAAATATATGTTCAGGTATTCCATGTTATTTTAAATTCTTTATCATTGAGACTAATCATAAATCTTTTTGCTGGACCATGGGACCCACTCTATGACATGCTAAGCGTACCTTTAATATTCCAATGACCTAATTGTATTTGACACCATTCTAAAAGCACTCTACATACATGTACTTCCACCTCAGTTAGTCAAATGTCTTTAACAAATTGAGCAGAAGTTAAAGAGAGCAAAATGGGATAGACAAATGAATTGAAAGTAAATATTAGATAAATAAATGGATACATGTACACATAATATAAATAAATAAATAATTGTAAAACTAAATCTTTTTATGAAATAAATAAATAGATGAATAAATAGATAAATCAAGTGTTTCCCATGATACTTGCAGACAGACTGCGAAGGGAATAAAATGTTTCCTAAAGGTTTTAAAACAGATGGATTTAAACGGAATCTCGAAAATTAGGTTTAAGAAATCGACGCATCCCCAGGTTAACAGAAATAATAGTTGACGAATCAATCGAAACATGTAACAAAAATGTAATTAAAGTCATATAGAAATTAAGATTAATTATAAATAAAACAAGAAAATAGGTTTCTTTAGATGTAATCAAAAATGGAGAAAATGAGTAAATATTCATATTTAATTAACTATTGGGTATGGGATCATTTGTTTTCTGTCAGTATCCTATAGTAAAAATTATTGTAGTAATAATCAATAATATTTCCTATATTATATTGTCTGATTATGCTATGAGAGACCGCATGCTCACATGTGCATCGTAATAAAATCTGGCTCGCGTTGTGCATTAATGATGACTGAAAAAAAATGTATAGATTGTTTAGATACATTTGTATATATTGATTTTTCTTCATAGGAGAGTATTTTTCCCTTTTTTAGTGCCAATTAACGTACAAGTCTGGATGCACATGGATGCACATCTATGCATGTTTGCATGTAATAAGATCGATGGTACGGTTGAGATGTAGCTTTGTCCGTTGCATTTGACTTGGGGATTGATCAATCATGATTTTTTTTTTTACAAAACTCATGGAATCGAATTCTATAAATTAAATTGTACCCCCGTGCGATATGAAAACAAATCTAACTTTTTTTTGAAAAAAAGTATGTCAGAGAAAAATGAAATTGCTTTCTACTGAAAATTACTTCCAACACTAAGGTTTTCAAAAAAAAAAAAATAATAATAAAAATAAATTTTAAACCCTTTCACAAAAGAGCGACGGCCTTGTATATTTTAAAGTTATTTTTACTGTTAATCATGCGAATAAATATTATAATACTATGTTCAACTTGCAAGTATTTTGCAACGCATTAAATAATTTATACAGGTTTAATACGGTACACTGATTAATATAAACTATACGAAGCCTTGACGAGATATACAAATTACTGCAGAAAAAACAGAGTTAAATTAAGTTGCCTACCTTCCATATTAGGAGATTTTCCTTATAAGTCCGGTCATGATCACTGACCGTGAAGACATCCACCTTATTTGTACAATGATAACAAGGTCAAGGATCTATCTGACGTAGCGAAATGCATGTAAAATATATGTATATACAAAATAGACAGACTGTGCAACTCGACCGCGCTGGGTATTTATACATTGTACATAAAAGATATTTTGATTATAAAAGGATGTACATCGAGTTGAGATTTTCCGTTAAAAGTTTCAGTGGCGGATCCACGCTGCGATAGAAGGATGATTATGGAAATAGAATTAGTAAAAAGACATGCGGCTATATTTGTTTCAATGATGAATCGATTATGAATGAATGAATGAATGAATGAATGAATGAATGAATGAATGAATGAATGCAACTTTCATCAAAATAAATAATTTACATTTGTTGATTGAAACAAAGAGTGTTTTATCCGTACGTATTTTACATTATTTGGACATGTTTGCTATAATCGAATCGGTACGTTCGTCTAAAGCAAGCTATTGATGTTTGATATAAACATTCATATTTACATACTGCATGTACACTCCTGAAATATCATATACATGGGCGAATCTAGAAAAGTTTTCAGGAGAGCGAGTGGCGAGGGCTAAGGTTCAAGCCCTCAGGAGGGGAGAGGGAGGGGTCCAGTCTTTGACTAAAAAAAGGAAAATGAGCCTTTCTTGCAAATTCAGAGAAGATGAGAGGGTGTCTTAAACCCATTACCCCCTCTAGGACCACATCTGATATATTGCGGGGGGGGGGGGGCGGACAGAGGGGTACCTCTCTCCCCTCCCACCCTCTGCCTCCCGCCCCCTTCCTCCCCTCCCTCCCTCTTCCCCTCCCTCCTCCCGCCCCCTCCCTTTCACCCTTTCCACCCCCTCATATATCTTATAAATCTTAATGTATGTAATGCCCTCTCCTGAAGGTTATGTAGAAAATGTATTGAATTTCCATAATCTCAAAGATAAAACTACATTGTACGTGTGCATGTACAAAAGCTTGGGATGGGGTAAGGCTAGTGGGCATACTGTGTCTGTTTTCGGGCAATACTTTTTTTTTTAAAAGGCCTTGATCTATAATTCCATAATGGCTGTTACATGGAGTTCCTAAATTTACATTTTGAGTAACCTTGAACATACTGCATTACATTTCAACGACGTTTCAACAAGGATCAAGCCGTTGAAGGTATTTTACGGGGTTTATATTTAGTCTCGGAGAGATTTTATTACGGGAATAAGTGGGTGCATTTAATTTACCTTGCGTACACATTCGGATTAGCCTGGACCTATTCCTTCGAAAAAAAAAAAAGAAGAAAGACTCGGACGTCAGTGGGCGCCATTTTAAAATAGTTCTCCATTGGTCTATTAGTTTTTCTTATTAGCTATGATGAAATAGGATCGTATCTGACAAATATGTTACTCACAACACAACATTATTTATTTCTCATTATTTCAAAAAGTGCCTGTTCCTGTTTATTTTACATCGATTTGATGCAAATCCTTCCACCATTGGCGTCCGAGTCAATTTACGCCGTTAGAAATAAAAGAGGATCCGAATGCATGCGTACAATGTGATGGGTGGCTTGCATAATACAATTGTAGGTCCGATCAAGTCGCCATCAAAGATGCTGCATCATAATTTTTAAGGTACTGTACCCATGAACTTAAGGTGAATGTCATAGAATTATCTTTTTTTTTATTTGAATATCGTAGAAAATTGTAGAAACATACAGAAAAAGCAATTATAGTGGATTTATAGGGGTGGGTGCACATGGGTGCACGTGGCGTGCGTCACTCTACTATTCTGAACGTGAAACAATGCTAACGGCCAACGACACTTGGATATTTGGTTGGTAGGCTGTGTTGGCCGCGGGAATCTACACTGAACAAATCCGGAACGCAAAGTTAGGATATGGCCGGCACGAATCGGCAAAATTTCCAGGGGATTATTGACTGTGTCTCACTTGAATAAAATAAAACTAAACGATCGGCAATCATATTTTACCTTGTTATAAAAGCTTTAATATGAATCATACGGCCAGGATTTTACTTCCCTCCGCTTTGTCTCGTTTACACTCATGCGTCAGGTCGAACATGAGACACCGCGAGGTTGTTTCCATAACAACGTCCACACATATGGATCGAGGTGTCACGTGTTTGACCAGACGCATGAGTGTACACTTACAACATGGCGCTTGAATTCTTTTATAAATATAAAGAATTTCTACTGAAAAAAAAACAACAACACAATAACATTCTTAATATACTGCACATCACTTGTTAGAAAAAAAAAATCTTGCTCCAATATTGCAAGAAGAAAATAATTTTGCTCCGGTCCGGGGTGAAAAAAATAATCTTGCTCTAACATAAACCCTAAGTCCACTCTCCCCCCCCCCCTCCCGCCAGAATATCTAATGGACCGTGCCTAATGGTCAGAGATGTAGTCTAATTATAGAAAGCTAAGCTAAAACAGAATGCAGTAGATGGCACCACCAGCACTGAATTTAATTTGAACTACACATGATTAAATATTTACTTTCTTTTTGAAAAGAAGAAAAAATAAATGTTGACATATACATGAGAGGATGGACAGGGTGAAAGGGAGGGGGAGAAGGGGTTGGGAGGAGGGAGAGGGGGAGAAGGGGTTCGGAGGGGGAGAGAGGGAATGATGAAAAGGAGAAAGGAGGGAAGAAGGCGCGGGAGGGTGAGGGAGGGAGAGGTACCCCCTGTCCCCCTTTACATGTTTGTCCGAAACTCTTGGTCGACCACATTTCAAAAGTAATATTACTGCTTTGATGGCTAGATTCCTTTTTTCTGTGTACTTGGCACCTGGCAGTCTCTTCTTTAATTGTTTCGACGTCTACATTCTATTCTCTTGTACTTACTGGACCACTGTACTTTTACTTTTTCGTCGGCGCCGTGATTATTTCTCGATGATTTAAACTTTGAGCAAGTTTTTCATTGTTGTTGATATGTCATAAAGAGATTTATGTGCACTGAATGAATAAATTAACATGTTTTTACTACCCGACCTTCAAGGAGATTACACAAACAAGAGGCCGAGGTGGGTCTGTATCGCTCATTTGAAGAGACTGAACACATTGTGCCTCATATGAAATTCATGTGAAACGAGCACGAACATGAAATTTACGTGAGATTGTTAACATGAAATTCATGCGAAGTTTCTGACATAGATTTTATGTGAATTCAATTTCGCATGAAGGTCACAAAGAGAAATTCATGTGAGATTCATGAGAAAAAAATCTTTTAACATAAATCTTATGTGAAATATACATGTATATGAATTTCACGTGAACTTTCATATGAAATTTACATGATGCTCATTCCATATGAATTTCATGTAAGGCACAATTGGCTACATGTATTTTGATATAAAGAGCAATAAAGTATAATAATTATTACTTGCCATAGTGTATCATTAACCAATGAAGTTCTGAAGGTAAGGGTAAAGTAATATATATTGATATGAAAGCATAATATTAGTTATTTCAAATTGGAAAGAGAAACATAATGTTTTACAGCCTTGAGATAATCCATCTGTGTCTTTCTTGGGCTCCTGCGTCATGATGTCTATTTGCAGTGGCGGATTCAATCAAAAAATAGTAAATATTAGTGAATATTAACTACATGTACCTGTTAGTAAATATAATTGTAAAATGCATTCATTCTTTAAAGCTGAAAGCCTACATTAAAAACTTTGACGAAATAGTAAATTTTTTGGGGGACGGAGATTGTTAGATATAGACTCTAACAATCTCCGTCCCATGACATAGAAATAAGCTATAGCGACCCTTCACACCTGCTGACGTATGCATACTAATGAAGGTACGACCTAAAATCCAGGTACATCGCTACAGCGCCGGTATATAAGACGAGCTTCAAACTCGTCCACCGTGACATTCAGTGATTAGAAGTCTGGGAGTAAATACATGTAACACCTGAAATGAGAAATGAAGTTATTTGATGATATAATCAATAATCGATTTCAAAAGCAGGCATTTATATCTAAAACTTTGAATTACGAAGAAATGAACTTATTTATTAAATACAATTAAAAATCCCCTCCCCCCCACCTTATACCACGTCTATAAAGTCAGTACGAACGCCAATGTACAAAGCTCTATATGCTGCAAATATTTACCTACGTTGAAACATAAACAAAGAATATACGAAAAGACCCCATCTCTTTTAAGCCCCCCCCCCTTTGCAAAACACACACTACTTCAATAACCCTAAATTAGTTTCTATTTGGATATCCAATACTAGTTTTGAATTCGGCCTTTTCGTCGAAATAGTAAAATAAAAACAAAACCATTAATTGTTATATCTTACCTCTAGAAAATGAATTTACTAGATTCCATGTCAGCCTTCCTGTATACAAGACGAAAATCATTACTTCCGGTATAACTGACATTTTGAGAGTGTTCGTTTGCATAAGGTAGAATTACAACGTCTCATTCACTACATTTTCGAGGTTGAAGAACCCCTCCCGCCTTTCCCTTTCGCCTTATTCTCGGTGAATTTAGATAGTAATTTAAATATATAGGATATACAGTAAATTCTGACAAACAAATGCAGCTAAGAATTGATAATTTAAGATTATCTTTTGTTGATCCTTAGTACTCGTGGTAATCTCTTCACAGAAATAGCTAGGATGAACTAATGATGTCGAATTTAATAATACAATTTTAATTTTCTTTCCTCAAGATTTTTAATTTTCCATTTTATCTGACATACATACATTACATATTTTACATGATTGCATTTTGTTTTCATGTTTTATTCAAGAAATACAGATGATAAATAAATGTATATGCGCGGATCTAAAATAGGGGAAAGATGGTAAGGGTCTTTCTAATGCTCCATTTATCAATGGACGAATCCAGATTTTTTTTTCTAGGGGTTCCTAGCCATTTGAGGAAGGGATGTTCTAGCTATTGTTTTTGAAAAAAAATAAATAAAAAGAAGAAAACTATCATTTTGACAAAAAAAAAAAAAAAACTGGAGTTTCACAATGTGGTCCTTGATTATTATTTTCAAAACCAATATATGGCTGCGATTGCGAGTCAGCAAACATGTTTGACAGTTCAAATGAAATATATATAGTATTGCTTCCAAACGAACACTCTCAGCGATAAACTTATACCGGAAGTAGCATAGCAAGTGTCAGATTGATGATGCATCAGGATTTATTCTCTTATCAGGTGAGATACGATATTTTTTTCTTCAGTCTGTCCGTCCTGAATATAATTTTCAATTTACCATACTACTACATATACATACTGTCTTCATTCATATGGCTTATCAAAGGACAAGTACGAATTCACATGGGCGGATCCAGCACTGTTTGCAAAAATGAAAGGAAAGCTAAATCTTTTTTAGTTGGTCAAAATTAAGTCATTGAGCAAGGAAACTGGATGTACAACCCACTCCCTCCGCAAAGACAAAAAGCTTATTGAAACTACTTTAAATAGTATTTGACTTAATTCAAATGCAATTGTACCCCCCCCCCCCCCATCTTTCCGTACTTGCATCCGCCCTAGATATGCACTGCAAGCTTTATTTTAAAGTTTTTATTCAAAGTGGATATTTTGCCTATTTCTGATTACTCATCAGATGACTTCATTTCTCATTTCAGGTGTTACATGTATTTACTCCCAGACTTCTAATCACTGAATGTCACGGTGGACGAGTTTGAAGCTCGTCTTATATACCGGCGCTGTAGCGATGTACCTGGATTTTAGGTCGTACCTTCATTAGTATGCATACGTCAGCAGGTGTGAAGGGTCGCTATAGCTTATTTCTATGTCATGGGACGGAGATTGTTAGAGTCTATATCTAACAATCTCCGTCCCCAAAAAAATTTACTATTTCGTCAAAGTTTTTAATGTAGGCTTTCAGCTTTAAACTATTACAGCCACGAAAATGGGTCCTAACATACAGACATTAAAGAGTTTCCGGGGGTTCGCCCCCCCCCCCCTGGTCTCTCTACCAGGGTTCTGCCCTGGACCCGCTGGGGACCTAGGCGGTCGCCAGACCCCTCGCCAATTCTTTACGCCTCCCCTAACTAAAAAGCTGGATCCGCCACTGGTTTGTATGCTCATCTTACAGTGAGGATATTATTTTACACCACAATTGTGCATTTTTGTGGTGTAAAACAATCTCCTCACTGTCAGATGACCACACACAAACAAGACCGCAAAACGCAGGGGCCCAAGCAACACAGATGAATATGTAAATGGGTATTAAAAGAGGGCGTACGTAATACAGTCCGTGCTCTGCCGGGTGTAGCGAGCTCATGGTTGTTATCACCCGAGGAGTCGAACTGACATTCAGAGAGAACAGGTGGTCGGGGCCCTGTCTTCTCTAAAGAGGTTTGGACAGGGCCCGTCATGGAGTCCCGTCGTCACAGTCAGTCAGAGTGCAAGTTTTAAGAATGCGCTCGTACAAGACTAGATTGGTCAAGTACCAAGCCTAGTGTCTGTCTGGTGACATTCGGATCATATCCACGGTATAAAAGGCGTTTGATGATTCTGACGCATTTTTGAAGTTTTGCTGTGGGTGCTGCTGCCGAGTGTTGTTGGAGATCCCCTCCTTTTTTTAAAAATAAAAAAGAGCATTGGAAGCATTTGTATATATGAATCTAATGTACGTACAAAAAGAAATGTCAATGACAAATATTTATTCCGTCTGTCAAAAGCAAAGAACAAATGCATGTAGGTCTACACCTTTTCAATTTTTGTACCCTGTTTTCGCGAAAGCGCGGGGACATTAAAACCGGTTCGTCCGTCTGTCCGTTATACACAAAAACTTTAACCTTGTCAATAAATTTTGAATGGTAAGTGATATCTGCTGTCATATTTCACGTGTGTAGTGCTTGTGACAAGACGTTTCCGTAGACACTAAGTGTTTTTACCTTGACCTTTGAGTTTGACCTACTTTTCAAAAAAAATAACCTTGACCATTACTTATAAATGGAAATTGATAGGGATTTCATGTTTCTCATGTGTATTCCTAGTGACAAAACCTTTCCATAGATACATGTACCAAAAAGAAATGACATTGTGACCTTGACCTTTGAGTTCAACCGACTTTTAAAAATATTTAATCTTGACCATAACTTTTGACTGGTAAGTGATAGGGCTTTCATATTTCACATGTGAATTCCTTGTGACAAAACATTTCCGTTATTAACAATATTCTCACCTTGTGACTTCGTTATTGGGGGTTGACCCACATTTTAAAAAGTCAACCTCGACAATAACATATAACTGTTTACAGGAGTACTTAAATGTGAATACTTTCTTTTTAATTTATATACATTGTGAAAGAAAAATAAAGACATAAGCTGAAAAGTACATCTTTGTATACATACGGCCATACACGATTTCCAAATTCGAGTCCTTAAGTCAACTTTAAATGTAGACCAACTCGCAAAGGTCTGCGATATAAAGTTGGATCTATTTAAAGGAATTATTCTGCTTTTCAAGGCAATCAAGAAATAAATCATTGATGTAAGGTAAATAACATGTATCATTTATTTAGAAATACTAGGTATATGTAAATAGAATAAATTCATAAATAATTTGCGAGCGATACAAACGTCATTGTTTAAAAATCTCATGCAAAGTGTTGCTCTTCAATTCTTGCACTTTTATGTTTGCAGTATACTTGATAATAGGCATGCATATTAGAATTAGGTAGAGGTTTTGCAGAAAAAAAGTTTCTCTTTTGGTGGGGGTGGGGGCGGGGGTGGAGGATAAGAAGATACGCCACTCGCTAAAGAATAGCTGAACTTTCATAAGATAGCAGAAGGAGGGCTGGTTTTTATAAGACGGAGAATCGAGGAGAATCGATAAAACAAAATGAGGAATTTTTACAATTTTATGAATATTTTCTGTTACAACGAATTCGATATGTTTAAACACTACTAAGATAAAAGTACTACAAAAGCAGTCTTCTTGAATTGAATGGCCAACATTTAAATGTTATTCAGTGCGTTAGACTTGTCCGTTTAGGATGCTTAAAAAATGAATCCTAAGTACATAACTTAAGTCGCGCTATATATGATGAATTTCTACACTAAAAATGTGAACTGATCAAATTAAAAAACAAAATAAAATTAAAAAGTCGTTAATGAAAATAACCCCCCTCCCCCCCCCCCAAAAAAAACCCAAGCAAACGAACAACAATCCCCCCCCCCCAAATAAAAACCCTAAAAAATAAATAGATAACGAAAAACGAGACATAACTTTACATATGACTTCAAATGTCATGTCGCTATCTACATGCGCATTTTGTGATCGTTAGAACTTTGACGGATTTATTGCAGGCCCGGCCTTTGATCTTTAAGGACGCTAATGCAGCTCGATTTGACCTTATACATGGGAGATAAATGGGTTGTCTGGACCTTACACTGCGGGCAAAGGCGTTAAGAAGGGTCCTAACTTTAGGTCAGATGTCTTGAATAAGGCCGCAGTAATTAAATATTTTGTTTTACGTCTCGGACTATTACTGAAAGATACCCTCCTGCCAGTCACACAAAGATTTTACACATAACCGAATTACAATACGAGGGAATGTCGAAAGGACGACTGAAAACATAATAGAGAAAAACATCTTTCTTCAAGTGAGGTGGGTAATTCTAACTTTGATGAAAAATCTTTAGCATTACCTGCTATTAATGATGCTTTAATATGCATTTTATGGTATTCGAGATCAATGACTGATATTTAACCCCCCCCCCCCCCCCCCCAAAAAAAATCGTGTAGTTTGTGTTTTTTTTCTGAGCAACTCTCTTAAAAGGTACCCGTCTGTGGACACACAATTATATTTAACTACTATGGCCTAAACGTCAAAGGAGGCCTTTCAAGTCACCGGTGGTCTATAATCACGTTGATTACCTTGACCCCTTTTTCCTCCTTTGATGTAACATTTCAGTTGTTTGAATTCCAAATACTTAAGATATTTGAGTTTTATATTCACGGATTCCTATTAAATTTAACACAGAATTAAAGAAACATTTATTCACGTTAAAGTAAATAATTTGCAGACTGAAACGGTAGATTTTATTGCGTGAAGTCCACGGTATTGTTGCCTTCATATCTTGATAGCCATAAAAGAACCTGAACGCAATTAAATTCCTTTTTATCCATATGTAATGATGAAAAGAGATGTAGACTTTCAAGTACGTATATTTACTACTTTTGATAGGTTGTGAGCACAATGGAGACATTTACTTTCGCAGTGTTAAGTCTTTAACTGGTCTGATAATTTATTTGAAGTACAGAACATTTAGATATAATCACTTAAACTTCTGTTTTTACAGCGAAACAAAACAGACTGAAAGACTGCAAATCTTATGAAATTTATTTTAAGTCAAGAAAAGAGGGGATCTCCAACCGAAGTCGGTTGCAGCAAAACACAAAAAACACTGATGTGAAAACACAGTAAACTAGCACAACAAGAGACGTAAAAGAGACATACGACATACACACATTAAACACAAAAGACTACACTTAAACTAATGAGAAGTTGGTGATGACTTAGGATGGTCATCTGCAACACAACAAGTAAATGGTGTGGTTATCCGGATTACGTGCACAGTCATGTCGTCATGTTTGGTAAGTGTGAAATCAGTGAATATGTTAGTCAAACATAAAACCCTTAATTTAAGGTGGCTCCACAGAGTATCCGAATATATAGCCTTTTCGGAGGCTCTCTTACCGAGGATATTGACGTCATTATGATTATGACGTCATGATAACGCGCCAAATAAATATTGTGAATACCTAACAGTGAAAAAAAAATATAAAATAAAATATTGACGAAAATACTGGAACACTATTTTGGAAATTTATAGAAAGGTCTTCGATATATTTGTTTTGTTTGTTTGTTTTTTTTTTTTTTGTGTGTGTGTGACCTCAGGAATATATCCCTGGTAAGGAAGGAGACTAAGAATTGTTTGTCTTATCACCTTGTAAATCTCCCCTTTAGACTCCGGCTTTACATTATTTTGTGAATCATGTGGTAAAATGGTTTTAAAATATCTTTCTTAGTAAAAACACGAAGGAGTCTTATATCATTGTTCATGGTTTTGCTTCGGAGAAAAAAAATATATCCATGATGTGTAGCTATGAGAAAAATTTATTTATGCTAATGATATAACAATGGGAAATTAATGAAGCTATACTGTAAGAAGGTAGGCCGGGTTAGCGCAGTGGTAGCGCGCTCCCTTATCACCTTTAAGGTCCCGAGTTCGAATCCCAGATTCGGCAAAGGGTCTTAAGTGGGAAGGTAGGTGGTCCCCCACCAAGGCAAATGGTAGGGTTTTTTCTCCGGGTACTCCGGTTTCCTCCTGCTCCTTTGATCCCCTCACGCCAACATCTGAGCCAACGTGAGACAATAGTGTAAGTTTGTAACTTGTTTATTAAACGTTGTAAAATAAATAAAGTTTTTTTTTCTATACTGTAAGAATTGTTTCAGTCGTTTTAAGTTTACAGGGATATGCTATGTTTGAGTTAAATGTATTTAATTTATTACGTAATTGAATACCTTTGAAAAACGTAATCCTTTGCAGCACTGTTTTCTTGAATTTTTCACTGGTTGACATATTATGTCGTCAAAGTTAGTCTATATCAATTACATCGCCTATTATCGCCTGTCCCTTGTCGCCGACTGAAACGTAGACTTATGATTTGTAAATAAAGTATTGCAATTGTAGGACTCTCTACTTTGAAGTATGATTTTTCCTTTACATGCATATGGATTTTTATTTTAACAGGGGACTTCTCGTTCAGCTGATCGTGTTGGTAACGAACGAATGAAGAAAGAATCCCTGATCTTGGATCGTGTTGCATTGAAACAAAGGCATTGCTTGTATACCCTGTATACCTCATTAATGTAGTCAAATATGATGGTGTATACTTGCAATACTTTATTTACAAATATTTACATTCTGAATTTTACTCCCCATAGACTGCAATGTTAAGCAGATGGTTGATATTTGCCCATAAATTACCATCTGCAAAATTATATTACCATCTGCTGGACCAATCAAATGGCTTGCGTCGTAATACAAAAAATCGTATTTATAAACAAAATGGCAGCCCCCATGTCCGTTGCCAAGGCATCAAAATTTTAAACTGATCATTGATGATTGATAAAATAAAGTGTAATGCAAAGATTTTTCAAAGAAATACCAAATATTAGTCAAAAGCTGTAGTGCAGAATTCATTTTGGTCTTGTTCCTAAATCGAAATACAACATAAAATCAAAAATAATGCTTTGTCTGCGTTATGAAACACCTGAACGGCGAACTTCTTTTTAGCTATGCATGAGCCCTGTAGAGAAGTTTTATTCTAAGACGCTGAATATTCTAACTGCACAGACCAGGTCAAAACAGTCCTTTAAACATCAAATCAAACGGATCATTACAAATCTCAATTTCAAAACAACCACATTTGATTCAATGCTGTGCAGATACAAACTCGATTTCTGTATGTACTTACTGTAAACGCCCGTGACAATGTACTCGAAGATGTTACATTTAACCCTGGATTAACTTATGTAAGAAGTTGTAACAAAATTTCTTTGAGCTCCTGTGTACGAGTGCCGCGAATGCAAGTGCGTGTGACGGAATCTGGGACAAAGTGAAACTGTCGATGTTTACGTCTCTCGTCTCCTCGTATCGTCCTTTAGAACCCACCGATAAGAATCGGGATATTATTTGAATGCACTTTTAACTCAATGACACGATTTTGTCACCACGGAATTCAATCACTAACCTTGTTGGTTTAACTTTGAGAGACTGGCGCCTGTAAACTTCGATCATCTGGCGAACCATTTTTGAAACCGAATCGCATAACACCTTCGATATACATGTACATGCACGCGAAGAATTTTGACCATTGGTGACGAATGAGGAAATAGTTTACATCGTAAGACTCGTTTAATAAGAAAAAAAATTCTTGAAAATATAATGCGAAATTTCTGAAAAATCACTAGTGAAATTACGTCTCGCATAATGGCACTACTTCTTGACACAGTTATTCGCTTCCTTAGTTACGCCTTCCTAGTAACGCTCTCAAAGACAGCGGGAAATTCAAACTTGAAAGGCATATTTTTACTGATAAAAACGACAAATGAGGAATGTAAATATAAGAAATGAATGTTATTCAGATGGTTGTTATGGGGAATTTATATTACCATCTGGATTTTGATAAATTTATCATGACGCCCTAATAACATTCATTTCTTAAATATGAAGCCCCAGTTCCAGTCTGCAAGAATCTTGCAGTCAAACAATAGGCGATAACGGCAGAGGTAGATTATAAAGTGAAGAAAAGCGGAACTGTAATCGGACGCATGCGTGGGAGATTGCCCTCTCTCCTGCTGTTGAATTTAACATCGCGATAGAGAATCATCCATTCTACGTCGCTTGCCATATTTCCAGAACGTCTCGGGCTCTATTTTTTCGCGAAATACTATTATTATATAAATATAATATAGGAAACAATGAAGATGTTTTTCATAGTGTTGGGGCATATATACTAGCAGGTCCTCACTGCGACCCTCAAATATCCTATACAGTGCACTAATCGGGGCTTAGTGCGAAGCCACGGGTACTTTGAAAAACATTGGAAATTTCTCTAAAGATTTGATAAGGAGAAAAATTAAGAGCTTATCTAGTAGGGGTGTAACAAAATATCGATATATTGTGATATTAAATAAATTCGTATCTTATCGCGATACGAAATGCGTACACAATGTGTCTATCGCAATAAATCACTTTGATTTGAATCAGTTCAATTCATCAAATCATGAATTGAAAACAGGAGACTCATAGTTCAATTCGTTCTCAATTAATTTGAGTTATGACAGAAGAAATCAAAAATATTCAATGACTTGTGTTTGTTTCTTTCGAGGAAATGCTATTAACATTTATTAATTTAGCAGAATGGACAAACAAACAAAGAGGAACCCGATTTAACATAAAAATTGGTAAAAATGAAATGAATCAATATATCGCAATATATCGCAATGCGCCCAATGAAATATCGCAATATATCGCAATACACTTTTGGCGCATCGTTTCACCCCTATTTTCTAGTAATGTTTGAAAATGTGGATGTTTTAACATACTGAATGACATAAGCCTGAACCTTATTAATTATGCTGCTGATGCCAACGCACAGTCATATTCCGATCGATGATTTGAAGACGCCTTGTCATTTAGGAACAAAAACGTGATGTTTTTTTTTTATCGCATTGCATGATGGCTACCCATACTATGTACAGCTATAAAGTAAACAGTAAGATTCGAATAAGAGACACGAACAAGATATCAATAGTAAGCAATAGTTTATTTTTTTCACAGTGAACAAACGACACATGCGAGCTCCTTGTTGTTCTTGTAGGGAGGACATTTCAGAGACCCACACGCCGCAGATACAGTGTAGAAAAGTCGGCCATTTTGATTGATATGGCCCGCTCCTGTCAAAGCCTCGGGATGTTTATCAATACACGTGTACTGTGTAGCAGAGGGATGACTATAGGCACCCGCCATTAGTGTTCCGTTATACTCCTGGGAAAAATTTCCGGGACAGTCATCCATTGCTTTCAATGAAAATTCAGTGCATAAATGAATATTAACAAATATTTTTTTTTCATATTATGATTATAAATTGGAACCATGCAATTATAATTTGATTGAAGGCACCGTCAACGACCCACAAAGGGGACATATATCCTTTATTAATATTTTAGAAGACTTTCTTGAAGAAAGTTTCATACCAATTTATTTTGCACCAGATATTTCCTATATCAATGTTAAACGTCTTCAAATTCAGTAGCATCATTTAAGACTAGATAATTTTACAGCATGGACCAGACATCTACGTTTCGGATACTTAACCCTCGTCAGTGATCCTCAATCTAAACAATGAAATATAGCCAGAAAGTGTGAAATTATTATAAGTCCTCATTAGTGATGCTTCCTACCAAAGTGATTTTCAGACGCAACCAAAATTCACTTTAGTAGCACCCTCTGGTTTTATTTGTTGAATTCAAATTTGTGTATTTACTTTTCAGACAGAACGCTGCTCCAAATGTCCTTTAGGAACGATTCAGTAATATATCTATATAAAATCTATGTTCAAAATAGCATTCGAGGGTTGGTGCTAATATGTTAACCTCCTTCTATTAAAGTAAGGGTTGCTACTTGTCATAAACTTGAGGTAGAAGATAGATGGATTTGTCCATTTGTAGATGAGCATCCCCTCCAACTATTCAGACCCAAAAATCAAAATTTGCTCGGTTTGTAATTTTTGCTACAAACATTCTTATTGTTTTGCCTATTTCAACTTTTTTGTCTTTTTTTTGGATAGTGCCTCAAGATAAGTTTACATACCTTTGTAATGTCTGAAATTTGAAGAATCCATATATATCCGAGTTTTTTTTAAATTTAAGAATCTTATAGCTTATGTATAAATTATAGGACATTTCATGAAATTATGATAAAAAAGTTATAAGGGCAGCATTTTCTGATAAATAGGACTTTGCTGGAATGACAACAACTTTTAATTCTTATGGAAATCTTTTGGGTCTACAGTTGCATATTTTTCCTACAAATGTACATATAGAGCTATTGTATTGTTTTACATGTACCCTAAAGCATTCCCAAATTAGATTTATCACCAAAGATATGTATTTACGTCTAAAATACCTATTCAGCGATTAACATTTCATCAAGTATTATTTTTATCTGAAATAATGTAAGACACTGAGGTCATACATATTCTGACCCAGAAAATGTTCAAAATAAATAATCTGACCCTCTACGTTGCAGAAAAATATTCTAGCCCACATCTGTTAAAAAACCGACACACTGAAACAAATTTCAACTTTGCTCTGCTAGCAGCACCCTAGAGATAAAACAAGAAAGGAGGGGATCTAAATCTAATTGTATAGTGCCAGGAAATCCCTGCACTATGTAATAATTGATGGAAATAAGTTGACATTATCAGTGTGTTTGTGTATTCTTGTTTGTTTTTATCTCGTCAGGATTGTGGAAGAGGTTGAAAATAAAAAGCTGACATTGAGTTACAGGAAAACAAATCCGGATCTGCGTTGAAAATAGATTTATTAATCTGACCCGCATAAAACGGCTTACCAGCCCCCTCTTCAGGATCAAATGGTATTCCCCTAAATAAAAAAAAAAGTTGCGGACCTATTAAACTAGTTTAAGTTATCACGGGAACAATATTTACTAATAGATATATTGCCTTAAAGTTTATAAAAAAGAAAACAATTTACTAAATACTATCAAACTGCGCCCTTGACGCTGTACATGTACAAGGATTTTAGCCATTTCGTATATGTGACCTTGACCTGTGACCTATGATCTGGAATAGGATTTTCCTTTCCAATGAGGAATTCATTATAAAAATAATTAAATTTCATAAGAAATACTTGACATCTCTCATGAAAATGCATGTATGTTCACCGCTTTTAGCGAAAAGAAAAATATTACCAAACAATGCGTCATTTGACTGTTCTGACATCAAGAAGTGACATCATTTCGACGTTATTGGCGAAATATGGCGAAAACTGCTGATGAATTTGTCTGTTATGGAAGAATTGATGTGGCCGCATGCGTTAACTAAGGAAAAAGGTTATGACTAAAGCATATCATGATATTCTTTTACATATACATAGCGGCCTTTGCTATTTTAATAGAAACATGTTGTTTTTGCAGCAATTTCGAGGAATATTGCCAATTTAAGAGGGCTAAGCGTTTTTGATAAACGCATTGCTTATAAAAAATAGATTCGTTTTTTAGTAGAGAAAGTATCAGTTACAAATTCTATTAAGTACAATGTTCAAAATAACGACCAATATCGGGCTTCGTGGCCCTACCCTATCACCAAATAGCTCTTGTTGTCATTGAAACTCGAATAAAATCAAATTCAAGGAATTGTGGTCCCCGACTTTTGGGTGTTTGTCTTAAAAGAAATGCTTACAGACCCCCCCCCCCCTCCTCATTCTTTTTTACAAGATATTTCATCTATTATCAACATTCTAAATATGAAAGATTAAACTCCAAGAAAAGGTCAAAGGGTCCAAGTTTTTGTTTTGTTACCAAGGGACAGGGCTTATAAAAGGTATGCACATGTGAAATATTTATTAAAGTCCTATCCATTACCATCCAAAACTTATGGTCGAGATTGAAGTTTTTAAATGTGGTTCAACCTCCAAGGACGAGGTCACAAGGTCAGAATGTTGTTACCAACAGAAAGGTCTTGTCACAAGAAATACACATGTGAAATCCCAATCACTTGCCGTTCAAAAGTTATGGTCAAGGTTAAAGTTTTTAAAAAGTATGTCATACTCCAAGGTCAAGGTAACAAGGTAAAAAATTTTGATATCCATGGAAAGATCGTTTCACAAGAAATACACATGTGAAATATCAAACTCCTATCACTTTCCATTAAAATGTTATGGACAAGGTAAATGTTTTTTCAAAAGTAGGTCGAACTCAAAGGTCAAAGTGGCAAGGTATCCATGGAAAGGTCTTGTGTCAAGGAATACGCATGTGCAACATGAAAGTACTACCACTATTCCTTCAAAAGTTATGGTCAAGTTAACGTTTTTGATAAGTACGTCAAGTCCAAGGTCAAGGTCACAAGGTCAAATATTTTGGTATCCATCGAAAGGTCTTGTCACAAGAAATACACATGTGTATTATAAAAGCTCTATCAGTTATTCAAAAGTTATGGTCAAGGTTAAAGTTTTTGATAAGTGGGTCAAAGTCCAAGGTTAAGGTCACAAGGTCAAAAATTTTTGTATCAATGGAAAGGTCTTGTCACATGGAATACACATGTGGAATATCAAAACCCTACCAATTACCATTCAAAAGGTATGCCCAAGGTTAAAGTTTTTGTGACTGACGGACAGACGGACGGACAGACAGACAGACGAACCGGTTTTAATGTCCTCGCGCTTTCGCGAAAGCGGGGGACAATAAAACCCATTTATGTAAAAAAAAAAAAATAATAACAACAACCATATTTTACTAGTAATGATATCAATATTTTTTTTCTGAAAGTACAAAAGAAGGGGTAATAAAAAAGTGTGACACCCATCGTTTTATTCAAAAGCAAAGTTAAAGTTATTGATCAAAGTAAACAATTTTTTATTAGCAGGTTGAACCACGAAGAAAATGGCATAGTGGCGATGTTTTTTATTCTCATGAATTTTAAGTTACCTGGAAACATTTTCACTGTAGATTTCCCACGTCGTGTACAAACAGCACATGGTACCTTATGGTCATGAAGGGATGCCCTGTCATCTTTAATTTCGTTGACTTGATACTCTGCTCCGTAAATAAATGCATAAAAAGTTGTTCTACTTTCGATGAACTTAGGATTCTCTGATGGTAAGCACAGTGGATCTGCAGCTCCACCAGAATGATCGAAATAAGATCCTCCGACATAACCTATGTACATGTATGGGAGTAAAAGAAATTCAAAAGTATCAAGTTTATATTTAATTGTAAAATAATGTTCAACTCAATAGGCAATATATGAAAATTAATCCGATTTTTAAGTAAGATTTGCATTTTCCTCTACACCTATTAAAATAACTTGAAAAATAGTATTTTAAATGCACGATTTCTTTGACCATTGTTTTGTGGGTAAAGATCGAAAAAAAAAAGATTTCTTGGAAGGCTTAAGGTATTCAATGGGTAATGAAGGAAATTATGCCAAAACATTGAAATTAAGTTTATTCATTACTGGATACCTTTATGTGTCATATGATGTTTTAAAAACTTTTGTACTAGTCTAGTAGATATCCAAATAAGAAATATTTTGAAAAGAGTCACTTTAGGAGTTATTTGCCCTTGTTGAAAATATAGAAAAAAATTAATTGCAGAAAAAATAATTGGTTAACTTTTGATTTTTCAGCTAAGTATGATGAAATATATTTTTTTAGAAATTTTTGACCAGTCAATATTTGATGCCAGATCGGTCTGAGAATTTTATGAAAAAATAACTTTTCCCCATATAGTTCAATGTATACTGTAAGGGCCCATAACTCTTAAAGTAACCAATTTTTTTTCAATATCTAAATTAGTCAAACATTTTCAATTGATTTTTACATCATAACTATACTGTGGTTTTAGGTCTCAAGATTCCATTAACGTGTGGCCAAATTACCTCTCATTATCCATTGAATACCTTAAAAGGCTAGATGTTAAGAAGTGCAATTTTTATGAATCATCATTTCAATTCTTTTCTGTTTCATTTCGTTATTAAAAAGAACAGAAGTTCTCGTTTAGTAGAAGACTCGTAGTTCTGTAGACCAAAACGTAGCAGAATACATTCTCTTATCACGCCTCAGTCAAAAATGTTGGAATCTGATTGGTCAGATCATGGTCAGATGACGCCGTGAAAAAAAGCCGTATCAGGCTTGTAAATCCGTATCGGGCGAGTAGTTTATTATGACGTCGTGAAATGTATGATACAGGGACCCCAACACATACAGTTAGAGGTCTTCGACGTGATAAATTCGTTACACGGCTAGTTAGTGACCTGATACGGCTTTCGCCTCGCCCGATACGGGTTTTCTTTTCACACCATGTATTTTTCCGTATCAGATCACTAACTAACCGTGTAACTGATAATATCGGCACCAGTTTTCTATTGATCTCTTTACTTCATATGTAGACACTGTGTTCATGGTTTGGATGTTGTCTTTAATGTTTCCTTGATTTTTAGTTTTTTTTCTTATCCCTTGTGTGTCTCTTGTTAAGCTTTACTTATCTATACTTTTGCATTTGTGTGCTTCGGTGTTTAACAGTGGGTGCTTAACCGAGTGTTTTAGATTTTCCTCTTTTGTTTGTTTTTTAAGACTTTAAACTCTTCGCTTTTGTACCTTTATGTTTTTTTTTCTTTTCGTTTTTCTGTTCTGTTTGATGTAGCATTTTGTATGGTATTTCTTACTTATTTGGTTATGATTTTTGAATTATTATTATGTGATATTTACCCATTCATGGTTTAGAAAGTATGAAAAATCCATGTATTGGCGGTTAGTTCAAACTGGACGATCAAGATTGTACGCATTTCTAGCATTGGAATCATTTGAAAAACGATATTCACAAATATTCAACTTTCTTTATAATATAAGTACACATCACTATAGGAAAATACATAATCTACCTGTATAAACTGAATCCGCATGGTCAGGACAATCCTTTCGTCCCCATCTTGTGTAGATGATGTTATTCTTTGCTAAAAAGGAAATGAAAACCACCGGTCAGAGCTCTCTCTCAAAAATCATTGAAACAAAAAACAGAAAAACTAGGTGAAAAGATATGGAAATAATCCAGGTATCTCTGCACATTTGAAAATACATTTTGGATGCACCAAATTCGAGACAAAATTACTTCAAACAACACAGGACATCGAAGTACACATCATACTGACATAGGTAAAGGTTTAAAAAATATTACGCAAAGCTCGAATTATAATTTACGTAAATTGAGTAAGACGATTTTGCATCCACTGACAACTTTCAAAAGCAATCCGTTATCTAAGCGCGAATGGTTTGATTTTTATTGTTCATATTTGTATATAGAATTAAGAAATAACAACTAGCTAGCCGTGGTTTATTGTCCAGTAATTCCACGAGTCGCATGAACCAATCAAAATATCACCGAGCCACGAAGCGTCGAGGTGATAATTTGATTGGTTCATGTGACGAGTGGAATTACTGGACAATGAATTACGGCTTGCTTGTTGTTATTTCTATTCTAATATAGATCGTGAAAGGCGGAGCTTAGCGCACTGGAAGTTTGTTGGATATTTTACACCAGGCGAGTTATATGGTACATAAAGGGAGACAATTTCAAGTCATATTAGAATGATAAGTAGAACCACTAAATAGTAGAAATACCTCGTGCTTTAACCAAAGAAGAAAACGCTGATCGCATGCCATCTTCTGACTTTTTAATAGCCACTTTTAACTCGTTTCTAATCTCGTTCATGGCAATCTTCAAATTCTTTTTCATACTTTCCAGATTCTTGTATCCTATTGACGTCACTTCCTGGCCCACAAGAAACCCCTTTAGGATGTTTTCACATTTATCGTTAGCAGACAGACCAGTGTTGAAAATAACTGTTATCACTAATAACGCAAACGATATGGAATGCATCTGTAAGATAACAAAAGATCCCTGTAGGAGTCAAGGCACATTTAGTATGACAAATGTAAGGATTCTTCATCCTAAAGTAGTACTTCTGGTCAAAATGTATACACATTTTCATTATTTTCAGACAAATGCCGTTGATTTCTCAAACGGGGACCTTCGGATGATGGGTTAGAACATTGTATGAGGGGTGTAACCCTTCGTTTTATCTGGATTGAAATCTATAGCATTCTTTTTAAGATATGGTGAATAATTGTATCTCTGGTATTTATAATTTAAAATTCATTTGCAGTCGTGCACCTTAAGGAAATGATTTGTCTAAACAAATACTATTTCCAGATATAAAGAAATGGAAATTGGACACATTCCGTGATGTGATGTACCTTAAGAGGAACTCGTCCACTCAAACGAGTTATGATACGATATTTATAGATTTTTGTAATATAGACATAAAGTAGAAGTTTTACCTCTACTTGAGGAGTGATAAAGATACACAGAGAATTGAAACAAGAAACACGTAAATCACGTTGCGCAAGCAGACAAATGGAAATTTAATGCACCGGACATACATGTTTCGGATTGTAAATTCTCATCAGTGAGGCTTTTAGCCAAAGTGATTTTCAGACACAGATAAAAATCATTTCAAAAAGCATATTTATTTGCATGCAATATCAGATTTCAAATCTGATATTGCATGTAAATCAATGTGCTTTTTGAAATATTTTCAGACATAGCAAAAATTCATTTCAAAAGAATTTCATTTTCAATCTGACTACGACACCGATGGTCACATGAACACCTCACTCTATGCAAAACGTGACGAATTCAATTTCAACATCACAAAATTTTTTTTTCTGAGTAGCAACATCCCATCATCGCCAGCTTATGGCGTATTCATGTCTCAGTTAATACGCTATGCCAGAGCAAGTACCAAATATACAGATTTTGTTCTGAGAGTTATGCGTCTTTCAGATAAGCTACTCAGTCAGGGATACGTTTATGAACGACTAACCTCTTCACTGAGGAACTCGTCATACATTATGATGTCTCACTCTCCCGAATGGTGGATGATATTCTGTCTTAGACCATTTGAGCCATCCAACCACCGAATATACTTGTATCTTCCGAAATGGAAGTAACCGGATGTGACAGTTCTACCGAATTTAAGTGACGGATGTTGCAGGAGATGCTTACTCTTCCTGGGCACTTGCAGCCTGTTTCACAAAAGTACTTACGACAAAATTTAGGAATTTTCGTATCTTTTGATTGCTTAGTACTTCCTGTGAACTAAAAATCACGATGTTTTGTTCTTGAAACTACATTCAGTATGTAGAAATGCTATTAGAGAGCACAATATAATCTACATTGAAAAACATTTTAAGCTTTTATTTGATAATGAAAGTTACGAAAAATCCTGAAAATGTTCGTAAGAATTTTTGTGAAACTGGGCACTGGTCTCATTCCCATTTTTGGAGTTCGCTTTTTTTTTATATGGTGGAGATTTTTCTTTGTTTGCTTTGGTTCTAGTTTTATCCTGATTTACCCTTCGGTTTATGATTTTCTGAATTATCGATTTTGCGTTGTGTATTGGGATATGGTCATTATTCATATTTGTCATTACAAGCAAGAACGGCAATCGCAAATAAAAATTTATTGTTGTTCACTATGAAAAAACTTAGTTTGTAAAAGAAAAGTCCGATTCTGAAAATAAGTACACTAAAACAGATATCATTCAGGTGTTCAACTTTCTGATCGACAACATTATGTGGTGTTCGGAGGAAAGGTCTTCCAGGAAATTGTCGGAATTCCAATTGGAGAATTGGATTAATAACTTAGGAGGGAAACATAGGATTTTAATCTCCTTTAATTTCAATATATCAAGATGAAATGACAGTTTCGAAAAAGGTCAAACAATATATGGTAATAATAAAATACAAATCAAAGGGGATCTCATAAGAATCAGTGACTCCCTCTATTTAACCCGTGTCTGAAATAGGGAGCGGATTCTGAAATTATATCGTGTGATATTGCATTTTTAGAGATGACATTTTCAGGCAACACATTTTCAACTCACAATTGTGCCACTCTGTATTGATTTCGACATGTTATATGCATGCTAGACGTATTTCGATAATCGATTCTGCTTCAATATTAATTGCTTTTACCTTTTACATAATTATTTGTTTATGTTTATACATGTATCTTGTATGAAAGAAAAGTATACAGCATACATTTAGAAAATATTTCAAACATTATTACAATTTTTTCTGGGCACCAAAGATTTCCTAAAAAATACATCTGTATCATTTTTATATTTTGCACTAGGAATATTTTGTTTGAAATGATTCCATTTTGATATTTCAAATGTACAAATGAAGAGCGTTAAAATCTCCGGAGGCGTGTCAATAGTTTCCGTGGCTTGGATAGCGGTTGGTATCTTGAACTTTGTTGATGAAAAGCAACCTCTAAGTAGTGTGATGTTATATATATATACCCGTAAAAAAAACACCAAAACAATCAAACAAACAAAACAAAAAAAAAAAAACAAAAAACAAAAACAAAAACAAAGCAAAAAAACAAAAACAAAAACAAAAACAAAAACCAAAAACAGAAACGCACTTCATATAATAAAGAGATTTTCTAAAATTGGAAATAGAAAATTAGTTTAAGATTTGATTATTGTTTTTTTTTCTTTTCAGTACACTTATTACCGAAGATGAAACACATTTCGATCACTTTTTTGTAATATATCAAGCTGATAATGATGCATAAAGCTTGTGGATTTTCGCTCCTGTTGTGAGGCAGCAGATTGGGTATCCTATTGAAACTTTGTTATTTGACCAATATCGACAGGGTAAGGATCTCAAACATGACCACCCTGCACACATTCAGCGAAACAAACCCGCAACAATGTGACACATAAATGACATCAGACAAAACAACAAACCGTAAAAAGACGTAATATTCACTAGAATATTATATGATAAACATTACAGAAGTACCCATCAGTTATTCAGTCTCATAGTCGAGAAGGCAAGGCAAAAATCATTATATATTTTTTTTACAAAACAATCGAAGCAGACGTACAGAAACATAATCAACATAAATGACATTACATAAAAGGAAGGAGACCATTTTGCACCCGGTGCTATTAGCAAATGGCATGGTTACCCGGATTTCGTGCACACAACCCTTCAATTATCTGGATACTCAGAGGTCTCCATAGACGCACAATTGTTGTATAAACATAAAACTTCTCACTGTAAGTTGACATCACAAACGATTTAAACGCAGCAGCCTCTTGTAACACAGATTTTTTTGTAAATGGATGAAAAAAAATGTATGGCATGCGTATAACAATCTGTGCTCTGCTGGCTGAAGCGAGCTCAATATGAATTACCCAAGAAGTCTGACCAACTTTCAGATAGGACAGATAATCAGGACCCAGTCTTCTCTGACGAGATTTAAACAAGTGATGCTATATCCCCTCCGCAACTCTGTCAGAGAATCAGATTAGGTAGACATCTTCATAGAATATTGAGTATATTTTCGGTTTTTTATAATAAATAAAATGTATGAAATTTCTCTTATAGCTGTAGAGGAATTCCGGAGTAAGGATGGATTAACTTTGACTTTTAGCGCTACTACTTACATTTGTACTTCATAGACACTGGACATTCTATTTTTAGATAACATGTCATGATGAAATAGAAAGGGATGCACACAAGGGGGAAGTATGAATTCTATTTCTTCCCGCCTTTAGAACTTTTGGTGGAAACGTCAAAGTCACATGATTTTGCTCATTAATATTCATGAGGAAAAAGCGGACGCATTTCTCCATATGCGAAATAAAAAAGTTATCAGTGATTTTATTATCAAAAGAGTAATTGGTTCTAAAGCATGTTTCATCAAAGTTTTGATTGCTGCCCGATGGCGTCATTTAAAGCAATTTATTGAATTTTGATAAAGTGGAATTTGCTATCTATAACCAAAAAACAATTCTCAATCCGTCATACCGTCTGCATACTTACATTTCATGGACTCGGTATTAGAAGAGTTACACTTGGAAAATCTATTGCTCAATAGCTCTGAAGCCCAAGTTTCTAATTACGGACAAAGCCATACAGACAATTAAAAGGCCAAACACGTGATTACTTTCTAACACTCGCAACACATAAAACATTGCATATCATCCGACAGTGCTTGGACAAGCTATCAAATTAAAAAGAAATAAATAATGCCGGATTGTTTAAGAGAGTGAAAGCCGGGGGGGGGGGGGGGGGGCTAGCGAGTTTTATCAATTCTTTACACAATACAAATTCGTTTTCAGATTAGATTTTACCTTTCAAGATGTATATTTTATCGTTGCTACGTTATATCGAGAACGCAAACTCCGCAAAGAAACATCTTTATATAGATTATTTTCTGCCGATATTTCAATTAACATTTTGTGTAATTGGTTAGTTATTACTATGAACAATAGTAAGGATCACATTGTCTGAGTTAAAAAGGAAAAATAAAAAAACTATACGAAATGTATACTTGCAATACATACATCTTCCGTGACATATAAGTTTTACAGATGTACGACGTTTGATTTCTTTTATCATACTCTTTTGTTTCATGGAAAAAAAATTGAAAGTCAGAAATCAACGAAATTAAATGTCAACGAAAACAGTTTCAACCCCAAAACAACGAAATTTTAAACCCACAAAAACAAATAATCTTACAATAGATCAATTTGGGTTTGTTCTCTAGCCTTTCTTTTTTTCAAAAAGTGAACAGAAAATTTAGAAGTTACTCTATGACATTGCATTTTGACCGAAACGTCTTTGTCATGGCGCTGCGTCTGATAAATGTGGGACAGACTCGTATGGCGTTTGACAGAATAAGTGACTTGTTTATGTGTGATTTATTACACAAAGAAATAGTTTCCAAATATTTTTTATACAATTCATTTCATATGCGAAGAATTTATGAATCGTTTCTTGTTTAGATAAAGTAAAAAAAGTAAATGTTCAAATTTAAATTCTAGAAATAAAAGAAGAGGGCGCTACTGAAATGAATTTTGATGGCGCTGCTGTAAGCATCACTGATGAGGATTTAATATTCGAAACTCATGTCTGGTGCAGAAAAATTGTTTTGAAATTTTCTTCATGAAGGTATAGAATTGGAACACTTCCATATTATTGTTTTTAGGAGGGGTCGAGAAAAGGAAAATATATAATTCTCATTCTAAAATGTTATTTATTTGTCCAATTGTCGTTCCCCTTTCATTTATTTCTTATAAACTAATCATTTAGAAGATGAAAAAAAAAATCAATATTTACGATGTTTTGAGCGTCCGATATGTAGAAATGAAAACAAGTTTCAACACAAATTGAAAAATAACACCGAAATATATATCTTTACTAACGAAACATCTGCTATCCTGCTAGTTACAGTGCATGGAAAATGATAAATCATGGAAATGAAACATGTATTTTTTCAAGGATACAAAGAAATGCAATATCTGTACCATTGTACCATATGTTTTATCAAACGTAAATCGTAAACACATTTGAACTTGGTTACTGTATTGTGGAATGAGTCAGACATGTCCAGACGAATCCAACCGGCAAGACGACCTTTCCTGTTTCCGGTAGACATGGAGCAAACGACCTAACAGGCTCAAAGAGATCAAAGGCAATCGTGTTAAGTGCTTATCGAAAACTCGGCTAGTTATATATCTATATATAGGTAAATATGCTCAGCTTACAATATTGTCGACAAGGTACCTGGTAAACTAAAAAAATATTTTAAAGGATATTTTTGTGGTTTGTTTTAGGCATTTTCGAATGCCTCTCTCGCTGCATGATCACTTGGGTGATCTCCCGTCGAGGTTTATTTTAAGTTTGGCAGTGGTAATCGTCCGTGGTTATTTCTATTTATAACTAGAATCGTTTATTTACCATTCATGTTAGATAACACATAAAAGGAAGGAGACCAATATGCATCCGGCGGCGGCTTTGGACGGTCATCTGCTATCAGCAAATGGCGTGGTTACACGGATTACGTACGCGCAGCCCTTCCACTTATCCGGATACACAGAGGTCTTCACAGACGCACAATTGTTGTATAAACATAAAACGTCTAGCTGTAAGGTGGCACCACAAACGAGATAGTTAAACGCAGCGGCCTCTTGTAACACACATTTTATGTAAATAGATCTAAAACATTCTATGGCATACGTATCTGCTGGCTGAAGTGAACCAAGATCAATCACCCGAGAAGTCTTACCAACTTTCAGATATGTCAGAGAATCAGGCTTAGTCTTCTCTGACGAGATTTAAACAAGGCCCGTCAAAGAGTCCCGTCGTCACGGTTGGCCAATGTGCAAAGCACCAGTTAGTAAAAAATTACTTAATTACCCCCTCGCAACTCTGTTGCGGAGGGGGTATAGCATCGCTGCCGTGCGTACCTGTTTGTGAGGGTTTGTTAGTGTGTCTGTGTGTGTGAGAGGGTGTTATAGTGTGTGTCCGGATTTTTGTGAATAGCATAGAAGAAAAAAAATAGATCATTTTAGAAACATCAAACCGTCCATAAATCTTTTCTGTGGGGATGGGATGAACCCTATTGATTTTCAAGGTCAAGGGTCAAAGGTAAAAGACACTGTGGAATAGTCTTAAAATTCTTGTGGACAGCGTAGAAAACAATGCAATGATAATAGAAATATCAAACCTTCCACAAATGTCTAGATTTTTAAGGCTAAGGGTCAAATGTCAAGGTAACTGTGGACTTAATATCTTTGTGAACAGAATAGAAGACATAGCAATCATCATAGAAACACCGTACCTTCCACATGGGGAGAGGATGAACCCTATTGATTTTCTAGGTCAAAGTTCTAAATTGGATTCATATATTGGATTGATGTAGAACATTTAATTGCACACTACGCTGGTGTTGCCTCTATTCATATTTGATTGTTCATATTCTTGCAAAATCTGCCGATATTCCTTAAATTTGAATATCTTAGACGCAATTTCCGTTTATTGGATATTGTTTTTCAATAAATGATATGGTACTTTTGCAATTCTGGTCTCTGTTGAAAAACTTTTTTTTCTTCTGTCATTCTAACTGATCTATATCAGAATTAAGTCGCATTTTGTAATGAAGTTATATTAGAGTAGCTTAAAAAGAACGCCAAAAAAAAACTGTTGAAAATGGTATAAACCCTACAGGAAATTTTGAGCCGCGCACTCTCTGTAAATTAAGTGTACAAATCTAAATTCAAAACATTAAAGAGGGCACTACTGAAATGAATTTTGGTGGCTCCGCCGGAAGCATCTCTGATGAGAATTTAACATTCGAAACACGTGTCTGGTGCAGGAAAAATTGGTTTGAAAATTTCTCCATGAAGGTATAGAGTTGGAACACTTCCGTATTATTATAAAAAGAATACATATTTTATTCTTAGAATTGTTTCTGGAAGCTATGGTTGCGAATAAAAGATCAGATGGTAGCTGTTATGGGGTAATTTTGTGCTTCGCGACAAGTGGATCGAAGAAATAGAAAATATAAGTGATTTGATTAATATCAAAAGAGTAATGGGTTCTATAGGATGTTTCATCAAATTTTTCTTTGCTGTCTGATGGCGTCGTTTTAAACAATTCATTGAATTTTGATGAAACGATATTTGCTGACTATCACCATAAAAACAAAAAAGGGGACAGAAGATTTATAATAATACGGAACTCTATACCTTCATGAATAAAATTTCAAACCAATTTTTCTGCACCAATAGTAATTTATGACATTGCTTTTTGACCCAAACGTCTTTATCATGGTGCTCTGTCTGATGATGTAGGACTGACTCAGATGGCGTTTGACAGAATAAGTTACTTGTTAATGTGTGATTCATGACACACAGAAGTAGTTTGCCAATGTTTGATACAATTCATTTCATGTGATGAAGAATATGGTGTGTTTCTTGGGGTTTTTTTTTTTTTGGTCGTGAATAAGAAAATATATGATTCTCACATAATATTTTGACTGTTTACATCATTGTCCTTTCCCTTTCATTTATTTCCTATTGAATAATAATTTAGAAGATGAAAATAAAAATTAAATACTCACGATATTTTGAGCGTCCGATGTGTAGAAATGAAAACAAGTTTCAACAAAAAAAAAATGAAAAATAACTGCGAAATATATATCTTTACTAACGAAACATCTGTTATCCTGCATGGTACAGTACATGAAAAATGATACATCGTGAAAAAAATGAAATATGTATTTTGTTCCAAGATACAAAGAAATACAATATCTGTACCATTGCACCATATGTCATATCAAAAGTAAATCGTTAACACATTTGAACTTGATTTGAGTCAGAAATAGACTAATCTACACGGCAAGACGACCACTTCCTGTTTACAATATTGGTGACGAGGTAAAACAAAAAAAAGTAATTTTAAAGGATATTTTTGCCTTTATTCTATGCCTTTTCGAAGGACGCTCTCGCTGCAGGACCACGTGGTCGATCTCCCGTCGAGGTTTATTTTAAGTTTGCAGTGGTTATCGTCCGTGTTATCAGGTTTCCGTCAGTAACCCATTGGGACTGGGTATTCAGGGGTCAATCAAAAGCCCAGTGGGACTGGAACTGCAGGGGTAGTCAGCTACCTATTAGGACTTGGCAATAAGGTTTAGTTGATAGTCCAGTGGGACTGGGGAATCAGATTCAGGTTGGTTGTTCACAAGGCCAAACCCAATCCGTTAAAACGTGGGAGGGGGTACCAAGGATATTATGAATCAAATTAAACACCTAAAGTATAATAGCGATAAGAAATGGTGGCCATTTATTTTTTTCTTTAAATAAAAAAAATGATGACCATTTCTCTCACAAGTTTCATACAATAATCGACCATCAGTGTTGGTCAGAGAGCGAAAGGTTATTCGAAATAAGTCTCGTGCAAGAGGGGACCGCATTGGAGTTTTTCGCTTTACTTCGAAAAAAAGATCACGGTGGTAATTCCTATAAAACGAGCCTGACTTACACACTAAACTTTACCTGAGCGCCATGACGATGGAAATGGTTTTTGGACAATAAATCAAATATAGAAAGTGCAAGTACAATGAAACTTCGCGGGTGTGGCTAGCCAAACATATCAATCAGCCCTCTTACATGTATTTGTGTGAGTCTCTTTTAGCAGGGCAATCAGGACTCGGGAGGAGTAAGCGTATGTGTCACCTGCCATGAATGTCAAAGAGAAACGTGTCAAATCAAGTTATGCCTATATAGGTGTAGATGACAGCCAATTGGAAGGGATGCTCAAAAGGAAAATATGAGACAAAGATAAGGAAGAGATTCTCACAGTCTAAATGTGTAGCAGTGAAAAAAAGCCTCGATGATCAGAATTATGTTAGATTATCATGTTTTAACTTCTTGTACACAATATCTTTAAGTTGATATCTAGCAATCGACGAAAGGCTCTCGCGAGACGAAATAAAGCAGACCGACAAATGGACACAATAACGTTACGCAATAGAAACATATATAAGGACAATACCATCTGTATGAACAATCTCGGCAGAGTCGTATGTAAAATAGAGATTATCATAGGTGGCGACACCCAATTATAATTATGCAACGTACACATTTCTATTTATTGGTTGAATAATATTTAGATGAAAAAATTAACTACGTTGTACTATGTTCATGTTATCCAAAGAAGCATATTTCTGCATAATGGTATCATCCACTACGATGGTATCTCAGCTATCTGAATGTAAACGTCTTCAAATTGAATAGCATCATTTAAGAACAGATAAATTGGCAACGTGGACCAGACATGCAAGTTTCGGGTACTTAACCCTCATCAGTGAATGTGATGAATTAAAGAAGATCCTGACGATAAATTCAACAGCACTCACAATAGAGCACAAAACTGAGCATTGACGGACCCCTAGCAAGGTGCTTCTGCACTTAATTGAAATATATTTGTAAAGTTTCTTACACTACATTTGATAATTTAAATACAAATATTTACATTACTAGTATATTCCCCATGTTGAACGCAAATTAGGCAACAAGAATTATATTCCAATAACTTGGGTTGCTATTGTGCCGTCACGTTCAAGTTTTGCATGTAGGGAGAATTTGCCGACGTTCAAACTCATTCGATGCTATAACAGGCAAAATGTGCGAAATGCATGCAAATAAAGATAACCGATATTTAGAATAAATGTAAATATAAATAATGACTGTCTTCGCGATTCACGGAATTTGCACGTGACCAACCAGAATTATACACCCATGAACACCAAAAGTAAGACAGTCATTTCTTAAGTATTCTGGCTCTGGCTATTTCATGTCATTTTAACCATTTCCCTCTTCATATTTTTACTACTTTAATTTCCTTACTTTCGAACTCGAGCATTACTGTTTGTTGATAAGATAAGTAAGATTTTAAGCTTTTTGCTCACCATTACTCTCCAGCTACCTGTATTAATTGTTCTCCAGTTACCTGGGGTGCGTTCCATTTGCAGAATCGATTCGGTTATTCCGTCTGTTTCTGGTAATGGAACGCGACGTTCCAGCGGATCGGATCGGATCGTCTGGCACGTCTAGGACCGACGTTCCAGGCTGTTCCAACATGGCGGACAATAATACGCTCTCCCTAGAGTGCTGGATATTTATATTGTTATTGGAAATTTTGGTATGGATGTCACTAAAAATAGTCAATATTTGATAAAGTAAGTGAAAAAAATAACTATTTAAACATTAATTACAATTTTATTTTTGGATTTGGTGAATATCAAGGTTTTCCTCTATCCACGGTTGCTATGGTGAAGTCATTCTGGAACCATTTTCGTTCCATTATCTGAATGGGATCGTTCTGGAACGATCCGGCAAATGGAACGCACCCCTGTGTTATTAATAATTAAAAACAGAGCTGACATAAAGAGAAGTCACTTGAGTAAGTCATGGAATGACGTACTTTCCATAACTTCGCTCGTTTTGACGATTTTTGTACTCAAAATACACCAAAACGTACAAGCCTCAAGTCAAATGGAACAAATTTGTTTCAGTAAAGTAGTTTGTGACATTTTGTGAAGAATTTGTGCTTGAAAAGCGGAATTCGGATGATTTTATTCTTCGACATTGTGATTACACTTCAGTAAGGTATATACCTGTGTATACCTGTATATCTACGATTGTATCTATTTATAGAACACGCATTGACAATGAGCAGTCAACTACACTGCCATCCAAAGGTAATTTTATAAATGGTAAAATCCCTACATGTTTAATATAGGTTAATCTTAATTCTTCTCTATTTTGATAAGACTTTTTGAATGATCTTTCAGAAATTGTCAAGTAACTTCTTCCAAATAAAGTCAAATTAATTTTGAAATTTGGTTTACTCAAATTTTTTTTTTCGAAAATCTTGAATTTCACCCCAAATAACAATTTTTTTTATAATTCCTTACTTTGAAAAATATTTTTGTGATAAACATTAGCACTAAGGTCCTTCATCACAGTATAGGCATTAAAACATTTATCCAAACCCTTTTCTAGTAGATCAATGCATTTCAAAGGTGTATATTAATTTATGGATGGCAGTGTATTTAAACCTGTATTTTTCCTTAATAGGGAATTACCTTCGTCTTGAAAAACATCCGATTATGACATTTCTATTGCCATTTCTGAAATTATTGGAGATCTAAAATGTGTGCGGAAAGATCGAGACCTATGGAAGATATATGTTGGTTCTATGAATAGCTTGGACAAACTAGTTACTGAGGGATTTAGCATAGAAAACATCAACGTACAAACTTTTGGTTCAAATCCATATCTAGCAGGAATTAACTATCCAGAAGAGAAACATCTCAAAGTTATGATTCAAGGGGTTCCTTTGAGTTTTGACGACTACGAGATGATTCGCATGTTTGAATCTTACGGTTGTGAACCCACTAGCAATATGTAATACGAGAAAATCCGTCATCCGGTAACGAGGAAAATGACAGAGATACTAAACGGGAATCGTTTTATATTTGTAAAACCTCTTGCCGATGGGAATTCCTTCCCACGGGTAGCCATGTGCGCCGGCACCCGATGTTTCATTTACCACTACGGACAGCGGGCCGCGAAACGACAACCACTGTGCACAAAATGCTGGGAAACGACGCACTACCGCACTGAGTGTACAAATGATCATTGGTGCAAGATATTTAAAAAATAGGGACACAACCCGGGAAGAAAGAAGTGCGAAGCCTTCATTTCGGAAAACACACAACTTGTTTCCTTTAGCGGAAAATCAAATCCATTGTCGAACCTTTATCGATGCGATATTGATGTCTTTGGATTATCTTTCCATCTGGCGAACATGCATATCAATACACGGAATCAATGAGATGTGGAGACGTTCACAAAGCAGAGGCAATTCTCCATAATAAAAGCGCATTCGATGCGAAACGACTCAGATCTACTGTGTATGAAACGGACAACTTTCAAGGAGAGCGTGGTATTGTCATGACGAAGATTCTACAAGCTAAAATCAAGCAGGTTCCGGAGTTTCTGGACACTCTGAAGGAATCTGATTCTGATAGCGTATTCGTAGAGACGTACTATGACGAATGTGTATTCCCCAAATTAAAAAAAAACAAACAAGGAATTCAGTTTTAAACAAACCTTTATAGTTATATAATTAGAAACACCGTTACATGTAATAGTAATAACACCATTATGGGAGGAGATTTCAATTGCAGTAAGAATAGGAGTAATGATCATAAAAGTTTTCAGAAATTACAGACCATTGTAGCACGTCTTAATCTGAATGATGCGTGGGTCGACAAACATATCAGCTTAAGAGGTTTTACATGGTGTAACGCTAATAATGAAAAAGCTAGTAGAATTGACAATATTTTTCTGACCAAAAGCCTCATATTTGATTTTGATAAAATCATAATAGGTAGAGTTCCTGGTACATACGCTAAAGGCAAGAGAATGACAGATCATAGATGTTTGAAATTTACACTTGACTTAAATAACAGAAAAGAGGGGATGGTCATTGGAAAATAAATTCAAGCATTCTTAATTTTGAAGAATATAAATGAGGAATTGAAGAATTATTAGACAAGTTAGATTCTACTTTATCTCCACTTATTAGATGGGAACATTCTAAACAACAGGTCAAAGAATTTTCAAAAATATTTTCACGACAGAACGGAAAAAAAAACCGGAGAGCTAAAATTGATTTGATTGAAAAGAAAATTGAAAACATAAATGAAACAAACTCGATCAACTTAGATCTAAACAGGAAAAAATCTTTGGAACAACAGTAAGATGAGTTATATAATGAAAAAGTGAAAGGTGCACAAATTCGTTCAAAAGCAAAATGGATATTATTAAGTGATGGTGAGAAGAATACTAAATGTTTTGAAATTCTTGGATTAGAAAAATCACCTGAAACATCAATAATATAAAAGAAGTGAAGACTGAAAATGGAAGTATCTTGAGAACTGAAAACGAAATTCTAGGAGAAATGGGCAATTTTTATGAAGACATAAACAAATCAAAAAATATAGATGACATAGATATTGAAAACTACTTAGTTAATACTAACATACCAAAATTAAACGACAAAGAAAAAGAAACATGTGATTTATTTCCCACTTTAGAAGAATGTAAAGATGCGGTTTTTAGTATCAAAGCGGACAAATCACCAGGGTTAGATGGTCTGACCGGAGAGTTCTGTCAGAACTTTTGGGAAAAAAATTCCATTATTTTATGAAACTTTGCAAGAAATACATAACTCCGAAACGCTTAGTTTCACACAACCACTATCCTGTCTATCAATTATACATAAAAAAGATGACAAAAAGAATCTAAAACATTACAGACCGCTAAGCTTAACAAATACTGATTGTAAAATAATAGTTTTTGTCTTTGCACGTAGAATTCAAAAAGTAATTTCTAATTTAATTCATGAAATTTATGAAAATCAAACAGCATATATCAAAGGACGATTTTAGGAGTTAATGCAAGACTGACTCTAGATATTTTTGAATTTTGTGATAAAAATGATTATAGTAATATCCTCTTATTTCTTGATTTCGAAATAGCCTTCCTTTTCAAAACATAAGAAAAATTTAATTTCGGTACAAATTTTATTAAATGGATAACAATTCTATACACTAATCCTATTTTTAGAACAAAAAATAATGGATGGATTTCTAAAACAGCTAAAATGGGCAGTGGAATCAGACAAGGGTGTCCGGTCTCTGCCCTGCTATAAGTATTCGTTGCCTAAGTTTTAGCAATAAAATTGAATGAAAATAGAGACATAGAAGCTTTTACTTTTTCAGCAAAAATTATGAAATCATGACAATTCAACATGCAGATGATTAAACATTAGCTTTAAGAAACCTATCTTCAATTAAAATGCTCTAAAAACTATTGATATATTCTGTATACATGCAGGCTCGAAAATAAATGGAAGAATATCTATTCTGCAAAAATAAAATTAATTCCCAATCCCATTTTCTCTTAATTTAATTACAAACTCTTAAATAATCTATTAAATAATAACTATTTTCTAAGTAAATGGAAACAAACGACCCCTTATTGCAGTATATGTCCTTCAATTATAGAAAATAGCAAACATCTAATATATGATTGTAAAAATGTCCAATGTATTTAGGAAATAGTAAGCGCATAGTTAAATTTTGACATAGTTTGGAAGCATATAATAATTTGATTTTATAACGAAACGAACGAAAAATTAACATAATGAACAATATTTTATCTGTTATAGTATGTAAAGTATATAAATATAAGATGTACTGTCGTCTTGAATCATTAGATGAAACTGAAAACTTTATAAGATATCATTCAAATAGTTATTTACTTTTCCTCTATCATGTAATGAAAAAATCGTTTAACTATTATTGCAAAAATATTATGATATTTCAGCACTTTTGTGAAATCTTTGTGTTGTAATGATTTTGTGATAAATTTCCTGCTTTTTGTCATTCCTTTGCATGATTTTATGCACGTTTTAAATGTGAATAAATAAAAAGAACTGAATAAACTTTATTTTCTTGCATTTGCTTCTTTTTTTTCTTGCTCTTCAAAAAATTCGGACTTAAGAACCCCCCCCCCCCCGAAAAAAAATCCTGGATCCGCCCATGAAATGTCTGTTAATGGTGAATGGAAATTGGTTTGGAATTTTTGTTCAAGAAGGTACAGAGTTGGATCCTTTCGACATTATTAAGATTCAAATCCATCAATACGAGGCTCACAACATATCAATCAGTTCTAATTTTTAGTTTTAGTATAGGAGATAAGCTGGATTATTTTCGACAAGTTGTTTGAAAATCTGGTTTAATCTCGAATCTTCCCTTCTAGAAATGCTGTGCTTTCAATAATGGCACCGTCAAGTTATACTCGGTTTGGCACGTTTAGTAATTGTATTGTATTAAATAAAATTTTGTGTTGAGAACACTTAATTAATTGACAAGTTATAAAGCAATTGTTTAATTTAGAAAGTTGGATCCAGAGTTCGTCGAGACAGTGGGTTATATTTTTAGAATAGTAAAAAGATATATTTTACTACATACCATGGCGCCGAGAACGAGTCCGATGTGTTACAATGAAAATAGTATCTACATCAACTTGAACTATAATATCATATCGACATATTTATATCTTTATTCACAATGCATCTGCTACGGCGCATGAAACACGATGCAACTTAAAAATGAAATCTGACTCTTGTTCCGGGATAAAAAGAAATACAATACCCGTGCCATATGTTTTATCAAACGTAGTACGTAAAAAAAAAACAGTTGAACAATGTAACTGTATCATATTTTCTGATTTAATAATACAATGAAATATTAATCTTTAATCTTTACAATCATTACAATTTGTCAGTATTCTGTGACGAAATTCCGTGATATACTATTATTTGATAATGTCAAATCAATCATTAATCGCCATGGATATCTCTTCATCTCTTTTAAAAACTAGGAAAAGTGAATGATCTCCAGCATGACCAACCTGCTACAACCCAGCGAAACAACCCCACAAGAAAGTGATAAATATCCGTTGTTTGTGGGAAAGTGAAATGGCGCCGCACTAACTCAAAATTTATTCTATCAGAAGTTTCTAAGAAGTGTATGACCTTTATCTAAATTGTGATATTTGTAAGTCTATTAAAAGCATTAATTTATTTGATTTTGACTTATCTATAGTAAATAAACGCACATAACCATTTAAGTCTTGGTTCAAAAATACGCTCATTGACCTAGTTTTGCAAAGTAACGTTGTTACTAGTTGTCTTTCCCTTACAGAAAGAAGTGCCATTGTAGGTAATCATAAGTTCTTTATCACTTCTAAGATTCATAAAAAGTCCCTAGTCTCTAGTTGACATTTTTCATCGTGACGAACTTCGCACTTCGAACATTGAAGAATAAGTGGTGTAGCTGCCGTTCGCGTATAAACTCATAAGCGGAGTCATCTACATTTTGATTAGTATACTCAATGGAATGGTATATTGGACTTCCTGTGCAACTGGTGCGCTTTTTCGGCAACCCACTTATGAAATAAAAGTGCAAAGTGCAAAAGTCTAATAGAAAGGAGGAGATATCCAACAACGCTCAACTGCAATACCCACAGCACCAAATGCAAAAACACAGAGTATAAAAGTGGGTAATTTTTTTCACTCAACATTCAACCAGTCACAAGTACTCAGCCTTTCATAAATTTGCATTCAAACACAATCATTCATCTCTCTACACTTAACATACTGTTGTGTACCTCTCCTTTGTTATTCATCTGTGATAACCAAAAACTTAAAGTAAGTTATACTAAAGGGGTACTTATTGTTTGCTAAATAGAGGTGTACATAATTAAAGTATTAACATAAAAAACCTATAAAACAAATGCAAAAATTTTATCATTAAAAATTTAATCATTAACAAAATTTCTTAAATTTCTGAAACCTGGGTCCTATAGTATCTGTCATAGCATCTGATATTCTGTCATAAACCATTTGAACCATCCAACCAAAGATTGTACTCTATGTCTTCCAAAATGGAAGCTACCGGATGTGACAGTTCTATCGAATTGAAGCGACGGGTGTTGCATGCAAGCAGGAGATGCTTACTCTTTCTGGGCACCTGGTCTCACTCCCATATCGGGAGTTCGCTTCTTTTCATATGGTGGAGGTTTGCTTTGGTTCCTGTTTTATCCTGATTTTGTATGCCTTCGGTTTCTGATTTTCTGAATTATCGATTTTGTGCTGTAAACAGGGATATGGTCATTATCCATATTTGTCATCATATCCCATCCATTTTACTATATCTTTCGGTATATTTTGAACATAACTTTTACAAATTTGGCTATATTTCATTGTTTAGATTGAGGATCACTGACGAGGGTTAAATACCTGAGACGTGCATCTCTGGTCCATGCTGTAAATTTAGCTGCTTTTAAATGATGCTAATGAATTTGAAGACGTTTAACATCGATCTCCTAGTTTTACTATGCTTCTGCACTTTCAATTGAAATATATTTGTAAAGTGGCTGACACTACATTTTAACAATTTCGCTCTTCATATTTTTATTACTTTAATTTCCTCACTTTCACTGATAATACATTGTCTGTTGATATGTTGATATGGTATATTGTTAACTTAATCATTAGAACATAAATTTCATTAGCATATACTCTAATTTACGTACGGCCTCGGTCGTTATTGGTTTTATCACTCCATATATCATCATATCAACCTCATCACTGTGCAATAATTGTATAATATTATGATGAAAACACCGGAGGACTATGTCGAGTCCATTGATTATGAAAAGACAGGAGGACTGAGTCAAGTCCGAAAACATAGGAGGACTGAGTCAAGTCCATTGATTATGAAAACATAGGAGGAATGAGTCATGTCCACTGATTATGAAAACATAGGAGTACTGAGTCAAGCCCATTGATTATAAAAACACCGAATGACTGAGTCATGTCCATTGTTTATGAATTATTGGTTTTAAATTTGGGTTATGTGTTTTACTTTTACTGACTGGCCAATGAAACAGAAACATTCAATTTGCGTCGGACGATTTTTTAGCGTAAGGCGTAAAGATAGTGTCTTAACTATAAAAAGTTTTAAATTGCGCGTTACTTTAATAAACAATACCAAGGTTTGTTGCCTTACGTGTCAAGAATCACGATCATTTGAGATATATAAACACTCATCTCTGTATCAATAAATAATGTGTTATCGTTAACCATTTCATTCCTGGGACATGGAAATCGTAAAGTATTTACTAAGTTTGGCAAACTTTTGTTCATGTCTCGTCTCTGCACAAACTTTATTGGACAGTTGTCAACTGTACCAACAAACGGAAACCAAAAGACATTTAGAGGACCTCTTCAGGACGGCCGAAGCACATACTGACAAAATAGAAGGCTACAACAAACAGCTTACAGAAATCCAGAGGCAATCATTTACAATTGAGAGTAAGTTTTTTTCCTTTTATCTCATGATACATAGAGAATGGGGATTCTTTCTCATATTTTTCATCATCATATGATGACCCCTATTTCGATAAAATACATTTAATGCGGAAGGGTTTTTCATAATGAAACATATCGGAGAATTGCCATAATAAATAAGGCCATTTCATTATGGCCATTTCATCATCCGGATCATAATAAATAAGGTCATTTCATATTCCTTGTGTTTTGGAACACATCGGAGCATTGTCAGTATAGAAGACACTAAAGATAGATTATGAAAGAAGGAAGGGGATCTCCAATCAGACCCGGTTGCAGTACCAACAGAAAAACACTAAAAAGAACCTATATGAAAACAGAAAAGACGAGCACAGCAAGAGACAAAAAAGGTCGTGCGACATAGAAACATTAAACACAAAAGACCACACATAAACCAAAACATAAACCAACAAGAACAATGGGTAACCGGTGCCGAATTAGGACGGCCTTCTGCTACGAATGTAGTAAATGGTGTGGTTATCAGGATTACAAGCACACAACCCTCCCACTTTTCCGGCTACCAACTGTAGTGTAAAACAACATCCTCACTGTTAGATGACAACGCAAACAAGACGTAAAACGCAGGAAACCAAGTAACTTAGATTAATACATAATAAAGTCCGTGCTCTACCAGCTGTAGCGAGTTCAAGTATGTAATCACCCGAGGAGTCCGACTGATATTCAGAATGCACAGATGGTCGGGGACCTTTGTTTTCGAAATAGGTTGGACAGGGTCCGTCATGGAGTTCCGTCATCAGAGTTAGTCAAAGTGCAAGTCTTCAGAATGAGCCTGTACATGACTATAGATCGGATTTTAATAACAAAAGCCGATGCAAAATTCTCATAATCAAAGCTTCTGTGATATAACAGTATGAAATGGAAAATCATTTGAGATCCTCTATGTATTTTATATATATACTTTTAATTTTCTACATACTTTATTTGCTTTTCCTGTATTTTGAAGAGATATAGGATTTCCATTATGATTATTTAAATTGTCGAATTCAAGGTTGAATATAATATCTAATCATTCTTAGAATATTGAAATCATACGGAAGTGTTCCAACTCTATACTTTACCGAAGAAAATTTCAAACCAAATTATTATGCACTAGACACGCGTTTCGGATGTTAAATCGTTATCAGCGATGCTTCCATAAGCAAATAATGCGGAAGGGTTCAAACTCTATACCTTCGAATTCTTGAAGGAAATTTCAAACAAGTTTCCGAAATAGCCAAATAATATATGATGTCAAATTGATCAAATGACAAAACAAAGTTTCTTTCAGGCGACAGAGCTGAAAGAAGTAATAAATAGACTTAAATTATCCAATGTCACGGGGAACGAGTTTATCTGCTCCATAGTGCAACAGGAAATAAGTGTTTAATATATCAATAATGCGGAAGGGTTCCAACTCTACTCCTCAAAGTGATTTTCGTACGCCGTCAAAATTCATTTGAGTAGCCCCCACTGCTTTTTCTTATCTAAGTTTTTTCAATGGGTAATGAAGGAAATTATGCCAAAAACATTGAAATTAGATGAATTCATTATTCAATATCTTTCTTTGTCATCTTATCTTCTAAAAACTATTGTACTTGCCTATAAAATATTGAAAAAAGAAATATTGTGAAATGGGTCGTGATGAGGAGTTGTCGCCCCTTGTTAGAAAAAATAGAAAAAATTATGGCAAAACAACTAATTGGAGAACTTTTGATTCTTCAGCAAAATTGCATGAAACAAATTTTCAGAAATATTTTTGTTAAATCGATACATGTATTTTACAAACTAATAAAGACTTTCTGGAAATTTTACAAAAAATGTTGTCAACTTCTTTTGAAATTCGGACCCATTCAAGCAACAGAGTGTATTACTTTGGGTATTTCACAATTTGTCATTTACGGTGACATAATCAACAAAATAAGAAGGATCAAAGGTAGACAAAATCACGATCGAAATTTTGTTAGAATCGTCAAACGCCTTTTATACCGTGGATATGTTCATTCTGTCACCAGACGGACACTTGGCTTGGTACTAGACCAATCTACAGCCTTGTACCAGGCCATTCTTGAGAACTGCACTCTAACGGACTGTGACGACAGAACTCAATGAAGGGTACTGTCCTCCTTAGAGAGGACAGCTGTCCTCTCTGAATTTCAGTCGGTTCAACCTACAGTTATGAAGTTATTTAACACCACAATGGTACGTTCTTCGAGACATCTGTGTGATGGGAAAAGTTGGCGGGTTGTGCGCAGGTAATCCAGGATAACCACACCGTCTGCTATTTACGTGGCAGAAGGCCGTCCTAAGTCGGCGCCGGTTGCCCGTTGTTCTCGTTTGTTTATGGGAGGTCTTTTGTGTTTCTTTTTCCTATTAAGTGAGTTAGTCTCGTTGGTTTATGTATGGTCTTTTGTATTTCATGTTTTTTTCTGGTGTGAGTTGGCGTTCTTTGTCCCTTTTGCGTCTTTTTCTGTGGGTGTGTTTTTTTTTCATTGGGTGTGGTTGGTGTTTTGCTGTGGGTGCTGTAACCGAGTGTTGTTGGAGATCCCCTCCTTTCTTTGATGCCTATTATTCTATTGAGAATGTTAAGAAAAAATAACTCCGAATGATTTCCCAAAAAGTTCAATGTAAATGATAAGGGCCCTATAAGGACCTTATTGGTTACTCTTAAAATAACCATTTTTTAATATCCAAACAGGTCAAAACATTTTCAGTTAAATTCTACATGATAACTATGCTGTGATTTTGGCCTTAGGATTCCAGAAATGAGTGCCCCAATTATTCCTCATTACCCTTTTAGATAGATTATTGTTTGGAACGTCCTTCATTTAGAATGACTACTGAATAATGAATTTTTTTTAATGTCAGTGACTGAGTCTCTGCGTAAAGTGGCATACATGGATTTGAAATCGTGTTTAACGCACAAAAACTATCTAAATGTACCAATTCAATGAGAAATAGCAGTATTTGCACTTCAATGTTTATTGCAAAAGATACATGTATTAATGTGACAGGTTATCATATCAATGAATTGTGTTCTTTACGACAATTAAGACATAAGGATACATTACTGGATTATCCTTAGGTATAATTTGATTAAATATTAGTTGAGTAACATTGTGCTATATTTCTCTGTCCTTTTGCTTTGATACAAAATAGAAAGAAATATTACGGCGATAGGTACCTTCTCCTTAAAACAGCCTAAATAGTGTACACACTTTCAAAACAAATCAATAATTAAGTATACAGTCTAAATATGTACATTGTAGCAGTGTCAAAAATCTCGATGATAAGAATAAGGTTAGATTATCATTTGTTTTTACTTCTTGTACGCAAAATCCTTACTTTTAATCAACCTCTAGCAATCGTCGAAAGGCTCTTCTTTATGCCATCGAAAACATTACCTTCCTTATCAGATTGGACACCATCCAAGATAGATATGGAGAGAGAATTGTTACATTGTAACAATTCTTATCTCATGGATGCAAAAGACACCGCGCCGGCCGAAACTGATAATTTTTGTAAAATATATCTTTTCTTAGGGAAAAATATAAGAGAGACATCACAATATTCTTTTGTTTAAGGTCTTATCGAACAGTTTGACAAAATATTTAATGATAATGCATAAAAAGATCCCTTTTTGCAACGAGGATTTATTTTCGGAATCATTATAAGTACGCTTTGTTTGCCAGTGCAGCTTGTGAAACACCTTCTGCCGAGACTCCAAAAACTACAACCCCCCCAAAGGTCGCAACTTATATTCTGAAGAAAGAGGGGATCTCAAACAGCACTCAGTTGTAGTACCCACAGCAAAACCCCAAAACATCCAATAAAAAAAAACAGGGAACAGACACCCACAGAGAGAGACGCAAAATGGACAAGAAACACCAACCCACACCATAGAAACATGAAACACAGAAAATAACACACAAACCAACTATACGAACTCACATCATAGTCACATGAAACACAAAAGACCAAACGTAAACCAACAAGACCAATGTACAACCGCTTCCGACTTAGGACGGCCATCTGTCCCCTAAACAATAGACGGTGTGGTTATCCTGGATTACGTGCGCACAACCCTCTCCTTTTTCCGATTACCTCGAGAATTCGAAGAACATACTGTTGTGGTGTAAAGTAACCACATTACTGCAAGATGAAAATACAAACAGAAAGCCTAAGAAACACACAGACGAGTATGTAAATGGATATAAAAACAGAAGACAACGAAATACAGTCCGTGCTCTGCCGGCTGTAACGAGCTCATGCATGTGCAAGGAGTCCGACTGAGATTCAGAGAGGACAGGTGGTCGAGGCCCTGTCTTCTCTAAAGATGTTTGAGTCCTGTCATCACAATCATTCAGAGTGCAATTCATACAAATGCACTGGTACAAGGCTGTAGATTGGTCCAGTACCAATGTTAAACGTCTTTAAATTCAATAGCATCATTTAAAACCTGATAAATTTACAGCATGGACCAGACATGCACGTTTCGGGTACTAAACCCTCGTCAGTGATCCTCAGTCTAAACAATGTAATATGGCCAAAAAGTATGAAAATTATTATGTCCAAAAATGTACCAAAAATAGTAGCAGAATGGGTGGGATATGATGCTAAAGGACCCACGTTTTAGAAATTTCAAGACATTTTGTAAAAGAAAATTTCAAATACGTTGAAGAGACAGACGATCAACCAAAATTGATCGAACTTGGCTACATGTGTCCTCGGGGACTCTTGATCCACAAGCAAGGACACTTACCAAGTAGTTCAAATGTTAAACGTCTTTAAATTCAATAGCATCATTTAAAACCTGATAAATTTACAGCATGAAGCAGACATGCACGTTTCGGGTACTTAACCCTCGTTAGTGATCCTCAGTCTAAACAATGTAATATGGCCAGAAAGTATGAAAATTATTATGTCCAAAAATGTACCAAAAGACGTAGTC